>JAUMJK010000267.1:1200000-2400000 GCA_033558105.1 Coccyzus lansbergi | reverse complement strand
AATAACAATAATAATAATAAAGCAGGGGAGAAAAGGGAATGGGAAATGGGAAGATAACTGTAGCTCAGTTCACAGAGATAGAGCTTAGCATGTCTCCCAACCAGTTGTGTCGGTCCACCTGGAAGACCACTTTGCTGAAGCATGGGGCTGGGAATAGCCATGGGTAGGGGGAAAGAAACTCCGTTTACTGCAATTGCTCTTGAAGTACTCAGATTATAGAAGGATGTCAGTGGAGGCCAGTTTTTCCTACAGAGGTCAGAAATCACAGTGGAATCTGATCTCATAAGTCAAAATATAAATATCATATTTCAGTTAGTTTGACTGGCTTTTGTTCACTGATGACTTTTCCGCCAACTTTTTCTGAAAATTGATACACAAAATACCAAACTACATTGTCTGTACATGTGTGTGTGCATGCGTACAAATGCAACTCCTTTGTTTCTGGAAAAACATGTCTTAATTTAAATGGTGTTGTATTGGCACTACTATTTAGAAAGTTTGGAAATTTGGATAGAGGCTTCCTGGAAGCTATCACTTTAGTTATTGTAATGACTATTAAATAGCAGTGCTAATTCCATGTTGATTAAGACACTGTTAAAATATCCAGCTAATGTTGCAATTAGGATAGAATAGCAGGAAATATTTCTGTAATTAAAAGCAACATGAAAGTCCTGTTATCCTCAAAACTGACAAAGAGCTCAGTAAGTTTTGATACAGAAAAAAACTCGATTTTAAAATCTTCTTTCTTACATGTATTTAAATCTTTAGAATATTACAGCATCAATCAGTCAAGGTGTCAGTTGGATTATTGGGTCTGGTTTGGCCTAGCCACTTCCAGAAAGACATGGCTGAGCTGCTGAGAGTCCAGAAACATCTCTCTAGAGCACGTCCAGCCTGTACTGGAAGAAGATACAAGTTGGTACTGCGTGGATGGTAACCTCTTGGAGAGCCCTCCAGCCCTTTAATTCAATGGAAGTAATTGAAGATGATAAAAAAAAAAAGTGACCTTCTTGGAGTTGCTTTCACTGCTAGTTTTCAGAATCATCACATCTCATATACAAGCAGCCTTTCTGTCTGAGCTTGGTACATATGAGCATTTTAATCTTCAAAGGCTAAAGGGTTTTACAAACCTGAAATAATTAGTTATCTACACAACCCCATAGGTAAACACTATTATTTTCACTGTTAAGAACAGTGAGGGGGAGAAGCCAGAGAAGATAAATTAATCTAGTGTCATGGAAGTTGGTGTTACGATGGCTAGGTCGGGTGGGAAATTGCGTAACCATGAAAAGTAGAAATCCTGATAACAATACAGCTGCATCATGTTGAAATAAAACAAGAATAAAAGAAACTCCAAGAAAATCCCTTAGATTTAGGCTTTCCAGCCAACTTTCAAATAGGTAAATAATTAAAATGATAACTCATGTCCCTTTCGTGGTGTTTGTTTGCAGTCTTATGTTCTGCTTTAGCTGTTGTGATTGCAAGCAGTCCTGCTCTGCAATTTGTTCCTCCCTCTTCCTCCAGACCCAGCAGGTCCTTCTGTGGCATCAAATCCAGAGACTGAGGAGTCACAGGTGAGCAAGGTGGTCAGACAAAAGAAACTAACATGCCCTCCCCCAAAAAAAGGATATTTTCCCATTGCATCAGCTCACTCCCCTGCCTGGGTTAGAGAATCTGGTAACAAGGATACATTCACTGAGGTGTCGTGGTCTATGCAGCACATTTACATGGTAGGTGGAAAGATATTTTCAATGAACCACCGTTACTGCCTGATAGGAGCTGGTGAACCAAAGACACTCATAAGTCATTCCTATATTTTATCAACTGCCAAACGAGACCAAACAATGTAAGCTTCCACTCAAATACCAGTGCTTCTTTTTTTATGGTTATGTACTGCTGTCTGCAGACTATCATGAGAAGAAACTTTTCAGTACTATATCAGGTGTGCCTCTATTTGACAAATAGTGAAAAACCAAAAGAGGCTTGCAGTTATGAGTCCTTAAGACACATCCTTTCTATTACTAGTACCTGTAACTCTGCTGAAGTCCTGCCTAGTTTTAAAACAACGCTTCACAGAATGAGTACACATATATGCAGCTGCATGGTGAGACCTCAAATCCAAGTACCACTTAAACATTTTGTGTACCAAAGGACCATATGTATGTGCCAAATATTCATTATTGCTTTTCCACCCTGTCCTGAGTTTTGAAAACAAACACTGGATGCTTCATTTTTTTTTTAACTCTTTTATTTCATTGCTTGTTCCTCCATGCTGCTTGGTGGTTTATACAACTGATACATTTTAGTGTCAGGAGTTGTCAGTTTGTGCCACTTCTTCTGAAATGCTGCCAAACTCAAATGTTCCATTTTTCCATCAAACCTGAAGGTTTGCAGGAAAAAAAACCCAAACAATGGCTTCTCTCAGAAAGCTTTCTGTAATTATCATCTTGTTTATCACCAACTCCCATCTCTAACTGATATTTTATTCCTTTGACACCAGGGCCACAAAAAAAAAAGGAGTTTTTCTCGGACTCTTTCACCTTGTTTTACACATGAAATTAAAAAGCTTTTTATCTGAGGGTGTTTCTCAACTCTCTTGAGACATGGATGCAATCAGATTTTAGTCTGATTTGCAGGTTTTGCAAGTGCACTTTGGTTATCTCCATTTAGAGGAGATAAAGAAGTTTATTATCAGCTCTACTATTCACTCCTTGCATGTCGGCAATAATGAAATGCAGGACACGCCATTGCTGACTGTTAATGCTCTGGGGAGGTGACCGCAGAGACTAGGATATATTCAGCCTGAAGCAAATGGCTGTTGTTAGAGCAGCAGATATGCACATACTCACCGGGTCAAAATTCAGTTTGGAAATCAGAATGTGGTTCCTAAACTGGAAGGAGCTTGGTTATCCCAAAGAAAGGGGGGAAGCTGGGTGTGCCCTTACGGTGGAGCAGTGTGAAGGGTTGCAGGGTGCGTGTTTGCTACAGCCTGGTCTGAGCCCAGTGACCCAGAGGCACATCTCCTGTCCTACAAACCTGCAAGAATACATAGGCATGTATGTAAAACTTTATTAAGAGTACTTTAAGGAGCCTATTAGACTCCTGTTTTGAATTACTCTTCAAAGGGGTCTCTTGTTTCCTTCTATTTCCAGTGTTTCCCACAGTGGGAACCTAAAGAAATCACACTAGCATATGTCACCAGGTTTCAAATTGCCTAATTTCTGAATTATGTTAAACCATGAAAATAATGACACTAGGCTGTTAATTTCTGTTATTCAATAGCATAGCTTTTCTCCACCAAAGTTTTTCTTGAGAGAAAATCTTATCTGAGTTAGCATTGGCTTAATACAGTAAATTGAGTGTCAGAAGCTGCTGCTTCTGTTTTTAATCTCCAAAGCCACTGAATTAGTTGTCTTGAGTCTATCTCGTCTTTAAACATGAGACTTTTGGCTCTGAATAAATTTGAGAAATTTGTGGCAAGCCATTCAGTGCATATTCATTTGTTATTCTTACTAAAAAAGAAATGTTCTCATAATTTTTGAGTCTAATTTTTGAAGATATTGTTAACAAAAATTTTATGTGTTATGTCCAATATGCTTAAAATTAATTTGCATCTGTTTTGAGATACCTTAAGTCATGCCCATGCTCTGAGATTGAGCCACAACAGTCTTTGAAACATCAACACACAAGTACATGAGGTATCTGCATGAACAGGATTGCTTTGACTTATTTTAAATGCAAAATTGCAAAACTGAGTTCTCATTACCCTCTGAATTTGCACTCCTGCAATGCATGGCATGAAAGATCTAACAGGAGGCAAAAGTGTTTTGCTTTGACTGAGGTTGTCATAAACGCAAAATATACTATAGAAGCACAAAAAGCCTGACAAATCAACAGAGTTATTTACTCAGGGGAGGGGACAGTAATGGAACAGAGGAGGCTTCAGGGCTCCAAATATGAACCTGTTCTTCAACTCACGTTAAGTGCAAGCGAGCATGTGTGGATGGAAGTGGTACTGTGTCAGTACCAGGGGACATGCTGTGAAACCTCACTTACATGTGCTATATTAGATATATATTGATCACAACAAACCAGATGTACCAACCATGCTGAGCTAGACCTTTTCTGTCTTTTTTTTATTAATTTTTTCAGAAACAGAGGCAAAATGATGGGGTTTTTTATATGCATTTTCCTCCTAGTAGTTGGAATCATGTCACAATGTGTTTGGATTTTTTTTTTTTTATATTGCTGTTCTCAGTTTTTCCCTTCTCTATTCTACTTTGATTCTCCTCTGCTTGCTCCCTCTTGCAAGCAATTTTTACTTTATTGGAAGCAACGTAAGAACTATTACAGAGTTGCAGGGCTCACTTGCATTAACCTTAGGATTGCTTTGCTCCACTTTGGCTAAGAATCATAGAATCATATAATAGTTTGGGTTGGAAGGGACCTTAAAGGGTACCTAGTTCCACCTCCCGCACCATGGGCAGGAAAAAGAAGATGATGAGGGATAGTTTCTCACTTTTTCTTTTTTTGTACTTCCTGTCTATTTTCTCAAGTTATTGTCTTGTTTTGTATGTGGATCAGCACTGGGGAACAGAGCTGTCTCTGTTTTTGTTTTTTACAGGACCTAACCCAGTAGATTTCTACAACCTCTAGGTACTGTAAGCTATGCATTATTTAACGCATTTGGTTTATTGGGTAACCTCATGCAACTTTAGAAGTGCCAAAGGAGGAAAAGGAGGCTTCTCCAAGACTGAAAATTCATGTTTTCTCTAGCTTTTAGATCTGAAGGCCTGTTTACTTTCATAGTGATAACATTTCAATGTTGGTCCGTGTTCAGTAGAGTCTTTGCATGGCATCACATGGTGGAAACCTACAGCATCCTCTGGCATCATGCACAATGATGCCCTCACAGGTGGTTACATTTATTTACACTATTCATAATTTCTAAGACAGCAGTGTTGAGATGGGAAGAGAAGAATAAGACCTGAAGCAGTGAGCCATACTCTAATACATTTTCTTTGTACCTAACCTCTATTTTGCATAAGTATAAACAGGTGCATGAACCTACAATCAGGAGCAAGGAGCAGTCAAACTCTGCTCACAAATTATGTGCATACTGGGAAGCACCTGCTTGCAAAACATACATGTATTCCCCACCTCAGAACAATTCTTGCATTCTCATATGTGTACAGATGCATCTGTACTTTTTGCAGTTGCGATCCAAAGCTGCTGTCATTTATGGGAACATTGAGTCTCCTCTTAGGTGAACACATAAAAGAAGGAGAGGCTATGCTCCTCTACTCTCCTTCCTTTGAAATTTGTGGACATCTGCTGAAGTCAGTGGCTCTAGGGGTTGTGAAGGCTTGAACCGATTTGGCTTCTCCTTGTTCTCCATTTCTTCCCAAATATATCAGACAAAATATGTGTAAGCAGAGAGTTACTCAGATTTTGCCTTCAACACCATGACGTACACTACCTTCTTCATGTAAAGAGGAAAGTCTCTAACAGGAGATTCCTGCAGGAGCAGAAGAAAAAGTCCCTGTACAGGGAAACCTGTCTTCCTGAGTAATGGCATGGAGCAGGAGGATCTCAGGTGTTAATGAACATGACGTGGGGAATACTTTTCCATCCTGCTGTAGAAGAAGAGGTCCAAAGTATCTATGTATGGGATGACTCAGGCTGGGAAAAGATCTAGGCAGTACTTTATGGCAAGGGAGCTGGAACTATATGGTCTGTAAGGTCACTTCCAACCCAAACTATTCTATGATCTCTACTCCAACCTTCTGGCCAAAGGAAGATCAGCTATGAATAGGGTCAGATTGCTGAGGACTTTATATAGTTGAGTCTGCAAAACCGGCAAGGATAGAATACAGAAAACCTCTGTCGCCCTGTCCCACTGTCTGACTGTCTTCAGTGTGAATTAAAACCTTTTCCTAATATCAAGTCTGAATATCTCCTGTTGTCTCTAACCTTCACCCTGTGCATCCCTGTGAGGATCCTGGCTCTGTTTTCATGATGATGCTACAGGGAAAGCCCTGCCAAGTATTTTTTTGCAGTGCTGAAAGTGGGCAGTGAAACCACGCTATTCAAGGAATGAAGCCAGCAGGCACCCTGACATACCTCTGAACTGCTGGCACTGCCTTCTCCCCTTTCTGGGCAATGAAGAGTCCATTTTGCTCCAAAAGGAGGCTCTCTGGAGGCTCTCTGGAGGAATGTAGTTGGGCTTTGGGTAAGCCAAGGTTCAGCTTAAATACAGAACCTTGTAGTTGTAAGAAGAAAGCAGAGATGCGTGGTCAGCACAAATGCCTTTCTTATGCTGTGTTGTGTCAGCCTGACGCGATTATTTTGTGTGTGTGCTATTTTGGTTTTTGGTTGGCCTGAAACCTTGGGCTGGAGGGGATGTTGTAAGCTCCTCAGTGCCAAGGCGTGTGTGACAGTGAGTGCTAACAGCTTTGTGCATTTGAGAAACAAAAGGTTAAATTCTGTATGATCTTGTTGTAAGAGGAAGAAGGAAACCCCATATGGGAGGTTTGTACTGAGATTAACAGCATTGGCAACTGTGAAACTGCAGCAGTTCTGCAAAAAGCACCCAGATCTCCCTGAAGTCCAAGGCAATATTTCTGCTACAAGGTTGTCCTCTCACATTTACTGGAAAGTAGAAGTGTAGTTTCTCTCTGGGCTCTTCAAAGGCTTATTTATGGCAGAAAGGATTGAACATAGCTACATGATTTTACAAAAATAAGTGATGCTTCTGCCCACGGAAATGTCAGGCAAGTGTCAAGTGATCATATCAGTTCTTTGCTTACTTGTTAAAGGAGTCAGAAAAGTTTACCTTTCTCTTTCCCAGTGTGAAGTGCCCTCCATTGCTCTTCATGCTGGTTCTTGCTTTGCTACTTGTTTCTCTACCTCTGAAGTTCACAACCTCTCACTCATATCCCCTCCTTTTCTGGACAATTACCTCCCTGCCTGTGGAAGCACTGCTGATCGCAGACTGAACACGGCAGCAAAGAGCTTCTATTGCTGAGTGTGCAACGATACCAACTCCTATTGCAAACTGGAGGTCAGCAGGTACCCAAACCCACAGTGTACACTTTCATATGTGTGTGAAATATTAGTATATTTAAGCAGTAGAGCTTGCTTTCACAGCTCTGTGATTGCTCCTTACCTAGTAGGAAGGGTTTGTTAATTGTTGGCATTACAGAATCACAGAACAACCAGGTTGGAAGGGACCCATCGGATCTTCTAGTCCAACCATTCCTATCTAACACTAAACCAAGTCCCTCAAGACCTCATCCACCCGTGTCTTAAACACCTCCAGGGAAGGTGACTCAACCACCTCCCTGGGCAGCCTATTCCAATGCCCAATGACCCTCTGCGTGAAAATCCTCCTCCTAATCTCCAGCCTAAATCTACCCTGGCGGAGCTTGAGGCCATTCCCTCTTGTCCTGTCCCCTGTCACTTGGGAGAAGAGGCCAGCTCCCTCCTCTCTACAACCTCCTTTCAGATACTTGTAGAGAGTAATGAGGTATCCTCTCAGCCTCCTCTTCTCCAGGCTAAAAAAGCGAAAATCCATGAAACCCAGCACTTGCCTTCAAATTTAGGAAGCTCATAAAGAAATTCGTTAGCCAATGGGACACAAACTGATTGAGCAAGAGCCTGTCTAGAAAAAACAGGCATATTGCAAACTAAGGACTTTTTCATAACTAGTTTTGCAACATGTTTAATTTGTTTTCTCCAGATGACATTACATTCAGTGTTTTCACTTCACTTATTTCATAGCAGCTGGTTTTATTCTGAGTTTTGTTTCCCAACAAGCAAGAAAAAACAAAATCAGAAGACACAGAAATGTATTATAAACACTAGTTTTACTCCTGCTTTGCTGGTTATCTGTAATTTTGCTGGCTATTAGCTTACAGTTGAGGTTTTGGGGTGATGGTTGGATTGTATTTTCTGCCTGTGTTGACCACAGAGAGATCTTACGGCATCTCTCCAGGGAAGAGCTACAGAGTCGAATTCTAAGTGGCTTGATGAAGTGCAAAATGAAGAAAACCAGGAAATTCCAAAAGGACAGGATAAGAAAGACCAGCAGTTTGGTTTTAGACATAAGTTTCAAGAAGTCTGAAGATTAATTATTAGTATCTTGACAGAATATGGAGACTGCAGACAAACTGATGTGCCTGGATATCCCATTACTTAAAGTGAAATGTGTTAAAAATAACATATGGGGGAAGAAACACAAAAGTTATAAGATAGAATCATAGGATGGTTTGGGTTGGGTTGGGACCATCTAGTTCCAACCCCCCTGCCATGGGCAGTGTCACCTCCCACTAAAACAGCCTGTGCAAAGCCCCATCCAGCCTGGCCTTAAACACCTCCAGAGACGGAGCATCCATGCCTTCCTGGGCAACCTGCTCCAGTGCCTCACCAACCTCATTGTGAAGAATTTATTCCTAATGTCTAATCTAAATCTTCCCTCTTCTAATATAAAGTCATTCTCCCTACTCCTGTCACTACATGCCCTTGTAAAAAGTCTCTCCCTAGCTTTCTTGTACACCACCTTCAGGTACTGGAAGGCTGCTATAACATCTTCCTAGAACCTTCTCCAGGCAGTGATAGATCTCATTGGTGATAATGTTGCTATCTCAGCTGAGCTGGCGAGACAGCACTTACACAACACGTCTAACATGCATGTTTTACAGCCTTGCTAGACCACAGCCTTGCATATGAGCTTATGCTGAGGCTAGAGGTACAGAGGTGAGTTACCCAAGGCAGAGGGTTTGCCCTGAGCATCTGGGAAAGTGACTGGAAGCCCATGTTCATTACGTGGTCCTCAGATAGTCCAACCACATGTTAAAAATTGCAGATTATCAACCCTTGGGATTTTCTTAAAGTTTCCATATAGGTGTGAACCCAGGTATGTTACCATGGATTTAATCTTTAATATAATTCTCCTTCTCAATAAGGTGATACCTATAGGAGGTTTGTTATCATAAAGCAGTTAAGAAGAATACTTTGCATTTTTTTCTCTCTGAAAGAAATGGTGTAACACTAACTGAAATGTTAAAATTATACTGAATGATGCCGATACCCAAATCCCTGAGTTTACTGGGCTTGCTGAACAACTCTTGTGAATTACATGGGTGTTTATACAAGCAGAGGATCCCCTAGGGCTTCTGAGCTCCAGATAAAGAGGTGTTCTCCCTGCCTGACCTGGGCTGTCCTCTTGTTCTTTCCTTTACAGGTAAACCCTGGTGCATAGAACACTAAAACGGGGTGCAGTATCAAGCACTATACAAGCTACTGAAACTTTATCTCATGGAGCTGAAGTCAGATCACAATATATAGACCTTGATGACTTCTAGGTTGCTAGTAACATGCATTAATTGTTGGTCCCAGGATACAAATGGGAAAAACTTTTCAGTTTAGATATATTTCACTGGGTTTATTTTCAAAAAAAATGAAAGTGAACATACATCTTTAAAGAATGAGCTGCCAACCAGCACATTAATGATCTAGTTTTCAGATAAAACATGCAGTAATGAAACACAGAGAGATCATTTGGGGTTTTGGAAAACAAGTTGGAGATAAAATCTCAGGGAATATTTTTTCCTCCTTTGGAGACCTCATGCAATTCTTATTCACAGTAGTGAGTGGTACATGTACCTGGCAAAGGCATGTATTTAGCAGAGCACAGCTTCCATGGCAACTTCCTATGCTATGAAGTCACGTAATTTGAATGGCTGAAGAAAATGGGTAGTGGAAGAAGGAAGTCTGGCTAAGCCACAGGCTATGCATGTGACTTTGTACAACTCATATATAAACACCCAGGTGCACCATCTGTGGAGCTGGGCAGTGCTTTAATACTTTGATTCATCGTGGAGAAACAAGACAAATTATTAAGCAGATATGTTCTTGTAGGTGGTCTCAAACAGGGAAAAATTATAGGGGAATGCGATCTCTTCCTATTATCTGAGATGCAAAATCTTCTCCAGAGAAAGATATTAATTTATCAAAAGCATAGTAATCCAGCTGCAATACAGCCCATTGCACATACCTCACAGAGACAATACCTAACATTTATAGAGAAAGCTAAAGGGCCAAGTTGTATTCACATTTCCACTAGCCAACTCTACTTAATATTTTTCATAGATTTTCCCGAGCTGCTGCCTATTTGTTTTTCAAACAGCATTCAGCTGTTTTGTGACTGTACTAACATAAAAAGTAATGAAATTTACTCATTCATCAATGCTTCATGCATATACACGAGTCTATCTGCACATAAAATATTTCATGGAGCCTGACAATTGCCTTCATGCACACTGATAATCATTGCAGTATAATAATAGACACTGGAGAAAGGAACAATGGGTAGGCTTTAAGTAGGAAATAAAGAGTAGAGGTTTATTAAAGTTGCTTTGCAAAATGAGGGTTTAGTAATGAACTGGGAAAAGAGGTAAGGTAATTGCAACCAGTGAGCAAAGATAATAAATAGGTTAGTATTGCTTTTTCAGATGGCTTTGCGGTTTTCCTTCAAAAAAGAACAAGAAATAGCAATGCATGTATCCTACAAATACTGTATTTATGATCTGTAGATTTAATTACATCAAATACTACTCCTCAGGTCAAATCACTTTGAAATAAGGAAAGGTAGTTAGCTAACTAGCAGCTAGGGAAAGATCTCTGAGCTGAGACATTCAAACTGCAGCACAATGCCTTGTGACTTCAGGAGGATGACTAGCTCTTGATTCACAGTTCTGAGCAGAACAGCAGACAGCAGCCACTTCCTCTTGAATGATACTGATGAGCAGTGCACAACCTTCAGGCAGTAAGCATGCTATCTTGCAAGCTTTACCAGAAATTTTGCAAGTGCTCTCTACAGTCCCTTGCACTTATTCTGCTCATACACTTAGATTTAAGGACTATTTTCTTATATTTATCATAAGACACAAAACCTGTAACATTGCTGGCAGCTGATTGAATGTCTACTCTAGGGAATTTGCTGCCTATAATTTTAATGAGCATCCATTAGCAAAACGAGGAGATACCATTCCATTTTTTGTCAGTGAATTATTGACAATATGATCAATGCTAGATTGTAGGAAGCTAGAACTTGTGTCCTTAAGTGAGGTATGTAACTTGATAAAATATATTCCTATCTTTGTCAGTGGAAACTATCAGATGGTAACTCGAATTCTATAATTTGGAGGTTGTTGTTGATGATAGTGGACAGTGTGGGCAACCTTTGAGTGAGTAAATTAAATTGTCTGCACTGACAAATCAATCAGGTAATAACTAATTTTTGGACTGTTCAGAATTGGCCTTTTCTGTAGCAGATGTTTCTTGGGGAGAGCTTTAAATGGTCCAAAAGAAACCCAGGGGGAGAAAGAGCTAACCAGCAGTGCAAACTATATAAATCCAGTTCTTCAACTTGTTTTGTGACACTCTTTGCTTAGCAGCACAGATATACTTCTAAGTGCTTAAAGGTGGGATGGATGCAGAGTTCATTACCCTGTGGGATGTGTTGTCCTTTAGCTATATATAGTATTTGCAGATTATTCCATCAGGAAGTTCTTTCTTTCTCATTGAACTCTAAAAATGGTGGTAATAAATACAGGCTGTTTCCACCCAACAGAGCTATGTCAGGGGCTATTCCGGGAGGATTTCCAGGACATTCCCTTCTGATATCCGAGTACAGTACTAGCTGTTCGAGATAAGAAACTATCTTTATGGGTCAAAAGCTCTTTAACCTGTGTGGGCAATGAAGAGGTGATACAGCCACTACTGAACCAGCCATCAAAACACACTCTGCACTGTCATCATACTTCTACTGAATCAAACTGAAAGCTGACTTTAACATTTTGATCACCTTTTTTGATGGCTTAATCTGTGTAAGACAATTGTTACCTGGTAACATCCTGATATTAATGACGTGGTGGAGAGATGCTGCTCAGAGTCTACTGTTACAAAATTGGCCCACCAGTGTTCTGTGAAGAAATGTGAATCAGGAATCAGTAGAAAGAATTTCCTCACTTTGAAGCCTGAGGCTGTGGTGGTTATCTAATAACAGGAGTCTTGCAGCTGTCTTCATATGACTGCATCTGCAATTCAAAGAAAAGAGAAGCAGAGAACTGACACGCAGTGGAAGAAAAAGAGGTCTTAATCAGTGGTTTTATGGTCAGGTTTTAAGTGATCTTATTGTTCCCTCATGTTTTCTTTTGTTATGAATTTCCGTCACGTGTTGTCTGTCGTACATCTTTCCCCTATAAAGGACAAAGCGTAGCTAAAATCTTATCTTGAGATGTCAGTCATCTTCACGGCATTGCATCAGATGTCTCAGTTTTAGAGATTAACTTACCTTTGACCCTCCTGGGAGACCCAATGAGCTCCCTTCTTATTACTGACTTCTAAAAATAGTTTTCCCCCCTTGCTTCTTTTATTTTCAGTCCAAAGCCTACAAACTGGGAGTTTTTATTAGATGCATTTCAAACCTTGCAGGTTCAAGACTGGGAAACAACCCCAACCCAATTTGAACAAAAAAAGCACCAAACATTAAGACGTCAGTCTCAAGAAAGCCTCAGCAAAAGTGGTTAACAAAGTAAACATATTCATTGTGTGTTAACAGTGCTGAACATACGGGCAACAAATTGTATCTCCCTGTACATTTTAGAAGTGGTAATGGTCAGATCACAGAAACAACACAGTAGTTAAACACTAGGATCTTGTGGGTCCATTCCTGTCTCCCCGCTAAATCTTACCTGCCATTGCTTCAGATTCTCTACAGTGATTAATTATGATGCTGTGAAGCTGTGACCGACAAATTAATTTAAAAGCAATATGCTTGGACTGAAAGGTCTATTATTTAAAGTGTGATTTTTTTTTTCAAATAAAAACCTTTAAAAGGAGCTGAAAATGAACTTTTAGATGCCTAGAGGAAATAGTTCTCCACAAATCCTGAACAACAATTCGTCAGTCCTGTTTTCCAAGGAGAAGTATGGATTTACCTTTCATCTCTGTATATTTAATATTCCTATATTGTGATCAGGACATAAGTGTTTGTGTTTGCCTGATTGTTTTAAAGACAGATGCACAGACACTGCAGGGAAGAAAAATCCTAGACAACAGCTGCCCCCACACCCCAGATTTGTGTTCATCTGTGCTGAAAGATAGGAAGAACATGAGAGTTTCTATCTCAGGTTCTTTCTTACACAGGTTTGAACTTGGCCTCTTTTGCTTTTAGCAAACATTAATGAGAGATCTTGCCGTGGCGAAGAAATGAAGAAGCTTTATTAGAATATGAAATCTTAGTTTATATGTTAGAATATAATAAAGTTTGGGAGATTAATCATGTTTCAGGAAGAGTTTGTAAATATTTTTGTGAGGAGACTGTCTTAATTTGGGAGTTTATTCCAGCTGGACTGGAAAATGAGAGAAAAGTCTGTAACTTTTAGCATAAGAAACTTATTTGAAAGCCCTTTCTGGCTTTATAATTTTTTCTTTCATTTAGCCTATATTTATGAGCTTTTTTTGTTGATCAGAAGGCTAATTGCAGAGAGTTTACCATAGCATTTGAGGTTAAACAAAGCCGTTATGTTATGAATATTGAACAGAGATGACTAGAATAGAAGGACTCTGTTCTGCAAGAATTTCTGATACTTTGGGTTCTTTAGATCCAAAATCAGTATAATGTTTCTCCCCCTAAAATAAAAATTCTGGAATCACTGTATTTCTGAATAATTGCAATATAAGAGGAATTAAATACTTCTTTATATATATGTTTTATAAACATTAAGAAAAATAATATTTTTTAAATATAAAAGTCATAGACATAAGTCTTAGTTAAGAGGTGCTTTCTAAATGTCAAATAAAAACTGCAGTAAGGGACTCAATGGCCAAGTTCCTCACTTTTTGAATAAGTAATTTTGGTCATGTAGAGGGTAATCAAAAGTGCTTACAGCTATAATTATTTGGCTGACTTTTCATCTTTCCTGAACATCCCCTGAATGTCTATAGTCTCTAGTCTCTTTGATTACAATCTGCCTACCCTGGAGGGTCACAGCTCACTTGGGAACAAGTAACTTCACAAGATAGAAGTTTTGCTACAGGCAGATCTGCTATTTTTGTTTCATGTGTCCAGAGCAAATTATTCACAGTCACCTTGTATATTATCCACGAACTTTGCATGAAGTATTTTTTATCAGGCATGGTTACCGCACTGTTACTGTAACTGATGGATTCCACTGTGCAAGCAGCATGAGTGCTCAAGATTTATAACAAATGATTCCTGCAAAGAAAAGTGTTTGAGAAAGATTGCGTGAGGATCTTTCAAATCTGAAATCAAATCTAGATGATGAATATTTGAAAAACTAGTAAACAAAAAATGACCTCTAATTAATATTTGCATGATTAAGGTGACTAATCAGTCCTGCCTACATTTAGAAGAGAATTAATTGCACTTGAGATCACCTGTATAAAAACTATATGTCAATATAAGCTCATTTCAGAGGACTAGTCAATGCCTCTTGGCACCGATGATAGGATGGGATCAAATTAAATCAGACTTGTCCATTTTTCTTTATTATCTGTGAAGAGTTTACGGGAGTCACTTGGATTTAGCTAACTAGATTACTTTTTCTGATTATTTAAATTTAAGTGAAATGAATATAACCCTTACTGTACTTATTTAACCTGTACATGTCAAGGATATACAATAGTACTCTCTCCAGCAGTCTGCCTCCCCAAAAAAGTGCTTAATAGTGGGGAAAATAGTGCTCAAACCTGACTCTTCATCGAAATAATTGTTCCTGGTGAGGCAGGCAGGCTGATGCCTAGACACTGACCTGAGACTTAGCTAACTGAACAGGCCATTAGGAACTGCTGGATGTAACAGCTTACGGTGTGAGAAGCTAGCAAAAACTGTGGATAATACCATGAGGGACAGACAAATCTAGTGGGTATTTAAGGGTGAATTATGTAAGAAACAAGCAATGCCCCCCGACACCTGGAGGGTGAGGGAAGCATAGCAGACCTCTGGGGAATTGAGGTGGCAAGGCCTGGGGAACCACTTCAGCAACACCTGGCATGGCTGAGATGATCAAGGTAACAGCATCAGAAATACAAAATTTAGGTACAAAGATAGCAAAAGTGAGACCAGGAAGGAATAGTAACTGAATGCATTAGTTATTTGGGAGGACCTGGGGCAAGAGATAAGGAGACATGTAGTTGGACTGGAAAAGAACAAGCTTAGGGAAGTGGGGAAAGAAGGGAGAATAAAAGGAGCTTGTCATGTGTAAGCAAGTAATTGGTTAACAGCTGTGTCTGACCAAATCTTATCTCCCATCTTGCAATCTATCCTATCTCTTGTTAAAATCTGTTCCAATTTTCTACACAAGCACACATACAGTTCTGTATGTGAGATATTCACCACCTGCACTAGCTGGTGAATAGGGCAAGAGGTCTTGTCTCATTCTAAGGAAAGTGAAGTTGGAAGCCTAAAGTAAAGGAAGAAGTGAGACAGATAATGTAACACCTATAGACTGCTGTCAAAAGGCAGCTACTATTGTATAAGGACTTTATATTATACTAGGAGATGGCAGTCCCAGGGGTCCTGGATCATTCCCCTTGTTTTCTGGAACTGAGTAGGCACCGGCTCCATTTGGGGTTCCATAAAAAATGATGTACTACAAGCCCAATTAATTAAAAATTCAGCTTTGGATTCTTCCTATTCTTCAGTCTATCTGTGCTTCTGAGAAAATCTGTTTTGTCAGATCTGCAAGTTTCTCATCCTGGGGTCAATTCTGATCTAACAAATAATTTCAGTAAGTCACTGGAATTTAGGAAACTGTCAGTTCTGCAAAGCATATGAGCTGTCATGACAATAAGAGAACAACTGGAAGGACAGCAAAGTATTTCAAAGAACGAAAGTCTGAGATGAAATGGTTCTTTGGAAAAGTTCAACGGTGTATCTCAATATGCAGCACTCATTTCTGTTCTTTTTCTCCCTGCTATATTCAGTTTTGATTCTAGCCTTGAGAGAGCTAAAGAAATGCACAGAGGAAAACATGAAAGAACACAGATAAACTTTATAAAGACAAAGTGCTTCTAACTCAAGCCAGTTGTTTTACAAGGCAGGATTTTACCCTTTGGTTTCTTAAAAAAATCAATAGGATCAATTATTGAGTATTTATTCATCACAGGTTTATTTCACTGAAGGTCTTAAATATCCTTTTCTTAAAATGCTGAAACAACCTATCATAGTATTAGTTGAAGAGACCGCTTTATACAAAATTGCTTCTATTACTATTACTACTACTCCCAAAAGATGATGCCACACTAACATACATTGTATGACTTTTAGAGTAAATCCAGTATCATCTTCATGGTGAGAGATGGTGCTAATTTTTCACTATAACTTGCTGAAGTGAGATTTCAGAGGCTACCTGTTCCCTTGGACTCTTTGGAGAAAGAGCAGGACTTGTTGATTGTTGCTGACTTGAGAAATTTATATCTCAGTCTTGAGGAGGTAGGTCACTGATTGAAAGTGTCTCATTATTTGGTCCAGTGTTTTACATATACATACATTTCAATTTCAGTGCACTGTTTTCACTAGCACACAGACAAGATTTACTTCACTGTAAAATTGGCTTCAGAGATTTGAGATAAAGCCTTGTAGAAATACTGCTGATTCACATAATTTGTTACAGCATCAGCCTGGGACACAGGTGTTTAAAATGCTCCAACTGTCTTTTGACTGATATTTTTGCTGAAGTTTACAATTAATACTGTTTGTTGAGCAAAATAAACATCAACAGCAATCATTTCCATTCAACTGAATTTGTAAAAGCGAGATAGTTTCTTATGTATCAGGTCCACAGACGATTTAATACTGAAATATTCCAGTGGAAGAAATACAAGGCACTTTCTTTCCAGTGCTTCATATTTCAGATGCAGACGAATACTTTTAAACTTTTTCTTCTCCAAACAATCAACAGATGATGCTTCTAAATACACTCAATTTGAGAGGAAAACACAGAATTGGAGTAAAGTGATTCAAATAACCATAAGATGTAGATATCATGTCAAGAACTTAGGAAATGTGCATAACTACATATGAAGGACGATGGCAATATGGGACACATTTGTTTGGTCTCAAGGAAATTAACCTCAGCTCTTTGTAATCATTCTTAGGTTGATGGGCTATTCAGATTTGAGAAGTCATGGCTCATGGCAAGAAGACATCAGAAAATGTGAAACACAAAACCCTGTTTGATGAATGCAGGTACTATTTTAGCTTTGGCCCAGCATTTTCAAATATAGGTAATCTCACTTAAGCCCATCTCCTTAAGCAATGAAATATGTGAGTGATCTGATACTCAATGCTTATTTAGAGTTCTCATCAACCTAAACGTGAGGCCAAACAGACAGTCTACATATTGGTAACAAGTTAGTGCTCATTATTAGCTTTAATTTTAGTGTATCTCAGTTTCCAGTTTTCTGATAGGACCATTTACCCAGTTTGGATTAATGTGTTGGATAAATGGAGATTTTAGAATCACTTTCTTATACCAAATATATTTAAAATTAGTGAATCCCATCTATGGTGCTTGGGGCTGCTAGAATCACAGCCACTTTGATAATGTCTTCGGGAATTTACAATATAAGATGAAAAACGTGTGGACATGACAGATGGGCAGAATGCAGTGTGTCAATGAGAACAATATATTACCTTTATTTTAGCTAAATTAGATACAAAATGTTTCATATGTAGAGTTTACCTTTAGCAAAATGCTTGCCACACTTGTGTTGCTTTACAGAGAATTGATAGTAACACTCAATTACACTTTGATAGTTCATGTTAAAATATTGAGTGCTCTGCTGGATACATTAGCTTTAGGAACCACACTTGCAATAGTCATTCAGCATCTGTTCATCATCAATATTTTTCTGATTTCTTAATTAATGGAATTGATTAGTAGAAGAGACAATATGTTTGTGTAGTTTTCCCTGAGGGCTACTTATCATCCCTTGATGACCATGACAAATGCCCATTGGTTTATGCGATAGCTATTTCCTATCCATGAGTGTAATTTAGCCCAGAGCATTTATCAGATACAAAATAGACATTAGCAGCTCAGAAGAGGCAATAACACCATTTTTTATCTCATCCTATCGTCATTATGCTTGATGAGCTATTTTGCTGTCTGTCACTGAAGGAAGTGTCATTAAAACTGAAAGGCTCCAAGTGTTTGGAGCTACACTGTAAAATAGTTCAAAAAACTAAAACAGTCTAGGCATTATGAGGTGAAATTGTGTGGTACCTAATTCAACAAAACTATTAGTGAACCCAAAGATGTTTTGGGGTATTTTCCTCCCGCAACATCATTTATCTGTGATAAAATCTCACTGCTGCTTTCTTCATCAAAGAAGAGCCTACATCTTAAAACCTGAGGCAGGCAATGACACAGCACAGCCTTTCTCCTTAGCTGCATCTGGCTGCAGTTGCTGAAAGCATTAAGCAAAGACAGTGGAAAGGCTAAAGACAAACTTCTAGTAATACAAGTTACAAAAAGAAGATGGTTATCTGGATATACTGCTGAGACCTAATGAAAACGAAGAGAAAAAGAATTCTGGAAAAGTGTTGTTAAGCTGCTTAGACGGTATAAATGCATAGTACATAAAGTGGATTCTCTATGAGATCATATGGAGAGTAAATAGTAATTAGTGTTAAAATAATTGGTCTCTGTGACAGAACCAAACTTTTTGACTTCTTGGCAAGACAGTTCCAAAGTACACCAGAGCTGGAAAATCCTCTACAGCTAAAAAAACCCCTATATGTGGTTAAAAGAAAGTTGTTACGATACAAGAATAATTTTGTTTGCAATGTAAAAGACATCTATGGAACACAGTGAATGAAGATAGGAAGGAAAATATGTACAGTTCATAACCATAGCTCCCAGAAGGGCTTTTTTCATCTGATTTTTTTTATGACCAAGAACAAGATGATATGGAGAAGATTTTAAGGGAACTTTTGAAGGAAAGAGGAAAGCAGCTATGTATCCATGCTAAATCTGGGGTGAATCATTCAGTATAAAGAACATTTTACTATACCTAAGACTTTAGGGCAGGCTAAGAAACTATAGAGTGTACAGATGATACAGTCATTACTGAATAGCTAAACAGTGTGCAAGAGACACACAAGACAAATTATTCACATGTGGCTGCTCATTGTTTGCAACATCATTTATAGGTCTGGTCAAAAAAATTCCAAACTACTTCCTTTCAGAAATGCCTTAGTATGTTTTTCAAGGCTATTTAACCTTAAAACCTAGGGTGCCAGTGAAGATGAAGGAGATCTTTGTGTTTTTATAACTGAATAGACCTAAAATGATCCAACAGTTGAGATGGAAGGACACCTCTGGAGATTGCCTAGTTCAAAACCCTGCTCAAAGCAGGGTCAGCTAAAGCTGGTTTGCCAGGGCTTTATCTGGTTGGGGCTTGAATGTCTTCAAGAATAGGCACTCTTTAACTTTTGTAGACAACTTGTGCCATTATTTGACTACACTCATCATGAAACAGTTTTATCTTACATTTAAGAGGTATTTCCTGCATTTCAATCTGTCCCCCATATGTCTTGTCCTGTCACTAGAAGAGTTTTGCTCAATCTTTTATTATCCCAGGTACTTCATCATAGGTTCTCCAAGCCCTGAGACATCTTCATTACTCATTACTGGACCCACTCAAGAATGTCCATGTATCTTGCACTGACGGTCCCAACACTGTACACAGCACTGCACATCTGTCTCACCTCCCTTGACTTGCCGGCAACACTCTGTCTAATTCAACCCAGGAGGCGGTTGATCTTCTTTGCTGCAATGGTCCATTACTAGCTGATGTTTAAGTTAGAGTGCATCAGGACCCACCTAGTCCTTCTCTGCAAAGCTGCTTTCCAGTTATCAGCCTCAACTTGCCCTGTTGCCTGGGGTTATTTCTCCCAAGAGCAAGACTTGACATTTCCCATTCTTGGACTTAACGAGGTTCCTCTTGGCCCAATATTCCAGCTTGTAAGCCTCCTCTGACCTTACAGCACAACTGTGGTGCATTAACTACTCCTCTCAGTTTTGTATTCCCTGCAAATTTGCTGATGCTGCTGCCTGTGCCGTAATCCTAATATTTAATCAAGTTTTTAGGCAGTGATGTCCAGAGTATAGGTTTCAGGGTACTCCACAAGTGACTGGTCTCCAGCTGGGCCTTACGCTCCTGATTGCCACCCACTAGGTCCAGCAGTCCACCTCCATTTTCACTTAGATAGTCCTTACTTACTTAGTTTGTCTATGAGGATGTTATGAGAGACACAGTTGAAAGCCTTGATAAAATGGAGTTGAACAACATCCACTGTGTCTCCTTCTCCATTGAGTTGGTCTGTTCAGCTACCCAAATTATTTCTTTTTTCTCTATAAAGTACTGAGTCATTCTAACTGACAATGAAATGGACTGAGAATTGAAGTCATATTTGTGCATTCTGAGTTCTATCCACATTGACACTACCGTTGGAAAGAAATTTGATTTTTACTAAGACCACATTACCTGCCATTGAAAACTGACAGTAAAGGTAATGTTACTCACCTAATTGTAGGTGTTTAAAGATGCACTTTTAGTTTATGCTAGTCGTATATTTTTCCTGTTATGTGGAAATGTAAAGCATGAGATGTATCTGGACAACAATTTTTTCTGTCCTCATGTAAATGTCTAAAGTGGGAGAATAAATTTCCTGTAATTGTAAAGAGAAATAGCCTGTTTACTTTGACTATCCATGGAGTTTAAATTAAATGGCACATATAGTCTATATCGAAATCAAAAATGCCTTAATCATGCCTGCATCCTTAATGCTTTACTGCTGTAGAACACCACCTTGCTCTGCCCATTGCCTGGGCAAATAGGGAGGAACTGGTAAAGCATCAGTCTGCAGAGACTTGATCGCAATCACTAAGTAGACTTCCGCTCCTGTAAAGGAACTGTTTTTATCTCAAAAACATGGGGAGTAATCCCTCTGCTTATTATACCTCAGTCTACTCCTCTGCAATACATAGGAACAAAGTAAGCAGCAGAAAAATGTCTCCTTAGACAACCGATTAACAGCATCTACAGCAGGGATGCTACCAATGAAAGTGTGACACAACAGTGATGTTTCTCTGATAGAGAGACATCATACAGCTTTCATCAACAGCTCTCTATACATTTAGATCCTTATCTGCTTATTGCTTCTCTCTTTCTCCTCTGTCCACAGTGGTTTTGCTAAATTCAGGGCCACCTTATTATAAACGTGACCTTCTCTTGTTCTATTTATAGCGCAGCACAATCGCACCGATTGCAGCATGATTAGCAGCAGAATTCAGCTCTGGCAGAGGAATGATAAGAGCCCTCCATGCAGTTAGATCAATTAATCTGCAAAGAAATGCTATGGAAATGTTCTCACCCTGCGGACTGAAAGTGGAATACATTAGCACAAAAAAGTCCATAAGTTTTTCTCAGTACAACATTTTATGGTTCATTATTGTGAGGAACTAAAGACAAATTTCACCACTTTGAATAAGTCTATTTAAACATTACATAAATGCATAAGATTGCTTCTAATATCTGTTATAATAGGTTAGCATTATAGAAAATGTCTCCATTAAAATAGGAACATGCAAGAACTGGAATATTCTAGAATAGCCAAGACTGGAATACATTAATACATAAAGATGAAAGAAGCTATAATACTTAATGTATTTTTAACTGCTGCAGAGATCTGTCTTCCATATAAAAATTAAGAAACCATCCTTCCAGTTTATCAGGCTAACTTCCCTGCAATAGATTTCTTATGGGTGCTCTATGGGTGGTAGTATACACAACTCCCTCTTGCAGCAAGAATAATTTCTGATTCTGGTATTGCAATTACTAGTTGCATTGTCTTAGTCTTAAGCAATTGTAAGCTTTTCAACTACAAAGACATTTAGAAAGGTTTCTTTACAGTTCGATTGTCCAAAGAGGGCACTTGACTCATGCTTATTTTTGAAAGCACATACTTACTAGATTCCTCTGTATTATGTACCAAAAATCAATTTTGCATATTTCACATTTATCCTGAGACATTTCATAGACTTATTGTTCTGTTTTTCTGTGGGTTCTTGTAATTATTTTTCACTTTGAAGTTTTTACTGTCTCTTTTTTCATATGAATCTCAAAGCATTGTTGGGACCACAGTGCTTCTTGTATTTTTTATCAATAACTTGATATTGATAAATATTATGTGCTTGGTGATTTGAGTCTCAGTTATTGGTAACTGTAATAGTTTTAAATGATCCAAAACAGTGAGACAGTGACCCCATAGATTTGAAATTACTTTGCTGGTATCTGGACTGCAACTTCCACATACACTTGCCTTTCTATTTTAACTGTTATCTTGAAAAAGGTTGCTATAAAGTCATTGCCATTAGTATTGACCATTATATTAATCTATATTCTTAATTAAATCCTAGAAATATAGTGTAATTGCATTTATTATCTGAACATTTTTAAAATTGTTTTTCGTGATCTGACTCTACTAAGCTCATAGCTGTCTTGTTCTACAACCAGTCCTTAGGAGAAAAAGTGTCAGCTGTACAAAGAGCCATCCATGCTGTTACTCCAGATTTTCTGAGGTACTGACAAGAAGTTACATATTGTAACATATGATGCTCCCTCAAAGATGCATTAATTTCAAAAGAATGAGCTATTTAAATGTTTAACTCAATGAAAGATGAAAACATACCTTTTTTTAATAATTACTATTTTGGCAACTATAAAATACCATAACTCAGTAGAAAAGAATATTCTGCCTGGCTTGCTGACAGGTTTTACCTGAATTGAGATTTCTATAGTATTCCTAAAAATTGTGGATTTTGATCTCCAACTAGTATCTTCATAGATTCCTAAGATGAGATATTTGTGCAGATGGCAGTGCCTTATGGTACATCAAGTCCTTACTGAGTTAAACAGGAATATTCCTGAAAGAGTTAGGTTCTAATCCTGTTTTGTGCTCAAATGAGAAATTTTTCTCCTCTGATGGGGTTATGGTCACTAGCTCATCAGAAATTCAGATACAAACAGAAGCTGTTACTGTGTGAAAACTTGCATTACAAGAGTCCAGGTGTTGGGATCTCTATGGAATTTCTAATGAAGCATTTAAATTAGAGGTAAAAACACATTACAGGGAACACCAGGCAGTTAATCTGCATGGGAATGGCTGGAAAATCTTGACGGAACTTGTCTGTCTACATAAAAAGAATTCTGACTAAAGATTCAATTTTAGTTTATGTGCTTGGAGTCTACATTTTGGTATTTATGCATCTATTTATTTATCTAGAACCTGATAATGAAAATATCCCCAAGAGAAGCACATGATCTAAATGCAAAAGTGAACAACTGGAAATAGATTAAGAAAATGGCATAAAAGGACTGAGCTTTCTGAAAGTGCTGAGTTTGCAGTACAAATATGAAAAGAAAACAAGTAGAAACTGAACCTGTGTCATCTGTTAACAAAATATAAGAAGTTATAGAAGGTAGAATTTTTATGTTCTTTGGAGAAGAAAGAAGAGGAGTGAATGAGACCTTGCTGTCAAGAATAATGCATAACATGCTGGAAGAGCCAAAAAAGGTGACTGATGAACATTGCAGTCCTTCACACAACGAGACTTTGGAGAGGATTTTTCTAAAATGAAAAACACTCAGCAGAAGAGAAAATATATATCAGAATGAAGAATTCATGCATCCATGTGGACCTATGGAGACACTGCATGTTATGGTAATAAGGCAATGCCTTATTAAGGGTAGCATCCTACGCAAGACAATTGGTTCCAGGTTTGAGGACATACTCTTGATAGAAAGAGATAAAGCTCCATAGAGATCTCACCTATTGCCAAAGACAGAAGGATTTATCTGCTGAAAGAGTGAGGACAGCAATTGTCATTGGCTCAGAACAAGTTCACAGGACAAAGAACCGGTTTTGTACAAGGCCAAGAGCATTAGGATGTTAAATAGCATGATCCAGTTTATACGTAATAGGAGTCTACAGGAAAGCAGAAGTAAAAATGGATCAATTAATGTCTCATTGTAAGAAAGAGGGAATGAATTAATGAACTTTGCTTTCTGGACTAATCAGTATAAGAAGGGCACTTCCAGCAAGCCTGGAAGATCCCAAGGTTCATGCTGCACTGAAGAATAAGGATGCCACATTTTATGTTCTATTTTTACATTAAATAAGAGTTTATTTCCTGATAGATGGTACAGCTATCGAGAATATCAATCTCCCAAAACAGTAAAAGGTAATTTTAGAGTGGAGAAGATGCGGTAAAGTAAAGGGCATATACAACACAAAGAGTCTGTAGCTGTTAGTAAAAGAAACAAAGGAGACAAGTAATAAACATTGTTCCTTGGAACTCATAGGGACTGAAATAGAGGAGTACCATCAAGTGCCAAACTCAGCTTCAGCTTATCTCCTCAGTAAACTTTCAATGTAATTAAAGTGTTAGTGTGAAGGAGAAAAGTCATGGTGAATTTGGTCAATATTTTAAGAGAGTATGTGCTTCAAGGAGGATAGTCAGAGATCAAACAAAGTTAAATCTCCACAAACTGTCCTTGAGCTCACTCACATGCACAATTCCTTTGACTTAAACTGAAGTTTGAAGGTCACATTAATGCACTTATTGTATTTAGCACTGAATATGTAAGCAGAGTAACATGGGACAGGTTAGCTACACTGGTGGAAAGACATTGATCATACAGTATGAAAGAAGCAAGTGCTTGTCATGAGTAATGGAAGAAATTCCATTAGATTTTCTGAGAATAAGAATCATAAAGTATATTGAACTACATTTGCTTGCTAATCCTCTGCAAATCTTTGAACAGAAATAGCTAAGTGACTATTCCTGTTCCTATTCCTGTAACTATCACAGTCTTCACATCCCATCTTTATTGCACAGGTGGTTACTATAAACCTAGGAACATCCTTACCTAGAAAAAATCCCAAGTTCCCGGATTTTTACTGGTAGTATTTTTAACACGAGAAAAGAAATGACGTGTCACTGTAGATTGTGGCTGACATAAGGAAAATGAAAACATGTAGAGTGAGGGCAAGCATATCCCAGTCATCCTAATGAAGTAACGAGTCACAGAATCTGCCACTAAATTCAAACAATTCACCACCACATGAGAACATGAGCACAAGATGTTCCGTTCAATGTACTTACAATGCAACATGAAAATGGCATTGATACTAAAGTAATAGGGGGCAATGGCAACACAAATAGGGATGAAGAGACAATGCTGACTCATCTCATGGATTAGAAATCACAGACTAGTGCTGTGCTTGTTTGCTTCACATGACGAACAGTCCCCTGCTATCAAGGATTGTTAGAGCTCCTGTGCACCAAGAATGACATCAAGTAAAAACTCGAAGCAATGGCAGTCATGTAAATACTCTGAGATGGACAGCAGTGGAAGGAGAAGTAAGTCAGGGCACTGAAGATGATTATTTCTGTCTGAAGACAGATTTTCGATTTGCTCAAACAAACAGAATATTCACTAAGAGGTAGAAGAAGACCGGGAGTTCAGCAAGACTAACACAGATTTGTTGGAAGAAAAAAGTCATATCAGCAAGACTAACAGCATAACTGAAAGACTCAATCTTAATAAGGGTCAGGGATCACAGTTGAGGCACACCTCTTTGGTAAGATATGTCTTAGTGACTCCTGGCCTTAACAATTCAGCTGGAGCTTGCACTGCTAGCAAATCAACCAAAATGTTCAAAGAGAAAAGGCAATGATCTCTATAATAGAAAGAAGTAAACAGTCTAGAATGGGAAAGAATATGGAGGAAGCTCTAGAAAGTTTACACATGGTTTGAAAGCAGTTTTAAATTGCAGCACTTCTGTAAACAGTTTTACGAACACAGCATCATGATATTATACAGCTTATCATATATGTGGCTTTGCAGACATTGCTTATGATGTTTTCACTCATCAGCTATGCCCATCACAGATTTCCTGTATCCTTCTTTTTTGAGATGCCCAATACTGCGAATCTTTAGTTAAAATAATAAATAGCTAATTCAAGAGAGTCTATCAGCTTGATCATATAGTGCAGAACTTACACTTGGCAGGTCTCTGTAGTGAAGATGTACTGCATTCATCTAATAGGTGTACAACATATATCCTTCTTGCTTTCACCATTCTGGCAATGAAAATATTTGTTGGCACAGCATAATGACTTCAAAAATCTTGTGAGAGAAGGTCAAAAACTCTGATTCATTCTCAGTTCAAGAAGTGTTAATTGCTATAGACTTTATTTAGACATTGATTATGGTTACAAGCTAGTGCTTGCTTGGAACAACATGCTAGTTTGCAGAATGTGTTTTGGGCAAGCTCTCATCCTTTTCGACAGGAAGAAAATGTCTTGGAGTATGGTAGAGAAAGACTAGAAAAACATCACGAAATTCTCCAGAGCATCTCCCTAGAGAATGAGAATGCAAGTATGTGTGTCTAGTTTTGCAGCACGTAAGGCCTTTAAACCCTTTAGATCAAAGAAAGCTCATAATGGAAGCTGTCTCAGCTCGCATCTGACCATATCTATGCTAGCTTCCTCACAGGGATAATTTGTAACTTCATAGCAGCCATTTGGAGATTAAGAGGAAATTCTGGAGGAGAGGACCAGAGCAAGTTAATATTCTTCAGGAGGAAGAAGTTACCCAAAGCCAGGGAGTACAGATACATCCTTGCTCCATGTCTCTGAGTAGTTCCATCAATGTTCAGCCACAAGAAAAAAGAAGCTACAATATGTCATGCACAGTGAGAATGACACCCATTTTCCTTCAATTGTTCCACAATCAGGTTATGGGCTTATGATCTTTGATTTTTATGTTGCTAGTTTCTCATCTTTATTTTTCATTTTGTACTTATATCATTACATACTTTTAAAATGAGAAATAAGTCTAATTCAAGAGAAAGAAATCCTTACATATATTCTGCAATTCAAATTTTTCCAAGAGAATTTTTTCTTCTGTGAAAGAATTCATCTGTGCACACTAGGATCCATCTGTGCAATTTATGGTCATCTTACACTGCTGTTTTAACTATGGAATATTTCTAAGTAAGGTTGCCTGTCAATTTTAAATAGAAAAAAAAAGGAAAGAAAGCAAAAGAAACTTAATCAAAACCATCATTGGTACAATGGTATCAAAAGTAACTTTTGGGCTGGACATTTTGGTAGTGTTTCTCATGATGAATTTGGAAATGATCTTCTACTAGAATCGCACATTCAAACAGAGGCAAAAGTGAAAAATGAAAGCATTTAGAGTGAATGCAAGACCAAATACTGAGCATGAGGCTTTGGCTCTTCTGGAAATACTTCAGTGTCAGAGATGCTCCTTTGAATAGCGCTGGAAAAACAGCTCACACAACACTCTAGTAATAATAATCGGTACTTCATACTGATATAAACCCAGAGATGACAGAGGTGTGAATGAAAACATCCTTGGATTTAGTGCTGTACACTTCACATTTTTTAATCATTTTACTAAATATGAACTTTTTTCTTGTTTTTACCAGGAATCAGTGAAAAGTCTAACTCCTGTGACTTTGTACAGCACATACTGAAAATAAGTCCCACTTCAGACTAAACAAGCCAACTGTTGTAACGTATTTTAAGATACTCTAATTGCCTAATTTTAACATCTTCTAAGGCCCATTTTTGCTGTGGAGTGTGATAGACCCCATGATTAAGAGATGTTTTTACTTTTCTAATAGAGGACAGTTGCATGATAGGGCTTAGTAGCAGTATGAGAATGGATCTTATTAATTGTTTTTAAAAATTTGTGATAATTGCATTGAATTGCAGGCAAACACATCTTTCAGCATCTGTAAAAGTAACAGTTTTGGGGGACTATTACTTCACCAGAACTCAAGTTCTGATAATAGAGTGAGTTGTTTTAAAAATGACAATAAATTGTCTTCAAATGATCAAGATATGAAAATATGAGAAAAATGGTATGACTTGTAACACATCAGAAGTTAGAGCATATGATTAGTTGGCCTATGGCTTTAAAGTGTTTTATTCTGTATAAAGTTGCCTACAACACTGACAAAATGGTAAAAAAATAGCCATTATTACCAACAGAATTATATTCTGAAACACGTTGTTTTTTATTTGTGTAATTCAAAATATGTAAAAGCTGTCTTTCTTGGTTTTACTTGTGAGATATATAAGTTGTTTTACAAGTATTTTCATCTTTTGAGTGTTTCCCAAACATCTTTCTAAAGAAGGTAGATACATAATCATACCTTATTGGGAAATGGAGACAAGAAGCTTTAAAATTTAGGGTTTTGAAGTTTCCCTGAAGCTGGTATTTTTGTGCAGAGGATTCATTGTGTCACTTACTATTTATTTTGTCATTAGAATGAATTTTATGAAGTTAGTGATTTATGTGATGGACCAATACTTGTTTAACTAGTCCTGCTAAATCCCAATGCTCTTGCATAACTTTTAACTAATAAAAGTCTCAAAA
The DNA here is from genome assembly GCA_033558105.1 of Coccyzus lansbergi. Lineage (NCBI taxonomy): Eukaryota > Metazoa > Chordata > Aves > Cuculiformes > Coccyzidae > Coccyzus > Coccyzus lansbergi. The sequence continues at coordinate 2,371,425 of JAUMJK010000267.1, read as the reverse complement.
AATCAATGAATATGCATCAAGTTGGAGTACTTTCATAACTGTTTCTTTTTCATTACTCTTCTGTGACTCCCCAAAAAGTGTCAGTAGTGTTTCTTATTATTGATTATGTGTGATTTATAGTCTCGGTGAAGTGTATTTAACCCAGGAGAACATGCTCCTTATCCTTCTTCCTTTAATTTAAATCCTCAAGCACTTGCTTTCCTGATTCCCCTAACACCTTTGAATTACTTTCTAATAGCATATTCTATGCAATATATGACAAAATTTTCAGTTTGTTTTTTGATTACTTCATATATCCTAATTTGCAAGCAAGGCATTAAATAAGCAAGCACCATCTGACATGTCTTCACTAGATTTCTTTTCTCTGTGAATAATTTTGATGACTCTTGTGAAAATTGTTAGTTGCCTAGTAGCTGGAATGAAGAACTGTGTTTTGTTTAATGGTATGAGACAAAAAAAAAATACCAGAACTACAAATCTGCTACAAAAGTTGTCTTTGTTTAATGGAGAAAACCACCTTTCTCTGCTATACAAAAGTATTTGTGTCATGATATAAGGAAACTGTTCTCAGATGGAAGGTATTAATCTTGAGGTACTAGAAAAAAAGATGTAAAAATTGAGACTTCAAACAGGGTTGAGGCTCAACTTGCATCCTTTGTTTAGCAAAACCAGTGGAATTTCATACAGCGCACACAAGAGTTGCAGAAAAAACCTCTGTCTTGTAGGTTAATATTTTATCATAATCAATAGATATAACATTGGTACATTAAATTTAACAAGTTTCCTGACAGGTCACTACTTAGTTTTCAGCATCTAAATAAAATATGTATGTGAGCTGGCATATTCTGCTTGGTTCACAAATCGCAGAGTGTTCTCCAAAGCTAGTAAAAAGAGTATCTCTGTATCTAAAGTACCAGGGACTGTGATGGGGTATTTGGATTGCCTGATGATGAAGGACTAACTTCTGAAATCTGAAAAATAAAAAGCCAGTCAAATGGGTTCTTTCAATTTCTCTGCTAGTTTTAATAGACATTATTATTAGAGGTCTGGAATCAACATGTGTTGTTTGTCGAAACACAATTTCTTTTTTCTGGCTTTGAAGGTGAAAGTGATAGTACATGTGCAAAACAGCAGATGGAGGTAATAAAATGTGAGATAACACATTGTCATTAATAAATTAATGTGTTTCTGTTGTTCCCAGGAAAATAATGATGTAGAGAAATCTTCAGCTGAAAAATCTTGGGTTGTTCTTATTGTGCATAATTTTGAATTATTATGTTTAAAACAAAAATGCAGTGGGTTAGAGGACAGTTTGTTTCTTGATGTATTGTTTGCTGTTGTGATTAGGAGAGAAGCTCAATACTGATGTTCCAGCATCTTGTTTTGTTAAGTGAAGGTGAATTGCCTTGAGATGAACCCACGTGGATGCAGAAAAGGCAGGAAATTTCCTTAGAACAAAAAAATAATTTTTAAAGCTACTCAGTCATCAACATTTGTCATTGCCAAGGGGAACCAGACCCCACTTTTTTTTAAAGAGCTAAGCTCTGGAGTCATGTGCCTGTAGTTCTTGGTACCATCAATACAGTGTCTGCAGTGAGGTGTAGATAAGTCTGCCCTCAACCTAGACCACCCAAGGCAGTTGTCAATACTGGATGAGGTGTGGCAATTAAAAACATTATATGATCTGATGTCTAAGTCTTTACTAAGGTCACAGGTAGATCCAGCCTGTGGTACCTCTCAATAACTGCTAACCATCTTCAGGGTGAGTGGTTTAAAGCTTTCTCAGATACATCAATACATTAATGCTGTGAGCAGCATGGAACCTTAGTGTTAAAGGCAGTCCTGCTTTGTGATAGTGGACATATCACTCCCCTGATGTGAGCTTTCTGTTTCTACTGACTTTCCTATTTAGGTTTTAGAATCTTTTCAGTCAGGCTGGCTTAAAAGAAATGAAAGTCAAGGTGGCTTTCACCAGGGTTGTTAGCAAAATTGAGCTCACTTCCTCCTCCATTACCCAGCTGGGGTAAATCAATACAGCTCCAGTGAATTCAGTGGTACTTTATTTCAATCGTTCTAGTTACACACTCAATCCAGTATTTCCCTGACAACTATCATGGCTTAGAACAAAGAATATCAACAAAACAGCATTTCATCCTGTATTTCTCCAGCAGATAAAGGTTTCCTTCTTAACCCTTCCCCCTCCTTTTTTTAAATTTTCTGTTAAATGTTATAGAATTTATTTGCCCTATTCTGTTGCACACTTAACTACATGTACAACAGTGGTCTAATCTCCTTTTGATACACTAGCTTTACTGCAGTTATTCCATGCTACCAGAGAGGTAAGCTAAACAGGTTCCAGTGGCACTTGCTATTTGATAACTTCAGAGGCTTAAGTAACAATTTTAGACAAGACGGAAAGAAAAGGCTCCCTGAATGATACGTAATTCTGTGTGGTTTGCCACCCACCCACCCACTCTGTTGAAACATGGCCCATTAACTAAGAATGTCTGATGCAATTTGAAAAGGGGCACTGTCTCTGTCTGTCAATTGCAGCTTCACAGATGCTGGGGAGAAAATAAGTGGCACAACATGATGTTATGCAGGAGTACTTGTAATTCACTCTGAAAAATATCTGATGCTTATCAGTGACTTTAATCAGCAGCTGTCTCTGAGGTGAATAATTTTGAGCACGATACAAATGAAGTCCAGTGTATAAAATTATTAAAAGTTTGGGTCCCAAACGCTGGATTTGTGGACCATTTATGTGAGACTCAAGAAGAGTAAATAAATGAATAAAGTTATGGATAAACAGTATATTTGCCAGGGTGCAACTATCCATATTTATGTTTGCATTAAGACCAGAGTGTTTATTCAACTGTGAAAGGGTCATAGTGCTATTTCCAGTACATGTGTGCAAAAAATCCATTAAGAAACATACTACCAGAGCACAGAAGAAGGACTAACATAAGAAATATATGCAGGAAGGACTGAGTAAAAGGAGATAAAAGAGGGAGGTAATAGCTGCTGATCATGAGACAGCGTTTTATTGGGGACTTCAGGGTATTCATTTGTCAAGTTTAAAAGGCCAGATCTAGAAATGCATATTGGCAAAAAGCAGCTCGTTTAGTGGGACATTGAATGATACTTTTTAGCTAGCTCCGAGCAACCAAGGAGACCCAAAATGTTATTGATTTATTGAGGTGAGAGAAGACAATATCCCTTAAGAATGTTGTCTAGAATTTGGGATGAACTACAGTCTTTATTCTGCATAGAATTATTAGAGAATTTGGGGGACATTATTTATTGTATTTTATCTCATTATAGGTTTTATTCAAAGACAGAGAGGCGTTGCTGAAGATGAGGATCATCTGAGTCAAGTAATAACACATTAAAAGGAAATGAGCAGGTTAGAATGAAGTGTATGGCCTGAAAATTTCCTAATATTTATGTCTTTCTCTACTCCATAATGTATTGGGGGCTTTGTTTAATTTTTCTACCTATTGGTTTATAGTTTTTCATTTTCTTCATGAGGCAAGCCTCCTCTTCTCCAGGCTAAACAACCACAGCTCTCAGCTATGGTTCTAGCTATAAGATTTATTGCACTGCATCAGCGTATTTGCCTGCAGAACCTAGAGTAATGAAACTATACTGAGGGAGCAGGATGGATGAGAGGGTCTCAGACCTGTTAAGCTGACCATTAAATGCTTCTTGTAAGAGAGCAAGGCTCTTGACTTTTTACAAGTCATAGAGATAATTAGCTAAATCCCACAGAGTACAAGGTGGCTCACAGGGTAGAGTCAGCCTTAATTTATCCATGATGGACTGTCCTCAGTTTGCTGCACTGCATAAGAGTTATCACTGCCTTGTCTTCACTAGGATTTTACTATGCTAACTAAATCAGTGCAAATCAAAGTTTTATTATAATTTTTAAAAGTGGAAACATAGCTAATGGAATTAGAAAGGCAGAAGTTACATATCACATTTTATTCATACGTTTCCCCCATGTATTGATCTCTTCAGTGAACAAAAATTCTCTTCTTTTTAGCAGACTCAATAATTTTGGACTTAGTTCCTCCTTGTTGACTTATTTTTGACTTTCATAGTGTTCAGTGTTTAAAACCAGATAATTTTCTTTAACTAAAGGGAATAGTAATGAGAAGGGGATTTGGTTATTTTGCGTTTTTAGTGGTTGCTGTTCACCACTCAGCTTTCTCCATTACTATGTTTTGGCTGATGCATAACAGAGCGTACATCTGCTTTAACCTTGTGGCAAAAGTGATGCAAAAATTCTATAGCTTAAAATTGTGAAGAATGTTTGAATAGAGTACGTATTGCCACACAGTTGCATTAGACCATCAGCGTGTGTCCATTTGGGTGACCATGGTCAACTGATTTACAGTAATTCTGTGTGTCAAGACCAATAACAGAGTTCTCTCAAAGGAATGAACTAGACCCCATTATCCTTTCTGTCTTCAGGACTGAGACATATTTTTCATAAGGCAAAAATGCAAACAATTAATTCATTTTTCCTTTCAAAATCAGTAGCACTTTGCTATAAAGTGTCTGCTTTTTGTGCATCTCTGCTTCTCATGTAGCAATATTTGTTATGAAAAATGGTTCAGAAACAATATAGATGCAATTAGTCACCAAAAATACAAAACTCAATTATTGTAGGTAGTATCAGAGTGACTTTGAGTATCAGAAAGCCTCATATTGTCTGTCAAACCTAAATTGACAACTAACAAACAGAAATGCTTGAAGAATGAAACCATATCATACAAAATGTAATTACATTTGACCTATTCTGTGACTTTTGCTTTGATGTGAACAAAAAAAAAAGGTCTTATTTCCTTGTGTAGGTGAAATGCTTCACATGTCACTTGTTGTGCAACGTGAGCTGACACGCTGCAGAAATTCAGCATCAGAGGTACTCATCTTCTCTAGAAGGAAGTGGTAAAAGAAAACAGGAAAACAAATGTGATGAGCAATTAGATTTTTTGTTAAAAAAATCATAAATACAATAAGTGAATTCTAACATTTGCATAACTGGCATCTTGGGAAAATGCAAAATGCTGTGAGAAACAACATCCCTTATTATTTGCTGAAGGCTGCATAAAATACCACCTTGAACAGTCATATGTCAAACTCCCTAATGTAAAAAGTATATAACATGTATGAAAAGTACATATTTATTACCCAGTCAGTGGGTATTAGGAATTAATGATGTGTTCTTAATCCAGATAAATAATCTTCCAGTGCCTGACTGTCATCGCTGAGGGGAAGCAGATTTAAATGTTGGACTCATAACTGGAGATTGATGTCCCACTAGTTGTAGCAAAAACTTGTTGGAACTGGATTGCAATACTGGGGCTGGTCTATTCCTCTCTTCAACATAGGACAAAATATCTGAGACTTCAAATTTGTAAAATTCAGGAAGGTTTTTGTTCCACAGTGTTCACTGACTTTAGGTTTGATCCAATTGTGCTGAGCTCTTAGTGTTCCACCATGATTTTTCTCATGTTTTAAGTTTGGGTAAGTCCTGAAATGAAATTTTATATCTATAGTGTATTTAAGATGAATAGGAACATTTTCTGGCACCAAGTCTTCCTGGCATGATGTAGCCTTTGACTATCCTAGTGAACTTACTTTCCCAGAAAACTAGCTTTGTATAAAAGGTAATTGGTGCAGAAAAACCCAGGGTATTAGTCAAGAGGAAGTCCAGCTCTGCTCAGGATCTGTGTTTCTATGAACACCCTATCTTCAGAAAATTATCCCACTTCAGCTATCAATTACTAGGAACAGTGCCCCTGCTGATGCATATGGGCTGTTATCAGCTCCAACACAAATGGGTTTAAAAATGAACTTCAGATTTACTCACTGGTTAAGTAATTCTATGGCTGAAGTCCCATTGGCTTAATTAGAACTGGGTTTTTTTTTTAGCGGGTTTTAGTTTAAGCAAAAAAATAACCAATACTGGTAGTACTAATACAAAATTACCAAGGACTGGTTAAAATAATGAAAGTAAACAGTTTTAGGAGATTTTCAATGAAATCCAGATACTCTTTTTTTGCAGACAACTTTTTGAGGAAAATTCAAAGCCAAGAAATTACTGAAAATTATCTCATATAGAGGACGGGAAAACCTCTACTAATTGTCAAAATCTGCACATTTCTCTGACAAAATTTGCTATGGTAACTTTTTAGAAAAAAAAGCAAATACAGCAAGTATCTCACTGCCTGTCGCTCTGAACACAGCCTCAGACTCTGATCTGCTACACAGTCATAAATCTCATTCACACTCATCACCAGTATTTTGAGTGAAATTGTTCAGGATTGATATTACTGTAAACTCAGGATTTTATTTTAGCCTTCTTTTGTAAAACTTACGTGGTGTTGTGCTTCATTGAGCTGACGGCATGTTCCCTCTCATACAGTGCTTGTGTCTCTCAATCTAGTTTGAAGACAATTGCTGTCAGCGCATTATGAGAGGATCGAACATCCCCTGTCAATTGTCATGTTGTGAATTTGTTGTCTGCTTGGAGTAATGAAAGGATAATGAAGGAATTAAAAACACACTATCCCATAGTCTGTCATCAGCAGTAAACCAAGGAATAATAGAACAAAAGATAATTCCTATGTTTTAGTATAATCCATCATAGCAGAGTTGGCCTTTTCTATGCAGTCCCATATGCTTTTTTTTTTCTCCTTTGGCATTAAGCCCATTCTAAACAGAGCTACAGACAAAGAAAGTTTTGCTGCATTGTACAAGGAAGATGCAGCTTTTGGACTTAATTCAACCTGTCACTGCCTGATGAGCTCCATTTTATTTCTGTGGGTATTTGCAGCAGACATGACTCTGTAGCTGTGTTCCAAGTCTCCAAGGGCTATTTGGAAGGCAGATGTAATAAACTGTAAGTGGCATGAGCCAAGGCACTCTGTTATAGTGCTTTAAGATGCAGTTTGGTGAGGCCTACTGTTTGACTGAAATCTTTCTGACTTTTGGTGTTCATATCTGGGTTATGTTTGCTAGACTTATCTACCCAAAGAGGAGTGTGGCAAGTTTTTGTGTTTTCAGCTTTGCTGGGCTAAGTGGATAGCAGATTTTCCTATGGCAATTTTTTAATTGTCCAGCATCTTTCTGGTCAGAAAACTGCAAAGAAAAAAAATCAGAAGAGGAAATTGAACGAGTTAATCTGGAAGACATCTCAGTAGTGTGGCAGGATTTCAGTATGACACTGGCATGGGAGTCCAGTGTCCTAATTAAGATCATTATAAGATTTCTCTCCTACTATTTAATACTCTTCCATTCACAATCTGCTTTCATGGCAATATGATTAGTACTTTTAACCAGTCTGCCTTCAAGTGTGCCCCCAGAGTTGTGTTGACCTCTTTAGTTGCTTTCTAAATTCATATTAATTTTATTATTCTTCTAGCAATATATCAGCAATCACTTCAAGTACAGTTTTGAATTTTTGGGTTTTGGTGTCCTTTTTTAAATTATTTTTTTATTTTACCTTTTGTCTTAGTCAATTTATTGCAATATTCCATATGCTCCTTTTATTTTTCCTATGTAGATATAAGATATCCCCTTTTCATATTGTGCCTTGGTGTCACTTCATTTGTAAGCTTGTCATTGATGCCTTAGTTTGTGAACACTTTAAAGTGGGTTTTATGTCCTCAGGAGCCAATCTTGTCCTGTCCGACTTAGGCTGAGATTCTTGGGAGTTCATGTCCTCTTTGCATCTTCCTCTCCAGATTCATTAATGATGTATCTACACAGTTTGTTAAATATAAGCCTAAAGTGATTCTTAAATTGAGATTCAATCAACTTCCATGTTGCTTACAAACATGTCTATGAGCATTCCTAACTGAAGCTCTGGATCACCCCGAACAGTGGCTCAAGCAGAGGGTGTTCAGTTGAAGAGACCCAGGTTCTGGGAATAGCTCTCATAAGGAACAAGCATCAGCCTGCAGTGTGTACACTGCATGACTCTCATGACAAGCACTCGAGCCTACTCTTTACCTTATCAAACAAGCACAAATCTGAAGTCTCACTCTATTAATATGCATGTGAACTCCATTATATGCATATCTCACTCTATTAATATGCATGTGCTTTTTCACAACACATGTGAAAAAGCCCAGGCAACACTTAGGAGTGAAATGTTTAATTTACTGAATGAAGAAGTTAAATGCAGTAAGTTATGTGGAGGCAAGTTTTGAAACCCTGTTACAAAATCATAGCGAAAAGGATGCTGGTTGCTTTGTTTTAGCCAAAGTAAAAGGACTAAAAGGTAAAACTTGGGGTACAAGCAGACAAACGAATCAAAGCAGATGACGGTTTTAGGCTGCACTTCCCTGAAAAAAATGTAAATAAATAACAAAGGTCTCTATATCGGAAAGAAAACTAGTCTTAATAAACTAGTCTTAATTCTTTTGCCATAACAACAACCTCACAGTGGCTCAGTCTTAAACTCCTACAATAGGAAAACAAGTTAACTGACAGAAATACAGATTGCAGTTCTTAACATTCCAGTCTTACTCCCGAAGTTCATCCATACCATGAGCAGAAGGAGGATAGGAAAAGGAAAGGAATATCCATTTATTAGTTCAGGTGAGTAGAGCCTAGGGGAGCCATGAACTTGCTATCTACACTTGTGATGTTCTGCCTCTCTTAAGAGACTTTTTTCTTATTACTGCTTCATGATTTATGCAGCTTAAATAGGTTGAATATGATATGGGTGTTTTTTTAACAAAAAACAATTTTATGAATGTCATCTGGCTGTTTGTTTTTTTTTTAAAAAAAGCCCTTCATCACTGCAAATAGTGATTTTTTGTCATGGACCAAACATGAAAGAAAGATCATACACCAGACAGGCAGACAAATTGGACTCCAGACTTGCCAAGAAGTAGAGCTTTCACTTTTCTCACCACTAAGTGCTCTGATATTTCTGTAGGCTTATAATGATATCTTATCCCTCTCATTTTACGTAAACTTGTGATTAAATCTGGGGTGGAATTTATTTGTTTATTAGCTTCTAAAGGTCATCATACTGTATTGATAATAGAAACGTAGAAGAAACACATCTGAGACGTGATGATGGAGCATGGCATAAATTATTTTTTCTTGTAAATAAAAAAATATCAATCTAGTGTTCCAGAAAATGCTTTAAAATATATTCTGCAATGAATCAAGCTATGACATATTGTTTTCAAAATCCTTGTCTCCAAAGTGCAATATACTTGGGCTATTTGTTTTGCTAAAATATTTTTCAGCTAGAGCAGCATATTTCACTGATATAACTGCCATGGAATTCTGCACTGCAATAATTTACTTTGCAATGTGGATGTTTAGGTGGTTCAACAACATGATGTGAATTTTTTTTTTTCTTTTCTGGAGACGGGGACTTTGCCTGATATTGCATTATGAAATTATTCCCCTTAATTGTTCTACAGCAAATCAAACAAATCAGTGGTCTCTCTGGAGATGTGTTTAGAAAACAGTCTTTTATCTCAGGGCTACAGTTAATGTTTTGCCCTTAACTGCACATAGTGTAATTATTCCAGATTGATGCCAGTCTAAATAAGACTATATTTTGGAATGGGGTGGAGAGGATGCATAAAAAGTAGGGATTTTTTATTGTTGTTAGAATTTTTTTCTGTTTAGCAGGGAAAGTAAAACAACATCTGTTGGCTGGAAACAGTATGTAACCAGACTTGAGGAAAGGCATTGCTTTCTGGTGGTAAGGGTGGCAGAGCACTAAAACCCAAATTATTAAAGGATATAGAAAATTTTCTCAGATGTTCTCTTTGCAATTAGAGATTAGATGTGAACCTGCAATGGTACAAATGAAGTGTTTTCGTACAACAGCTGTAAGAACAATACTTTGATATATAGGTTCTCAGTTGAATATCTTCATTTTCTGTTGTTCGAGACTGGATTACTGCACTATTTACTCTTTGCCTTAAAATCCATATATGTCTTGCCAATAAGATATTTTTTGTTTCAAAAGAGAAAGATGAAACTATAGTAGAATAGTGTGTAACTGTTACTTATGGATGTAAAGTTAATACTTTAAAGAAACAAAGAGGGAGAGGAAGATTGTCATTGATGACTTTGTGTGTAGGCACACCTGATTTGCAGAAAAATGCACTGGAAAAATAGCTATAAGTATTTCAGAGAAAAAAGATCCAGTTTTCATTCATATCACAGATTTTTTTAATACTGTTCAAAAAGTACCTGACTCTACATAAACACCAACTATAACATGATGTAGACAATTGAGAAACAAGCAAATGTATTTTTCAATGCTAAAATAAATTACATTTGTACAGGTAGAAAGCAAAATCAAAGCTGATAAAAATGTTGAATTTTATGAAAAATCATTTTCAATTCACATCAAAATAATAACTTTACATTCTCTATTTTTAATAGTATAAGCAGCAACAACATAAAAAGAACAAACGCTCACAGAATGTTTGAAACCAGTTGTTCATAAGTTATTAGCAAATTAATAAAAAATAATTACAAGCACTTGTAGCCCACACAAATCTTTTAGAATTGGCACCATCTCTCTAAAACATCTATATTCTATATAGATTTCTAGTTACAAATACCACCAGCAGCTGCCATATAATCCTATTAGTACATTTAATATACATAGTATATTTGTTCCCATTTGGCAGATTGGAGTGACTTAATAATTATTGTTTGTTTAAACTGTCGTTACTCAGATGATACAAAAACAGGCATATACACCAATTCATCACCTATTTGATTTTTTTACTTACCTTTATGCTTCACTGGTCTCTGTACTTTTTGTTCCTTTTCACAGTATAAAATTGTTAGTGGCAATTGCAGAGATTTGAACAGAGGATATAATAATAAACCATAGCAAAATAGGAGAATCGAATAATTCAACTGAAGTCTTTAATGCATGCAGGGTGCAGTGAAACAGGAAGCAGATGAATGATTTTCTTGTTCTTGGAGAGTATTGACTTCCTTTTATGAGATTCATGAAACTGCCAGAAAACTGTGACCTGTTTATTATTTTTGGACATGTTCTCTCACATCCCTTAACACATTTAGTCCAACTACAATTTTCTCACCGGGATACATAGTAGAGTAGAAATGGTAAAGAAGAATGTTGGGAAAGTACTATTCACTGGTACTATTCCCTACACCTGGCATGTTGTTTCAGAAATAAACCTAATAAAATGCATCTGCTGATTGATTCAAAAGAAAGTGGAAAGAAACTCCTGTCATTATTGTTCTCTGCTGAAGCAAATAGTTAAGTTCTAGTCTTTTTTGGCCACTATCAAACTTTAATTTTTGTTACATGGATATTAATTTAGAGTTATTACCTTGATCCCAATAAATTAAGGACCAGTGCCAGTAAAGGACATTTAAATTGTGCAGTGTAATGCCTATTTGGCTCTAGTGTGTAGTCTAGAACCCTTTGTTAAATGTCTGTCCTTACTATGAAGTTTGCAAGAAGGCTTAGGTGCCCAGGAAAGCAATGCAACAAGTAAAGAGATGTCTAAGATTACTCTGCTTGAGCCAGTGTGGGAATGCGGGATGCAGAATATGCTAATTTTAATCCGGGACCCATTTCTGGATATGGCTGTACTTTTCGTTTCAAAGGTGGGTCCCTTTGCAAAAGATGTCTGGAGGAAACTGAAGTGAACCCCTTGTTTTTTTAAACCTCGGAGAAATGGGAACCTTGTTTCATTCCTTCACCTATCCAAGAAGACTCAGATTCCTCCTTTCAATGGGGAGTCTGAGAACTCCAGATGGAAGACAACATGGTCACAGACACAAAGGTAAGGAAGGGAAGGCCATCCCCTCTTGTAATTAAAGCACTTCTCTGAGAGGTATCTAGGGGGGGTTGAGCCAATAAATAGTACAGAAAAAATGTTGTCTCCACTTCTTTGTGGTTAAAATACTCACCTGGTCCCTGCTCCCTAGTTTTTCAAAGTATTTTATATTAAATTATCATATAGCATCCCTAACTATATCAAGTGTATGTCCTATCAGGATGCAGAGTAACTATTCTTTTTCTTCTCTGGAACTCTTAAATTTGTTTCTATCTTGTGAAGTTAGCTTAGTGAGATGAACAGAGGGTGCCCCTACACAGAGTCATTCGAGCATTTTCCAGCAAGGAGGAAGAATTCAGTCACCTCTGGCAGTGGCTAGGTCTGAATTTAAGTCTCTCACCTTCTGCTGGACTGTTCTAACCTCAAGACCAGTATGAAAACAGTGACATAACTAGACCCATAGCCTTAAAAGAAAAGATAATTTCTCCTCTATTTAGTAGGGAGCATCATCCTGCTGGCCTATGTGCTGTGTGGTCACTTATGGGATGTACAGGACTATAGCCTAGAAACTACAGTTTTCTGGATCCCTGACGCATTTTAACATGAGTTAGGTGTAAGGATCCTTAGATGTATCAAGATCAGGGGAGTTCTGAGCATTTGCAGACGTATAGTGCTAGATGCCTGAGTGAGGTCGCAATTGAATCGTGTGTTTAATGCTGGGTTTTAAATTCTGGTGAAATCCTAACTTTAGGCACCGAAGTCCCTTTTTTAATTGGGTCAGCCCCGACACTGGTTTCCAATACAATAAAGTAGTCATGGTCCTGAGCATAGTGCTCTGATTTCCCTAAGGACTCAAAATTTTCTGCATGCTACCTGTTGCCGTAGTTTTTTAACTCTCACCTCGTAAATGATGTATTAAACAGAACAGCAAAGGCGCACACTTTCCTGTATGGAATTTACACCCTCAGCTATGCTATCTTTCAGTTTGGTCTTCATTTGTTTTAAGAAAACACCCCCAGGTGATTTCTACTATCATCCAGATTCTGAATCATGGATTAGCCTTCCCGTTTGCTCTTTTTGGAGATCTTATTATCCTAGTTGGATCACAAAGTTTTCATTTTGCAGACACAGCAACTGAATAAACATCCAAGCAAGCTAACTTTTTTTTTTTTGCTTTTCAAAACTTTTAACAGTTATTTTTTAATTTAACTTTTATTTCTTTTTTTTTTTTGTAGCTAGAAATCAATGGAAGAAGCCAATACCTGGAAATCAACCAGTCTCCCATGAGAGATCAGCAAGTGCTTTGTGGAACATGGTCTAAAAATCTCTGATCTAAGGTATCTGTATGAGTCTAGGCACCAAATGTTCAGATACAAGTATGAGGAAGCACATTTCCAAAGTCATACAGTTATTCTTCAGAGCCAATTAAAAAATACAGTTCTTCAGTATTGCTAACGCTTCTTCCAGCTGACCTACCAGAGTGATTCACTTTATTTCAAAAGTACAGATTGCAGAGGTGGTCACACCTTTCCTCTTCAGGGTTGGCCTCAAGCACAAAAGTAGCAAGTGATTTTCTGAGGTCCCTGTGCTCAAGAAGGACAATATTTCCACCTCCTTTAATTCCCTTTCTGGCAGCAGCATTAAATTGGAAGGCAATTTCAAGCCATTCAGTTGGTACTTGAACATTCTTTACTTAGATTGGAAAGTGTTTATGATTGTAACCTTTGCTTTTATGGCTGAAAAATCCTGCCTTTATATCTTAATGTCCTAAACAGAGGCTAGCATACAAACAGCATAATGAAATCATAATGTCTGTCATTCATAATTATCTTTTTTCTTGCTTCAGTCCCACTGGCAAAGTATTTCTTAGTCTTACAAATCTCCTGCTGGGCTCCTTTGAATTGCAAGTATAGTCACTGCATAATTGTTATCTTCTTCCCCTGTCGCTTTTCCTCTCTTCAATAAAATCCAAACTTGCCATACAAGGTGACACTGGTGCATTCCAGGCTGTACAATTAGCATGTTTTTTGCCTTCTTTCAATACCAGTAAGGCTGATCTATTAAAGATAGACTACAGGGAGGTGCACTCTCAGCAGGGTCCATCTTTGGCTCCTTATGCAGTTAAAATTTCTGCTGTTGCTAACAGATATACAAAAGATAACGTGACTGGTCTTAAAGTGAGAATGAGCAAAAATGTTTGAAATTTGGATTGTGTAGCATTAGGGTTTTAGTCTCTTAAAACAAATATTCAGGTGTTAGACTGAGGGGTTTGTGTGTGTGTGTGTGCACACGAAAGTTGTCAAAAAGCTCTAAACAATAGCTATAGCCAGGATTGCGCAGAACTGCTGTTTGGGAGAAGAAGAGGTATATTTATGTTAAGTCGTAGTCCGACAGTTTCTGTTTCTCACTCATTTTTACTAATTTTATTTTGAACAAAGGGGTTTTATGTCTGTTTGTATAATCTTGATGTGCACCGTTGATAAATTTGTACTACAGTGAAGCCCACAGATTTTAGCAAGAATAAATTAGTATTAACTGTTCATCATCATAGGAGAAGACAATGGAAAAGGGAACCTGAAGGGCTAGGTAAAAATCAAAGTGGAAATGTTAGAATAATAAGACTGGTCAACAGTTTGAAGTATAAGTGAATAGATAGTAATAGAATCCCACTGAAATTCACATTCACTATCTCAGTGCGCTCTGTGCATTTCAAAGCAATATTGCACTGATGGGAAACATCAGACTCCAATGAACAACATTTAAATGGTCTAGATCCCCTAAATGAGAGTGTTTTTGTCACAGACGGATTTGACATGCCCTTCCCTTAAATTTAAAGTGTAGCCTTTGAAAGAAGCTTTCTCCTAAAGACACGGGTAGCTAGGGAATGATGAGACATGCAGGTACTAAGAACCAGTAGGGCAAAACTGCATTGTTGTCTAGAAACCATACAGCTGCACAGAACTGAGACCGTGCTAATCAGCTGTGCAAGGAGGCAAGAACTACATATAAGCAATGAGGACCTACAGCCATGATTTGGTGTATCTACCTACCTTCTGGAGTACAGATATTTTGTGACCTGCTGGTTCATGCTATAGGCATAGCTAGTAAGCAACTTGTACCTCACAAAATAAGCATGCCCAGAGACTACTGTTGATAACACTGCCTTGTGCATGATGTAAATAATCACTAGAGTATCTCTGTAAGGTGCTAGCCTGGATTCAGTCATCTATTCCTTTTTCTTTAATGTTGTTGAGCAGTAAATTGCAGTGCAGCACATAATGGTGAAAGGAATAGAAAATGCTCCTTGCTAAAGTATGTAAATGTGCTTTCATCTTTTGTTTGTTCGTTTGTTTGATTAAATATTAGTATTATTTGGGATATAGGGGGAAAAAGGGGATATGACTTTTGATTACAAAATATTTGTTGTCTTTGAAGATATAAAGTCTAAGGGTTTTGGAAATGAAACACAGCAGCCTTATTTCAAGGCTTCCTTCTGTGAGGCTGTCTGCTTTATAAGGCTAAATCAACTCAGCTTTTAATTGAAGTACATCACTCACCACTTCAAACTATCCTTAAATAAAATAAAACAAATCCATAAAAGTTTGGCACCTGAGGACAGCTATGTCATGAAGGAGAGAGCTAATACAATGTGCGTTTAGGGCCTGACCTGCAAGTTCTATGTAACTATACCTATCAAAAATTGTTTAGCTTCTATTCAAAATTTAAAACTTTTCCCTGCCTGTATTAAAAAAGTGCTGTGACAGTATGAAGGGCACTCAATTGTACTACCTTCATATAGGAAAAAAATATGAGGAATCCCCTCACTTCTGTGAGCTGCTAAGAAACAAAGAAAGACTGTTGTTTCATATCTTATTAGACCTTCTCTGTTTTATCTGTTTTAGCCTTTAATCTGTATTGCTTTGAGAGTATTTTTCTTTTTTTTTTTTGTCACAGTTCATAGCTGCAAGGCATCACAGCTAAATAAAGATAAAATTCTTGCTTATTAAAGAGTAGTTAAGTCACCTTTAAGTAGTTCTTGACACTGGGATTTTTATCCAATATATGAATTATGATTATGACAACTTTTCCACTGACAAGATTCATCATAATCCAGACTGTTCTGCTAGAATTCTGTCATTCAAAGCATGGACAAAATCCTTATGGTGTTTACCTGTTACTTACAAGCAAAGACTATGGGACTCCAAATAAGTATTTTAACTGGTAATGTTAGCATAAGAACGTCCATAAAAATGTGTTAATTTCGGTAGGGAGTGCAGCTACAATATAGCTTTGTAGTGCTGCTAGAAAGAGAATATTCACCTCAACAACTTGCCCTGATAAGGGAATTACAAAACAGTGCTCCAGAAAATATTTTTTGCTACTTCATTATTAGTTGGCAACATGGTGAAATAGTCAGGAAGTCTTCCTTGGATTGTTGCTGTGAAGGTGAATCCAATGTTAACAATTCGAATTTTTGATACTGATAGAAGAGAATTTCATAAACAAATGTGTAGGTTGAGAAGTCACTTGTAAAGCCCTCGATATTGCAGTCACTCACTGCAAAGCCTCAGCTTAGTGTTATCCACGTGTAAAGTATCACGGACACTATATGCTTCAGCAAAAAGTTCGGTAGTTATTGAACATACATTACTGCTTTTTGAGATCTTCATAGAAAAAAAAAAAAGAAAACGTGACAGGTTGGTCCCAGATTTGAGTCTGTTAGAAAATGTACATTCAATGTTTGGTCTTCTATTCTTGATAAAAGATCAAGGTTCACTTCTGGGTAAGGAATCGGAGTAAACAAACAAACCATTGTACAGTTGTTTACAATCTAGTTTCCCCCCACCCCATATATTGTACACACGGTTCATTGTAATACTAAAGCAAAGCACTTGGTATGTAACTGATTTGACAGACTCCTTATAAGCCCTCAAAAATAGATTCAGTGTTTCTGAAAAGCCCATGTTTTTTTTAAGGCCACAATAATCCGCCAAGAATCATTTTGTCTTTATAATTAATCCGATGTTGCCACTTCTCAAGTCATTCCTCTTCTTCCTCTCTCTTTTTCACAAGATGACCCAATGCCTCTCATTCTAGCTGTGTCAACACTGGAGATCTTGAAGGCCTGGCCGTCCTCTCACTACTTTCTTGTTGTCATTGAGATCCAACGTTGTCTTGAACTACATTCACAGCGAAGAAGAACTTTGAGTTAAATCTCTGATGAGGAGTGTGTCATACTTGGGGGAGGATGGGATACAGAGAGCTGATTCGGAAACCGGAGAGCTGGGAGATGCACTTCCAGAATCAATGGAGTCTCTAAAAGGAGAAGGAGGAGTTAAAGCTACCAACTCCTCGAGGTCTTGCTTGGCTGATGGGGTCTCTGAAGTGCCTTCTTTAACACTGCCATTTGAAGGTTTCCTAGCTGACTGCGAAGCACCATTGACTTCAATGGCAGGAAGCGGTTGGATCTCTGCAAGTGTTGTCATTGTTGTAGGGAGCTGGATTTCCCGTGGGATCAGATATGATGAGCAGAGAGGAGTGGCCACCATTGTCCCTGGAGAGGTTGTTGAAAGCATCATAGAGTTCAGCTCACTGATATTGGCTGTAAAACGAGTAACCACACTACTGATCTGCTCCATGAGAGAGCCTTGAGAGGAGCTACTTCTCTGAGGAGGCTCTGACTGGAAGGTAGGGGCATCATCTTCTGTTCGGCTAACTGAAGCAGTTCTGTGGCTAAGGGTGCTGATAGGTGAGGGAGTCTGTGGTCGGTACTGAGCTGGGTATTGCTCTTCTGCTTCTGAAACATCGTATAGTGTTTTGGCACTGGACTCAGGAAAAGTAGCGCTGCTACTATGTCGGCTACTATCTGTGCTTTTAGAAAAAGGCTTGATCACTGCAGTTTGATTTGGGTTCTCTTTTTTGTTGATGTGGATTGACAGTCGCTGCCAAAGGTGTGCTCCTCTGCTACTTTTCTCATTTTGAGCCCAGGAAACTGATTTCCCATTAGAGCTGTAAACAGAAATGAAAAAAAGATCATAACTTGCATCAGTGTTAAAAATGCCGTCACTGTACCTATACCATTGATACCTGGTATTCCAGAGCTTATATTCATCATACAGTTGACTATAATTTTATCTATGTCTGTATCTATCTATTGCAATATATGTACTTCTATATCATCTATTTCTATCTCTATCTCTATCTCTATCTCTATCTCTATCTCTATCTCTATCTCTATCTCTTATTTTGACCTATATATTCTAGGGGAACAAGCAGAGTGTGCCAGCTCATTTACAGCCATTTGTGTGTCCAGCCATGACCTTCTTTGTGCCAGTTCATGGCCTCTGTTTCTGTCCCAGCAATATCAGCAGTGTCCTTCCTGGGGGAGGGAGCAACTTGATGTTTTCCCGTCTGTTGAATTGGCATATGGAAGGGGGGTTGCGGGACTGAGGGATGCATGGAGGAGTGAGGAAAATGTAAATAATTCAAGGGAATAGATAAGAAATCTGGAATGACTGGGCTGCATGGGGCTGGTACATAGACTGGCCTGGAAGCACTCAATGGTAATGAGCTTCATGTAGAAAGATGACCATGGAATCCTGGTATGGGACACAGAGTGTGGACTGGGAGATAAAGAAGCATAGTTTGTTATGGGTAGGAAAAAAAATTTTTGTATCCCAGGACTTGGAAGTACGGGAGGAGTACTCAGAAAGGGGCTATACCCCTTGTGGGTGGGGAGATGTTTCTAATGGGTCAACTCTTGTTCATCAAGATACTTGGTAAGTTATCCACCACTAGCTTAAGGAAATATTTTTTTAATTGTAGCTCAGAGAATAAAATAGTTCAGAGAATAAAACTATATGCCTAGTAGGAAAAAAAAAAGTGGACAAGCTGTGCAAACAGCTCCTCATGCTGGCCTGAGTTTGGAAACAGCAATAAACATTTTGGTTTGCTATCCTGAAAAATGACTGCTCTAAGATTAGTTCCTCTTCAGATGCCATCATACTCTGCTTTTTATTGGTTACTTATTATTCTCCTCTTGCTACCTAAGGAAAGCCAGCTGTGTCACTTATGAACATGCAGTATGCAACCGCTCCTTTCTTTTTCCATCTTCCTTCGGCTGATGATCTGGTGTTTATACATGGATTAACCTATAGTTCTTGGGATTAAGAAAGATCATTAGCAATATTTCTTAGCTGAAACAGACAATGACTCTGAAATTATGTCAACAGGAAAAACATAGTCTTCACATACAAATAAGCATGATTTATTCATAAAATGCACCGGAACTTAAAATAATTCACTTTGATTTCCAAATTGATTGCTACAGCCATTTAAGGTTTTTGGAAAGACAACCACATTGGAGATCCTGGCAAAATATCATTAATTTTTTGTTTGTTTGCTTGCTTTTTGAGCCTAAAATAGATATACTGACATATATTAGCCTGCAGTGTAACAGGCTGCAAGACACACAGTTTTCTAAACATGGATGACACCGTACTAGCCTTCATGGGGAGGCTTGCCATGCACTATGAGTTTAATAGCTCTTCCAAGCATCTGAAAAATTTTTTACACTAAGTGTGAACAAAACTTGAGTTTGCATCCATGATTACATTACATGGAATTACAATGGATCATGTAACACAAAGTATGCCCACAACTTTCCCCTTCAAAAGCAGCATGACAGAATCTAGGAGATGAACACAACATAAACCAGTGGGAATTGTAAGAGAGGCTAGGCTAGGAGATGATCTGTATGAGTACCAAAGCTCACCCCTTTGCTGCAGTGATCAC
This sequence comes from Coccyzus lansbergi, assembly GCA_033558105.1. Lineage (NCBI taxonomy): Eukaryota > Metazoa > Chordata > Aves > Cuculiformes > Coccyzidae > Coccyzus > Coccyzus lansbergi. The sequence continues at coordinate 2,351,815 of JAUMJK010000267.1, read as the reverse complement.
CAGAACATTATCTGGGTCTTGGAAACTAACTGTTATGTTCATAACCCCCCCCCCCCCCAAATGCCAGGTCTTGTAGCTTGCTGTTCAGAGTCCCTTCCTTTTGCTGTACCTCAACCGAAGCAAGTAGGAAAATTAAACTCTAACTTGTAGCACTGATCACTTTTACTGTTTGCATCTTTGTGTATGTGTTTCCGAGTTGAACAGGAGCTGATACTAATGTTTTCCAGAGGAAAAAAAATTGCCTCTGAGGACTGCATGCTCCTTTCACTGGAACACAAACTCTGTGGGTGTCAGAAATATTTGAGGACCCTGGCTTTTTGGTCATGCCAGGTCCTGAGCTCAATGGGAGTTCAATGCCAGCTGCAGGAGCAGTACGTAGATCCTTTGAGAGGTGAGGTCTTGCCTATAAGTTCTGGTATGACCATGAGACCTCCTGCTGAGCTTGAGCTGGACAAGGAGGCTAGATAAGCCAGCTCTTGTAACTTTGATCTGGAAGAAAGAGAGGGCTTGGTTCCAGCCTGTGTGTCCTACATGGTGGGTTCTCTTAACTCCTGATGAGTTCAGAGCTCAGAGGAGTCTGTGACAGACCTGCCTGCCAAAGAGATGAAATAAATGCCATTACCATGAAGAATTAATCAATGTGAAACAGAAACACACTGCTAAAGAAAGAAATGTGTCCTGGCACCATTCCCAACTTCAGGCACTGGTTTAGTGCAGATGTTCAAGCCCTATAATTTTGACTGTGTACACGAGCACTAAAAGCACATAGGTATTTTCGGTTGGCTGAAGATTGGATTGCAAGAGGTTTTGAATGGAAAAGGTCAGTCCATCCCTGACCAGGATGACTTAAGAAGTCAGTTATTGAGGAGGGATTGTGATAAGGGGCTGAGGAGCCTAGAGAAAAGAAATGGATGAAATCTCGGGATGTGTCCAGTCCTTGCATGGTCATCATGGTCATTCCAGTTTGGTTTTGGGTCATTCTTGGTTGATGCACTCATTCATTGCCTTTGCACTGTGCCCAGGAGTAATCAAGCTGTATGTGTGACTCTCATGGAGATCCTGGGGCCCTAAAGCAGACTCTGTGGCTGCTTAATGTAAATATTGTGTGAATATATTGCAAATTCCTTGATTTAAAAGAACTGAATAAAAATCAATCAGCAATTTATCAGTAAGAAATGAGATCAATGGATAAAATTTCAGTAGTTTGCCCAGCAATAACTGGAATTGTTATCTCAGAAATCCACTTTATCATGCTCCATCTGCTTACTACAAAGTTGACACTGGACTGAGGTATGCAGTCGTTTATCTTCTCTATGGAAGAGCACAAGTTGTTTTCATATATCGCTATGAAGCTTTGTTATGGGAAAATTCCAGTGAATGTAGTCTAAGGTTCTTATCTAACTGCATATTGCTACTCTCAATTTAACTGGAAACTACTGCAATAGATGCAATTTAAAAGCAGAGAAATAAAGATTGATCGGAGATATAGACTATGATGTCTATTAATGCAATTGTTTACATTTATTATGTCTAGATCTGCCATGACCTTTTGATGATGGGAAATGTTAATACAGCGAGTTTTCTTGCTCCCTCACATGAGAACAGCAGAATCACACCTGTGAACTCCAGAAGAAATTCAGCTGCTAAGTTTGGTTGAATACACACTTTTTTGACCCCACTCTGTTTTCAGCTGGTACATTGCACTAAGTAGAGCAGAATATGGGTCATTAGCTGGAGAAATGCAAATTCCAATCAATCAGTGACATAATTTCCAAATCAAAATGTTAGCAAACTACTTTTTGTGTCTCTGTGTGTGTGTGAAAAACCTTTTCCATGGCATATTTTTCTTCGTTTTCTTTCACGGTAGGTTAATTAAGTTCGGTTTTATGTGAGAGAGATTTCCTCAGAACCAGTCATACTAATTGTTACTTCAGTCTCTTTACTAAAAGCTGCTTTGATTTTCATAACTGGAGTTTTCCCCAGCCTGATAGACCTACTGTGACATAATACATGCAAAAAGTGAAAGTGATATATAAGAGAAAGCTTTTGAAGTCTTTAGTGTTTCAAATATTTTCTCTACAGTTTTCCACTTGCTGACAGAATTGCAATTAATATCATTTCGCATTTTCTTCGCTTGTTTAGTCTTTTAAGTTTTGCCTTTAGGCCTTTGTTCTGTATTCATCAGGGATATTAATTTCTAACGTTAAGAAAAAATGTGCCCCTCCCCTTATGCGTGTGGGGTTTTTTACTGTCTGGAATAGATCAATTTGTCCTTTGTTTTGGTTGAGGTAGCAGAAGTTTTCTTTCAGTGTTTCTTGCTCTGTACTATGACTTTCTTTGAAACGTTGCATAACACTGCCATCAGGGTTTTCTTTAGCCAGATGATATCAAAGCAACTATGATTTATTAGGTCCTGTTAAGTTCAGAATAGTGAAAACCAAAAGGAGGAATTGATAGTCACAGCAGCTTAAAACTCTCATATTTCAACAAGTGTGCCATTCAAATTAATTACTTGAAATCACCAAAATTAATTCTAATGATGAGTGCCTAGGGTTTAGTACTGGGGCAGTTACTGAAAGCATATGTAACTTGAAAATAAATAATTTATGCTCGTGTTAATATCTTCAAACAAAACAGGCAAATCAGTTAAAAATTCTGGAAGTTATTGTTTTCTAAGAAAGCTTGAAATGCATAGCTACATATTTAGTGCTATTCATTAGTAAAAACTAGAATACAAGAGAGACTGGTAGAGATTAATTAAGAAAATGAAGGGAATTTTTGTTTTCTATCATGTACCAACATCAATATCTGATTCCAGATTTTAATTGATATAACTGAATACAAGTACTGGGTAATAACTTGATGGAAAAGTGTATGTCCTGTTTGCAACCTGACTCCACATGAATACATTAAAGAAGAGATTAAAATTATTTATTTATAAATCCACAAGTGAAAGTTTGTATTTCAGAACATTGTTCTAAAGCTTTTTAAACAAAACGTGCCAGCAAAATTTTGCTTAAATATTTCAATAGAAGAATTAGGGTGTTGTATTCAAACCTGAAGAAATATCATGTTTTATGAGAAACAGACATAGTTAAATTATTGCGCCAACACTGTGCTGGTAAAGCCTGTTTTTAAGGTCATTCTTCTCCTGTTTCTAAGGGAGAATTCTTTCTGGCTTTTACAGAGATGTGCTAGGATACCTGTATGAAAAGTCATAGTTTCTCCTGAGACCGTAGGACACCTTGGATGTCTTGGTACACCTGGATGCAGAACTCTAAAGTGTCTAAAATAGGTCAGTGCTACCTCTATAATGGTTTATATTGTTGCCATCTTAAATAATCTTTAAGGAAACCTCTACATGTCTATATAATTGTTTCCCTGGGTGAAAGCCAATTCTGCCACACGCAGATAGGCTGCTAGTGATTTACTCAAGTAATTCAGTTTAAATTATTTACAAGTTACTTGTTCTATGGAGAAAGATAACAGCAAAAATACATAAGAAGAATGAAACAAGGCAAAAATTCATCTTTTCCTGTCCTGAGTGCTAGGTGTGAATAATATCTGTTGCAATTATTTTGGAGAATTGTTTTCTGTTAACAAGAAGGACATTCATTTATATTACTCCATGAACTGCAGTCCGTTGATACCTCCTTTTCTCATGAAAATCACATTTGTAGGAATGGCTATAACATTGGAGACCTCATTACTCTCTACAAGTACCTGAAAGGTGGTTGTGGAGAGGAGGGAGCTGGCCTCTTCTCCCAAGTGACAGGGGACAGGACGAGAGGGAATGGCCTCAAGCTCCGCCAGGGTAGATTTAGGCTGGAGATTAAGAGGAGGTTTTTCACGCAGAGGGTCATTGGGCATTGGAATAGGCTGCCCAGGGAGGTGGTTGAGTCACTTTCCCTGGAGGTGTTTAAGACACGGGTGGATGAGGTCTTGAGGGACTTGGTTTAGTGTTAGATAGGAATGGTTGGACTAGAAGATCCAATGGGTCCCTTCCAACCTGGTTGTTCTGTGATTCTGTGAACATATAAGGATGAAAGAAACTACAAAGTGAGAGAGACCTGATGGATAGAAGCTTTGCCAGTGACCTCCCTGTGCAGCCACACGTGACAGTGGTGCTGCAAGCTGCTTCAGGAATGTGCCAAGTGTCTGGTATCTGAATTAAATATTTCTAGGATGCCTATTATTGTGATCCAAAATACAACAATGGTTTTGATACCAGATGTAGCTTCTTTCCTCTATTTCTGTGACCTTATTAAAATGGTTAATAAAGGCAGTTAGTGCTGGGTTTCACTTCTGGTCCAAAACAATGTCACGTCAAGTATCTCTGAACACGTTTCTGCTTAACTGCAACATCCTATTCACAGGATAGGGGGAGGACAATACCACCCGTTGAACTGTGAATTCTGCTTCCCTATGCACCAAGCTTTAAGATGCTTTCAATGTTGCTTAGTAAACATTTCTTTATTTTTTTGAAATTGAGAAAAGGTAGGAACCATGAACTCAAACAACCCTGAAATCAGGAGCAGAAGCTGTTCAAGAAAAGGATGACTTAACTCTCCTAGTTATATCTTCATAGTCAATGGTTGGTTTGAATTCTGTCCTTTGCAAGGAGCATAGAATTGAAAGAATTTCAGATATTTGACATTCCTGATAAATAATTACAAAGGTATTTTTGCACATGGGATGTATCAGCAGAAAAATTGCTCTAGTGAATTGTTAAGAAGTTTCTTATTTATTTCATTTAATCAAATAAAAAATGCAAACATGACATATATATGTAAGATGTTGTGATTCCTGCTGTGAAAGCCTCACAAAACATCCAATTTCATAGTTGATTTTATCACATATATGTGAATGATGCTCAAAGTTGATGCAGGATGTAGTAAATTTTTTGAATTGGATATAGCCTTAGAAAACATTGCATAATGTACCTATAACTGCTATTTTAATGTCACTTTTCAACTTGAAAAATCCCAGTCCATTTGTAAGACTAGTGTACAGAGACAGGCCTGTTAGGATGTGAAAAATACCCATAGTAGTTTTGGGACACAAATATAATATTGCAGGAGAGATTTAAGAATGTGAGCTATACTACCCAGTATTAAATTGCACAGCATTGTTTAGGTTGAAAGGATGCCAGAGGGATTTCATTGGCATCAAGGGTCCTGGTCATCCCATGAGATTATGACTTTTTTTTCATTACTCATAAACAGTCAGACCCCTGCATCTGTCTTTTTTTTAATGTGTGTTTCATCCTGGTGACTTCCAGCACTGGTCTGGTACTTACTGAGACAGGAGAATGGCACCTACTTTCATTTCTGCCACATCTATCCTCTGTTTGGGGGGGTTCTCAGGCTATTCAGTGGTAAGTCTACTTAACTCATGAAATTTGACAAGAACCACTGGCCAGGACACTGTGTCTGGAGACAACAAAACACAGCCATCAAATGCAATTGCACTCTCTGTTAAGCAGCAGGTGTTCTTAACTGTTTGAGTAGGTCTTGCAGCTGAAAGTCTTGCTGTGGAACTATTAGACTGACACAGTTTCCAGTCTTTTTGACTGTTAGGGCATCCTCTTTAACGGGAACCTTTTTCTCCTCTCTACTTGACTCAGATCGATTACAGTCTGGAATGCAAACAGATTCTTCACTGTGAAGATATAAAATATAAAAAAGAAGATTTTTCAAGTGTGTATATATATATATGGCCAGGCAAAACAGAACTGAATACTGCACAAAGAAACACAATTTGACATTTACATGTACTTTTCTGCTCTTGAAAATTGCTGTGTATAGTGACTCCAGATAGCTTTTAAAGGAATAATAAATATCACCCAAGGTAATGTAATGCAGGACAAAAAAATCCAGGAACACGTAAACAAGAAACAGAATCCCAGCTGACAAAAATATAACGGACGTGTTTACATTCCTTGTAACACTCAGCGATGAATGTTCCTGATGTTACTTAAGCAGCAGGAATTCCCCAGATGTGTGCTATGTGGCATTACAGTTGGTAGCCTTATGCACATGAGTGAATATTGTCGTACCCAAAGGGAGCATAAGACTGTGCAAGAGTTTCACTGAGCTCCCCCTTGCAATGATAAAATTCGCCTGTGATGTAACACTTGGGAAAAATAAATGTAACATGCTTGTGCTGTGCTTTAAAGTTACATTTATTGATACCTTACAGAGGTTGATAAGTAGATCTTTTGATAAACAGTAAACAAAATGCTTCTAACTTGAAGTAGAATGCAACGGAGTGATGCAATACTTATTGAGAGTATTATTTCATGAAAGATTTATAACCATATGTGACACGTGTGGCTTATTAATTTATTAATTGAAATGTCTGGAGAAATGGCTTTTCTGTCCTATGGGAATGTTCAACATTTAGAAATCTGACTAGAATCAAAAGGAAATTAATAGCTGAAATCTCCAAGTATTTCACAGAACTAAATAGTTTTAAATATCCAAAAATATCAAAAAGGCTATATTGAAAAAGTTCATTCCAGTAACACTTGAACAAATGTAGTATTTAAGATTAATTAAAATTGTAACATTGATATGTAATGCTACCTGCTATGCAATGGCCAAAATAAAATTGAAAATAAATATCTAAATTAAATGAAATGGAGAAGGTTATGAAAAAGAAGTTCGGAACTGTATTTAAATAAGTTTGACACCCTTCCTTAAAACCACTGTAAAACTCAGCACTTTTCCACAAGGTATTTTGATTGAGAAGAACCAACATTTTCATATCGAAAATGTTTTAATAAATCAGGTTTTCTCTGCTCTTTTGAGACACTCTTTTGGCTACACCTAATGTAACCCCTGATATATAGTGAGACCACCACTTCAGTGGATTTCTGGAAGTGCTTACTCCAAGTTTGAATGCTGTCTCTCTTCATCTGTTCTACTGGATTAATGAGTCAGGAGTAAAATTCCTCCTCCCCAAAGCACCCTATTACGACAATATCACAGAGGACACGTGGTTTGGATCACTCAAATGAACATGGTCCAGGGTTTTTTTGGTGGTCAGATGGAACACAGAAATCAGCAGTGGCCATGTGGGGATTTTTTTTTTTTCTTTTTTTCTAAACAAACTGTATGGAATGCACAGGAATTACAGACAGAGGACGTGGCCTGGTATTGTCCCAGGGCTGCTCCTTTTATTCACAGACATATCACACTGCCCTAAAGCCACTTGCTGTTTGCTTACCTGGTCATTGTAGCTCTCCCACCATTCCCCATACTCCCTTTTGGGGTGAAACACTCTATTTCCGACTTGTGCGGGGCCAGCCTCCTGCCTTTGTACCTAATAAATCACGACAACAACAGGAGCAGAACAGAAAGAAGTGATTGTGTGCTCAGCTTTCTGTGACAGCTGCTGTGCAAAGGGCCATGCACATGAATGCTACTGTGGCAGTGGTGGGTTATAGTGCAAAGCAGCTGTGAGAGCAGTGGAATAGCTGCATAAAACCTCAGACCTGTGCTAAAGCGAACAGGGCTATGCAGGAGAGGTCCTTGCCATTTTCTTTTTTTTTTTTTTAATACAGGAGGAACTAAAAAATTTTATAGAATAAATAGTATGCTAAGCTATATATGGTGTGTTTTTGGAGCTAGACAGAAATGTTTGACTAAACAATTTAAGGGAAACAACACTTAAATTAGGGATCAGTGAGAAAACAGCTGGCAGCCACGTTCTCAATCTCAACTTAATCTTTTTCTCCGATTCTCCATCTCTTTAACATTTGATTTGTTCCTTTGCTTATCAAAGCAAACACCAGTGTAGTTGATTGCTTGGATAAAATCTGCGTGGGCTTATGGTCTGTGTCATGAATGAACCTTTTTCTTTGGTAACAGTAAAATGAGCCTAGATGACTTGTTGAGATGCAATGAAATCAATCCAAATCCTAGAGCTCAGTGTAGTACTACAAATGTTTTAAATACAATACCTTGCATTTGTATGAAAAATTCACTTGTAGAAAGTTTTTAATAGTCAAGGATTAAATACTTTAATTAATTAAAGGGATTAACACTGTAATTAATCCCTGGATAGGATACCAGGGTAAGACTTGGTCACCATTTACTCTCTGAGCACTTAATTGCTATGTGAGTATTGAAGAGGTCTCATGTTGGCGCTCTTCCCAGTGGTGAATTTCAACCTAATTGTAAAAATCATTGTGCTAGGTGTTGAAATACCCATTTAAATGCTTTAATATGATGTGAACAAAATACCTGCAGAGTTCTCCTGGAAGATTTGTTTGTGATTTCCCATTCCCACATGCTGATAGCTGCATTATGTGTATTTAACATGCTTGTGCAAGGAAGCTTATACATTTCAACACTACTAACATTACAGAGAAACTGACTTATTTGTTGCTTGTCCATTAACCTGATCTAGATAGCAAAAGGTACCTTGAAGAGAATTCTGTGAAAGAGAAATAACCTGAATACACAAAAAAAATCAAGCTAAATTTTCAGTAGATCCTTAGAGGTGGTGTGTATTGCACAAATAAAAAAGCTTAGTGAATCTGAGAGTGAACTACCAACAGTAAAATGACATGTGCTCTGTGCAGAGAAGTCCTTTCATTTACAAATTATAATCTTACTGAAAGGAGGAACAACAGGAGCTTTGTGGACTGGCTACCAAGGTTTAATCCAAAGTGCAGTATATGCAGTGCTCCCAGATAGGCATGAAGCTTGCGCAGGACACATACATATGAAATGGAAGTTGATTCCTAGAGTAGAGGAAAAATTGGAGGAGCTTAGATAGTAGAAAAATTCACTGACAAATACAAGTCAAGCTGTATTACACAAATTTAGTTAGGGTAGCCAGAGAGAAAGAACAAAGAGAAAAGAGTGTGTAACAACTTGACAGGAAAGAAAAGGAAATAAAGTTGAGGTGAGAGTGCTAGATATCAAAGAAAGTAGAGTTTAGGAAGAGCAGGACAAAAAAACAGTTACATTCAGATCTGATAACCAAAAGAGGTACTCTGTGCCCAACAAGACAGAAGAAGAGAAAGTCAAGACTAAGAGAAAGAATCTGAAGACTATAAATGCTCTCAGTAAATTGAATAATAAAAGGTAGCCAATAGGAAGAAACAAGAGATCAGTGTCCTTGGTAACTTCATCCTGAAGAATGCCTGGTGAGGATGCATGTGACTCAGATAAAGAAATCCCCCAAATTCCCCATTACCCAGTCATTAGTATAAATTTCAGTACCATGAAAGTCAGTGGAAATCAAAGTGACTGATATGAAACTCTGAATTATTCCCATTCACTCAAGAGCAAATTACATTATCAGAAATAATATGTCATCAGAGAATGCCTTAATGCTTTAAACCATAATACCTCTTCCATTGCCATTCATTCAGTACTAAATATTCATATAATTATGAAAATGACAACCAAATTCTAGTCAACCATACTAGTTGTGGGAAGTACATCTAACCCATGCACAGCAACTAGAAGTTATTTTGTGGACCGTTCTGGAAGGGGCTGCCAGAGATTCTATGTAAAAAGGGGTTTCAGCTTTCAGAGAAGATAAAGGATGTGATTTTGCCTCAGAATTTCTTCCCTTTCTGGTTGTTAAAACAAAGGATTTCTTTAAAAGATTAATCTGAGGTGAGAAAAAACCCTCAAACATCTCTTTGCAGTTGTCATAACAAATGCTAATGTGAAAATTAATTTGGTATTTCAGCTGGTATATGGAGGAGGCATAAAGCACTTCAGTGTGAGCAGTATTTGCAAGAACAGATTTCTTTCCTCAGGGTCAATTTTAGGACTATGTACTTGTTAGAAAAGAGGGAAGAGACTTTGCTTCTGTGCAGAAAGAGAGCTAGTAAATTCTGTTGAAGGATTTAATTGATTTGGGGTAATTTTTTAAAGTTAGGGGTTTGGGTGTTGCATTGTAGGCTCTGCCATTTTTTTTTGCACAGAGGTGAGTAGTCCTAAGAACAAATGTTTAATGAGGCATAATAACATATTTAATAAGTGTTGATCAGTGACAGGAAATGTGGGAAGTAATTCCTGGTAAGCCAGTCACTGCGATGCCTGTCTGTTTACCACATCACTTTGTCTTACACAGCAGTGCTCTGCACTCTCCAGAGGGGATCAATAGAGAGAAAGAAATTTACTCCTGGGCTCAGAGAAACCATGTCCGTACAGTGTTGGCTTTTAGTGAACTCGATGGACGTGTAATACATGACAGGAAATGCCAGCATGACTGCTTGAGTTTGAAGGACTGTTAGATCTGTTAGATCTATTCCTTGCCCTTTTCACCTTCCAATAAACTCTTCTTGTCGACCAAAATTAACAAATAATGAATGCTATGGGAAAGAAAGGTGGAATATACATATATATATATATATATACACATATATATATATATGTGTGTGTATATATATACATACACACATACCCATGGCTGGGACCAGGACCAGGACTGAATTTCAGAGGGAGGGAAGGTTTAATGTAGTTAAACCCCCAGGGAGGGGGTTGACTCGCCTTTCCTGGAGGGGTTTAAGGTGCGGGTGGATGAGGTACCGAGGGGCATGGTTTAGAGATTGGTGGGAATGGTTGGACTCGATAATCTGTTGGGTCTCTTCCAACCTGGTGATTCTATGATTCTGTGATTCTATGATATGGGAATCATCATCCTGAATAAGACCAAGTCATCCACTACAATGCTGTAGAAACCAATTTTTGATCCCTTAATGTGTAGATCCTTACATATGGTTTTGATTTTTTTCCAGATGAGGATGTAGACCACTGTACTGACAAGAAGTGAGAGTCATGCACTGACTAGACATGGACTTTATTAGGCTGTGCCTACACTTTAGAATTAGATGCTGGTGCCCTCATGGTCCTGACTTCATGTCAGGCTGAGACTCAGGTGTTCTTATGGCCCCTCTTGCCCCTGTTTTATCCTGGTTTCCATGCAGAGAGTCTTGGATACCTTGACCAGCAGACCGTTCAATGCGGTGGTATATAAACTGGAGAGGGGCAGCATAATCTAGTGGGAAATGTTGCTGCACATGGCAGATGGGTTGGAATTAGATGATCTTTAAGGTCTTTTCCAACCCAAACTATTCTATGATTCTATCTCCTGTCTGAAAAATGTTGGCAGGTCAGAACTAGAAGACATACCATAGCCCACATTTCTTTCTAGTTTAGTCAAATCCTTGAAAAGTCGTCTATGGCTCGAATGTGGGTAGTACACTGATTCTGTTAAAATGTCCACAGTACACTAGTTGAGAAAGGCTATTAAAAAGACAAGTGCTCACAACAGAAAAAAGTAACAATTAAAAACTGACTTTTATTCTTAAATATAAGACTTTGTTAACTCTTCCTTTTCAATAAGAAGTAAACAATTTAGTTAACTAAAAGGTCTCTGAAGATATGAGAAGGACAGCCATATCCTATGCTGCATCAAAAGAAGCCAAGAGGTTGAGGGAGATGTTTCTCCCCCTCTACTGCACTCTAATGAGAACCCACATGAAACAATGTGTCCAGTTCTGGAATCCCCAACATAAGAAGGATATGAAACTGTTGGGTCTAGACAAGGGCCACAAAGATGATCAGAGGGCTGGAGGAGGATCTGTACTATGAAGACAAGCTGAGAGAGTTGGGATTGTTCAGCCTGGAGAAAAGAAGGCTCTGGGAAGACCTGATAGTACCTGAAGGAGGCCTGTATATAAGCTAGTGAGGGACTTTTTGCTAAGGCATGTAGTGATAGGATGAGTGGGGGATGGCTTTTAATTGAAAGGGAACAGACTTACATTAGAACTTAGGAAGAAATTTTTCACAGTGAGGGTTGTGAGGCACTGAACAGGTTGCCCAGTGAAGCTGTGGGTGTTCCCTCCCTGGAAGTGTTCAAGGCCAGGTTGGATGGGGCCTTAAGCAACCTGATACAGTGGGATGTGTCCCTGCCCGTGGCAGGGGTGTTGGAACTAGACAATCTTTAACGTCCCTTCAAAGCCATACCATTCTATAATTCTATGATATCTCTGGTTTTCATAATGCAATGCAAAGTAAAGGTGATTGGCTGTGTTGGAGATGGAAAGATGTCATCAATTCATATTTCAAATGTAATCTCATACTGCCATGCACAAATGTTATTAATTATTGAACACCAAATATTTTCTTGACATTGTTAAGACTCAGAAGAAGAGAGTAGCTCTAATCAACACATGTTTTCTACTTCAAGGTAGGAGTAATGGCCTGATGAAAATGTAGCTTGCAAGGCTGGAAAAAGTAATGTTTCCACATGACTGCTTAGGAGGGGTAAGGTTATAGAGCTAAATATCATTGCAGGTCAATGGAAATCATACACCAGGGTTTAAATTCAGCATTGCAGTGACTAATTCCTAAGAGCCTTGTTAATTAACAACATTTTGGTTATTTGTCTGAAATACTGAAAATGGTATTAAGTGTTCTTTCTGAAGCAAGCTTTTTTCCACAAGTTAGCACTAACTGAAACAGGTAATAACTTGTAATTCAACCCTAAACCTCTCATTCTGACTATTTTGGAATGAACCTGAAGCAAGACATTTTAAAGCCCTGAAAGGTGAAATTAACAAAGAACAGAGAAGATGAAAGGAGAGGAGATAAGAGGATATGGTATTCAGAGAGCTTTATTGATGGAATATTGTCCCTTGGCTTTCCATCACTTTTATGCACCTTTTACAATGTGCACATGCCTGGAACTTGAACAGGCTGCTAACTGTTACAAAGCCATCTGCCCTTGCAGGCCCATCTTTAATTGTCAGATCTTATGTACAAGTAGTATTTTTTCACCTGCAATATTCATTAGTCTTGATATTAATACATGATGAAGAATTTGCATTTCATAGCAGTAGAGTTAGGATTAAACTTTAGACTATGTAAGACAATATATTTGTAAAGATTTCTGCTTGCAGTAAATAATATGAGGAATAATTAGTGTTGTTACTGTAGGGGCCGCTTTGAGCTACAAATAAATCATGTTCTTTAAAACCAGTTCTGCAAGATTGGTCATACTATCTTGACATTGTATCACATTGCACTGAATACATTTAAAGGGGTCTCAGTTGACAGTGTGACATTTTCCCATTTATGTAATGGTTAAAATAAATTATATATTATTATGCATGTTGCTTCCAGTTCCTTTAAAAAATGGCATATAAACATTGTTTTCTTACTAGCTGAATCTTAGTAAGTACGGTCTCATTTGCACAAGACTTCTTGTTCTACCAATTGTGTTAACGATACTGAAATTCTGTCCTCTATTCTTCCTGTGCATAAAAATACAAATGCCATAGGTAGGTCTCATTATTTTATTCATTGTTTCACTCATTATGTTGAAGATGAAAGATACATTTCATTTGCTTTGGATTATTTTAAATGTGAGAAAACATTTCTACATTTGTGAAATGGATGGATGGGGACCTAATTTGCAATGCTTTAACTTGGCTTTGAATTTAATATGGTTTTTTTTTTTCAATTTTGCTGACTTATGAGAAGTTTCTCTTTTTTCAACGCTTTTTATTATCTGAACCTCTTATACTATCCTGTGTATTTAACATATTAACTTGGTTTTGTTTTCTAATGTTTTGCATCTTCAGTGCTTGTTTATTAGGTTTTTAACCTTTCTTTTTCTGCTACCTTATTGTTGCATAGTGGAATGTAAAATTACTTGAAATTTTTTCTTTGTCAATGTATAATTTTGTTATAAGGCATCAACTGGCTGCAAAATGGATAGTAACTACAATATATAAAGCTGTATGTCTAGCCGCCTTCTACCAATCCACAACAGATTTCAGGGTTCAAGTAGAAATGCATTATTTTATATTAACACCGGTATTTCTATAGTGACAGACTCACTCATCTTTTGTTTGGATCTTCTAAGTGGGGTGGATATTTGTTCTTCTGCTTGTCAAGTTAATAACAATGCCATTCATACCAATGTTTACTCTTGAAGGAATCAGAAATTCCATTGCTAGAGACATGCATGCTCAGGTAAGATGGTAGTTTGCAATAGGATCGACATCATGCATTCTAATGGATGTGAGACCATCTGCATGGCTCATCTGGGGGACCTTTAGCATGACTGATAAGGTCAATATTCCTATGGAATATGCTGACATTTATTTCTCAGCAGACTTCTGTAAGACAATCTTGTAGATTAAAAAAATGGTAAAAGGGGGAGACACTGCTGTTAAAAGAATATCGAACTGCTGAGTCACATCTTCACTGCTCATTCCTTTTCAGAGTACTCTATCAAGACTGCATTTTGCAGTCGAGAGTGTATTTGTGTAACAGTAGAGAGGGAATAAATTACAATGTAAAATACATTGCACAGTTCAGCTATGATATTTGGTTTAAAATAATGGGGATGCTTTCTTATACTATAAATTCCAAAAATTAAGCTTGAACACATGTGTTCAGTTATTATAGCCAAACAATTTATATCAATGAATCTGTATTTTAATTAAATTTAAGTTGAGGGGGAAATTCAAAACAACATCCTTAGCATTGCACACAAATCAATAACCATTGTAATCAGGGCATTCAAGAATATCAATTCATTGTACAGAGGGAGCATTTTAGAAGAAATTTATGAAAATCTTTCAGATATAATGCCTTTTTGTGAGTTTCTTAAAATGCTCTTCAGTTATTTCACAATATTTGAAGTTTAATTAATCACAGAATCAAGCTTGTCCAAAGTCACCAAGACTAGATTATTCAGGGAAAAACACAGAACTCAAACCTTAAGGTAATCTTGAAATCTACGTTTGTGTAACAAATTAGGTTAAAATAGCTCCAGATGATCCATTTGGGAATGGATTCATTAATAAATGCACAGGCATCAGACTTAGTATTAATTAAGTAATTATAGTTACTAATTAATAACTAACCAGCCAAAAGGATAACGACTTCCTCCAAAGAGTCGAATATTTTTTTCCTGCACATATCAGAATTCTTTTTTAGCAAGACTATGAAGCAAGCGTACCTTGTTGTATCACTATGACTAGAGAAGTTAACCCCTTACTTCTTTGCCATCATCTGACAGTGCAAAGCCATCTAAGCACCTTTGTGCAATTTGTTAGACAGCATCTGCAGAAATTAACTTTTTATTGGTATATGATGATTTCTCAGTGACGTCTTTCGCCTTACGGTAATCTTTGTTTCATTTTTTATTTTTTTTTTTGTGTGTGCTGCATTTTAACTTTTCTGCTTCCATCAGGTTTTGTTGTATTGAGATGAGCAATGGCCAAAATCTAGCCATTGCTACAGTTCGAGGGTGGTAGCTCTCATTTTTATAATTTAACTTAAGCATTAGTTCTCCTGATTCATATTCTTCAATATCCTCATAGTTAGTTCTCCATATGCATAAGAGTTAATTTAAATAATTGTCACAAATAAGTTGTTTTCTTATTTTGCAAAACTTCAGGACTTCTGTTGTTATCCTTTAATTTTTGACTAGGAAAATAAAACCAAAATTGTTAAGTTGTTTTACTGTAAAGTAAATATAAAAGCCTGATTGATAGGGCACTTGTGTAGTTAAATAGACCAAGCTGAGGTCTCTCCTCTGCCATTGTCTGACATTGAAAATCATTGTTCTTTTCACTAGCCTAGAAAATAATAATTCTCTGCCTGTTTGAATTGGTGTTTATTTTAAAAGAGACAAAATGACACCACCAAGCTCCAGTACGAAACAATCTATGCTGACAGGATATAACTCTGTGCTAGAAGTGATATACTTGAGGACAATATTGCGAGGCCACAACCTCTTCTATATCAAATTTCATGTTTCCATGATTAAACCGGCATGTCTTCTTGCAGTAATGGCAGAAGCAATTATTTAATCAAGATCTGTTACTGTCATTCCATGAATTGGGAAAGTTGTGTTTGCTTGTTTTCCAGGCAATGGAACTGAGTGTTGGTGTACTGTATGATCTGTCAGATCATGAAGAATATCTCAGCCTTTTGATTGCAAAAAATAGTATAAACCTATAACCAATACTGTGATGAAGTCTGATAAGTAAAAAGGTTTTGCAAATTAGTTTGAAAGAGAAGTATAGTGTTCTTTGCCATCATTCAAAATGTGTCAAAGAAATTGTTCAAGCTGCATATAAATGAAGACAAAATCGACACTTGTACCATAAGAAATGTTTTCCAATAGAATATGCTGTGTCAGAAACTCACCATCAGAATCTTTCTCAATGGATGTACACGTGAAGAATACAAGCCAGCATTTCCACACATCACCCATACCCCGAGTTTTTCTTGTTCTCTATCTTTATGGAACTGAAAGATCCATGTCAAGTAACAGCCCTGTTTTATCTCTCAGGCAAAATATCTACCTTAGGCATAGGGAATTTGAATCTCTCACATTTACACCTGATATGCTGATGATGCAGAAGCATATTCTAAAAACATATGATCACAGCTTGATCATTTGACTTCAAATCTATAGACTTATTCATGGATGTGTCACTCAATCAGTCAAAAATTGCGATCTGGGCAATGAGAATTGCACAGACTACATCTTGAAGCCCCTCGATGTGGTGTATATAACAGTGGAAGAAGTTTATTCTGATGGGGATTCTCATTTCTCTGGAAACTCAGTGTCTTCCCTAGGCTTCCATAATAATACAGCACAGCAGCAGTCAAAGCTTGAAGAAATAGTTGTAACAGGTGAGATTGTTCAATTTAGTTCAAGGCAGAAATTTTCAGTTCACCTTTTTTTTTTTTTTAAGTGCTTTTCATGTATTTCAGTCAAATTCAAAATTACAACAGAATTGGAAAATTTTCCTGAGGAAAAAAGGGTGAGATTTGTTTGGATTTTTTTTTGGGGGGGGGGCGGAATTTCATTTCAGGCTGCTGAAAAAACTCATCTCAACTTTTTGATACTGAGATATGACATGCTGATGCTTGCTGTAAGATTTAGACTGCAATGTTTTTAAAATAGGAATGGCAGGTTCTAGACTAATCCAAACATGTTCTACTTTTGTAGATCAAAATAACTCCTATTTAAATTATAACAAAACAGATATATCCAGCCAAAAGAGGGAAGAAGAATGAGAAGAGGTAAGGGGGGATATCAACTATTCCTTGCAAAGAACAGAGCACATATTGTGATATTAGAAACCTGTTTCCAAAATATTTAATTATGGCACAGTTTCGGACTGTCTGATGTCAACACTAATTATAGCCACTAGTGGTCCAGACCTGAACCTAGCCCAGTGTAAAAATACACATTGATTGCCCTATTTTCCTCGTAGGCTATGGGGAATGGAGTTTAACAGCACTTGTGCCTGGACATCTGAATACATTCTCTAATGCCTGTGCAAGGCAGGCACTTGGTCCCTCAAGCTGCTATTATTGTACCACTTGTAGCAATGTAGCACTTGAGAAGGAGGAAAAGTGCCCCCAAGTGTTATCTGATTCTTGTGTGGATGTATGAATATCTCTGTCTAAGCTGAGGGAGGAAAATTAATATTAATAGTCATTCATACTATCAAAATGCTACAGTACATCTGAATGTGAGTATTTGCTCACTAGATCAAGAGATCCCCACTCGTGAATAAAAGCTGACAATCTGTCAATTCTGTAGGTGTATATAGAACAATGTCCAGTTCTGAAATCATACAATAGGAAAAAAGGTCTTGGAAGGGGAAGACAATGCATTAAAAAAAAGTAGTTAGTTTGCTTTGACAGCTACAGATTATGTTTAATTATTTAGGAAATACTGCATCATGTAGTGCATTCAGGTGAAATAAAATATCACTGCCCCACTGAGCTATTGAGCTTTTATCTCAGAGATCTGTGAGTTGCTGTGGATAAGCCCATGATAAGATGCAACATCTTTTTTTCTGTTGTCTAGTGTTGTGCTGTTCACATTTGTATAAGAATGATAGGAATGATTGGACTTGATGGTCCAGTGGGCCTTTTCCAACCATTTCAACTGGGCCATATGAAAACATATTCCAGAAGACATAAACACCTATAGTGGTTAATTTACTTTGTCACATCCAGGGCTAAGTTACTAGGAAAGTAACTGAAACTTTGGAACATCTGTTTTATCCCCTAGGTCAAGGTACCATGACCTTTTGGTGTGTAGTCCTGGCTAGAAATACTTTAGCAATAGCTCTTGCAGCAGAAATATACAGCCCTTATCTTCTCCGGAATACAGCATTATCTTAGAATGAGGAGACAATAAATTAGCCCAGTCTGTTGGACTCTTGTAAATGGACTATGTAGTATATGGGATAATTGTTCCTTGGTCCATAAATTAAGATGGATTTTTGCTTAATTTATTTATGGCTTTCCTAGTCCCTATGAGATTATCTAGGGAGATAACTGAAAGTGGAAGATCCACACTTCTCTCTACACAGGTTGTGTGGCTTTGACCCTATCTATGCAGTACTCAGAGATGTTGGAGATGTTTCTGATAATGCCTAGTTTGTTAGCCTTACTTTTAAACAAGGATAGAGTAAATTTTGGTCAGTACAGCTGAATCTCAATAGCCTATGTGAAATGTTTTTCATTTCACTAGATAATGATGAATAGATTTATTCTGTCCCTCTATATATTTCAGTATGTCAGTGTGCAAAGACTAATTCCAATACATATCCACAGCTTGCCTGAGTTTTATTAATTTATGAATAACCTGTGCAAAAAGACTCTAACAGATGCATTGGGTTTTTTATGCAAAACCAGTCTTGTTATCTGTCATTTTGCAGCTGATGCGAATGGTGCACTGGCATTATCTGTTTGACAATGATTTGATGCAATACTACACTGTGCTATAAATTAGTGTCAGAAAGCAAAACATTAATGATAGAGGCCCTTCTATGCACTGTTGACTCAAATAGCATGTTTCTTTAAAATTCAGCAGTGACTCACTCATTTTAAATAAAACCCCTCTGAGCTATTTAAATAATGTCATGTAATGCCATGTAGCTTGGGCATATTTCCTTTGATTCTGAGTCTTTCAGTATTTACTTGAATAACTATCCAAATCAGTTTTTGAACATTGTACTTAATAATTAATACCTAGAAACATATTACCTTCTGCAAAATTTTTTTTTAAATAAATGTTTGAATATGAAGTAAAAATGGATGGACTCTGCTTGCTTGTGCTCAACAGCACGCACAATTGAAGCTGAAAGTGGTTTTCTGTTCTTTCTTGGAGATGATCTTAGATATAGATAAAGCCCTGAGCAGCATTTTAAATTTCTCAGCAGATTTCAGTTTTCTTTCATGCAAACAAATAAGCACTGAATTAGAGTGAATTTCCAATGATCAATGAAATCAATTTGCTCTTGGATTCCCAGACCCTTCAGGCACACATTGACAGAGCACTGTTAAAATCAGTGGTGTTATCACAGTTTAACCAGCTAAGGATTCAGACACATGCGCTTAGAAGTGTTGTCTTTGTTGCAGATTTAATGTTGATGAACACCACTGATGACATGAACATTTCACTCCAGGTTTCACATGAAACTTCTAGTTCTTTGTAGCTAAGTAACCATGTCAATATACCAGCTTTGTGCTGCCTTTTGCTTTCCTATACACACGTATTGGGCACTCTTGAGGCTCTTCCGGATTGAAAACATTTCCAAGGCAGTTCTTGAAAATGAAGTTGCTGTGGATGATGGTCTAGTATGTTCTGCAACTAAGTCTTTACTGCAGGTGCTGTCTACACATTGAAGGATATAAAGAACTGGAAATAGAATCCCTGGGAAGAAAATATACCTAGTCTTTTAGGATACATTCTTAGTTTTCAGAACCAGACATAGATTTGAGAACAGCGTCTTTCAAAAGCAGGCCTTAACAGATGACAATCAAATCCTTTCAAACCCAAGATCTTCCCATCATCTATAAATTCATTTTGTTCAGTAAAAAAGACGGTAAATGAACTCTGCAGCAGAAGTGAGGCAATATAATAATGATCTTGAAGAGGAAGAACTCTCCTGTTGAAGATGTGTTATGATGAATGCTTCTATTAGCTGGTCCACAAGTAGTTGAATGGCTTTTAACATGAACACCTCAGGCCATTCAGGCATACAGGCAGAGGTTGTAAGAAAAGGAAATTTCAGATAATCATCAGTTAAGTTGATAAAGGATTTATAATTTCAAAATATCATCCTACTCTGCAACTGCAAATGAACTGGAATATACCATTATTAACAGATCATAAGTATAAAATATCTTGCAACAGGCTGGGCATTTCTGTACCAGTTCAAAGTCACTGAAAGAGAAGGATTAGTAATAAATTGACAGAAACAAATAATCACTTTGACATAATCTGTCCTGTAGATATTACTCATAAAATCCTCCATCAAGTTTAAACTGTGGTTCACACAAAAATGTAAGTACAAATTGCCCTTGTTCCATGCCAGGTGTTCCAGTGAGGAGGAAAATCTAGCTGTTTGCCACTTCCAGCATAGACAAACATAGCTGAGGAATGACAAAACTATTTCTCTGCACTGTCATGTAGACACAAGTCTTTGTTTATGCCAGCAATTAAATGATCTAATCATCCCTATAGCACCCATATAAAAAGTGAAAGGAGTCAAGAGATGAAAATGAACAACTGAGCTGGCTGCACTACTACATGCTCTATGAAGCAAAATAGTATTTGCACTCCAGAACTCTCCTTTCTCTTCAATGTTCACTTTAACGTTTATACACTGAACATAAACGATGTCTTCATGATCACCAAATTCAAACAGATCCTGGCAAGAAACAAATTAATATCTCAGAAGGAAATGTCTGATTGATGGCAGGAAGGATAGCAAGAGCTGGACCTGTGAGTATCTGAATTTGATGGAGTTAGAAGGATGAATAGAGAAAAAGGTATCAAGAAAGGCAAGGAAGAGAAGATAGATTAGGACGAAAAGAAAGCAAGCAGGAAGAGATAATACCAGAAAGGAAAATCAAGAGAATAGGAGATAAAGATATAAAATAAGAGTCATATGAAACAAATTCTCAGATGCCTGAGAGTGGTTGCTCATGATGCTGCATTCGTTCATCACTCCACTGTGATTATGTAGCATTAGCAGTAACCCTGTTATGTTACTGCTGTGACTAAAGGCAAAATACAGACACTATGCAATTCATCAAGGGAAAGAGACTGTAAATGGGAGCATGCAGGACCAGGCAATATGTTATATTCTTTTTCTGTTGTGTTTTAATCCTAAGGTCTTCTTTTGCTCCCTACAATAAGTATATATTTGACATGGCTAGTACTTCCAGTCTTGTAACTGTCCATTGCTCTGTCCCCTGTTTTTGCACAGCAGTTTGACTAAATCAAACCTAAAACTATTACAGATGTTGAAGAGAGGACTCACTCCTCTCCCAGTACAGAGACAAAGGGAATTAATATATTTTCCTTTGTCCTTCCACTATTAGAAACTGTCTGGATATCATAATTGCTTCCCCACACTCCCACAATAGCAAACTTTACCTAAGGGTTTCACCAGATGATCCTCTTCTTTTCCACAGGTTTACCAGGCTACTTGAGCGGCTTGCAGCTGAAGATGATTTTCCATCCCCTACGTGCATGCGAACCACAGTCGACGTGGTGAATGCGCTGCGTACATTCCTTTCAGGCTTAGCAAGGATGATATAAACCTTGGGCACAAACATACAGCCAAGGGCCACCGTGGCACTCAGACTCACTGAGAAACACATGGTGATAATCTTGTAGTTGCTTCCAAAATATATTGGCACAAAAGCCAGCCAAATGATGCAGGTGGTATACATTGTGAAGGCGATGTATTTTGCTTCATTGAAATTAGCTGGAACATTTCTTGTTTTAAATGCATAAAAGGTGCAGCTCAAAATTAATAATCCATTGTATCCAAGGGGAGTTACGACACCCAAGTTGGTGGTGTTACAAATCAGATAGACTT
This sequence comes from Coccyzus lansbergi, assembly GCA_033558105.1. Classification (NCBI taxonomy): domain Eukaryota; kingdom Metazoa; phylum Chordata; class Aves; order Cuculiformes; family Coccyzidae; genus Coccyzus; species Coccyzus lansbergi. Next base: position 2,329,896 of record JAUMJK010000267.1, on the reverse strand, counting down.
CTCGGATGCTTGGGTAATCATGCATTATGTCTGGTGGCTCCATTATAAAGAGGGCAACAATTATGCCTAATTGTATACAAATCAAGATAAATGCAATAACCAGCTGGGCACAGGCACTCATAAACCTAGGTTTCTTCGTACAAATTTTCTTCTTGCTGCCAGCCAGGATTCTCGCAATGCGGTTGGTTTTAGTTACTAGAGCAGAATAACTCATAGCTGGGGAGAGGCCGATGCCAATTCGTTGGAGATAACAGTAAATCTGTTGAGGTTTTGCAATGAGACAGAAAGTGCACAAGTAACCCAAGCAGATGCCAGCTAGAATGATGTAGCAAAGTTCTCGGCTGGATGATTTGACCACGGGAGTATCACGGTACATTATGAATATAGCTGTAACAAACAAGGTGGCCAGCAGACCCAGACATGCAAAAACAACTGCTGCAATTGGTTCAGGATCACCCCATCTGAGATACTGGACTGGTATGAGGTCACAACCTAAAGGGAAAAAAAAAAGGAAAAAGAAGGTAAACAGAAGTATGTAGGAATGAGATTCTTTAATGATATTGTTGCAGGTTTTCCTGACGTTTGTCTGCTTTTTGTCTTTCAGGAAGGTGCCATTATAATGAATGTAGGCTAAGAATATGTTAATGTAATGGCATAATAAACACTTTTCAGTGACAATTTTATTTCAGAAATATGGTTTACTGGAGTATGGCATGATGATTGGCTGAGTTGATTAAGATAAGTCACCTCTGATGTTAAAGGAGTTTTCCTTTTAAAGTAGTTTATGAACATATTTTGGAATCAAATTACATTGCCTTGGTTCAAAATGTTTCTGGCTGCATATCATATGCACTTAAAGGACCAGATATCAATCCTACTAAATATATTGTACACTATGAAAGATATTGGTACCTGTTTAATGATTATGGAGATGATTCTTAGAGATTCTACCTGTCAAGAAACAGAGTGCTTCTTTCTCTGGTGCGTTGCCTTTTTTCTAACAAAAATTTTCTGGGATCAGAGCTAGAGATGAAAATTGATCTGGAATGGCACCCTCTGATCACTTCTTTATCTGTCATTCATTGTTCTGAGACTTCTGAGAAATTAAAGCCTCATCTAACTCATGAAATCAAACTGAAGTCAATAAATTATTGTCACAGCTGAATTAAAACAGTGCAACCCCCTCTAAGGACATTTATTCTTCAGTTTATTTTGAAATAAGTCACTCTATAAATGCATGACATAGAAAGACAAAGCAACTTGTTGTTCTACAGTGTGCAGATCAGTGGACAGGAATAAAAGTTGGCAAAAAACTTGTTGCTGGCATCCCTCCGCCATCCCTCCTTTCCTTTTTCACTGCAAGCCTATATAGTTTGGGAAACCAAAACAAATAAGAGGGGAGGACCTTGACACTCTGGAGTGCAATTTCCTGACAATAGGAGACTTGCTGGCACAGCCAACCAGGGCAAGACTGTTGGAAGGAGGTGGTGGAAAGGAGGGAATGCAACTAAAAACTTCTATTTCCCCTGTACTTGTATTAAGCTTGATTGAAAAAATCTAAATGACATCAAAATGTAGGTTTGTTGTAATCATATTACTATCTTCTAGCTAGGTTGGATAAAAGAATGTCAGCCTGACTTGGGGTGAGTGGCAGCAAGGCAATTCTGCCTGTGAAGGTAGAGCAATGGCTGTATTCTCAGCAATCAGGATAATCAACATTGTCTGATGGGCATCTGGATGGCAAGCAATCCAAGGTAATTAGGGAACTTGGGACTTCAGTGACTTGCTGAACAGGAGTAAATGCAGACATCAAGGCTGTAATATGGGGACTTATGCATGCAAGATCTACTCTTTGCCTTTGCCATTTCTTTGCTTTCAGTGGAGCTTAAAGTTTTTCAAAAGCTTCACTGATGTCCCCAATATTCAAAATTATTACATGAAATTATTTTGGTAGATACTTGGTTTAGCTCCTTTCTTCTTCCAGTATTTCTCTATTCTGCATGTCTAGATATAGACATAGATTTATACTACAAAAAATCTATCTAATATCTATATAATATAGATCTCTAATATAAAACCTAGAAATTTTGCTATACGGTGGTATACTCAATAAATTGTGTCACAGAACTACAAGAGAGTAATTCTGTATTCTTGCAGAAAATCAGGATTAGGGTAAACAATTTATTACTATGTCTTAGTCTAACAAAGACATTCATGTTTTTATAAAGCACTCTCATAGCATTAGTTGATAATACCTGTGTGACTTCTGTTGGTTTTACTTACTCAGTGTGGGGGAGACACAGTATATCATCCTGACTTTCATCTGACTTCATCAAGATTAATGTAGCATAGGAATCATACAATTAAAATCAACATTTTATAGCAGTGAGTGATATAAGAAGAATGAAATATAGAAAACATACTCTGTTATGTTCAGATATCCTCATGTAGGTTTGTAAGTGACCTCTAAATCTATCTCTGATTTTGCCCAAATTTGATTTTTATTTTTCTTTGGGGAGGGTGCAGGAATGCTGACAGTTTCTGGCACTAGCATATGGTTTTACACTGAAAATTTGAAGAGAAAATGTCTTTATCTGACATCTGGCCTTTACATGCAGACAGTGAGATATGCGCTAAGTTTTGCTTAGATTTTAGTGTTGTGGGAGAGGTGAATCATAACCAAGCATTTCTCATTATCTTCAGGCTATTTCATGCCTCCCTTGCTTTATTACTCTTTTTTACATTCTCTTAATAAAATACCTGGAAAAGAGTTGAAAACTTGTCCCATTCCCACCCCCCCCCCCCCCCGTCTCCCCATCACTGGGTATACTTTACAAGGAAAATATTAAACTGTGCAATGATTTATTCCTCAATAAAGATTTAAGGACTGGATAGTCTTCATAAAGCAATGATTGGTGAAGTGTTTATATAATAGCTTTGCAGCTAATGGTTTCTGACAACGGCATTTTGCACTAAGAGACAACTAGTTCAAGTAAAACAAGTACGGAGAAAGAGCACTATGAGTGTTCAGGTTATGTCCAGGACTACATGCAGACAAAGGCTTAAAAATGCTAATGCAAGAACAACTGCATCCTATCCCCTAAATATGTTTATGCTCAATGGTCAGTTGGACAAGATCCTGCCCAACAGCCCACCCCTTCCGCTTCATCAACATCTCAAAGCACCTGGCAGGTCTTTCTCTTCTGACGGGTTCAGAGACTCCAGGTGGAACACAGCCAGCAGCCTTGTCTTGTGGCCCCTGCAGTGTGCTGAGGCCATCTTTGGCTTATGGAAAGGCTGTTAGGAACGAGTCCAATTTGGAGCATGTGTACAGTTGTTCTGCTGTGTGTTCAAGAGTGCAGTGCTTCTGGGACCAGAGCCCCAGTAAAATTGTCGTAAAACTGCCTCTCTGTTGCTCTGATCAGAAATGCATTTGACTTCCTGGGAAAAGAATTTCTGAAAGCAACATCAAAAATTACCAGCAAATTACAGATCATGTGTAAAGATTTTATGAGGGAAAAATATTTGGTTTGGAAAAACATGTGGCTGCTTGAGGGATGGGATAAATTGTGCCACAAATGAGGATGGGAGAGTTCTTGAAGGCTTGACCACTGCCACATAGGTGTATTAGTGCCTTGAACTCTCTTTATAGAGGTAAAGGTGATACTTTTGGTCTTTCGTATTAACTCATCTGCAAAAAGTTCACAGACATGAGGCATTGTATTATAGTCCATATTTTTGGGAATATTGTCATGATACTGTTTTAATTTGTTATGATAACCTTGACACCTAAAAGACCTTACCATGCCTTCAGCATCTATAAAACATTATTAGCTTAGCAATGAAAATCCCTTTCATCGTGGGCAATATAAAATATGTAATTAAACTAGTTCCAAAGGTAAATGTGTCAGACTAAGACTTGTGATTTGGGTGTACTCTGGGAAGGGAATTTAGTGAAATCTCTTAAGTCAACATCACAAGGCAAAACTCATTGAATCTGCAAAGGGACACTAAACCTGGCAGAAAATTACTGCTGGTTTAGTGAGTCCTAAATATTTTCCAGTGGGATTTGGCATCCTGGGCAGTGAGTTAAACCTCTTGACAAAAGACTTGGCTTTCTTGGCCCCTTTGAAGGACAGCAGGAGTCCAAACACCAAGACTGAAACATAAACAATCTAGGCACATCTTAGTTGTGAAGGAGATTCTCCAGATAGGACTTAGCACACATTGTTTAAAATGTGTTGATTTCATAGCATCATGGAATCATAGAAAAACCAGGTTGGAAGAGACCCACAAGATCATCGAGTCCAAACATTCCTATCGTGTTCTTACATATATCAGTTCTTCTGAATATTTTGCTATCTGCAATTCCAAAACATGGGAGATGCAAATATGTAGGGGTCAGAATAAAAATCTACAAGAAGTTGGCAGAGTAGCTTTTATAACACGCTTATTAATTATTTATTCTAACGAATCTCTGAATTGTTACCCAAACTGACATTGCAAATTTGAGGATCACACTCTGCAAAATTTCACGTAAGAAAGCAGATCCATGACCTGCACATGGAATATGGACCAACTGAATTGACAGAGGACATCTTTAATATGTTGATACTAAGTTCTGGTAGTTGTAATAAACAGTTATAGTCATCTGTCCTTGAGCTGTTCTGGCGGGACCTTTCACAGTTGCTATAGTTGCAGAGGTGACTGTGTACTGGCTTTTTAGGGACTACAGTTACCAGGCTAGCACACTGACTGAAACAATCACCAAAGATGGGTTTGCACAGTTAGTAGATGCAGTTGAGGTCTTTTTATTCTGCCACCTCTGCAGGGTAGGAGTTAAGATCAATCACATCTTAAACTGTGAATGCTGGGGCACCTGTAATTCGGGAACTGAATTCCCTAGTAACTCAAATATACTGATTTAGCTGTGCGCTGCAGTGAAAGGCAAGACCATGGATCTTAGAGTAATACATGAAAGTTACTCTGTGACCACATGGGGAATGATTTCTTAATTACACAAATGTGCAGAATGACTGGAACAACTGATGAATTGCAGCAGTTGGGTCTATCCTTATGTTAGCTTTAATGCTTCGATTTAAGTTTCACCAAGAAATGTTGGCTCCGTGTGTTGTAAATGTTTTGTTCAGAATATGTCATGTTCAGCAAACTTTCCGTAATGTGAGGCACAATTACAAGTGGATCCTTCTGGCTTTATTGGCAAGTCCTCCTTCATCCAGTGCAGGAGCCTCCAAGAGCTGTTTGTTGAGCTTAGTATTCTTGAACAAGCTCACTTGAGCCTTAAGCGCAATGCAGTTTATGCTGAAGACAAGGGTTGTAAATGAACTGGAATATGAAGTCTGCACATTACCTGGAATAAGCAATCGGGGGAAGACAGTTCTACAAACCCAACAAGAGAGGGGAGAACATGATAGCCAGAGGTCATAATATTGCCACCTGAAGCCTTTACTTATGCTCATGTACTTTCTCCTGGCTTGTATCAGAAACGGTGTGACCAGCAGGTCCAGGGAGGTGATTCTCCCTCTATATTCAGCACTAGTGAGGCCGCTCCTTGAATATTGTGTCCAGTTCTGGGCCCCTCAGCACAAGAAGGATGTTGAGGCTCTGGAGTAAGTCCAGAGAAGAGCGACAAGGCTGGTGAAGGGGCTGGAGAACAGACCCTATGAGGAGCGGCTGAGAGAGCTGGGGTTGTTTAGCCTGGAGAAGAGGAGGGTGAGAGGATACCTCATTACTCTCTACAAGTACCTGAAAGGTGGTTGTGGAGAGGAGGGAGCTGGCCTCTTCTCCCAAGTGACAGGGGACAGGACGAGAGGGAATGGCCTCAAGTTCCGCCAGGGTAGATTTAGGCTGGAGATTAGGAGGAGGTTTTTCACGCAGAGGGTCATTGGGCATTGGAATAGGCTGCCCAGGGAGGTGGTTGATTCCCCTTCCCTGGAGGTGTTTCAGGCACGGGTGGATGAGGTCTTGAGGGACTTGGTTTAGTGTTAGATAGGAATGGTTGGACTGGCGGATCCGATGGGTCCCTTCCAACCTGGTTGTTCTGTGATTCTGTGATTCTGTGATTCTCCAAGAGGCAGATATGATAAAGAAAAATACAGGGCATAGAAAATCAGGATGAAAGTTGGACTTTATCTCTGCTGATGTGCATTTATAAAACTAGAAACAATCAGATAAAAATTATGCCCTTCTTCTACCCTCCGTCTGAATTACAACCCTTTCAATTATGGTCAAAACCAAGATCTTAGTAATGTTTCAGCAGAAAAATCAATGTCAGCACAGACTAAATTGTGTTCTGCCTCTTGCTCACAACTGTCAGACAACTGCTGAAATTATCAATGGCTGTTACTATATTGCAAGCAACAATACAAGAAAGAAGTTTTATGGCAACAAGCAGATACCATTTGAAAGTATATCAGGCAATATATATATTTTTTTTTTTTCCTGCAGAGGGTAGGGTCCAGTCTTATGAGACACCTAAGCCTCAGACCCCTGTGGCTTCTGTCACAGCCCAGATCTGCACACTGCCAAAAAAGTGACCCAGCACTTGTGGGGATCCACCAAGATCCAATGTCAGGCATTACCCCTGCCTTCAGCTCCATGAGTGGCTTTCATGAGCCCCAACCATAAACTGTTCCAAATGATTCCCAGAGCCAAGACAGTAGTGACTCCTCATACTGTCTGTGCTCTGCAGTCCTAGCTGATAGCACAAGCAATGCCCTCAGGATGAGGAGTGCAGTCATCCACACTTCTCAGTGGGGAATCCAGATTGCAAGAAGCTGAATGGGGTAAAGCATCACTGTTGTCAGAATCCCTTGAAATAGCTGTTGCATCTCTTAGAGGTGGGGTGCCCTATTTTGCAGTCCTTTCCATTCGAGGACAGTTCGGCTCATATCTGCTACTTTCACACAGGCAGACAAGATCATGTTGCCCCTATCCTGGGCTTACTGCACCCTATTCAGTAAAATCATTTTTGTAACTAGAGTAAAAATATATATATTTCTGATATTTAGCTTTATCTATTAGTGTTAAAATATGTTACAAGAGCTTTGAAATATTCCATCTCCTATTTTAATTGCAATGCAATAAATAAAGCACAAAGAGAATGACCAAAATGTCAATACACTCTGGAGATAGAACAAGTGTTGCTGAAACTATAATAGTATAATCTACTTTCCCTGCAGTCCCCAAGGCCACTAGACAAAACTTTGTTTCTGTTATTGTTATATGTTGCTCTTGAATAACAGAAAAAGAATAATTGCTTCTTTCCCACTTCAAAAATGTCCTCAAACAAATGCTAGTGGTGCTTGAGCCAAGATGTTCCTACCTCCACTGAAAAAGTTCTTAGGTGCTGAACAGAATTTATCTCGTCTTTCCAAAGTGCCCTTTCTGAATGCATAAGTCCATGTCCTCAAAATCACTTGTGTTTCTGAAGAATCAGAAAGCCATTATCATCAAGCTCCAGAAAACCTCATTTCATTTTGGTTTGGTCCTTAGTGTTAATAAAACCCCTTCAATGGAAAGAAGGGCTTTGAGAAGTAGTGGTGGGCTTGGCACATACTTCTAGACTTAAACCTGTGAGTTCATCCTGCTGTCATTGAATATGTGGCTGAGCCACACTGTCCACACTAATGTATGTACTGTAGTGGTGCTGTAATATATGGATGTTGTTGACATAGTACTTGAGAAAGGAGGGGAGATACAGTAGATTGGAAAGCATGTCTTGATACTAAACCAGGAAGAAGTAAATGAACTTTGATGCACGTTGGGATGGTACAGATAAACTTGGAGAAGCCTGGTCCCTGGGGAATGATATATTCATAAGCAATGAAACTGAAATTTGTGAGGAAGTATAATATGAGTGGTTAAATATTCCCTTTCTTCAGCTTCATTTCTAGATGAACCAACTCTTCCTCCTACTTTCCCACTACCTTTAGACTTTCTCTGCCTTTCTGTACTTTAGAAGTCCAATGTCTTTTCTTGTTCTGAGAATAATTTTGTTTTCCTACACATATTCATCCCTTCTGCCTTCTCCCCTTCTGCACCTGAATTTTTATATTCCACAAGAGACAGAAAATAAACATTAATTTCTCTTCCTTTCTGTGAACTACATCCCTGCCATTACACAGCTTTGTTTAACAGCTTGTGGTCTAAAACTGATGCTGATCACTGAGCATAAGAAAGATGGAGCAATGTTTTACTCTATAAGCCAAGAAAGGATTCAAAAACTGTTTTTATCCAGGTTCAGATTCCTGGCAAAAAGTGAGATGCATATCTACATTGAAAGCCTTTGCAAAAGCATGGCTGATATATTTACAGACTCTCATATGAAGGTGATCAGGACTTATTCCAATGAGGTTTTTATATATGTAGCCTTCTGGAGCTAACATTATTTAATATATGCCTCTATCAAGCAGCAAAGAGTCATAGACTGCTGCAGTATCAGATGTAGGGACATTTCAAGGAGACTGGTTCATGCTTTTTAAAAGTGAAGGAAAAATTCCTTGCCAAAATCCAAAATACATCTCTGTCTCCTTACATTTAATTCACATTTATTACTAAATCTTATGTTGTAACACAAGATTAAGAGGCATTTTTTTTATAAACTGCAAAAGTTGGGACTGAAAATAACAGATTTAAAAGTACAACTCAATATATTTTATGGATCACTTGGGATCAGACTTTTTAAAATCTCAGTTTGATACAAAGCAAAATGAGACAAGATCTAGCCATCATATGAATAGTAAGTCTTGGGGGACAACACAGCTCTGAAGCAATGATGAGAAGTGTCCTGGTATCAGCATTTCATTATATATTACTGTGCACACGGAGGCCAAGAGTGAGTTCAGTTACCAAACAGTGTCTGCTGAGTTTATGCCTCGCTGAGGAACAAGGGTTAGATCTTCTGAGGAACATTGCCTGGCACTGATGCTGAGGGGTTAGTTTGTGTGGATAGTGTCTTTGACCCTTATAAAGGCATAAAACAGAATTCTAAAGCCAGATGAATGGTTTGCAAAATGAAGCAGCTTGTGTAACACATAAAGCAGTTGGCTTAACCAGAAAGGCAACTACTCTCCTTTAAAACAATCAGAGATAGGTCAAGAATCATCAACTCATCCTACAACAGATTTAGAGGTGCCACCCCATCCTGCTTTTTCATCTAGTAGGCAAAATATGACTTTCAGTGCATAAATCCCCCCACAAGCCCAAGATACGGAGATCTGCATGACCTGGGGAGCCGGCTCAAAGCACAGAGCCTGAAGGCCAACCTGGTGGCTATTTGTTCCACTTTATCTTACATATGGTGTTTACAGGATAATTACTTGAACTTCACGAGGTCAACAGGAAGTTCCTGTCACTGGTATTTCAGAAGTGGGTTCTCTATTGGTCCAGTGAGGCACTTGGAGCAAGTTCCCTTCAAACTGGCTTTTCCCAACAGTTGTTTTTCAGCTGATACATATTATGTAAAACCTCTGGTGCTTACTGAGAGATGTGGGCTGGGATCTGTAGCTTCTCAGATAAGACTCTCCGTGGTTGAAGACTTGACCATTTGCACTAGCTGACCTTCATAAACTGACCAGCCGGATGTGGTGGCCTGGTCCCTGCAATGTAGACTTTGAAGGCTTCTGGATTGTCCAGCTGGATGTGAACCTGAGTTTATACTACACCCTCTGGGGGACAGATGGGGTCAGGTCACTCTTTCGCCTCTTCCCATTCTCTTGCCATGAGAAAGCTTTCTCTGGCTTTGTTGGTTATTTGCTGAGTATCCAGGGAAGCAGGGCTGAGAGAGTGGGGCTGGAGGAGCACTTGCAAATCCATTTTATTGTTGTTTCAGTTTTCTCAATTAAAAGTTTATTCTCAAGGGAAGTTTTGTGTTTGACATTTTCTGAAAAACACCCCATGAGATTCATGGTTGAATAATACTTTTTCAGCAATTAGATAATCTAATTCATATATTACAGTAATGCAGCATTCTTTACCAGGAAAGAATTAACTTTATATGTAAAAAATTGTCTATAGGCTAAACCTTGCCTGACGCGCTTCCACTTTTTAAAATTCATCCAGCTAACTGTTTTCCCTTTTCCTTATCTCTCTTTCACCTCAAAACGTTCTTCCCTCATCCACAGAAATTATACACAATTCAAGTCTTTCAGCAATTCTGGAAAAAAAAAACCCAAAACACCTCCTTCTCCTTTTGTCTATACAGAGCCTGGCACAATGTGAACCCGATCCCTGAATAGCATTTTGAAGTGGTGCTCTGAGCTTTTGAATACCTGAATTCTGTTTGCTAGTCATAAAGAGCAGAGGTTGTGAGATACAAGTGTCAGAGCAATTTATCACTAAAGTAGCCAAATTGGTATTCTGCAAGAGCATGGAGATTTACGCCGTGACAAGGAGAACATGAACCCTGTATTCCAGCAGACTCTGCAATGAGCAGAAGACTAATGCAAACCTATGACTGTTTGGAGCACTCGTGCATTTGGCAGCAGTAAGGTTTTCAGAATTAAAAAAAGTAAGCATTGTACGACTCTTCCATTCTTGCTTGAAAGGAAAATAAAATTCTAAAATTAATTCCTTTATATGTTTAGAAAAGGAAAACATCTGCACCAGCAGCTAGAAGTTAGGACAAGGTTGAATGCAAAACTAGGACTGTTCTTTTATTTCTAGATCTAGTAACTCAAGTCTTTAGAAAACAGCTGAATTACAGAAAACATCTGATTCCTGGATCAGATTGAGGTGAGAAGACAAATATCCATCTTAGTTCAAATTTCAGATTTGTCCCCAGGTTCAGTCTGACTGAAACAGTCCTCATATTCACTTGTATCTGGCATTTATTTCTTCAGCTCAACAGATGAACATTTTCATTGACAGCATAAGCACAGTCACAACTCATTTACCTGTAAGGTCGTCATTGGGCCAGGAGCCGAGCTGGCAGGCTTTGCATGTATATTCATCAGATACATATTCATTCTCTTTACAAGGAGTGCAGGTCCAACAGCAACTCACTTCTCCTTTACGGATCACCTGTGACAAAATTTGACATTTGGTTTAGCAACATAAATATAAATTCATGGTACCTTGTTTACTAATACATTTTTGATTTCCCTAGAGTTCTTTTAATTTTCCTAGAGTGTTTTTCTTAAAAATATCACTTTGCAAGTAGCTACTTCTCATGATGTTTTTTCATACAAAATATGATACAAATTCTCAGTTTTCCCACCATATCTAGAAAGAAACCATCAATCCCACAGAAGGTCAAGTTGAGGTACAGAATGACAATAAGATGTTTTATCCCCTCTTGAAATTAATAAAACTAAGAATTTCATAGATAGCAATGTTCATACAGTACATGATACTAAAAACATATAATTCACTCCATTGTGGCCCATACAGGGAATCATGTCAATAGTGCTATTTCTATAAATGTTCATTACTCAAAGGTTTCTGGGTCATAATTTTTCATCCAACCGTGGGTGATGTGTTAAAACTGATTTTTCACAGACATGAAACTGGACATGTCTTTTTCAGAATTATTTATCTACTGCATATCTAATAAACATTTAAGAGTGAGAATGTTATCTTTATCCATTTTAACATTTGACTTGAATTCTTTTTTTAAAAAAATTACTCCTAAATGTTATTGCATACTCATGACTGAGAAATGGACATCTTAATATCCTTATTTATCACCTCTGGGCATTGAAAACATCTGTATTTCTCATCAGTATGTCTTTCATTTGAAATAGAGTGTTCCCGGTTTCTCTGTTCTTCCCAAAGAATTTATAACTGAGTATTCCCAATTATAGCTTAAGAGTCAGGTTGACTTATGTATCCTTTTCAAGAGTGAATTTACAAGATGGCTTCAAAACTAAATGTATTTATTGACTTTTTAACAAATACAATGTAAAAAAAGTTTCAAATTCCTGCATAACATTTCAGGCCCACAAAATTCCAAAGGAAAACCACCATGGAGCTTGGCAGGGTTAAGCTCTTCCCATCATCTATGAAGACTGGGAAGATAAAGGGCTGTGAAGTAAACTTTGAGATTTATAATCAGTAGCATAAAGGATAATTCAGAAGCTGGACTTCAAGCATGTGTCTAAATGTGCAATGAATTGTACTGGAGAATCCTCTTGGGAAAATTCCAAAAAGCGTGGCAGAAGGTGGAAAGAGACTGTGTTAATGGACATCACAAGATACTTCTCAACACCTGTGTTGTAGCAACAGATCATAAATAAATTCAGAGGTTCCCCGTTCTGAAGTTATTGGTAGTTTGTCTCCACTTTCTGACATATGTGACTTCATGGCTAAAGCAACCTAACATCATAGCCCTCTTTAGTTAGGTGGGAGCAATTAATCCTATGTTACTTTATATATCTGCACAAGGTATGTTCTCATCTGAACCAATTGTCCCGGCTGGGTGCCTCTTACTATCAGTGAAGAGAAAAAAAATGGGTTTTTACACCAAAATTTATTTTACCTGTTTTCAAAACCTACAAGAGTGTGAGATGTCTCTTGATCTGGAATAATACACATATTTCCAATGACTAAAAGGAAAGTTCAGAAATCTCATAAAACTATATGCCTACAGCGAAGACATATGCATTAAGTCTGATGAAACTCACTTATTGACTCTACCAAAGACCAGTTAGTGAATAAAATTTGGTGACTGTGCCCTAAATCTGGAAAACTCAGACTGAAGATATTCTCTTTGTGTTGCAGAGCATGATTGGTCTCCCATCAGTCCCTCCCTATAGATGCTTCCCAGTTTTGCAGACATGCTGTGTCAACACAGGAGAAACGTGATCCAGCTTCCAGTCAGATATGTCAGAATTTACAGCTGCTTTTTGTCAGTCTGAGCCACTCTGTTGTCCATGTCCATCTCCTTTGTCCACAGTGTTTTATATAAATAACTGCAAGGTAAGATAAAGACTTGCAGTATTTTAACTGTACTGAAGTAAATATCGTGGGAAGTTCAAGGATAACACATGACGGATTTATCCACCTTCTTTACTGCATCATAGAAAGGGAGGAAGAAAGAATCAAAAATCTGGGAAATAAAGATACAATCTAACAGATAAGATTTAATAAAAAAAAACCCAAACCAACAAACCAACAGCTTATATTTCCTGAAGTTCTAAGTAGTGGTAGTTATTAATGTTCTCTGATGATTCTACAGACAAGTTAAGGGAAATTATGTTCCAGTTTAGATGTCTATGTCTACCATTAAATTAGGAGCAATTATTATTTATAATTTCCCTGCAATTGTACTTATGAGTCCCAGGCAGATGCTGTAAAAATATGCAGAAAAAAAAACCCCTGAAAAACATCTGTTCTGGAGTGTTTGGACTATGAGTATAAAAAGCCAGGAGTTCAGAGATATAGAAGTACAAGTAAATAGCAAATAGTGAAAATAGTGAGATGACTATGATACAAATAAGAACTAGACACTTAAGTCTGCACATTTTAATTAAGTTGTGAGATACTGAGTCCATATGAGAGTCAGGAAAAAGTTGTTTTCAAAAGGCTATGCATTCTACGTGACTGAAATAAATAGAGAAAATATTTACCTTTATCTGGCCTTTTTCGCAGGGTTCACTGCACACTGATCTGATGATATTATTTTTCTCTGACCATATTTCATCATCATCCATTTTCAGCTCACCATTGTCCCAGCTGCCAACATTGATATAATCAAAGTAGTCCTTCCCCATTTTCTTAAAATTCATGATTTCATATCTTTAGAAACATAAACAGGAGACATAGCTGAGTTGAGAAGCATGTCATTAAGTAGTTCACATTTAAAAAAACGCCTCCTGGACTGTATCATAGAATCACCAGGTTGGAAGAGACCCACCAGATCATCGAGTCCAACCATTCCTATCAAACACTAAACCAAGTCCCTCAAGACCTCATCCACCCGTGCCTTAAACACCTCCAGGGAAGGTGACTCAACCACCAACCTGGGCAGCCTATTCCAATGCCCAATGACCCTTTCTGTGAAAAACTTCCTCCTAATGTCTAGCCTAAATCTCCCCTGGTGGAGTTTGAGGCCATTCCCTCTTGTCCTGTTCCCTGTCACTTGGGAGAAGAGGTCAGCTACCTGCTCTCCACAACTTCCTTTCAGGTAGTTGTAGAGAGCAATGAGGTCTCCTCTCAACCTCCTCTTCTCTAGGCTAAAAAACCCCAGCAATTTGATGTGGCACCCAGAGGTACCAGGCACCACTCTTCATGCACAGACACTCAGACTCTAGGACTTGCTGGAGGCTTTAGGAAGATCAGGAGACTGACTACACCTTGTATTCCAGGCGTAATTCTTTTTTTTGAAGAATGAAGCAGATGTGTGCCTTTTTTCCATTTACAGCACTGCAGCAACAAATGCTATTCTCTCCCATCTGTACAAACTCCTTCGTTTTTATATAATTCCTCAGTGGTCAGAACACATTTAATTACTTGCATAATATGGTATGGAAGGAAAAGAGTATTTGTGCCTCAGTCCTAGGCTGCTTTTAGGTCAGAATACCTCATCATCTGGGAACAAAAGTGTTAAGGGCTAGAGCTCATCAGAGTTTTCAGGTTCATGTTCCTCTTCCTCCTGCTTTCATTTTTAGCTCCTACAGAGTCCTACAGAAAGTCTGTGGAGACACATAGGACTCACTAGCCTCCAATTGGCATGCTGAGCGCCAAGTCACCTTTCTGCCTGGCAGGTCAGTTCTTTTAGTACTTATTTGTGAGGCATGCTTGGAAAGTTGAGCAACTGCTGAAGTGGTTATGTCATGCTTTTCTTTACCTCCTCTTCAATGGGTTCTGCAGAAATCTGACTAATTAGTATGAAATTCACTGGTGGAAAATACGCAAATTATACAGACTGAGAAGATTAACACAATCATAGGTTTAATAAAACCTTCTAGCAGCAGGCAAAAAATTACACCTAAATGGAAAGCATACAGACAGGATTGTATTGCGTGGTACTGTCAGAGTGTAACTTGAGAAATCTGATGTATAGATAAGTAAAAGGACCAGTACATTAAATCTCTTAAATATGACACTGATGTGTTTCTCTTAAATTTTGAGTAAACACTTTTAAGACTGACAAGCAGTAACCACCCAATATCATTTTTTATCTTGAGGTTAACTTAAAAAAAAATTATGATAAAACTCTTCTGTGGCATTCTTCATCCATGTATCTCAGAACCCGTTGCAACAGGAAACAGGGTATAACTGTTGCAGTGGAGAAATTATGGCAGCAATTCAAATGCCAAAATCACTTATAGGTCAGGATTAAGTCTGCAAGCAACTTGTGAAAGAAAGTGGAAACTAACTGTTTGGACAATATATTTCCTATATCATGAGAGTCTTAAGTCTGCAAGAGAAGATGACACAGGTAGGAAGGAAAAATTATGACACTCATGGATTTTGGAATATTTCACTTGCCGTCTGTATAAAGAAGGAAATGTCCTCAATGTCCTCATTGAAAATGACCTTATCAGAGTTGGACATGTGAATGCCAGACTGACACAAATAAACTGAATGTAGGTAATATACACAATCCCCCACCCCCAACCCCACCCCACATAAACAGGCCTTTATGCACAGTCAGAATACAAGATTTTTTTCTGATTTTCACATACACAGTAACAGTCTGTTGAAGTATTAAACCAAAAAGTTAGCCCAGAAGCCACTCTGGGGTCTTTTGTCAGCATTGTCAGGGCATTGTAACACTCCTTTGAGTATTGGTGTGTTAAAGCTGCCATTTCAGACTTTTATGGGCAGAAAAACAAAAGTACTGCCGTATCTTCAGAAACCACAGGATCTAAAACAATTATTCCTCTGGTAGTAATTCCGTGCAAATACCCAAATGGAAACACTAGAAAAGAAACATCACAAATTTAAGAAACTATTGCCTCACTATCTTGTGTCTCTTGCAAGTCCTCTGTGGAGAACAACATGTGTGGACAGGTAGTAACAGCCAAATTCAGCAAGTCCATTGCTATAGTGGAGGTTCCCAAGTTACTGGTTCCCTAGAGCTTCTTTGAGGTGCTATGGGAACAGTTTGCCACTTTAGGACTGGAGAGACCAGATGGTGCAATAGCACATTTCCAGCAGTGCCCTAATCACAGTGCAAAGCACCTGCTTTAGAACAGAAGTGCTGTGAAATTGCTGAAAACCCATATTCTGTTGGTAGCACAGCCAATACATCAGCATATTGTCTCCTGACTGTGTTGCCTTCCCAGTTTGCCCCATGGAGTTTCAGTGGTATTTACACGTAACAAGAAATCATGACTGTTCCTTTCATAGTAATTTATTTTTTTCCTCTCTTCTGTCTCACCTAAAACAAGCCCTCCACTAGACTGTCTGTCTGCTTAAAGCTCAATGTAGACAAAAAGGACTTTGGAACAGGGCCAGGCTTCAAAGCATTTTGTGGGATTAATCATCTGTTGTATAATATCGAAACTCTTTTGCTATACATCAAAAATCCTGAGCTATCTAGGTCAGAAAGGCTTTTTATGTTCTCATTTCCTGCTTAACAGTACCACCACGGTACAGCTGTGAGGATTTATTTTTCCATTTTACAAAGTGAGAATGTAGCTATCAGCACAAGTGAACAGGGGGGATAAGTTGTTCCAATATGACTCCAGCATCTCCTAGCTATTGCAAACAGTATTTGACAGTGCTCAAAAGACTGTAAACTATCCAAAACCTGATAGTTACACGGAGCTTCCTACATAGCCTTCTTAACCTTGAAAAAGGAAATTTTGACTCAATGTTGCCTAATTTAAGCACAGGGACTGGATGTGGCTGTTGTGGGAGGAGCAGGAACAATGAACTATATTTTGAAAGCAGACAAGCTCTGGGAGCATTTTCTCATCACACACGCAGTCGATTAGTTCAAGCAGACAGTGCACTACTGTGTCTTGCACAAATCCAGTGACGGTGGACTTCCTGAAATTCATGCTACCCTGAGGGGCACAATCAAAATGATGTCCTCATGTTCTTCACTGAAACACTAATGTTTGCCTGAGTAAATGATTGTCACTATGACTGAATAAATGATTGCATGTGACATAATTACTTCATCAACTTTCTTAGAACTGTATTTTAAAAGACCCAAGATATTCACTTTAATTCTTTGCAACAAATACAATTTAATAGTTAAGCACACCAACATGAAGAAAAGGTAAAGGTCACTTTGAACATTTAAAGATTATCATTGGTGTACTGTCATGTCACGTATCATTTATTAGCAGTGGTCTTCTGTCTTCCTGCAAATAAATTAGTGCAATAGAGATAAGAATAAGGTAGGATGCAGTCCACTGTATCTGTGCACCATTAAAACCAAATGGGAATCCTTTAAAAGAAGGCTGGGACAAGACTTTTAAAAAGGATTTGGTCAGGAAAATCCAGACAGAGCACTTTTATTCAGAATTCTGCAGCTGATAAAAAATAAAAATGCTTAGCAGAACACAGCTTTTCTCACCAAAACAAAGCTGAAATAAATTTCCATCTGAAATGTTTGAGTTTCTGCCAGTCTGTGTGAGATCTCCTACAAGCACAGAGTGTAATTCCTTAGAGTCTGAGTCTGAAGAATTATAAAATTTATGTCTCCAGAGACACGACCAGACTGCTTTGTAGGTGGCTGTCCCGTTCCCTTTGGGGAGAATGCTGACTTTATAGCCGTTAAAAAGAAATTAAAATAGAAAAATCGGAAAATGCAGAAATTTCTGTAAATGTCAGAGTATTCTGACTGATTGATTTGCTGCTCCCTGTCCATTTCTACTCAGAAGTTAATGCTTCCCTTTTAGTTCACAATAGTGGGAAAAGATAAAAGTGAGTTTATATGGTGCCATCACAAAGTTTTTAAAAATCTTCCCAATGATGTATACAGAAAGGGCTGCCTCAGTCAAATTGGAGTAAATGCAGTGAGTGAGGCAGGAATCTACATGCTGAACTATTAAAAAATACATATACTTTGCATGTTATTACACTTACTGTTCATCTTCCAGCAGTTCTGTAGGCAGAAACCCAGAAAAAACCCTCATTACACTTTTTAATGTACATTTATATGGGTATTGCCTATATGTAATAGAAAAAGAAAAACTTCTTTTATATTGCATAGATGTATTTACAGAATATAAGTTGCCAGAGAAAGAAACTTTTTAAAAATTAATTTGGTCTTATAACAGCACAGTGTGAATTAATTAGTTTGTTATGCAAGTGGGAAGGCTTTATTTGGAAGATATGGAAGGAGATTTTTAATAATTCTAATTGGAAAAAAAAGCCCCATCAATTCAATACAAGATTTCTGATATTTTTTTACCTTTCTTAATAAAAGAACTACATCTACTATGATTCTTTATTGCCCAATCAAACACATACATTTAAACATCTAAAGAGAAAGAGAGAGGGAGACACACAGAGAGAGAGAGAGAGAAAGAGGTGCTATGTTGGCCTCATGGTCTATCAACATAAAGTGGAAGTTCTAGTGGTTTGTAGTGAGAAGTAATGTAATACATTTAAATAGTACATATGAAAATGCATATTCATGCAGGAAGATTGTATGACTTAGAGTCCATGTCTTTTCTCTAGATTTAGTTTTAATAATAAATGCACATAAAAAAGTAAGTTATATTGGAAAAATAAGCATAGAAAGTCAGGAAATGTGAAAATAAATGTGTGTGATCTTTTTTCTGATGTCAAGTCTGCGTGTATCTCCCATGTATTGGTTAACATGTCTAGTATTAAATAATTTGACAAATGTCAACATTACCTTCCTGGTGAGTCGCCATTCTCATCAAACAAGATCATGTCCCCTGAGACCCCAGTAAAGTTAGTCTTCATGAGGGACTCCAGGAGCTTCCGACCATCTATGGGTTTCATGGCATCACAGAGGCCCACATAGCCTGGGCACAGAGATGTCTGCATGTTGTGGAGGCCATAGGCCATCGAGTATATTGCATTGATTACAAAGCCCATCTTGGAGTCCTGAACGTGCTGTGTCCTCAGAGTCATCTGGCCTGTGGGGAACATTGCAAAGAGGGGTTAGTGCATGGGGCTGAAATACAGACCACTCTTCAGACATCTGTATGTGCATTAGATATCAGTGATGGAAGAAGTCTTTTCAAGTGTCTTAAAAAGCTCAGAGTAGATGCTTTTATAGGTACGCACACAGACCATGTGTGTACCAGTAGGAATGAAAAAAAACCAACAAAGGAAAAAGAGGTTCTTTTTAAATGTCTTATTATCCAACTGATACCTTTCTCTGTCCAACTCCACACCTCACATAGATTTTTTATTCAACTACTTCTCTTCCACATGTTTGCCTAAAGCACACATCACAAATATTATAATATAATGTTTGGGTGTTCCAGGAATCCTTTCCACCTGCAGAAACCTCTCCAAAACCTCAGAAGTCTTTTGTTGAGATGCAAATGCTGGCATGGGCTTCATTCTCTACTGACCTTGTAGATAACATTTTCGTTTCAGAGGCATGGGAACCAATCATACTCAAACAGACTGTCCTAGGCACATCTACTTTACTGCATCAAAAATTCCTGTACTAATAACACTCCTACCTCTATGTTTCTTGCTCCTCTCTGTTTACAAAATGAGGATAATGGTGCAATGCAGATGAATACATTATAATATCCGTTAAGAGTTTGATGACGTTGGTTAGGCAATGACTCTAGTCGGAATTGGTTAACCTTATTTCTTTGGCTTTTAAAATTTAAGGTCTGGATTTCTATTTGCTATTTAAGCTTCTCTGAAATAGACAATAAAAAATTCATTCAGCAGCACCCTGAAGGCCTTTTTTTTATAACTCAGTAGTATTAATGACATGGATTCGCTCTGTTGGCAACACCAGTCCAGTTAAGGAAGAATAGGCTGGGGATTTTCTGCTTCGTATATCATCAGTGAAGCTGTCTGTTGCACTCTAGCCACCAGATCTTTAATACTGGGAAAGCGAGAAGAGTCAGTGATAAAGCAAATGCACCAGTAGTGCTGGGTATTTGTCAAACACCTGGAAAGATTTGGCTCTGGAGGGAAGAAAAACAAAGAGCTCTACTTGAACATCACTCTCCTTTTTCCAAACAAACAGCAATCCATAGTTGCTAAGGAGTCTTGTGTGGGGGCAGCTGGGAAAAAGAGAATGCAAAAAACTCTCTCTGACCACTCTAAGGAAGTCTGCCTCCCATAGAGGCATTGGAAAGCAGTAGGGTTGGAACTTACAACTGCTCCTCTGAGCTGCAGGGGCAGCACAATGTGAGAAGTAATTTATGCCACAAAAAGACTAACATACACATATGAAAGAAAATAAGGCTAAGATATGACTCTGAGGATACCGCTCATCTAGTTTAACAATATCCACTCTGAAGACAATTATTCAGTCTGATGTCTAGGCACTTTTTGTGAAGATAAGTTAAGAATCTCCAGTTGGTGATTGATTACATCATAAAATATGTGCATCTACAAGCTCACTTTTTCTGTGGTGAGCAAGAACTTCACTGTGCAGTTCTAAGCATTTTTGTAGTACTGAAAACATCAGGGAGAGCAGTAAAGATACATAGTTCTAACAGAAAATCATTGTGTAGAGGTCAGTAAGTAAATTATGAGACTGATTTTTCCTTTCTGTTTCATGTGGGAGGCTGGCCCAGTCTCCCTTAGGAGCAGTGGTTAACATTTTGGATAGTTAAGTGATATGAGCTCAAAATATCTGTAATGAAATAAAAACTTAGAAAGAACACGCAAGGTATTGCATTTTTCTAATTGAAAATAATAGGCATAAAATCTGCAACAGTGTAGTACATGCAGACCCCATATTAATCGAAATTAAGTGGAAAATTGAACAAGCATATTACATTGCAATATACAAAACTTGGTTTAACCAATTATTCATCCTCGAAATTAGCAGCTCACAAACCTGAAAGTTAATTATAGTAGCCATTAGAATCAATCAGATTTGCATCAGCAACAGCATTTATTGTGAAGCAACATTTCAGCTTTTTTATTGCATATGATTGCTTAAAAATTTAATAACTTCATCCTTCCAGGAACACTCTCCACTGGGCTTTGTGCTTCAATTTTATGGAATTATTATTCTGACTTACTTTAAACATTGAATCTCATTCAGTTCACCTGATGATTTGCAATGAAGCTGCTTAGATCTTCATAGAAGCCAGTAATTGTCGATGGAGTTATGAGGGAATTAACTGTTGTGGGAATCTTAATATACTTCCTGCAGCTGGAGAAAAAATTTCCCTGAGATGTTTACTGTCTCAATTTGCTATATAGGGGCAAATTCTACCTACTAAGTACCTCAAGACTCAGTAATTAAGGAGAATATCTCAAAAAAAAGAGACAAAAGCAAATTTATGCTCTTGGATATACAACAATATGCTATTAAAATGCTTGCATTAAAAATATTTAAGTCTAAAAGTGCTTTTCAACCCATTTCACAATGTAATTACATGTTAGACTTGAAGTATATCAGTAACCCTGTTTACCTCACTAACTCTATGAGTGGTTTAAAGGGAAGGCTGAATATACAAGCTCAAAGATAGTCTTAATCAGAAAAAAAGAAAAGTATTTGAAATCTGTCTCTGCAATAAGTATGATTTAGGTGGCCTTAAACACACTGTTTACTTAAATGTTAATGCCTATTCTTCTTTCTGGGACTTGAACACTTGTTCTTAAACTTATCCACAAGTGCTGTCTTCAGTCAAGAAACTTTTCTGACAGAGGGTCGTTATGAGATAGAGAGGTAGCACAGATTAATTTAATGATGATGATGTCAGTAGCTTTCAATGACAGATTGAACTCTTAACCAAGAATAATGAAAAAAAAATCTAATAGAAGTTAAAGACTTCCTACAGAATTACTGGACAGAACAAATATATGCAGCCTGTAACCCATATTCTTACTTATAATACTTATAATACTTATCATGACCTCAAGCTCCACCAGGGGAGATTTAGGCTAGAGATTAGGAGGAGGTTTTTCATGGAAAGGGTCATTGGGCGTTGGAATAGGTTGCCCAGGGAAGTGGTTGATTCACCTTCCCTGGAGGTGTTTAAGGCACGCGTAGATGAGGTGGTGAGGGACATGGTTTAGTGTTTGATAGGAATGGTTGGACTTGATGATCCAATGGGTCTCTTCCAACCTGGTGATTCTATGAATACCCATAGAACTCTTTTCTGTTACAGCAAAACCCCCCAAATCTATACAGGATATTCTTTTCTCCATCTTGCACGTTTCCTTATGAGAAAAATTCGTGGAGAAGGAAATAAAAATATCTTGTTTTCCTGTGGATGGAGCAAAGCCGGCATAATGCTTTTTAATGTTGGTGTGTAGGCATAAGCAGTACATGTTTGCATAAATGTCTTCATTTGGTTCAGGTGTGGGCTTTCAAAACCAGTCTCCAAATTGTTCCTGCTCACTGTGCTTTTCTTTCAACTGGGTGTCACAGTTTTGGAGCAACTATCAAGTGCCTTTCAGAAGACACTAAAATAGATAAAGTTATCTCAGATAAACTGCCCTAGGAAAGCATATAATGCACCATAGCTGCACATAGTGTGCCCGGGTGGCCAAGAAGGCCGATGGCATCCTGGTTTGTATCAGAAACGGTGTGACCAGCAGGTCCAGGGAGGTGATTCTCCCTCTGGATTCAGCACTGGTGAGGCCAGTCCTTGAATATTGTGTCCAGTTCTGGGCCCCTTACCACAAGAAGGGTGTTGAGGCTCTGGAGCAAGTCCAGAGAAGAGCAATGAGGTTGGTGAAGGGGCTGGAGAACAGACCCTATGAGGAGTGGCTGAGAGAGCTGGGGGTGTTTAGCCTGGAGAAGAGGAGGCTGAGAGGAGACCTCATTACTCTCTACAAGTACCTGAAGGGAGGTTGTGGAGAGGAGGGAGCTGGCCTCTTCTCCCAAGTGACAGAGGACAGGACGAGAGGGAATGGCCTTAAGCTCTGCCAGGGTAGATTTAGGCTGGAGATTAGGAGGAGGTTTTTCACGCAGAGGGTCATTGGGCATTGGAATAGGCTGCCCAGGGAGGTGGTTGAGTCACCTTCCCTGGAGGTGTTTAAGGCACGGGTGGATGAGGTCTTGAGGGACTTGGTTTAGTGTTTGGTAGGAATGGTTGGACTAGAAGATCCGATGGGTCCCTTCCAACCTGGTTGTTCTGTGATTCTGTGATTCTGTGATAGGTGTTCAAACCTTAGGACTAGCCTACAGACAGTTTAGAGTAAACCCCCCCTGAGCTGTGAATCTTAGGTCGCAGTGTTTGCCATCAAACAGCAGGGGTTGGAGGTACAGTCATGATAATATGGGTGGGCTAGGTAAAAAAAAAATGCATTTTGTAGGTCTTCAGTCAATTCATATTGCAATTTCAACAGACTGAAGTACCTTTTCTGTGGCACGACTGAGCAATTTTTTCAAGACATAGCTCATTTCCAACAACCCTTGTTTGGAATAATATCAAAATGTTTATGAATCTCTGCTGAATTTGGTGATAACGTCCAAATGATTATGGACAGTAATCTGTGCTGCAGTACCTCAGGAAAAATAAATATTGACACCATATCATGATGATTACTGAAGAAATAAAAAATTCTGCTTCCTGCAATTAAGATGTAGAAGGCAATGAAAGAAAGCAGGGTGAATCAAATCATACCTAATGAGGACAGTAATTGCAATCATAAATGATCAAACATTGTGGAATTGTCAGAGAAATGAGGAAATCTCAGTGGTCAGAGCACATGAGCAGAACCCTCAATTCAGTTCTGTTTATTCTCTATTCTTTTCTGTGGAAGTAATTGTGGTAAGTAAATAAAGGTTTATCTTATTATTTTCCAAGATGTGAGATCACGAGGCAGTTCCAGATCAATTTACATGTCTATTTACAAAATATTACATGAACAAATCCTGTCCTTTGTTTGGCAAATCACGTAACCCATCCATCCTTCAATTTTCTGTCTAAGAGTATTTCCTTTTTACTACTTTTTATCTGTCATCTTTCTTTAGACCAAGTATTTCTCAGGAACATCTCTACTTCTCATTATCTTCCTTTTTTCACTCTGCTTAATGCTATTATTGACTGGAGATTTATGTGCTACCATGCTGTCTCTGAAATGAAAGTAGAATTATTCAGGATTTCTTAGGAAATTTAAGTATGCAAGTATTTATTTATTCTACAGATTGTTTAGGAATGTATATGTATAGAAAGTCTTCTCAATATGGTTAAATTCATTAAATATCAGCCTAGAAATTTGCTGGCACTGGAGTACATGGTTAATATCTGTGCTTTTTCCTGCTTAAATATCTATTCTGTATGTCTAGATTTATCTGTGACTATACCTGAGGTGAAAAACAATCTGACAATGCTATAAACTCAGAGGAACACAATCTGCACCTCTTCTTACCTCACTGCTGGGAGTGACCTAGTTTAGGACACTCCAGAAATGTCATAGCAGGGGATAAATGTGGGCTATGCTGTGCAATCATGGACAGTGCTGCTCAGTCATACCTCACAAAACAAGGCTTGAGGCCATAAGGAGGTGAACTCACACACGTGCACACCAGAGCTCTGGAGTCTGAGCTGAGGCAGCCTGTTAACGTGCAACTGGGAGGTTATTCAGGGAACTGAGCAGGGCTGTCTCTGAAGCAGCCTTGAACATGTGATTAACCGTGAAGACTGCCCAGCACTGAACTCCTCATCCAAATACGTTCTTTTCTGTTGTCATTTCTCTAAACCTCAAATGGGTAGCTGATGGAAAAGAAACATGTTTTTTCACCAAGAAAGTGATTCCAATTGGCAACTGCTCATTTCCGCCATCTATTTAAACACAATTACTGTGTTTATGGGCACTGGTCCAAGAAAGCACTTAAAGGCTCTCGCAGTCCTGCTGCAGCATAAGCCAGTCCTCAGCACAGGCAGTGCTGAACCTTTTCCCATGCTCAGGATTTCTCATGTGGTCCGGGCACCAGGCTGGTTCTCCTGATTTATGTAGGAAAGAAGGCAGGAAAGGGAAGCAATCGGCATGGCTGAGTCAAGATTCAAGAACAAGAAGGAACTACACAGGCAGTGCAAGCAGGGACTCGTAACCTGGGACGTGTACAGGGACACTGTCCAGTTGTGTAGGGATGAGGTCAGGAAGGCCAAGTAGCAGCTGGAGCTGAGCTTGGAAGGGGAGCTGAGCTTGGAAAAGGAACTGAAGACTAACAAGAAGAACTTCTATAGGTCCATCAGTTAGAATAAGAAGGTCAAAGAAAACATACCCTCACTGATGGTTGAAAATGGTGACCTTGTATCAACACAGAAGGAGAAGGCTGAGGTATTCAACAACATTTTTTGCCCCAGTCTTCCCTGACAACTACTCTCCTCACCTCCTGTGTCAATGGACAAGATGGGGACCAGGACGGTAAAGCTCCTCCCACTGTAGAGGAGGATCAGGTTTGTGACCACCTAAGGAACCTGAACATACATAAGTATATGGGACCTGAAGAGATACATCCCAAAGTCCTGAAGGAAAATAGTTTTCAAGGTTCAGAAAGTCAGTAAGAAAAGGAATTATAGTATAAAGAATAAACCCACAATATCAAGTTATATAATCAAATATATCTAATATATGAAAGAAAGTAGGCAGGGAGCATAAACTGAAGGAAAAATAGTTGTATCTTTGAAGTCAGATTTTGGAGGAACTTGATAAATTCTATAACAGCAATGAGAAGACTGAAGTTATCCAAAGGTTTGAGTTACAGGTGTGATAAAATCAGGATCAATGTATATCAAACAGTCTTTCAAATAGGTATAACAGAGCATGTAGCAGCTCTTAGGGCCTCACTGCTTCTTTCTGTGAGAGCCAGAAAAATAATGACATGGTTATGTAGCCTCCTGGCTGAGATTATAGCAGGGTTCTAGAATATTCAGATCTGGATCTATGCCCTACAGCTGACTAGCCTTTGGAAATTTCTGGACCTGACTCAGCATTAAGTTGTGATAAGCTGTGTTTGTGCTCCAGATCTGAAATAAGGGTCATAAAAATGAAGACTGGATCATCCTTCATCTTGCAAGTGTCCAAGCATGAGGCGTATTAGGTACCAAGGTGGGTGACAGAGAGAATGTATTCACTATTAAAACGTCCTTATATTCATTGTTTAAAAAACACAAATAAATTTTAACTTGTTTTCTTCTGCTTTCATTTGCAATATAAAAAAAGTGCTTGGGAATGCTTTATGTTTGGGGGAAAAGAAGTTTAAATATGATACATTTCTTGAAGTACAGAAAATATCCTGCAATTCTCACAGCATTTATTTCTTTATCAGCTGGATTCTGATTGAACCAACTTTGGCATTTGAGCTTAGATTTAGCCATAGATTACTGACATGTTGCACACAGTCATATTTTATTCCACAGTACTGTCGGGAGACCCAAAAGGACCATTTGTTAAACCAAGTTTCTGTTCAGTTGAAACCCTAGGATTTTCTGTGGGTCCTTTTGACCTCATTAAAAGTATCTGGAGCTGGATGAGATTCAGTTAACAGGTAGATCATTTTTGCATGTACATTTTATTTGCTTTTCTGTTTCTTTAGCCACAGATCTTTTCTCATATTTATCCTAAATCTGCATAAAGTTCCTTTACTGCTAAGAAACTCTTCCACTCTTAATCCTGTTCTTAATTGCTTGGAGAAATATTAGTCATTCTTTTTCTATGTCAGTTTTTGTACCCTAAGAAAAAATATGTTTTTATCTCAGACAAGACACATAGTTAAATTATGAATGGAAGATTTGAATTTTCGCATCCTGCTAAGACCTGTTCATCATGCTTCCACTAATTCCATTCTCCCTGTTCATCACTTTGAGTATATTCTTTTCTACAAACACTGCTACTGGCTACTTAGTCACAAGTAAGGCATTTATTGCTTTCCTGACTTTCAGTGCCCTCCACATCATCTTTGTAGTTGAGCTTCATCTGTGATTACTCAGCCTCCATCATTTCCCTTTGTGTTTTGGCCCTGGATACTTTGAACCTCAGTATTTCATGTCAGGACCCTGCTGTAAATACCTGCAAATGTTACCCATCACCTTCCTTCAGATTCTTGTTTCTGTTGTGCTTTTTCATGAAACTAACATTATTTTTCTGAAGTCTATTCCCTCTGTGAGTCAAGCTAAGATATTGCTCTCCTTCAACAGCCTCAATTTTTATTTCTCTTTCTTGACTTACACTTAGATCACAGGTACTTCGGATGTGTATTCTGGTTTCACTCTGTGTTTAAGTAACCTTAAAAATGCTTTTCCATCCATGGAACAGACTGGGAAAAGTGAATTCATTTAGCAGTGCAGGCAGAAGAATTCATTTAACAGACTGGTAATTGTAATATATATGCTTCTGTCCCTGGTGACCTTGAAGACTTGACTTTTTCCACTAATGTCAGTTGAGCTAGAGTTTCACAACATGCTTTGCCTGCATTCAGTTTTGTTTCTGCTCTGTGTTAAAATGAATTTGTGAAACACCCTCAATAGGAGGAAAAAGTACTAGGAACTTGAGTTCTGGTGGGGACACTTATCTGTAAAAAGTAAGCACATACACACCTAGTCTTCAAAGGTCCAAAGGCAATCAATACCAGAGAATAAGATTAACCTTTTAGGACCTCAAAATTGACATTGAATGGAGTTGCTCATCTAGATCAACTTGGGCACCTTTACTCAATTTGGCATTAGATAATAAAAAAAATCTGATATTGCAGAGGAGAAGCCAAATCTCCAGTCCCTAGAGTTCAGAAGCTGTTACGCGTCTCCTTTTAAAGAAGCATTTTACTTTCTTTACTATTACTCTTGGTGTTCAGAGATGACATGGAACTGATTACACTGAAAATCAAGTCAGATAAGTCTGCAAACTCCTCACGTTCCATAGTGCTCCAACTGGGAAGAAAATCAATGTACTTTGCAACAGCAGCGACATCTCTTTGGATTAAGTATGTTCAAATCTGCAAACGAAAAGTGGGTTTGATACTAAAATTTTCACCTCATTGTGAATTAAGTGTATGTGAAGCGATGGAGACTTTTTAGTAATAGATAGAAAAGAATGGAGAAAAAAATATTTTGGATTGGTTTGGGATTGTCTTTATTTGATTTCACAGTTTTATTATGTATACTTTACAAAATTATGTCTTCATTTCATAGTAATACTTACTTGGAACTGGCTATAGATATCTTATATTAAAATATGAGAAACCCTCACGGGTGACTAGAGCTGGCTGCACTGACATGACTTCATGCATTTGCTATCTCAGAGATAAATGTAACCTGCTATTTTACTAAAAGTAAATATAAATGTTTGAACAACTAAGTTCATACCTGGAGCACAGGTGAAGTCAATCATCAATTCAGATTTCAGCCATATCTCCTTGTGGTTACTTTCTTGCTGTTTAAATAAATTGTTTATACCATAAATGATAGGGGGTTTTATTTTCATGGTTGTACAACCAGGTTGTGGAGAAGAATTTCAATTTTTTCCACTAGAGTAATGATTATTGCTTTCTACATAGACACCTTATTTTAGTAATGACCTCTTCTCTCACCTTTGATCATTATTACGTTTATCTTTTCATGATTAACCCAAGAAGCAAAGAATGGTTTGCCTTCTGGTTCAAAAATAGATTTCTTTTCCTGTACAGCATTTCTCAATAAACTCAATGTCTTTAATAGGAATGCTGAAAAATACTTCCAGCAACGGCTTTTAAATTCAAATGAATTCAATTTTTTATATTTTTTTTTTGTCTGCAGCTGCCAGAGAAGAGAATGTATTCAGTTAGATAAGCTAAAGGTCATAATCCTGTTTTCTTATCAGGATAAATCTGAAGCAGCACTAATATATTCATCAGTGTGCAGAGGCTGTCAGGACGTCTATGAGATGCTTGCAACCATCAATGGCAGGTATGACCTTTACAATCTCGAAGACTGAACTGAGGGAATTTAAGACTAGAAACTTCAAGTGCTTGAAGTTAGGGAACCAAATATGGATTTTAAAATTGACATGAAGATATGATTTTAAAAGCCATATGTAACATGAGAAATGAGATAGAAAACAAAAACTGTCATTACAGTCTCAAAAATTCATATTAATTTTGAAGTTAAACTCCCAACATCAAAATCTCCCACTCCTGCAATTCTCAGAGAATACACTTGCATCTTTGCTTCTGGTATATCCACAAAGGTGTCTGACTTAAGTATTTCTTCACTTTATCATACACTTTTGCTTAGTTTTAGGGTTACAAGCAGCATAAGTGTCTTAGCAGTTATAACCCAGATAAATCTGCATATCATCTTTCTGGGCAGCCTTTGAATTTCCTTTATTTATATTTTGACAGATGATTGAGATCAAAATCAAAACTATAAAACTGAGTAACATGATGACTAACAACTTCCCATGTGAAAACCCTGGTTAAATGGGCAATTAATTGATCTATCTGTATTGTGTTGCTAATGTGGGAGACTCCACAAATGTATTAATAAATAAATAGAAGTATTATGACACCTATTATAACTCTTTTTCTTGTTCTTCACCATAGCTACCACGGCCTAGTGCTGAATCCAACAATAAAGCCAAAAGGAGAAGTAGTTAGAACAGTGTATTTCAGAAATTAGTTCTTTTTTTCTGCTTGTGAGTTGCAAAACAGCAGATTGCAACACTTGCAATTTCTTTGTGTTTGATGTTCCCAGGTTTCAGGAACCTATTTGAGTCATGGCTCGTCAGGATCTCTTTGTGGGAAACCTTCCAGTGTTGAGTGCTGTTCAAACCAAGCTACTAAAGCTTAAAATTAAGTTGTCTCATGTCCATGACTGGGCGACTTCATGTCTAAAATAATATCTGATTAAAATAATAATCTGATTTTATTTTGTGGTGGTGAATTGTATTTTAGGGAATATAAAAAGCTCTGTAGGTTCCCATATATCACAATTCCTGATTTTTCAGATAAAAAAGAAATTAAATTCTCCTAATGTTAGTAAAAAGTAAGTTAAAACCCAAAAGAAACACAGAAAAATCACAGAATCACAGAACAACCAGGTTGGAAGGGACCCATCGGATCTTCTAGTCCAACCATTCCTAGCTAACACTAAACCAAGTCCCTCAAGACCTCATCCACCCGTGCCTTAAACACCTCCAGGGAAGGTGACTCAACCACCTCCCTGGGCAGCCTATTCCAATGCCCAATGACCATCTGCGTGAAAAACCTCCTCCTAATCTCCAGCCTAAATCTACCCTGGCGGAGCTTGAGGCCATTCCCTCAAAACATCAAGTGCTGAAACATCACTGCTAACACACCACAGTGATAGGAACGAGGTCTTTATTAGCCTATTTCCAGACATGTTCACTCTACTGATATCTCAGGAAAGAGTTCTACATTATTGTGGGGAAATCAATGAAGTTTACTACTCAATATGCAGTACCTGTCAATAGTACAAATGAAATCTATGTCAGGCTTTGTTGGAATAGTAGCAGAAAAAAAAAAATAGTGTAGAAAAGTCAGCTGAATGTTGAAGGTGCACACTGAGATACTTGAATTCCTAGATTTTCTACCTCAGACTTCCTCTGCAACTTTGTCCAATTCAAAAGAAAGACTAATGAACATTAAGTGGGTTGTAAGTGGGGTTTTGTGTAAATCCACAGTTTTGATCCTTAAGACCATTTCCTGTTCTCATGAGTGCATAGAAGGTATTGACATATTTAGGAAGAAAGGTCCCCTGGAGGTTAGACCTGGGTTAATGCCCATGGCACCATCTTATGCTGCAACATTGACAGGATACCCACTGTCTTGGAATTGCTTGACATCTCAAGAAATAAAGAATAATTAACAGAAGTAATAAAAACCCTAGAAAAATGCACAATATATTTCTGGGGGGAAAAAACACGTTTCCACTGCCTTACAAAAATGATAAGATGTTGTGCTAACTTTTGCTAAAATCAGTTCCACGTGATGAAAAATATAATTTCAAAATGGCATTTTCTAAAGTTATTAATGGCTGGAAAAAAACTAATGAAATCTTTCAGACCAGCTAGTCTTCTATCAAAATACACAGCTAATGATCGTACTTTATGGACTTCAGATAACTTCTAGTATATTCAATCTCTCATTTCTCCTGTGAGATAAAGCAATATGATAAGTCCCGTGGTGGAAAAGATGCAGTGAGTTTTGTATTACATTTTTGAAAATGTTTAGCTGTGTGTGGAGGTACAGCTGCATAAAGTTTTTCAAATATAGAGAGAAGTTAGATACTGAGGCACTATTTGTTTCTTTAGAGATCTGAATACTTTTCAAATTTTGGTTGTTGTCATTTGGAAAAAAACCAAGGATTTCAATCCCAGCTTCTTCCCTTCCATCCCCACTTACTATTCCACCTGACCAGACTGCATCGATTCAACATGAGCTGTTTACATCAGACCTTTAGTCATGCTGTTTTATATGGTAGAAACTAGAAATTCACTTACTTGTGCAAGTCTTGTTGTATTTAGGGTTCTCTTGAGGAAACCCTTCCAACCTGCACTGGAACCTGTGCTGCCAAAATTCCTGAAACCATGGATTTCGATGATTGGTTTCTGGTCGAAGTTCTAGGTAGTAATCATCAAACCACTTCACATCAGGAGACTGGAGTTTGATCGTTATTCCACCAACCGCTTCACGCTGATAACCCTCTGTAACGTCATACCTGTCTGCCCAGCCATCACTGCAGAGGTAAATGAAATAGAGACAACATTAACCGTTCAATGTAATAAGAAAAGACCTTTCTTAAAAATAAAATGGAGCCAAAAAACATCCACACCTGCAATTCTGAATGGTGTTTAGTTAAGTACCTGTCAATACCTCTAGTAGAAGAATTCAATGTTTTCTTTATGTTTGCTTGTCATTGGCACCTTCTACTTAAAGGGTATATTCATCCTCCACTTCAGGTAATTGAAAGAAAATTAAAAATCACAGATCCTGAAATCTGCCATCTCTGCTTTGCACTAAGTGTTATTGAGCTCTATGGAGAAAATCTTGAATTCAGTGTTTTGCAGACACCAGGACGACACTACTTTTACCTGAGAGGGAGTGACCCTGAGGACAGGACATCTTACAGCTTGAAGGGCAGGACTGTGTTGCAGGCCATGACAATACTGCACAATGGAGCATAGCATGAAGAGCCAGAAGCAAACTTAGAATGGGCTGACACTGCTGAAGCAGAAATACCATCTCAGATGCTAAGACAGTAGGGCGTTGCATCTGAGGCAATAAATCCTCTCTGCAGACATGACTAATGAAGTTGGGCAGAGCACCATGCAGATCCATATGCTTTTTCTATTTCTTGGTTGCTGATGGATGGAGTATTATGAACTTGTGTGACACTGTCCTTCACACAGAATTTTAATCCCCTTCTGCTAACATTTCCACTCTCAAAACCATGATGATATATATTGTCAGATGTCACTGAAAAACCAAATCAAACAAAATGTCAGAAACTTCTCATTGTAATTCCCCTCTCCCTAATTTTACAATGGATTTTCTTGGAAGAACTGACTTTTACAAAGTTTTGTCCTGCTACATTAAAAGTGTACATATCTCATTAAAGCATTGCAGATTCCTGTTGTTTTAGCACAGGCATGATATTAAATTTTTCTGAAGTCACAGGTTTTACAGTTACAGAATTTTAGAAGAAACGCTGATTGCATTTCTTCCCCTATAAAAGGGCACCGATGGTAATAACTATAGAGAGAGACTTTGAATCCCAAAGGCTGAATAACTAAAGCAAAGAAGCTTAATTCATCTTATTTTAAAACTTCATGAATTATTTGAAGCTAGCCCAAACTACTTTAAGTTAATCATAGTACAACTGGTGGAGGCGACTTTTATCTTTATTGTTTGGTTGTTCTGTTTTGATTGTCTGCTGCCTGGTTTAAACTTTGCTCCTGTACTGCAGAGCATGAAGGGAGTCTGTTGCAGTCACTTGGACCTCAGCACATTGGCCGTTCTCTAAATGAGGACTCAGATGTCCTCACACAATGCTGAAACCAGACAGCAACTCTTTTTGCACAAGACGCTTGTTTCACGAAGCCTGGTCTCTTGACTACAACTTATTAGCACAGCTGCAGTGTCAATAAATAGTAGCTTCACCAGTGGCAAAAATAATATCCAGTGTCTGGAATGGAAATGAAGGGACTATTAAAAATAATTCATATTTCAAATGTGCTCATTTATTCAGCACAAAATAGTAAAATATGCATTCATGAGAGCAGAAAAATGAGCACTGTTTTTCAGTTCGAATACAGCATTTGGAAAATTTACCTACAAGCTTAGATCCAATTAGGAATGAAGACAAGCATTGTGCCCAGCCACACTCTGGAGGCTCAGTTCAGGCAAATATTCTGCACCTTCCATCAGGACTATTTACTGGGTGAAGACTTAGAAATATTTCTGGGTTCTTTTGTGAAAAAAAAAGCTGCACAAGTTTTTTAAAATTTATGAGCAACTTAACCTTTTCTTCTAAACATCTGTCTTAATCTCTGGCAAGTTTTTAAGGAGTTTTATCCAGCTTTATAAAAGCTGACAGGTTTTATGAATGCAAGCAGTGACAGGTTTTCTGTAGTGTGTTTTGTTTGTATTTTAAATTAATAGAATGTAAGAGAATTAGAGCTGTGCTGTCAATATCCCAGCTTTATGAGCTGTCTCACAAAAAAACCTTAGAAAGCAATTATTTTATTTTAATTAATTTCTTTATCATTGTTCAGAGGAACTGTTTTGTAGATCTAATCCTGCAGAATGCTATAATTCAGGGTGTTACTTTATGAATAGTTATTGCCTCTAAGAAAATTTACAACAGAGGTGCCATTTTATAAATTTAAGTTATTAAAAAAGATAGAAATAACAACTTCATGTTATATAACCCTTCTTAACTTTCCTGCTGAAGGAGTTCTCAATTCAACCGACCTGCTTCTCATTCAAATAAGGATTTCAATTTGCCTTCTTGGGTAAAAGACTTTTAAGAGAATTATATAAAATATATACTCAAAGTGTGTATTGTAGAGGCAACAATGTAGAGATAAGCCTCAGAGAGATAAGGTGGCAAAGCAAATGCTAAACTAATATCTAAAGGCCAGTGAAAGTGAAGTACTAAAACAAGCTTGCATGAATATAAAAAGATACCAGTAGCATGTGATACTTAAATTCTACACCCACAGTAGAATAACAAAACTTACGAAGTGTCAATGACAGAATACAGATGCATTTGTATCTGAACTCAGTACGGAGTGTGAAGGTAAGAGAGATGGGGACAGAGAGGGAGGTATTTTCTTATTTTCAAACAATCTTTCCTGGTTTTTCTTACACCTTCTTTTGTCTCCTAATGGTGTAACATTACTGCAGTAACAGGCAATATCATTGTACTCCATTGGCTTGCATTAAGAAAGGTTCAAAGCAGCATTATAGTCATTGCTAAAATCTACTGGTTCAACTGAAGAAAAACACTGTGGCATCAGAAATTAGCTGTAAAAAACTGCTCCAACAGAAATCCAGTATAATCTCCACTTTCACCCACATAAGTGGTGAGATGCACTGGTTTTTGAAGGATATATCAGGATGATGGATATTTTAGCGAAAAAAATACTCTCTAGCAAACAGAGGGGCTAATTCTTCTTTGTTAAAGGTCTGTTTAGTTTACTCACAGGAAATCATAACATATTTTTATATCACAGAACGGCTTCAATAAATAACAAAACCGAAACCAATATTTACAAAACTTATTAATGAATAAATATAACAATGAATAAATATAAACACAGTAAAATAATTCAAAGCTTTAGATCATTACTGCATGTACAATTACTTTTAAACTTCTGAAAGGAAAAGTTGAGGCAAATGAGATCCCACTTAAAAGACTGGATCACACATCTGTGATAACAGATCATAAGCACTCTTCTCACTTCCTTCTCTACAATCCTGGATATTAATAGTAGTGAGTTTTCAAACACCTGAACAATTCAGACTGACATCAGAGGACCAGTATATATTCTTATACCATATGTACATAGAAGATGGAGGTGCAGACTTTTCAGGATTATGTTTCCTATAGTAAAATGTGAGAAATTTGAATGTGACTTCCTGGATTTTCTGTGTTTTGTCCTTTCCCATCATTTCCCATCTTTCATGTGAAACAGCGAGCACCAATAAGATCTTCCCCAGATGGGTGGCATTGTTGTGCCAACTTTAGTCCACTTTGCCTATTCAATGGAGGGATTGTAGGAGGAAGGAAAAAACAATCTTTGAAAATAAAATGTTGATACTCCAAAAAGGTGACAAGCAGGACTGTATCTGTTTTAAAGAAATCTCCATCTGTTTGAATGAAATCTTTTTGTTTTTTTCTGGAATCACCATGAAGAGAGAACAATCAGGTGAAGTGCAGTACAAGAGCAAACTCATGCTTGAAGCATAACAACGAGGTCATCAGAAAGACTCTTAATGAGTGTAAAGACCATTTAATATGCATAATGGTGATGACTGCTTTGGGTTCATACAGCATAGTCAAGAAATTGCTATCCCTCCTGAAAAACATTTACAATGTGGTGAAGTTAGTCAATCCCTAAGCATTTAATTTCCAAAAATGTGTTCAAATAGACAAGGGGGACATCGTTCCATGAGTGCTCCACATCTCTTTGGTAAGTAATCAACAGTTTGCAGTATATCACAGACGACGTCACGTCAATCTGGTTGTCAGAGATAACAGGGACTTGCAGAATGCTAAACCATTACAGTGGTTAGTAACAGAAGTAAAGATTTGACAAAGAAGTGGGAAGGTGCCCTAGGAAACAGGCTTGGTTGAATTTGCTGAAGATATATAGCTTAAGAACCAAACACTATAGTAGAGATGTGATAACTGTCTTCAGCGACACCAAAAGCTGCAGGAACAAGATCATGATTTCTTTATCATGTTAACTGGAAGACTCATTTTAGACACCAGGTAAATACACCTCACAGTAAAGAATATGAAGAATTAAAATAGCTTAGAGACTCTTGGGTTTGTCAGATCAGAAGTTAGGCAAATATCCATCCGATATATATGACCCTGCCTTGACGAAGGGAGGACTGTAAGCTACATGTCTTCCTAACAAATGCTGCCCTGCAATTGTATTAGCTTATGTTGAGGCTTGATATACGTCTGAGAATGATGACTTTACAAAACCCAATGGATTATAGAAAGAATGCAAGAAAATTAAAATACTGCCCCTCCCTCATGATTGCCCCAACTTCTCATGATGTTGAGTCCCCACCCTCCTTTTGTAAAGAGTTCCATTTATTTTCTATACTGAAAATGATGTAGTGTCTTTGGATCAGTTGATCTGATTTCTTTTTCCCTAAAGTCCTTCCCTCTTCAATCTGTAGTTAAAGCTCTTACAGTTAGTGAATACATACATTAGACTGTAGATTGGTCTTTTTTGGTTAGACAAAAGTTTGTCTCCAGGCCACATAATGATGATGGAAACTGCTGTTCTGCCCACAGTAGTCACTCTTGTGTCAAAAATTTGAGAATATATGAGAATTGTTAGGAATAGTTGGACTCGATGATCCGGTGGGTCTCTTCCAACCTGGTGATTCTATGATTCTATGAATTTTTCTCCACCTGTGAAGGAACTTCACTGATAGGTCATCTTTAATTTTCCTTTCATTGTATTCCTCTGTCCTTTCAAGGTTTTTTGTTTATCTTAAGAGCACCAAAGCTACTAAAGAGTCCTCACGTACTTCTGCAAAACGCTGCCAGTCTTGCAAAGGTAAATTTGTTTGGTTAATACTGGGGAGGGTGGAAGTGCTTTTGGTGAGCAGCTGTAAATTGTTGCATCCAGATTAATTAATTTTGTAACAGCTGTGTATGCAATGAATGGACATTCTTGTCATGCTGCCTGGCTTTTCTTTAGATTGCAATTCTTGATCGTTTTCACAGATATTACAAAGATGAATTAATTTAAGGGTAATTCAAAGCAAATAAATGGACTTATTATTTTTAGGCAATATGACACACTGTTTTCTACAAGATGATATCTAGAAGAACTAGCTATGCAGTGAATTTGGCAGATATTTTGCACAGGGGATTACTGTTACTAATTACTTGCAGAGTATCCAAACTTGCCTAAACTGAGAAAGGTTGCGATGGCAACTTGAGAGATTGGATGTCCATAACAACATCCAATTTGCATGAAAACAGAGTTTTGCAGCTGTCTGCATATGTAGTTCAAAATAACTCAGCCTGACTGTAGTCCATTCTACAACAAAGTATAGTTTCCAATGTGTGATGTCCCTTCTTCACACTTGCAAGCTCTAATAGCTGATCAAACTGAATGGAGGAAATTTTATTTATAATTTCAAATTGTATTGGCTGTCCCCTAAATTGAAGAGAAATTTGACTGAATGTTACCCCATAAAAAAATAAGGATATTTGACTTAAGCAGTATTATCTCTTGATTCTTGAGCTGAAGGAAAATATTTGCCATATTACCATGCAGAAAGGCATTTTGGGTGCCTAGAAAACTTATAAGGTGTTAAAATATTTTTTTTCCTAAGGATACAATGTAAATTTCTGCTACAATTTAAGTCTCTCACTTTTTTATTGCCTAAGAGCAACTACTTGCATAGAATTATAGGTTTGTCTAGATTAAATAAACCCAGTTCCTTGCAACTTTCCTTTCAAGAGCTGATTTCTAGACTTGCTATCATCCTGGGTCTCATTCTTCCTGAAACTGGCTGGCTGGGGCTTGTCTGCAGTCACTGAAAGCACTGATAGTGGCAAGGATATGACCTGAGTAGCAAAGATAAGACCTGAATGTGGGTACAAATAAGCACCAAAATGAGAGCTCTGTCAACTAAAAGTGGACTCTCCTTCTGTATTTGTTACAGACATAGAGATGTCCTATCCCAGACTTGGGACCCTCTTATGCTACACCATATTCCCATGCTAAAGTCATTAGGCAGTTCATGTATTATCACCAGCCTTCTTCCTGTAGAAAGAGCCACTAAGTCTTTAAGAAGGGAGTGAAAAGAAGAAAAAAGTTTGATGAATGGTTACTTTTCATTACAATGCTTGGAAAAGAGAAAGAGGAAGCATTTTTCAGGTTTCATGTATGATAAAGACTGCCAAAAGAGAGAGTAAAAGCAAAGGAAGGAGTATATGTTGTAGGAAAACCTACAATTTATTTGGGAACTGGACATCAGAACTGTTTCTATCACTGCTTTTGTTACAGGGTAGGAAAAGTACTCCATACCCTTGAAGTGTGTTTCCCAAACACAACAGCTTTTCTTCTCAGCGATATTAATGCTGTTGACTCATATTTATAATTCACTTCAAGCTCCTCAAACTGCAAACTTCTCATAATGACAGCCAAAAAAACACCAGTTAGATAATGTCAGCAACAGCAGAAAAACAAGAAGGAAAAAATGATTCATCTATAAAATATTTCTATGAAGTAGGTATTTGTATTGTGAATTTACCAATTTTTATTTTTCCCAGAATGCTTGACTTCACTATAGCTTCTCAGACACTAAAATGCAATGCACAATGCAGTGCAGTGTTCTGTACCTCCTTAACCTAGATAAGCAAACAGAAAATATTTTCATGTACAGAAATCAGGTCTTGTCAGATTTTATAACCACAAACATATGATCTTGAATCTATCACAAAGTTATTTTCTTCGCATTTTATCCATTTGAAACATTTCTGTGATGATCATATCACATCATACAGCAGATGCAAAAGAACCGGGTGATCAGGCTCAGTCAACATGGTCCTGTCAAAGTGACCTGATCACCTTCTATGACAAGGTGACCTGCTTATTGGGTGAGAGAAAGACTGTGGATGTAGTCTTCCTGGACTTCAAGAAAGCCTTTGACACAGTTTCTCACAGCATTCTGCTATGGAAACTGTCAGCCTCTGGCCTGGACAGGTTTACATTCTGCTGGGTGGAAAACTGGAAAACTGGTTGGATGGCCAGGCCCAGAGAGTGGTGGGAAATGGAGTTAAATCCAGCTGGAGGCCAATTACAAGTGGGGTTCCCCAGGGCTCAGTGCTGGGTCCAGCCCTGTTCAATGTCTTCATCAATGACCTGGATGAGTGGATCGAATGCACTCTAAGCAAGTTTGCGGATGACACTAAACCAGGTGGAAGTGTCAATCTGCTGGAGGGTAGGGAGGCTCTGCAAAGGGATCTGAACAGGCTGGACCACTGGGCTAAGATCAACAGCATGAGGTCTAACAAGGCCAAGTGCTGGGTACTGCACTTGGGGCACAAAAATCCTATGCAGAGCTACAGACTAGGAGAAGTCTGTCTAGAAATGTCCCTGGAGGAGAAGGACCTGGGGGTGTTGGTTGACAGCTACTGAATGTGAGCCAGCAGTGTGCCCAGGTGGCCAAGAAGGTCAATGACATCCTGGTTTATATCAGAAACGGTGTGACCTGTAGGTCCATGGAGGTTATTCTCCCTCTGTACTCAGCACTGGTGAAACCGTTCCTTGAATACTGTGTTCAGTTGTGGGTCCCTCACTACAAGAAGGATGTTGAGGCTCTGGAGCAAGTCCAGAGAAGAGCAGCAAAGCTGGTGAAGGGACTGGAGAACAGGCCTTATGAGGAGCGACTGAGAGAGCTGGGGTTGGGTAGCCTGGAGAAGAGGAGGCTGAGAGGAGACCTCATTACTCTCTACAACTACCTGAAAGGAGGTTGTAGAGAAGAGGGTACTGGCCTCTTCTCCCAAGTGACAGGGGACAGGATAAGAGGGAATGGCCTACAAGCTGCACCAGGGGAGCTTCAAACTGGATATCAGGAAACAATTTTTCACAGAAAGCGTGTTTGGGCACTGGCAGAGGCTGCCCAGAGTGGAGTCATCATCCATGAAGATATTTAAAGAACAGGTAGAAGAGGTCCTGAGGGACATGGTTTAGTGTTTGATAGGAATGGATAGACTCGATGTTCCAAGAAGTCTTTTCCAACCTGGTGATTCCATGATTCTATGATCCTGAATGAAGGAAGACTTTCTACTCAAGCAATATTGCATTTTACTCACAATTGACTTGGATTGCATTAATTGAGAGGATTTTTCATTATATCAAGTCCACCATGAGAAAAAATAGTTTATTCTGAATCAGAATTACGTTATGACAGTTATTTACTGGGGCTGCCAATGATGGAATGATTCCCTATGAAACATCCAGGCGCAACTTTCATGGATATACTACAGTCTAAGCATAGAGCTAGAAAGGCAGACCTGACAGATGTCAGTAGCAAGGCTTCAGCTGACTACAGCAGAGGAGGATTTCAGTGGGTTTAACCTGCTTGGGTCATTATTCCAGGCCTGACATGTCCCTCTAATCAATTCGATGCCTACCATCAAATAGAATGTATGACTGGTAGCTCACTCATTGCACTCACATTAATATTATCCACAGATATCCACAGAACTGAGTTATGAAATGGCTTTATAATGTTTTCATCTTCTAAAACCCGATTCAGAATAACTCAGGTGCCATAGGCAACGTACATGGAGTTCTTTCAGTTTGTAGAGGTAGGCACACACTTAATGATTATCAGAGAAGAATCATCACTAGAAAGGCTCATTGTCATCAGAAAGGAGAAAATGTGTCAAAGACCTTGAAGCCTGACTATTTCATCACCTGCTTTATAGCCTTGAAAGTGAGCTTCTTGAAAATATTTTGTTGCAATAAATGTGCTGAAATAACAGCTAATGTATTAAATATACATCACAAGATTTCAGAAGTCTGTACTAATGGATTCTTTACTACCACAAGTCTCTTACAAGACTCAGAGCAGGTCTACACAGGAAAACTGACACATTTGACAGCATAAAATAATGTGAAAACAGTGATTTCCTTTGCTATATTTCTTTTGTTGAAGCAGCTTCTATTTATCATTTCCACAGAAAACAGATTTAGAATCATTATTTTCAAGACAGAATGCATGTCTATGCACTCGATTCATTTTAAATCAATTATCTGAGTTGTCCATTGCTTGGGGTTAGATATTTTAAGTAAGTGACCATAATTCCCGCAGTGCAGCTTTGCTTTGATTTCTGTGATGACTTCCACAGAAATATGACAGATATGGTATCATAAGCACTTTCTTTACCCAAACCAAAGCTCACCAGACCCAGCATTCATTACCTATTGGTGTTCAGTACAAAATTATTACATTCACTCAAGGCCCTAAGCAGCATTTTGAAGAGTTTAGCAAAGACCAACTCACATGTTCCACCAGTTTAATAGGTGAAGACTTTTGTCGTTAATGTAAAACAACAGAAGTCAGAAGTGGTGTTTAGGCAAAAGTGTTCATTCCAATTTAAATGAAGTTAAGAGTGCAAGCAGTACAATTGTTTACTAAATCACTATAAAACCAAGCAAGTAATCTTAAAAAAATGTGCAGCCGGTGGCTTCTTCACTGTCTTTTATTGTTTTGATATTTCAAAAAAAAATTTGCTGAAATTTCTTTAAGCTGCAATGACCCATGTGGAAGAGGAATTTTAAAATAATGAGAGAGAAGGGTCATTTATGAAGACTGGAAGAAGCCGTTAGATCAGGACCATTGCATTTTGCTTAGTT
The DNA here is from genome assembly GCA_033558105.1 of Coccyzus lansbergi. Lineage (NCBI taxonomy): Eukaryota > Metazoa > Chordata > Aves > Cuculiformes > Coccyzidae > Coccyzus > Coccyzus lansbergi. The sequence goes on along the minus strand of JAUMJK010000267.1, from coordinate 2,288,265 downwards.
TCTCTGCTCAAGCGGTCCTGATTCTCACTAAGCAGCACTTTTATCGTTCCTTTATTGTACTAAGTTGGCTGGGATTGGCCTTAACAAAAATAAGAATGAGGCCTGGGGGTGATATTCACTCTAGGTGTGTAATTGCTTTTTGCATAAGAAATATGCTTAAAAATGCAAGTAGCCAATGTATAAAGTTGAAAATAAATGTAATCCAGAACATACTTTAGAAAAAAAAAGCATTAAAATGTGGTGAGATTATCACACTTTAAGTAAAAATGTGTCATTTAACACAATATCTATATCTAACTGTAAATCTGAAAGAAAGGATTAGTATAGGACTTCTAGCCTGCTTTGGGTGAAAGTACTGAAAACAATTCTTATATTCATGCAAAGACCTTAAAACATCACAAACAGACTTCAGGTTTCAGAAATGCGGCTATGGTTACCACCAAGGAATACTGCATGTGAAATGTATCAACATTTCTATACCTGCCTCTGCAAACACAAGTCTATCATTAAAACTACACATTCCTCTACAAATACGGAGATTTTGTTGTGTTTTGTTTTGATTATGAATCTGCTAGAAAAGGCTTTGAAAATAACTGAGTGTTAATGACTTACAGAAACAATAGGAAAAAAATTAGAAAAAATAATAGCATATAGAAGTTATCTAGAAAATTTAACCGTCTGTTCCATAGTAAAATAACAGAGTACGTTGTTATTTGACAAGGTCTTTCAAAAATTGTTTTGAAAAATGCATCCCAGAACTAAAATATATACAGATGTACATGGATGGCTTAATTTTAGGAAATAATGATGCAAATTCAAAAAATGATTCTTTTCTGTAAAATAAAATATAAATTCATTAAGTACATGCTCTTCTGTGTTATGATCATATCTCAAGCAGGTTGCTTGATAAAGTGATATTTGAAGAGTACCTTGTTAACATTTCAAAGTGATATACAAGGCATAGTGCAATGCAGTATGACTACATCTGGAGATATCGTTTATTTCTTTGGTGTATATAGGCCTTTGATGTTGTAAATCAATGATAACTTATGATAATAGAACATTACCTATCATGATTTATCATTTAATGCATACTAAGGCCTTTGTCTGTGACAGCTGGATGATTGAAATTTATCCAACCAATTCGATAAATTAGGATATGTTAATATATTTTCTATCTGTTCCCCTGTAAATGACACAGTAATTGCGGGGATAGATCCCCAGTTTAAAATGATATATACACATTTTCATTTAATGGGGTTCATACTGAAGTCAAGAGCAAGACTTTTAATGAATAACTATTTATCACTATCTCCCAGGGCAATACAAACAATGTTTATTTCTGGGAGATGTTTAATGAATTTATCTGTTAGAGTCTATTTGACCCAAATTCTAATCTGAACGTTTGTGGTACTGGAGAACTTCTTCCACAGTTTCCACATAGAAAGTATTTGCTACAGAAATTTGATTGTTGTTGTTCATCATGAAATGAAAGCATCACAGGCTCTAAGTACATGTTTTGGTTTTGAGATCTTATTTTTTTAGTTCCATTATTTAGATCAATAATTTAATTCCTTAATTTTAGTTCAGTACTTACAATATTCTGGAAATTTCATAAAAGTTTATGGGAACATTTCTGTAACATTACAAATTCTTAGAAAATCAAATCTATTTGTCAGATGAAAAAAAGCAATCCTTCAAAGGTAGATGCAACAGAATGTTTTGAATCCATATCCATGTTACCAAACAACAGTTTAGAACTAAGAAAATTTAAAAATAATGGAAATATTAGGGCAAATGAGATCTATGACACAGCAGATCACTAAACCATGTTGAATATTGAACGTACTTTCTTGAATGAGAACATCAAGGGATGTTCTTGTTTCACAGGCATTAAAGTGATGTTAATTAAGGGCACAGATTGCTTTTCTAGCTATGAGAAGAATGAGGAAAGGTGAATTGAGAAGTCACTATAAAAAGGGACAAAATTAATAGGGTTATAGTGACCAAGTGATTTCATAACACAAATCCTCAGAAATGCCATGGCAACCTTTGGTCATGATGGAAAGTCTCAGTAGCAGATTTTCTCAGCAGAGTTATGTAATTTAAAAATTGCGATAACAATCCTATTTTAAATAGAATTATGTTAAGAAAAAAAAAGAAGAACCTTTTAAAATAGCTTAATTTGCTTATTCTGCTCACAGTTTTTTTCTACCATGAATTGATGCTTAATCACTTGTAGTCTTCAGAGGAAGCTAACAACAGTAAATCAATATACTTACTTGATTTTCTCAAAGAAGGTACACAAGAACTGTTAAAAAATGCTCTATACATTCCAGTTCTGCTCTCACTGAATACAATACCAGTATTTCAATGACTTCAAAAAAGGCAGAGGAAACAAACAAACAAAAAAAAAAAGAGAGAAAAAAAATCTTTCTAATTGTCCACCTTGAGGGGCACTTAGAAGATTGGTAGAGAGAAACTGTGCACTAATTTCAATTGATTTTCATTTCAAAAGTCCATTGGAATATGTTTTCTGGACCATTTAATTCCAATCAATCTGCAGCAAAGCTACTGTGACTTTTCTTACCAGCTAACTCTTTCAGCAAAATTCTGGCTAATAGTAGTAAACTGTTAGTCCAATTATTTAAAATACTTTTATTTTAAATGCAGCTCTGTGATTAAAAAGTTAATTATTTTGGATAGACATTTTATTTTATTATTTTTAAATATATGTTCTTTAAAATAACATTTACTATATGGCAAAATTTTTCTTTTATTTATGGAATCTTAAAATCTTAGAGTGGTTTGGATTGGAAGAGACTTTAAAGATCATATAATTCCAACCCTCCTACCTCCCCTGATTGCTGGTTTTGAAATATTATGGAGGGTGGCTTGGCAATCGCATCGGCCAATTCCCTCAGGACTTTGGGATGCATCTCCTCAGGCCCCATAGACTTATATATGTTCAAGTTCCTCAAGTGGTCACAAACCTGATCCTCCTCTACAGTGGGAGGAGCTTTACCCTCCTGGTAACCATCTTGTCCATTGAGGGGTGAGGAGAACAGTTGTCAGGGAAGACTGGGCCAAAAAATGTTGTTGAGTAGCTCAGCCTTCTTGTCTGTTGTTACAAGGTCATCATTTCCAACAATCAGTGAGAGGTATGTTCTCTTTAACCTTCAGAAATTTCTCTTTAGCCTTACTTCTTTCTTTGTTCCATGTTGAAGATTGCTGTGTTTATTCTTAACAACCCCAAATAAATTCACTATTTTCTTTTGTCAATATCAGGCAGAAGCCTAAGCACCTTAAGAATGGATACCGTATTTTCACTAGATGACAGTTCCTTAATCCTGTTGCATTCATCATCCTGGCATGAATAAGTTTTTATACTACTTAATAAAATGAGACAAATACTTTTCATCACATGTCTTTTGGTATTCTTCTTCCTATAAGAAACATGCTGGGTTTTTTTTTTGGTTTTTTTTTTTTTTTTTTTTTTTATAAAACCCTGCCTGCAGCTATTTATTAATTGAGCTAGAAATTGTGGATGGACATGACTAAATGGTTTGATGGTTAGACTCTTAAGCTGGAAGATGAGGGATTTAGAGAATATTTTGGTAATTTCTATGGAGGGGAACAGAAGTGATAAGCAGACTGTGAGATAAGCAGCTTATATTCATTTTGGAGGAACTTCTTGACAGCTCAGTTACTTTTTTTGTCCTGAGAAGGCACAGAGAGGAGCTAAACATACTTTCTAGGAAAGGTCTGCTAGCTGAGTGTGATGGAGGGTCACAGAACCACAGTCTCATGAATGCTTATTTGTTACGGCTGAAAGGGCTGTAGCATTGTGCTACAAATAATTGTTTTAACATATTTCTCCAGAGAAACAGATTTCTTACTATTAGGTTATTGGCCCAGATATCCCTCCCCCCTTGGTACTATCTTGTAAATCTGTTGGCCTGTATCAAACAAATACAACAGAATCAGTGTGGTCTCAAAGACCCAAAGTTTGAACAAACACTGTGAAAGCCAGCTGCTCAAGAAAGGAAAGTAGGTATTTTCACGGAGTACTCTGTGCCATTGCCACTGAGCTGCTCATGTGGTTTGTGAGGGGGCATTTACACAGAGCTAACCACAATGTCTGCTGGCACTTGCCCAGTAAAGAATACGTATTCAGAAAAAAACCCCCTTACCTTCCCTAGAAGAGTGGCACACAATTTCTATGGTAGAGGCATGAAAGACACGGTTGACAGCCAACTGAACATGAGCCAGCAGTGTGCCCAGGGGGCCAAGAAGGCCAATGGCACCTTGACTTGTATCAGAAATGGTGTGACCAGCAGGTCCAGGGAGGTGATTCTCTCTCTGTACTCAGCACTGGTGAGATCGCTCCTTGAATCCTGTGTTCAGTTGTGGGCCCCTCACCACAAGAAGGATGTTGAGGCTCTGGAGCAAGTCCAGAGGAGAGCAACAAAGCTGGTGAAGGGGCTGGAGAACAGGTCTTATGAGGAGTGGCTGAGAGAGCTGGAGTTGTTAAACCTGGAGAAGAGTAGGCTGAGGGGAGACCTCATTGCTCTCTATATCTACCTGAAAGAAGGTTGTAGAGAAGAGGGAGCTTACCTCTTCTCCTAAGTGATGGGGGACAGGTTTGGCCTCAAACTCTTCCAGGGGAGGTTTAGGCTGGATGTTAGGGAAGAAATTTTTCACAGAAAGGGTCACTGGGCATTGGAACAGGCTGTCCAGGGGAGTGGTTGATTCACCTTCCCTGGATGTGTTTAAGGGATGGGTGGATGAGGTGCTGAGGGGCATGATTTAGTTCTTGATAGGAATGATTGGACTCAATGGTCCAATGGGTCTTTTCCAGTCTGGCTATTCTATGATTCCATGATTTTATGATTCTATATACCTACGTGGCATTAGTATAACAAAGGGTGTGAACTATAACTCAAATGAAGGGAAAATAAAGCAACTTGTACTGAAAATTTCAGAGTTCTCAAAAGTTTTGAAACTTGTCAATAACCCTATGCTTCATGCTAAAGTAGGATTATCTTATCACTGTATTTCGTGACATTTGAAGTTTTTCCTTTGCACTCACGTTCCTACAATCTCTGCTATGCTTCATATAGATTTTGCATAGCTATGTCTTATATAGACTTGGAAGGAAGAGACTTTAATTCATTTTAGTGGGATAATATATATGATATTTTTAATAACAAGGGTAAGTAGCGATAGTGAAGATCAGACTACACTTAGGATTTGAGAGCTTAAGTCTTTGCAGTCTAGGAATCCAAGACGTATTCAAGTCCTTATTTGTCAGATATCTATATTTATATCCACCTAGATTTTTCTAAGTATTTTAATCAATTGAATAGTGCATAAAAGAAAAGATTAGGAAGACTTGGGGAGTTAAAGAAACTTAACCTATATCTTTAATAAAAAAAAAAAAAAGGAAATCACATGTTCTTTTTTAGTAGGAATATGTTTCAAAATAGGCTCAAAAACTAGGGTCTGAAGAGAGGACAATTTCTTTCATTTTGATCTATTAAAGTGCAGACTACCTTCTAAAAGTCTACCAAAAGGATTTTAAAGGAAATTTAAGTACTTACTGCAAATGAGAATTACCCAACTCAGTAACACTTCCACAATATAAACACTACCTTATTTAAGGTAGTCACAGAAATATTAGTATGATAGAACAATTTTTGAAATGGATTGATGTTATTCTGAGATTGAGGCACTTGTGTGAGAAGGAAGAATCAGGCGATAAGAATTTTAAAGTCTTTTAAAAAGCCTTAAATAGAACCTCAAAATAAAAACATGAGTTTAATTCATAGGAAAAACCTAGCTTGATACTCTGAATTTCATGATAAGAAAAAAATAAAAGGATACCAAAATCCATACTCTGCGCAACTAAAAGTGTCAAAAATTTTTGTTGGTTTAAAATTACTAAACTAAGAATTTTGATATGGTGAACTGTTACAAAAAAGAGAGAGGGAAAATACATAAAAATGGATGAATAGATGTTATTTATCTAGTCTAGGGTAGCAGTTCTCAAACCATGAAGTATGAGCCCAACACATGGACAAAACTGAAACTAATAAATTCCCCTGATGTGCACTCTCTCAGTGGGTTCTATCCCAGATGGTATGAAATTTGGCTTATAAAACCTGGGAATTATTGATCCAGAATATTTCATGAACAACATCCCTATGTTATGCAGAAAGCTCTACTTAGCTTTGCTATAATATTAATATCTTCTGAAAAAAAAGTTATATTTCTAAGAAATTTCTGACAGCAAATAACGCATTAAGCTTTGATCATGACCAATGTCATGAAGAAAAGATAGAGGGCATCTGGAATGCAGGGAAGGTTTTATTTTGCTTCTCTTCTGTTCATGACTTCTTGGTGTTTTCCAGTAGATAGCTGTCAATTGTCTTGGGACTATACTTGGCAGCAAAGACTTGGATCATTCCCTGAACAAAATTATCATTGTAAGATATAGTTTTTACTCAGCCAACTAAACTAATATAACTAAACATTTCATGCTTTTTGGTCCCGCTTTGGCTCAAAACATAGCACTGCCGGTAGCTCACAGAAAAACAGCAGAGATTCCTCTTTTCATTTTAATTTAGGGTTTGCTGATCTTCAAAGTATTCCTGCAGGGAAGGAGGTCTTGGCTGTAAAAACATACACACAAAATTGAATTTAATAATAGAGCAGGAATGCACTGACAGTGTCAAACTGAAAAAAAAAAAATTGACTTAGGAACTGTCCAACCTAGAATTTAACAACATATGAAACACAAATGAAAATAAGAAGGAAGCAGTAACTGAAGGCTGCAACTACAGAAAACAGTAAAAAAAAAAAGGAGAAAACAACACATTTGCAGCGAAAGTATAAGAAAATTAGTGCAGTTAGTTCTACTATAGGTATAATGATGGGCAGAATTTTTGCTTCATTTTGTCCTATAGGACACTCGTAAGCGTCAAATGACAACAGCAAAACATTCCAGCAAAGAAGCAGCAGTGATATCAACTCCAAATCAAGGCAGTATTGCAGGAACACTACTCATATATTAGCAAATACACGGAGGAGAGTTAAAGAAACAGAGAGTTTGGATAGCTAACCATATTCATTGAGCATTCTTCAAGTGACTTCCTCTTATGTTTCACTTCCTGTTAACAGCATGTCTTTTACTAACACTTATTGCTTCTACTAACATTTATAACTATGCTGTTAGGAAACAATGTGTTGCCATCATGCCATCTCTTTGATCTAGTGTCTTCTCTTTGATCCAAAGCCCTTTCCCAAAAGAACACATCATGGTTTGCACGATGCCTTTTATTTTCAGCGTTCCTTGATATTTTCTTGATATAGTAATACATTAAGAAGTCTAGGCATTTAAAATGGGGCTTTCAGTGATGCTGGCCATCCATGGACTTTGAGAACTTCTTGGACTTGAGGATTCATCCTTGAAAGATAAAGATTTATATTGGATCACAGGTGTGCTATGTAAGATACTGATTCAGTAGAACCAGCTGCAAAAGTACTGTGGATTTAATTTAGATGTATTTTTAAAAGCAATTGTAATTCCATTCACCTGGTTTAAGTCTAAGGGTAAGCAGAATTGCCTACTTTAATATAACTTAATTCAGAGTGTGTGAACTAAAACTATCATCTTAACATTTTATGAAGAATAAAATGTTAAGGTTTTTATTTTATCCTCTGAAACATTTACTGTAACTAGACAGAGTGATGGACAGTGTGAATCATTAGGTGAAAATAACACATCTTCTGGATATAACAGTGTATTTTGAGAACTTAAATGCAAAATGTAGCAGAAGTATATTTTCTTCTTAATCTTAAAAAAAAGGTGAAAGAAATCTAGACTAAAGTATTTAGGCCTCTCTTCCATTGAAATAGATGTAAGGCAGTAAATCTCTGTCTCATTTTATCAAAAGAGACTTGAGATTCTGTGAACTTTGTGACAGACATAATTTTCTTTCCTGTCTCTTACAAGACAGTCCTATTGATTTGTGTTTTGTTGTAGGGTACATTGAAGTGTCAGTTCATGACTGTGACCTCTAAGGCATGAAATAATTAATAACTGCCTACAGTATTGAACAGTGGGAATCCAACTTTCTATGTGACAAATTCAGAAATATCTTTAATTTCTGCATTTTTATTTGAATTCTTTTTACCCTTGTCTTATTTTAAGTGATTAGAAGCAAATCCAGAAAGGAAATTTATGAAAAATCACTCACTATAAACAGGGAAGATGGTTAGTCCCTACTTTCATATTTGTATAATGACTATTTCACCCAAATTACAACTTCAGTCCTGTCAGTAGAGCCAATAATCTAGCCACAATCAGATTATATGCCATCCAGGTGCACTTTTCACTGATGGTTTAATACCCTTTCCCTGTCCCAGTGTAGCCCACTTTGCATGATGCACACCAGATTGGATAAAAGAGGTGGGATGAAATAGACTTTTTTCAAATCTAGTTTAGGTTAGGGTGTTTACCTCAGGAGAATAAGTCCAGTCTTTTCTATCCTGGTCTAGTACTGCACACATGAAGCTCTAATGTGAAAGGTAATTTTCTCTGACTGTCTACTGGAAGTGGTAACCGTGACTGTTTTTTTGAGGATTAGTACTATTATTGTCACATGCCGTCACGTGCAAGAGAACTGGGTGATCAGGCCCAGTCAACATGGGTTCACAAAAGGCAGGTCGTGCCAAACTAACCTGATCACCTTCTATGACAAAGTAACTCGACTACTGGATGAGGGAAAGGCTGTGGATGTGATGATCCTGGACTTCAGTTAAACCTTTGATACAATTTCTCACTGCATTCTGCTATGGAAACTGTCAGCCTCTGGCCTGGACAGGCGCACACTCTCCTGCGTAGAAAACTGGTTGGATGACTGGGCCCAGAGAGTTGTAGTAAATGGTGTTAAATCCAGCTGGAGGCCAGTGACAAGTGGGGTTCCCCAGGGCTCAGTGCTGGGTCCAACCCTGTTCAATGTCTTCATCAATGACCTGGATGAAGGCATCGAGCGTAACCTTAGCAAGTTTGCAGATAACACAAAGCTGTGTGGAAGTGTGGATCTGCTGGAGGTTAGGGAGTCTCTACAAAGGGATCTAAACAGGCTGGACGGCTGGGCAGAGTCCGGTGGGATGAGGTTTAGCAAGGCCAAATGCCGGGTCCTGCACTTGGGGCACAACAACCCTGTGCAGTGGTACATACTGGGAGAAGTCCGTCTAGAAAGCTGCCTAGAGGAGAGGGACCTGGGGGTGTTGATTGACAGCTGACTGAGCATGAGCCAGCAGTGTGCCCAGGTGGCCAAGAAGGTCAATGGCATCTTGGCTTGTATCAAAAACAATGTGACCGGCAGGGCCAGGGAGGTTATTCTCCCTGTTTCTTGTATCAGAAACAATGTCTCCTCCCCAGTGACAGTGGACAGGACAAGAGGGAATGGCCTCAAGCTCTGCTAGGGGAGGTTTAGGCTAGACATTGGGAGGAAGTTTTTCACACAAAGGGTCATTGGGTATTGGAACAGGCTGCCCAGGGAAGTGGTTGAGTCATTTTCCCTGGAGATGTTTAAGGCGTAGGTGGATGAGTTGCTAAGGGACATGATTTAGTGTTTGATAGGAATGATTGGATTCGATGATCCAGTGGGTCTCTTCCAACCTGATTATTCTATGATTCTATGATTTTATGAATATCTGGCTTGTCAATCACTATTTGAGCATGGGATATTGTGACTTTGTCCAAATACATGGAAGTGGAACGATACGCCCTTGCAGCCCAATAGCATGGACATGAGCCTCTTCTACCTACCCGGACAGTGGTCAGGTAGAAAATGGAGGAAAGCCAGATGAACAACAAGTGCCTAAATATGCTTGAAACCCTCTGAGATCCAAAGAACTTTGGTCAGTTTGAAGTCCCAGTAATCATTGTGTAATGGGAGAAGACCAGAAAAGAGATAATAAAGAGAATATTTCTTGCTCTCTGTGTATTTATAAGGATGATTAAAAATCCTGATTCACTCTTTTACTGAACTTCTCCATGCTGCTCTACTGAGACACAGCATAATTAACTGACTTTACCAAATCTGGTAGGAATCCTCCACAGAACCAACATATCAACAGTGTTCTGTCCTTCATTTTGGTCAAATGGAGGAATACAGAGAGCAACTTAAAAGAAATAATAACTGCTGCAAGAAAAAAACCCAAATATGTAAGCTGTAAAGTATGCAGTTATGTTTGTGGAGCAAAAATAGAGCTAAAAAACATTGCTTATATCAGAGTTCAGCACACAAAAATTTCAAAGAGCTAGTGTGATCTTATGCTAAGTTCAGCTTCACTTTACTTGACAGTTCTGAAAACTCCATATGAAGCATAGTCACCATTGCTAGTGTTTAACTCAACTACTTCGTCTCATCAACTATGAGGAAACCTGGGCTCATGTCTCTATTCAACCTAGCAGAAATCTCATCAATTTCGCAATGGAAGACTTTACCTTGGATGTGAACAAGCTTGTGACCTTCACCAGACCATTGAAATATAGTAGCAGGTAAACACCTGTTGTAAGACATGCAAAATAACTTCCGTAATATACTCGGATTTCTTCAGTCTTCTGCATACAGTGATATGACATAGCAACTTAAGATCCCATCTACATAAAATTAATAGACTTTTAGTACCAAATTGGAATGGAATTAGGGCTGTAAACAGTCTTTTTAAAGAACACTCCATTTAGTCTCAGCACTGACTTAAATGCCAAGCCAGACACGCAATTAAGAGGTGACAGCAGGTGTTGCTGGAAGCACTAGCATAATGATTGCATCACAAGTTGATTGTTACAAAAAGAGCATGAGGATAAGAAAAGAGCAATGTTGATTCCAATACTCCTAGACTAGCCCATTCCAAAATGAGGCTATTTAAGCTCCCATAACAAATGAAGCAACAAGAGCTCAAAATAGAGGGCAGAAACTGCAAGATATAGACAAGACATCCTTCTCTAGGAGAACTCACCCTGTAGTGAGTATGATAAAGAATACTTTCTCATGGAGACATAGGGAGAGATGAAGAGAATTCCTTCTTGGGATCTTGCAAACAAGAAATTTAAAATGTCCCAGCTCAAATAAAGTAATGGAAATAGGATTTGGTTTTATTCCTTGGGAGGCTGGCAAGCAGCCCCTCCAGAAGCATTTAACAGTGATTGGGCTAAACCAGTAATTCTGTAAACTGGTAGGAGGAGACACTGCTAGCCAGAGTGCAGACCCCAAATTCCCATTACTTGTGTAATGACTGTGCACAAGAATCTCAGCAATGGACCAGGGCTGTGGTGTGTTGAGTGCTACACAGCTGGGGAATAAAAATAAAGTGCTTGTTTCAAATCTTCTGTGACTGGGGGAAGGAAGACTTCTGAAAAGTTGAGAAAATAGAGACTCTCTGAAATACTGGATCAGAATGGACAGTAATGCAGGATTGCCACTCTGTAAGAAATCCCTTCCTAGATAGGGATGTTTCAGGTACGCAATTTAGGGACACTTTTAAAGGGGCTGTTAAATGGTCTCATGGAAAGAATAGTAAGTCTTTGCAAAGAAGTAGAAATTATTGGATTAATGCAGGTGAGTTTGGAAAATGTCTTTTCTGCAGTTCAGCTATGCAGCAGTGGCCATTCTGATGCATTGCAGATCATTAGGGAAAAAAAAAAGAGTAGACCCTACTACATTTGTGTAATCACCTGCTTGGGAGCTATAATTTTAATTTCACTTAGATTCACACATCAGTCAGCTTGTCTCTTCTTTTTCTGTTTCAGGGATCAGACCTGATTTATTTAAAGTATGGTTCTGTTAAGGTAATATTGAATTAACTAGGAAAGTAAGGAAGCAGTTAGTCCTTCTGGTAGATGTGATAAATTAAAAGGTACCCTATAGCTTAGCTTTCTACATTTTAACATAGAAAAAGCTAAGGGCATTAGCCAAAAAGACTAAATTTGGTTTCCCATGATTGTCCTGATGCAATATTTTTACTCTCACTGAACAAATTTTGAAACTGAATATTTATTTTAAAATAAAATCACGATAAACTATCTGCTATATTGTACATTCATAAATGACATCACCATTTTAAACATGCATGGCAGTTTGACTAAGTGCAAAGTTAATTATCCTCTGAATTCTATTTGCATTCAGTTGACCTTGATTCCTTTTATGATTATCTGATATTTGATAAAACAGATTAAATTTATTCTAAACTTTAAGAAAGCATATTTTGAACCTGAATCATAAAATAGGGAATACTGCAAGCTATGCAAATGTAGTTATTATCAATGAACATGTTCTTTATCCCTCAGCATAAAACTGCATCAGCTGAAAGTGTTGCTCAGTGAAGGAAAAAGTACAAAATAAACAAAACAGAAGCAACCCTCCAAAACCTATTACACAAAGAGGTTTATGGTTTGGTGTTTGGTGGGAATGGTTGGACTCGATGATCCGATGGGTCTCTTCCAACCTGGTTGTTCTATGATTCTATGATTCTATGAAATTACACCACAATAAAGTCTGCAGTCTATTATTATCTGCACTGAAGGCCACCTAGAAAGTTTGGTGTGTAAAATTATGGTCTTGTCCTGAATAAAAGATTTACCAATTTATTTAGATGCAACCTGGAAGAGTATCAAAATACTTATAACTTGCACTAGATAACCTGCATCTACGAGTCAGAAGATCAAGAACCAAACATTCAATCTCTAGTTTCTCTGGAAAGATGCTAAGAGGAAGATAATGACTGATTTAGGGATTTTATAAAAAATAAGAAAAAAAGCCCTCTGCTTTTATTAATAATTATAATAATTATAATAATTGTAATTGTGTTCCTGTGCAGACTAGCTTAGCACCATAAACTGAAGATTACTCTTGTCACTGCTACTGATGGGCTGGGAATTACAGCGGCTTCTGGCTGTATCCAGCCTCCCTTCTTGAAAATCTGCTGTATAAGCACAATGTCTAGTCAAATTACTAGGAATACAAAACTTAAAGGATACATTTTTAATTCTAAGACCTTCTGAAGCCATTCCCTGGCAATGCTGACAAATGGCATTGTGAAATTTGCCCATGAACAAATGGTTTCCTTCTCTCCCACCCCTTGGCAATATTGTCTCATCCATACTGCCCACTGAGAGTAATTTATGTCACATGTTATTTCCCAAATCATGTTCTTGTCTAGAAAGTCCTGCTTGATTCAGACCAAAATCATGCCTGGAAGTGTGGTGGCCTCAAGCTGCACTAGGGGAGGTTCAGACTGGAAAAACTCACTGAAACCCACTGAAAGGGTTATCAAGCACTGGCAGAGGCTGCCCACGGAGGTGGTTGAATTATCATTCCTGGAGGTATTTAAAAGATGAGTAGAAGAAGCGGTTAGGGATATAATTTAGCAGTGGACAGGTATGATCAGGCTCCTTGATCTCAAAGGTCTTTTCCAACCTGGTGATTCTATGATTCTATGACATAGCAGTCAGAATAATGACGAATTGTTGTTAAAATCTATGTCCTTAATCAATTTATTAAGTTGTACAAACACACACAGAAAAGCATCTTCTAAACTACTATATTAAATTTACTCTTTTTTTGTTCAGAGGCAACAACTTCCTGTATTACTGGACACAAACTTCATCATTAAATTACCCAGATATTCTTATTATTCTTCTCTAGAAGACTGATCCAGAAATCTAGTGTTTTCATCATTAGAAAAATTCTAATTTCAAGCTCTTCTCTACTTATAGATAATTGATAGTAATATTTTTCTTTTTTTTAAAAATATCTTTTTTCTTCCTTTATGTTTTTATTTCCTTTGCTTATTTTCTCTCTCTCTCACCCAACCTTCAGACTCACTCTTTTGGAGGGAAGAATTCAGTCCTCTCCCAGTCTACCAACTCAACAAAATAATTTCCTTTAACCTTATTAATGATCTTGTAGAATCTTGTGATATTATAGATCCTTCTATATGACCTTCATTGTTTACTTAATAAGCTTCTAACATTCATATTTGGATAGATTTTGGTGGCGCAAAGAGCTATTCCTACCCAGGGCTTTGTGTATGAACAAATTCCAGAGAGGTAGTAGATGGCTCATGCCTGGACTCATTCAAGATCACATTGGACTGGGCTTTGAGTAACCTGATCTAGTTGAAGATGTCACTGCTAGCAACAGGGCAAATTGGACTAGATGACCTTTAAATGTCCCTTCCAAATTAAACTATTGTATAATATCAACACTTATCTGACTGGAGGAACATCATGTGTTTTAGATGACCTGACCTACCTATTCTCTGAAGCTATTCAAACCCAACTAATGTCAACAGAAAGACTGCAACTGACTTCAGGAAATGACATGGTCTAATCTTCTGTGAATTTATGGCCTTTCAGCATGATCACTTTAAAACTTGTGGCAATCTAAAATTTTTTATTTTACAATTCATTTCATCACTGAATAAATTGTGTTTAATTTCCATTGTGGGAAAGTTAATTCCTGTGCAATGATTCATGTTGCTTATGACAAATTATGTGAATGATCATTGTGGCAGTAGAAACATTATATCCTGATCTATGTCAGCAAGCATGGGCTGTATTTAAATGTGGCAGAGTGCTGTTGAGGACCTCCCTTCGTAAAACACCTTGTTTTGCTCAGCATCATTCATCTTCTCTGCATGACATTTGTATGGATGGATTTAAAGGATGTAAGATATATTTGCAGTCAAGAATGCTACCACAGACTTATCTGGAAGGAAGACAAGAACGCTTGTTCACACACTCCTTTTCACCATATGGTCCCATCAGTTTGACTCATTCCTTGTGTCAACAAGCTTTCATGGATTTGGAGCCGACACTACTTTTATTGTGTTTTATAATGTCACTTCTTGTAATTTAGTTTCTTCTGGATTGGATGAAAGCATTCAGCAGTTCCATTTTGAATGGGTTCCAAATGAGACTTGTTCTTTGGCATCTTCCTGCTACCCTCTTGTCAGAGTCAGTTGAGTGCACACCCAGGTTTCATATATCGCTTTATTCCTCTACTAAGCCAGCAACTTCATTGTAAATTAAACATGATATATATCCTTAAAATAGCAGGTTTATACATGGAGCTCTCTGCCAGTTATTGGAAACAACACACATATTGAAAAAACTATCTTGAATTTTTCTTGCACACCGAATTCATACTATATTAAAAAGAGGTTTTATATATTAGTTAAATTGACAGATATTGAAAATGAAAAATTGATGTTTTTAAACAGCTTTCCATTACTGTCCCAATTCTTCTATAAATTAAATTTACCTGGAGAAAAACTCAGTTACAGACAAATACAAAGCAAAAGCTCTATTTTCTCAACTATCTCACACCTCTAGTATGTGGAAAGTCTAAGAGAGCTGGTATTGTTAGCTTTAGAGAAGAGAAGGCTCAAGCAAGATCTTATAAGTGTCTATAAATACATAAAGGAAAGGTGTAAAGAAAACTCAGCCTTTTTTTCAGCAATGCTCAGTGCCAGGACCAGGGATGATGAGCACAAATAGAAACACAGGAGTTGCTGTCTGAACATAACGCAACACTTTACCGCAAGCGTGACTGAGCACTGAGCAAGTTGCTCAGGGACGTTGTGTAGTCTTCATCATTGTAGATATTCAAAAGTTATTTGGTCATTTGGGAATGGTCCTGGAAAACTGGTTCTAGGTAGCTCTGCCTGAGCCCTGTTGGATGATCTCAAGACATCTCTTCCTAACTCAACCGTTCTGTGGTGCTGTGCTTCTGTGCTTAATGTTGTCAAATACATTAAAAAAATACGACTCAAGGGTAAAGGCCGAGTCTAAGGTAGGAACACACCTACACCTGGGTTGGGGCAATCCCCTTTTTAACATGATCTGGCAACGTGTGCTCGCAGCCCAGAAGGTCAACAGTATCCTGGGTTGCATCAAAAGAAGGATGGCCAGCAGGTGGAGGGAGGTGATTCCTCCCTTGCGAGACCTCGTCTGGAGTACTGTGTCCAATTCTGGAATCCTCAACATAAAAATGATATAGAGCTGTTGGAATCACTCCAGAGGAGGACTACAAAGTTGATCAGAGGGCTGCAGCACCTCCTATACGAGGACAGGCTGAGGGAGTTGGGCTAGTTCAGCCTGGAGAAGAGAAGGTTCCAAGGAGATCATATAGTGACCTTCCAGTACCTGAAAGGAGTCTACAGGAAAGCTGGAAAGGGACTATTCATAAAGGCTTGCAGTGATAGGAGAAGGGGGAAGAGGTAGAAACTGAAGAGGGGCTGATTTAGACTAGGTATAAGGAAGAATTTCTTCACCATGAGAGTAGTGAGACACAGGGGCTTGTTGCCAGTGGAGGTTGTGGACGCCCCAGCCCTGGAGGTTTTTAAGGCCAGATTGGATGGGGTCTTGGGTAACCTCATTTAGTGGTATATCCCTGCCCATGGTAGGGAGGTTGGAAGTAGATGATCTTTAAGATCCCTTCTAACCCTAAATATTCTAAGATTCTATGATTCTATGAACACTCTGATTTCACGAGCCTTCAGAACATGGCAATTGGCTTGCAAACCAATGCGCTTTCAATTCAAACTCTTAAGTTGCCCCTGATGCGGTAGGAGATGGGGCAAGAAGGAGACTAGATACTAGGAGGCGGTGCTGATGCTGTATCAAATGCACTGCAGAAGGATGAAGGTTTCAGAAAGATTTTGATTCTTAGCTTTATGCCATGTATTATTAGTTGAAATAGTTCTGTTTAGAGGTAAGAGAAGCTTATTAAATTAGAGATAAGTTCAAGAGCGATAGACAAAACAGTATTGGTCATACAATAGTATGTATATACAATACTTTTTTTCACAGAAAGGGTCATTGGGCACTGGAACAGGATACTCAGGGAGGTGGTTGATTCACCTTCCCTGGAGGTGGTTAAGGCACGGGTGGACGAGGTGCTGAGGGGCATGGTTTAGTGTTTGATAGGAATGGTTGGACTCAATGATCCAGTGGGTCTCTTCCAAGCTGGTTGTTCTATGATTCTATGATAGTAATAAAACACAAAAGCATTCACTTAAGTTATTTGTTAGTACAGAAGCTGTCAACCTGACACCCAAACTGTGAACACTGATAAAAGAACCTCAGACAAGGTTTGAGATGTAAGTCAGCCATGTCCTTCGGTGATTTTCCTTAAGGCTCAAGAACCACTTCTGTCTTCTCAGCTTTGTACTTCTCTGACTGACTGCTGTCCTGAACCTAACCTTGCCACAATATTGGAAAAGGCTTCCAGATGAACTCTTTCTATTAGATGAGACAGCAATAAAAAGCTGGAAGACATGAACCAGCTAAAGACACTTCAATCTCCTTCCATCCTTCTACCTATGTCTTGAAGCAGTCCTACAAATATTAAGCAATCTAGGCAGAACACATCAGTTTGACAAGCTATGTGACAGAAAGCTTGGTCTGTAGGACATCTCCTGGCATTACTAGATAAGTTTTTTATGTAAGATTAAAATAAACCCTAAGCATAATCCTACTCATTTCCATCAGTGAAAATAGTCTTTCAGAATTTCTGTTTGTCTGTCTGTCTGTCTATGTGTGTTCATCCAATACCCAGTATATCCAGTACACTAATCTGTGACACACATGCCCATCAAATACAGGAGCATAGGCTCTCTTGACTCCTATGGTTTCATTTTAGCACACAGAAACATTGCACTCCAAGGACAGAAATACACCCTGTGCATTGTGTTTACCCCTAGCACATAGACACTAGAACAGTAATAAAACTGCTTAATTTGAGCTAGAAAAATATTACAGCTGCTGGCAAGCAATGAACACAGAAAACATCTTACTTTGACTCTAAAGTTCCTATATTCAGAGTGCCTGTTTCCATGCAAATAAGCAGAAAGCTGTTCCAACTTCTAAGAAAGCTCACGCTATGCTTGAAAAAGAAAGAAAGGAGAGCAAATACATAAAACATAAGCACTAATGCAGTGGGTTGGACCAAAATTACATAAGGATCAGTAAACTCCCTCTGATGTTTGCCAGAAGTGACTGTAGGTACACAGTTATCTTTCAATTTTCAATTTATACTCATTTCCTGATACTGGCAATTTAGTAGCTGTCTGACCTAGAAGTTGCATTTGGAGTTACTACATTCAGTACTCATTAATGAGATGACCTTTCCTGCTTTACCTTTCCACCATTTTAGGCTCAAATATTTTAGCTAACTCTCAGTACACAGTGTTTTGATTGACAATGAAGGCAGCAAAATTGATTCCAAACTCTTTCACTACCCTATGGCTCTAAATATTATTATCTGACTTCTCTTTATAGCAGCCAACATGTTATACTGGTGTGCTATGCTTACTTTAAAGAGTATCAGAGGTTATTACTTTGATGTTATTTATGTTTCCTTTTCCATACTTTTATGAAAATATGCCAGGGATGATATAAGTACTGATCATGGAATAAAAGTTTGAGTTCAGAGGAAGAAGGCCAAAAGGAAATATATTTCATTTTCTTCCTCACAATGAAGACAGTTTCTAATGATTAGATTTTTTTTTAATTTGTCTTTATTTTTTTTTCTAAATACAAAGGACACCGTGCTCCTTTACAATGCACTGGCATTATAGTTAAGTGTAGATTTACCAAAGTTGATTTTTAATATATAATTTTTTAAAGCATGTTATGGGTTATGTGATTTTATTCAAGAAAATATTTGAAACCATCCCCACTTTTCTTTTGCTTGTGGTACACTGCCCAAGAAATGAGAAATAAATGAGGATAATTTGATCTAATTACCAGTTCGGTATTTTATAAAGTAAAAAAGTATTTTATTCTGTGTTGCTGCTCATAATAAATTCATTTGTGCTCCCCTAAGATTGACCTCAAAGAACATAAACTTTTTTCAGTATTGTAAGTAGCAGAGACAAAGACAATACAGAAGATTGGTCCTCTGGAGAGCTTTGCACCAAAGTGAATGACACACACATCATTAGTCTCTGCGGAAAGCTAATTATCAGAAAACTGGTGTGTTTGGGAACACTTTTGTAAACTTAATACAATTGTTAAAATGTAACAAAATAACAAAGATGAACTGTGAGATTCATACAAAGCTAGCTAAAGGCAGCAAGGTAATCATGGCATATAATTTTCTATAATTTAGCTAGAAATGCAGTACACACTGTAAATGGACCAAAATAACCTTCACTTTAGGCAGCCTTCTTTTCAAAAAGTAATTACAACTTGTTAGCTTTTGAATTTTGCTTCTCCCTAACAGCATTAAAAATAACATAGTTTTTAGCTTCACAGGTCTAAAATGTTTCATAGAAGCTTTGTTGTAAAGTTGTTTCATGTGCCAAATGTCCACTATTCAGTTTTAGAAAAAGTTAAGCTCAGTAGAACATTTTTGATCTTTCATTTCCAACAGAGACATTCTTCAAATTTTCTCTTTTCTCCTCTACTGCATAAACTAATACAATATGTAATTATACCTCAGTTTTGCACTACAATCTGTTATCACAGACCTTTATACGGACACAGTCCTACCAACTGAAATGAAACTCTGTATGGGTGGAAGGCACTGCTGTACTGCAGAAACAGATGCTAAATTAGAAGAAGTAAGAATAACTTTCTCATACTACCTGTGGAGGTTAAGGAGAATTTTCAGTGCATGATTCTGAATTTAAGTCAGTGGGCACTTAACAGGTACTTCTATTACTTCCAGAGGCCACCCTCTCTTCTCATTCATTGACAGGACTGACGCAAAACAATGACTGTGGAGATTAACTTGTAATCGCACAGAATAACAGAAACTGAGATTTTCCAGATAATGGGGAGGAGAACACAGTAAATAAATAAAGAAATGCAAACCAGATTTTCTTTGACACTTGGAGAACCTTATCAATTTCCTTTAGCACAGGTAGGCTGGAGGACTCTTAACAGTCTGAATCCTTAACAGATAGATCATCGCTTAGCTCTGGTGTAGATCTGTGAGACTGCTCTTAATTTGATCTGTTGTGGTGACTACAGCCCTGATCAGGATTTAGCCCTTTACTGTGTGGGATTCTGCAGTCCTTTGTCCATGAAGCAGTACTGATGAATTAAGAGAGATTTTTCCTTCTACCCTTTCTAAAGGAAGTACTCTTCCTCATGCTCATTGTGCATTTCCCTATAACACAATCCCCTATGCCCTTTTTCTGTACAGCCCAACATAGCTTGTCATCAACTTTGGAGTTGCTTTTCTCTTTGACTAATACTGTCTCCCAGCCCTCTGCTTTGGACAGGTTGCCTCCAGCTCGGTATGGTCATCAGACTTGCTTTTTGGGGGTGGTACTGACTCTTACAGAGCCAGGTCAGTTTATCTGGGGAAAAGTGTTTTTAGCCCAGACCTTTCCATCTTGGATTTTATACACATCACACCATCACAGAATAGACTGGCATAGATGCTGCTCCAAAGCGAAACAAATACAGATGTGTGTGGCCCAGACTGCTCAGTCATGGATGTAGATCAACCATTTCTGCCTTTGCACTGGTTGGTTAACTGGCCAAGACTGCTGCTTCTGCTAGTGGTCTCAGAAGGGAAACAACTGCTTGTAAGACCAATTAATTTGGTTTCCCTCCAGATCACACTTTTAATCTTAGTTTCACTTTCTGTGTAACAATTGTGGAAAACGTGATCATAGGCTTAGTATAGAATAAATATGCTAATTTATAAATCATAGTATACCTGAAGATACAGTACGCCTACAGGTTGGATAAAGATTTAGCTGTGCCTGTTCCATGTATGCTAAATGGGAGACCAGTGGACCATGACTATAGATTCAGTTGTCTCTTTCAAAAGCTATGTAGATATTTCCAATGAGTTGAAACAAAAGACAATAAAAACCCACTAAGAATTGGCACTTTTGCTTATTCTACATAAAAATATGTTCTGTTTATCATAGCATATCTATTTATAAAATATTAATTTCTTATCTTTTCACGGTGATGCAGTGTTGTTTCACAATGATCAAGTGTTTTATTTTTGTAGGATTAATGCCCTCTCCTACTACAAGCAGGTCACAAAATCTCCTAAAAGTGAGCACAATCCAGTGCTCACTGTTGCTCCATTTTTCTGTCATCACCAAATTGGATACAAAGAACAGGCTGGAAAATCAGTAAGCAAGAGGAAGGAAGATCAGTGCTTGGCACAGCAAGTTACATAGCTCTGAAATACAATTCACTTTTATTATAACATATCTCATTACTTCCTCATTCCTTTCGAGAAAAAACCATATTGGGAGTGTACTGTGTGTCTTGCCAACAACTGATGCCCAGTTATCACAGACAGACTATACTGGCTAAAGAGAGTAACTGATCAACAGGCATTCCCCAAACCAGAAATGGTCTGAGCCTGTAGTGTAATGTAAAAATAAATGCCTGTATGTATGCTCAGTTGCCCTTATATAGTGCAAACAAGGGAATGAATAATACCAGAAAAGTGGTGAAAATGTGTTCTTGTTTTCCGAAGCATAATTTTTTCCTAACCATGTATTCCTACCCCTTTTAATGGAAATGTGTTATAGAGCTAAATAGGTAAAAGCCTGAATGTCTGGCAGATATCATCTATTGAATTGCTGAGATTAAAATTTAACTGCCAGCAATATCATGCTCATTTTAGAACATGCTCTGTCAACCAGGAAAAAAAAATCAAGAAAAAGCAGTGATTCAGTGAATCAGTCAAATCTATTCAATTTGACAGATTAAGCCATGACACTAACATACACAATTAATGAAATGAAAGGTACATTTATATTTGGGCAGGTAACTTTAAAAACAAATTGATTCATTTTTTTAGTTTCTCAATTAACTTAATTTTCTAGTAAAAGTGAGGGAGTTTTGTTGCACTTTGTGAGTTACTTTGATGTTTGTTACAGGTATTCATTAACAGCAAAATTAATCACCAGCCAATCAGGGAGGAGTTCTTAAAATTTCTGATTGACTTTTTGCTCTGCTACATTTTTCAGTAGGTGTTCCCTTGTATATGAACATACTGTGCATACAAAAAATATAAACACAGAACATGAGCTTAAAGTAGCATGAAGTTTCATTAAACACAACAAGGATAATCATGGCCGATGTGATCCAAACACGATTCATGAGGAAGAGTACAAGTTCTACTTGCTTAGGCACTGTGAGTAAAAACTGCTGGAAATGGACTTAGTGCTTTTTACTGAGTAGGTATGTGAGTCTTTTGCTTGTGTCATGGAAACTTCAGTGACAACCTTTCCTTCTGTCTACATCCACATACACAATGTATCTCTTACCCCCTACAAGGGATAGAAGATGAAGAGAAACTCTTTAGTGCTAAGTCATCACAACATCACAACACACTAAATATTATACTTCAGTTCCAAATATTACGGGTCCTGCAGTTACTGCTTAACCAACAGAATTTTTGTTTGAAATAAAGAGGTTATCTAGAAGCCATAAAAGCTGCAAAATTTTGTAGTAGATACTGATAATCCTCATTTGTTTTATGACAGTACTGATTTCAGCAGATTACAAGGACAGCTCACTCGGAGAAAGCTTAACTCAGCTGGTGTCACATCAAAACAGAGTGGACGCAGGAATACACAGCTTTCATGCTTTAAGCTGCAGTGTTCGAAGGAGACTAGAAATTTTAAATTATATTTCAGTCTCAGATTGTTTTACTGGCTGCTATTAGGAAAACACCTGTGCTTATCAAGCCTGTAAACTATTATTTCTTGGAAATTTTTGTATCTGCGTTAGTTTGTGCACTTGATATCATTTTGTGTCTTGTATGTGCTATTTCACCTGTAAAACCAGATTGCTGCTGTAGAGTGAATAATTTACTTGTGCATTTCCTTTGATTTTACATCTGATATCTACAATGAAATTTTGTTATCACCTTTCCTATCAATATTCCAATATTGTCCTGAACTGCTGCTTCCACACAAAAGAGAAAGCTAATCCGGTTTTATGTAACCCATGAAAATATAACTGTAAAATAATTGTCTTGGAGCAAATAGTTGTACATATATATCTCAATCAGGTTTCTAAGTGAAATGGTTTTAATTTTTTCTTAGGTTTCTTGAGTCTTGTCTTCCTTTTCTTTTTCATTGTCTTTAGATATTTATATTATATGTACTCAAACAAATTGCACACTTCTAGCTCTTACTTGAAGTGTTCTTACCTATTTTTGCACATTCAAGTTACTTTTCATACCAATAATGGTTATTTGATAAGTGCTAATTTAAGAATACTGATAGAAAAGTGTATTGTGTGGTAGCAAGGGACACATAACCTTGTAAGAATAAAGATAAGATAATTTTATGACCACTGTTTATGTGTTGGTCTGTCAACAGCTCTTATAGAACTGGATTATAAAGTTTTCCTGTGTCAATGCATTGATTTCATTTTGAAGGAACCAAACAAAAACCCAAACAATGAAACAACAAAAAAAAAAAACAGATTAAAAAAAAAATCCTGGCTAGACTGTTGGTAATCCTCCTCATCTGAAAGACAGAAACACACTTTGCAAGCAAGACTTCCTAGTGACAGTCTGAGTGGCCTCAATTTCTAAGACTTCAGAATGCCTTTTTTTCCCCTAGGAGACTGTCGGGTCACGGGTTATCCCTGTCATTGCTCCCACAGGGAACAGAAAATATCAATACAGGAACATAGGTGACCTGTCAAGGGAATAATTTCATTTGATACACAAGACCAAGATGCCTGTTAATTTTCTAGCAAATTTGCATAGATGATTCATCCAAATCACACTTTCCTTGGGAAGTAATTTCCCATCTCAATTTAAGCAGGAAAGGTTGGTTGGCTTCCAGTGCTCAGGTCAGAGACAAAGAGGGCTGCTTCTTTGCCTCACGGTAACAAATGTGGAGGCCACTCTCTTCAGATATGGGATACTGTGGCTCTAGTCTATATTCTTGATTTAGGTGAGAAATTCAAGCTTCTTTTTTTTTGCATATCAAATATAAATACCCTGGTTACCCCATTGTAATCTGCCTAAAGGTCTCTGCTCCTGGGATTGTCTTACATACAAAAAAAAAGTACATATCTATTACCTCCAGAAGGGAAGTTGATTCAGGCTGATTTTATAGTCAAGTGTTTGTAGTACTCACGTGGGGAGTTGGATTTAGTACAGTTGATATTTAATACCTTATTAACAGAAATAGGTCTTGTCAGAGAAATTGGTTATCTTGAGCCCCTGTTCATGGTAGTCAGTCGACTTGGGATTCAGGAATTTGCCTATGGTGGTTGGTGCAGTACTAGCTTTCATAATACAAGAAATATATTCCTGACCAGTGTTAAGATGGGCTTGAGAATTTAGACTTTAGAATCTAAGACTTGTAGTATATCTGTCCAGGAAAAGGGTAGGAGTGGGGACACTTGACATAAACATCTAGAGTCATTTTAAATGCTCTATAACCAATCTGCATAGGAGTGACAGTAACAATGCCGGGATGGTGGGAAATGTGTGCCAGTGAGGAGTGACTGCAAGGGGTAGGCAGGATAATCTGAGATGTCTGAAATAGAAGAGTTCTTTTGAATCTAGATCATCCCTTAGTGACTGAAAAAGCTAGAAGCTTATGTCTGGGAGGTATTAAGGAGTAAAGCAGTGCCTTTATTTTTTTTTTAACTTTCCTTTAACAGTTTCCTAAATAAACATCCACAGGGCAGGATTAATTTCTCTAATTATAAACATCTAGTTCTGTTTCTAATGCTCAAGGGTGTTCTACCCATCTTCCAACTGCTCCTTCAGCAGGAATCAGTAAATCCTGTGTCACATATTCCAGCTCTTTGAATATGTCCTGGATATCTACAATAAACATATACACACTTGTATAAACCTGGGGTGTGAACGACTTAGTGGTAGCTAAAGTCATAATCAGCCCACAAATTGCGAAAGTCTAATTGATGGATGTGATCAAAGATATTATGTGACAGCTGTTTGTGAGTTTACATTACATTACATTACATTACATTACATTACATTACATTACATTACATGCAGATGCAGTCTTATTCTGTCTTCTAGTGGACACATATTTATTCCATAAAATCGTCAACTTAATTTGAAACTTGCTTTAGTAGACAGAAGAGATAGATAAACATTATTTTCTAAATCTTTGATTTATTTAATATTTGCAGCATTGCCTAAACTAATGTTACTGCAGTTCTGAGCTGTGATAGTGCCCCATCAATATCACTGAAATTGTGCTGATTTATATTTTTGGAGAATATTGTCTCTAGTGTCTAATTTTGTGTCTGACTCCATTAGGCCTTGCTCATGTAAGTAATGATTCCAAGGACATCAGTACCGGCACATCAAAGAAAAGGTGAATCAGGATTAACATGGCAAGTAAAGATCTACAAAATAGTTGTCAATGTCTGATTGATGGCTCCCTTACTAGTCATTGGACAGAAAGAGAAAAGATATCCAACCATAAAGAAAAGGCTGGTAGCAATCACAAAAAAATAAAAAAATGATACTACATCTGGTCCAAAGGGACTAGCTGAAACCATCCATTCCTAAGGCAGAAGACATGAATCGACCCATGACATCCAGTTACAGCATTTTTAATTAATTTTGGAAAATCTGCCTGTCACTATAATAATGTTTTGAAAAGATGAAAGTATCTGAGTTTATCTTGAGTGTTTTCACACATACATCCACGTATGTCCTATCTTACAGAAACACAGAAGTCAATGATTTTACTGAAGCCTTTGGCAATACAAGATTTACCATTATATTACATAAGAAGAGAGACAACAAATAGGTCATACAAGATATAGAATCATAGAATCATAGAATCATAGAATCATAGAATCACAGAATCATAGAATCACGAGGTTGGAAGAGACCCACCAGATCATCGAGTCCAACCATTCCTATCAAACACTAAACCATGTCCCTCAGGACCTCATCTACCCATACCTTAAACACCTCCAGGGAAGGTGAATCAACCACCTCCCTGGGCAGCCTGTTCCAATGTCCAATGACCCTTTCTGTGAAAAACTTCCTCCTAATGTCTAGCCTAAATTCAGAGTCGAAACTGACAGTTGTGTGCCTTTCCAACTCCAAATGTTACTATCCCTGTGCCTCAGTTTCTGGGAGAAGCTTTATGGAAATGGTGAAAGAAGGAAGGATGATGGTAGCAGGGTGACTTCCCCTCATTCCAAGTATTTTCTTAGTGAGACTGGTTGAAGGTTGTCAGCGCTGATGTGGAAATGAGGGCAACAGAGAGAAGGGATGTGGTGGTTGATTATTGATGCCACAGAGCTCACTTGAGTAACACCTCTGGGCTCCTGAAGGGTGTAATGTAGCTTACAATTACCAAGCTCCCTGCACCCTGGCAGTTCAAAAAAAGAGAGGCAATTATTAAAAATCTCTACAGAAGTCACTGATGTTTACAGACATATGCAGAGTTTGAATATCTTCCCTCAAAGCAATCCTATTGTAGAAAGAGAATTCTTCTCTGTGTATACATTCCTGAAGCCAAACCCAGTCCTTTCTCCCCCTGAAGCAGACATTTTAAAAGAAAGAAACCACAATTGTCCTTTTCTGTGACAAACAATCCACAGTGCATTTCTTATGATGTACCAAACAACCCATGATTTAACAATTCATCTTAAATTATCCCCAAAGTAATTCTAAAAACTATGACTTGTACACTGGTGATTTCCAGTTGTTTTCTAAATATCTACAGGTTGTAATACTCTAAAATATTTCAAAACTAAGTTTTTATTTATTTTTGTCTTCTAAAATATTACCCAGTTCCAGATGCTCTTTTCTCAGATAAATCCAAGGCAAGGGTCCTTCTACTGAAGTTTCATTTTTCAGAGAGAAGGTTCTGATTGAAGTCATCATGTTCTTGTTCTAAGGTTAAAAAAACTGCTCATTTAGAGAATTACTCACATAAACTCCAATCATCATCTGTCCTTCCAGGATTTGAAATACTAGTTCATTTCTTTGGCTATCTTCTTGCAAAAGAAGTGAAGACAGAATAACAGTAGAAATGACTGATTTTTTTTTTCTTTCAAAGAGAAAGCAAAGCTCTTACTCTATTTCAGCAGCTCATAAGGTGCTTCTATTTCACATTGCAAATAATCTACAATCTTATACGTATAAAGTAAGACATTTATGGTGGTTGGTGTATATACCAAAACATTACTTATCAAAGACTATATCAAAGCATCTGCTAAATAGTACTTTTTTTTCCTTCATGTTAACTCAGTGTCTTCCACTGAGTTTCCACTGAAACACGGGGACTGTAAAAGTGACTCTGGTGTCTAAATATAGAAAAATGGACCTCTGAAGGCATCAGCAAGCCCTCTAAATGTAACTTTCAAGAATGTGGGAGCATAACAGGATCTATGCTCATCTGTTAGCTTATCTGTTTCATAGTTGCAATACAAATAATGTGCCCAGACATTAAGAACTGTATTGAGTCTCTGAGTAATAAGTATGAATCACTGCCTCCTTTTCTTTATATTACAACCTGCTCCTTTCCAGTCAAAAAGCCTGCTGATGTTCAAAGGGAAAAAACCCCATAGGATTACATCTTGGTAGTCTACAATCACAGAATCATAGAATGTGTTTGTTGGAAGGGGCCTTCAAAAATTATATAGACCAACCCCCCTTCATGGGAAGGGATGTTCATACTTTTTTTGATGCAGTCCAGGATACAATTGGCCACCTGGGCTGTGATGCATATTATTGGCTCATGTCCAGTTCTTCATCCACCAGTACACTCAAATTCTTCTCTGCAGGGCTGCTCTCAATGCCCTCATCCCCTGTCTGACTGATACTGAGGATTGCCCTGACCTAGATGCAGGATGTTGCATGTGGACTTGCTGAGCATTGTGACTTTTGCACAAGCCTAGTCATCAAGCCTACCAAGGTCCCTGTGGATGACTTTACTTCTCTCTAATGAATTAACAAGGAAAATAAAACTCAGAAAGAAAATTTGTACTGCTTTAGTCATCTAAGTGACCTCTTCTGCTCAGAGTTCCCATAGGTTCAGTGTGTAAAGTGGGTAACTTGAACCTTAGCAGTCCAGTGGACCAAAACTAGGGAAAAAAACCCCTCAGTTTAAATCTGTTTGGGAGGCTAAGAGAGGTCTCTAGATGGAAAAATTTGTAGTTTAAACAGACATTTTACCACTAGGTTTTAGTTCCTTTGCTATATCACAGTATAATGCCATCCAATCATACACAGAAGATTACCAGAGAGAAATGGATTGATGATATTTCTGTTCAGTAGCCAGAGCTACTGCTGAGTTATGTTTAGTCAGGTTCCTGGAAAGAGCCTCCATTTATTAGGAATTAGGAAATTCGACCAACCTTCTTCTTTATGTTTTTTTTTTCTATAGGAGTAATGACTTAGTAGAACTCATAGTTCTTTAAGCTAGGGTCCTTCGCATTTCCAGTACTGTATGGTTCAGGGACAGAGGCTAGTGAATGCAGAAGCAATGTCAAAACAGATAAATCAGTAGGGACTAGACTCCTAATTTGTAGCAGCAGAAGCAATCTGTGCTTAAGCTAATTGTCAGAGCATGAAACAATGTGGGAAGAGCTGTTTCTCAAGACAATGCGAGATTTAGTTGACCAGATCCACATCCAGCACCACCCTCCTGAGACCATGGGCTGGCAGGACAGATCACCACCTCTACACTTCTGAAAGTCTTGATCTTTCTCGCTCTGAGAAGTGAGAGATTGCCAAGAATAAGGAGGAAGAGGAAACTGAAATGGGAAAGGGGAGTAAGGAAGGAAGAATATAGGAGGCATAGAAAGATACATAGACTATGTCAAACAAAGAAATGGGACTAACAGGAATGAAGAAGCATGTAGCAGCATATGGATGAGGAACAATATGCTTACAGTGACAGTGAAAGGAGATGTATCAGCAATAGCATAACAAAAAAAGGGATCTGAATAGGAGACTTACAGGCTGGCAGAGGGTCAGTTTGATTTTTTACAGATCACCAGTGAACCAAACAGCCTGCCTGAAACATAGTCAGGGCAACTCAAGTCATAAAACATCACATGCACATAAAAGCCAAAGAAACAACAATCGAAGATCTCCTATTGTTTCTGTCCAGCAACAGATATACAACGAAAAATGCCAAACTAATAACAACTTTTTTCCCCAGGTTGTACAGATCAGGATGGCGTTTCTTTTTCTGTCTTTCCCTACATGACATTTAAAACCTGATGCTTTGTTTATATCTCTGTACTGTTTTCCAGCAAGTTTTGATTGCAAGTAAAGGTCTTATAGATTAAAATTTTCAATGGGTTATCCAAGGAAACTGTTCTTACTATTCCATGGTATCCCAAGGAACTTGTTTAATTTTATACAGTTGATGATTGTCCAGCACTCTAATCTATCAAGATCTCTGTAAGTTTAAGGGTTTCAATGGATCCTCCTAATTTAGTATTGTCAACAGGCTCAGTATGCATTCTACAGCTATGTCAAGGTAATTGATAAAAACACTGAAGAAAATTGGTTCTAAAATAGAGCTCTGGGGAACACCATTAGTGACTAGCTACCAACCAGATGTTACTCTGTTTACTATAGCCCTCTGAACCTGGCCCTTCAGCTGATTGTTCACCCATTGTGTTGTGATATATGTGTATATTATAGCTTCTTAAAGAATGCAGAAATTACCTCACTTAAAAATAAGAGGATCACTAAAGAATGCTTCTTCAGGTTGGTTCATAACTTAATAGGATAACAGTTTATCTTTCCTTTCTGATTCTGGTGTTTTAAGTCCTATTGCTAGAATTCCCTGCCATTAGAAGAACTTCAAGTGTTAAGAGATATGTATATAATACATCAAAAAAGTCTCCAGAAATCCAGGAAATAATTCATGACTGTCACTGAAGAGATGAAATAGAGTTTTCTTTTAAGGAAAAGGGTTAAGTTATTTTCTACAGCTTATTTTTCTAATGCATATACCAAATAAACAAAGAAATTAATCAGGAAATCAGCATTCTTAAGTATGAGCACATACTAGTCTAGTGCTAATATGTTAACAGAAATTAAGACTGAAATGCTCTTACTATTTCTGTTTCCTCACATCTGAGTTGCTTTAAAATGCCTCATTCCTGTTCCTGGCCGAAGTATCTTGCTCAAATATATTTTTCAAATAGGTAAAGTACTTGAATTATACACTTTATTGAAAAATATTTTTAAACAGTAGATTTTTCTACAGTTCTCCTGACCTCCAAAGAGGTTCTTCCTTTGATAATTAAAAGAAGGGGCTTTAAATGTCTCCTGATGCTGCTAACAACCTTTCTCTGTGATAACTAACAGAACTACTCCCAGAGAAATTCACCGCTTGGTGTGTGTAAAAGCATCAGAATCTGTCCTGGATTAGTATTTCCATTTATAAAGTACCTGTCTTCCAGAAAAAAATAAAGATCTTCAAATACCTAAGAAGTCGAGCACTATTGTTAGCAGAGAGAAGGTAATTAGAATAATTGGTAGTTCCTTGGAGCTTGAAGTACCAATGTAGGCAGTGAAACAGGACAAGCTTTTCATACTCTGCACTGTAGTTTCATGAGCTTTTGCAAGAATTAATGCAGATGGTATTGTCTAGGTCTGGTCATGCTGAGCACTTTCTGGAGCTGGCACTGGGACTCTTTATAAGTTTCATAGCTTGGCTGAAGGTGGTACCTATTTCTATGCAACTAATATGAAAAACTGTGAGAAATTTTATTTATTGAACAATTACTGGTGTACAGATGTCCCCATCTTAAATGTTTATAAGTGCAAATTTACAGATCTACTAGTAAGAAAGGTTATAAAAAATTGAATTTTGTTTTGTTAAATAACAAAAAAGAAAAGTAAAACCTTGCTGGTGCTAGCATTCATTTGAAAGTGCAGTAATTGGCAAACTATTTTTTTGTACAATTTATTTGAACTCTAACCCTATTTCAGCTTTACTACCTGACTTCCAGATCACTCCTGTGGCATAACCTAAAAATGTTGTTGCTCAGTTTGGATTTATAAGCTTTCTAAGAAAATTTTGAATACTAGTCCAAATGGATAAAAAAGCAGTTGTATGTAAGCAGGTGGTGAGCCTTAGCTGTAGATCACGGAAATACAGGAAAAGAGGCAAGTGTGAGAGACCTTTGGCATCATACTATTTTATTCCATATCAAGTTTTATTCACACCTGTGGAGATGCTTTTTATTCAACCCCGTTTAGTGTGTTAAGACTTCGCAGTGGGAATATCCTCAGCCAAGACCAAATAGTTTTCCAGAATAACATGAGAAGCCAGTAACATAGCAGAGAAAGTGGAGAGTTGCAAAGAGTCTCTCTAACATCTCGTTATTGATATGCACTGCCTCTATATGGCAATATCTCTGTGGGTAAATAAAGCAACATTGCAGACTTTCCTGCTTTTGAAAGCTAGAGTACAAACTGGTTGTGTTCAGGACTTCACTTGTTCCTGGGTCCACTCTGTACTCGATGCAATGATGCCTGAGACATAATAACTAATTTTTTTTCATCAAGAAGAGTCTTTTATGCGGTAAATCTAAATGATAACATTTCCAACCTAGGCACATCATTTAATGTTCCATTTAGGTGAGATAACTCCAGGCCATGAGAACCTACTTTCTGAGAGAAAGCAAAGATGCTGCTTTGTTCAGGTGCAAATCAATAACAGCTACATGATAACTATTAAATGACAGAAAACAAGTCGATAAAATCAGGCCCTCACAAATCAGGTAGGGGCAAACTTAAATGAACAGACAAGTCATAGGACTGTATGAAATTTTTAGATTTATTAAAACATAAGAATTTGAAAAGGCGATAGCTAATGTCATAGGCTTTTCTTGGGTCTTGTCATTGTGGTTCCTAAGTTTCTCGTTTTCCTAATTCATACCCTATTTACTATTATAACTATGATAATCTGCTATATTTTCTTATCTAAAACATGATTTTCAAATCTACTATATTTTCTTATCTAAAACATGATTTTCAAATATCTGTATGTTGACTTCCTGTTATGAAAGACTAAATTTATGTAACAGCATGAAGAATCATGTCTTCAAGGGAACCAAAGGTTGAACTTTCTATGCTCTGGTTTCTATATTAATTTTAGAAAGGTCCAAAACAGCCAGAAAAAAAAATTCCTTACAGTAAATTAATGATGATATGGTGCATGAAGCTATACTCTCAGATTATACTGCGGTTTTGTAATGTTGTCCTAAATTAAAGAAGAGGTAGAACTTGCAGTTCCAGAAATATGTGGGGTAGAAAATATCTGCTCTGAATCAGCATTTGAGAACACTGGTCATCCAGGCTTGGAGTTTTTCCCACAGTACAGAAGTCTGGAATCGCTCAGCTGGACACCATTACATTTTCACAGGAAAATGCATTTGGCTTGAGGATCAACACAGTGTGAAAAGATAAAAAGAAATTGAAATTGGAAAACTTCTCATAGGCAACAGCATTACCTTTTGGTCAACTTGTCTTTTGCATCTGACAGAAAGATAAATAAAGGTCAGAAATACATGAAATGATGCAATGTGAAAGAAAAAAAAAATCTTTTTCTATCTATGCAAAAAAGCCATTGGCCAGATTTACTACATGCTCTGGCAAAATCCAGGTTGAGACCCCAGAAACAGAAATTCTGCCAACTTTGAAAGAAACAGAATGACACTGCAGTTTGCAACAGGTCTTCAGGCAGTCAGTGAAAAGAGTTGAAGCACTCGGTGCTTGGAGAGGATGATATGTCCAGAAAATATGCTGATTCAGAATGACTTACAAAGACTACTGAATAATCCAAGGTGAGTCATTAATGTCTCTCAGGATGCCTCTGGGGGTTGCTTTCACTGATTTTTTTAGCAGGTAGTTGGCTCAAACACTGCTTATGTTGATACTATATGCTATCTTTTACTTGTAGTGAGTTTTCCTACTCTTGTACCACCCAATCTTTGGTGAAGGATGCACTGCTAGCATTATGATGCTAGTCATTGAGGAAGGAGATGTTACAAGCAAAAAATGTTAGCATTGACATATAGCCTCTCCAGAAATGCAACACATTTTTTGGGGGTACGATTTCTTTCTAAGATTTTTCAAATGGTTTCTTTTTTTCCTGAGAAAAGTATATATTTTCTATTCTGTCTTTCCATACTACTTTTGCATCCCAATCAAAAGAGAGCTTAAGATTGTCATTCTTTACCCCTTGTGAAGAGTAAAGATAAAATTGCTCTTTATAGCACTGGTGCAATTCTGCAATGGAAGGATCTCTGCCTTTACTAAGCCATAATTTAGCCTATGATTTGCCATGTTTTTTGGAATAAAGTGATTATATAAATGTAAATTGTTGTTATTGGCATTGGCATGAGCTTTGATAATCTGGTAACAAGAAAGATCAAGAAAGCAGTGCTTGTATTCAACCCGTTATCTAGTGGCATACAGCTCTTTCTATCCAGCTCATAGCTATCTCTCATGCATCTGTAGGATTGCATGATTTTTAAACTAACTAAAAAAGAATCATTCTGCACTTCAATGCCCATTCTCAAACAGTTTATTTAATATGATGGTCTGGATTAAAGCCTGCAATTATTTCAAACGCAAAACCAGAAGAAAAGACACTATATTTTGTCTTCAAAAACAAATACAGATGCTATATTTCTTTCATTCTTTTTTTTTTTTTTTTTTTTTTTTTTTCCCTGAACAGAATCATGGAATCATAGATTAGTTTGGATTGGAAGGGACCTTACAATTCATCTAGTCCAACTGCCCTGCCGTAGTCAGGGACACTTCTCACTCTATAAGACTGCCCAAGGCTCCATCCAACCTGGCCTTGAAGACTTACAGGGATGGGGCAGGCACAGCTTCCCTGGGCAACCTGTTCCAGTGCCTCACCACTCTCATGGTGAAAAAATTCCTCTTAATGTCTAATCTAAATCTTCCCCCTTCCAATTTGTAGTCAGTGCCCCAGTACTACCACTATAAATCTTTGTAAAAAGTCTTGTAGCCAGCTTTATTGTACTTGAAGTACTTGAAGGCCAGTATAACACCTCCTCAGAGCATTCTCTTCTCCAGGCTGAACAAGCCCAACTGTCTCAGCCTGTTCTCTTATGGAAGTACTCTAGCCCCGCTCTGGACCCCTTCCAACAATTCCACGTCCTTTGTATTTTGAGGATTCCAGAACTGGATACAGGACTCTAGGTCAGGTCTCACGTGAGAGGAATAGAGAGGCAGAATCACCTCCCTCCACCTTCTGGTCAAGCTTCTTTTGGTGCAGTCCAGGATACAGTTGGCCTTCTGGGCTGCGAGGACATATTGGCAGTTCATATCATCGATCAGCACCCACAAGTCCTTCTCCATAGGGCTACCCTCAATCACATCATTCTCCATCCTGTACTGAAACTGCAGATTGCCCTGACCCAGTTATAGGACTTCATACTTGGTACTGTTGAACCTCATGAGGTTCTCACAGCCCCACTTCTCCAGCCTGTCCAGATCCCTCTGGATGACATCCCATCCTTCTGATGTTGCAACTGCACCACTCAGGTTGGTTTCGTCTGCAAACTTGCTGAGGGTGCATTCAATCTCACTGTCTATATCATTGATGAAGGTATCACTGGTACCTGAGGGACACCACTTGTCACAGATGTCACCTGGACATCAAGCCATTGACCACTGCTCTCTGAATATGACCATCCAAACTATTTCTTACCCACCAAACAGTACACCCATCAAATCCATACCCCTTCAATTTAAAGAGGAGGATGTTGTGGGGAACTGTGTCAAAGGCTTTACAGAAGTCCACCTGTTGAAGAAGATCACACCTGTAGGTTTTCCCACGTCCACTGCTGTCGTTACCCCATCATAGAAAGCTACTAGGTTGGTCATACTAGGTTTGGTTGAGACTCCAGCTCTGGCATTCACTTCATGCCACTGAAATTTAGTTTTGATGAAGTTTGTTGCTGGGAAAGGCATGACCCATTCCAGACCAAACAGAATATGAGCATATGCTGATTGTAGAGAAATTCTTTGTGAAACCATCAGAATGTAAGTTACAGACAATCCTCCTCTTTAAAATACTCTTCTGACTTCCAGTGAGCTTTCCTGCACCAAGGGAGTGCAATTGGTTTCTGATGAAATCAAATGAGTTCCTTCCACAAGGTCTTCCAGAACTTAAAGACATCAGAATGAAATGTGTGTGCTTCCTCTCCAATAAGTTTGTTTCCATTTACTAAAAAATATAGATAGCTCCTGATTTAGGTAGGCGGATTTATCTCCGCTAGAAGAGGAGATAATTATGTAAGTCAGTGATTTAAAATAGATATCCCTGTGTGCTTTGCCTGATCATCTTTACTGTAGAAGTCAAGTACTAACAAATACATCTTTGCTTGAGGGGGAGCTTTTCTGTAGAGAACTTCTATGAGTCATGACTAAGGGAGAAATTAATGCTGTAGTAGCTTTGCTAGGGTCAGAGGATGGATGCTTAATATTTTCTGAAAATCAGAAGAGGGATGTCATTCTATTTATTTCTAAAGTTTCAACTCTAGGGGGAAAAAAAAATCTTTCTTACTGTTGAAAATAGGTTAGAAAAAAAATCCTGTTGTCAACTAGTACCATACTGTATCTTTTTTGGTTTCCTGTTTGACTCATTTTTGTACTTAGAAGTGTTTGCTACATACTGGTTTGCTTATTTAGCAAACTGCAAGCAGGCTGCCATTTTTAGCAGGAAAAAGGAGGGATTGTGTAAACCAGGTAGCAAGACATCTTAAAACATTTCTAGAAAAATGGAACTTGATTGTAAAGACTTGTGAGACTAGAAAAGTGAGACTACCATACAGACAGCAAACTAGGAAAGATCTAGTGAAATACTGTATTAGGAATCTTGCACGAGACAGGTATCTTAGATTTTGAAGACTTTTAAATGCTTTCTTGTATCTCTAAATGTTTTAATCCTGTGAAAATGAGGCCTTAGGTCAATGCTTCTAAATAAAAGACAGTATCTTCAAAATGTTTCTATCCATTTAGGATGGGACTGTTTCATTTTATTTAAACTGCTTAAAAGTTAGCAGTAATATTAACAGAAAGGGGTAAATCACCTTCTCAGAAGACAGGCATTTAAGTCTATATGTCATGAGTGCAACTCCTCTAGCTGCACAACTATAGACCAACTAAATGACCATATGATATGAGACAGAAAATATGTGGGTAAAGAGAGAGAATTCCTACCCTCGGTGTCTGCCATCTACAGAGATCACACATTGATGTCACCTACACTATAGTTTACGGACCTAATGAGCACACTTTATAATTTTTCTTTTTAACAAACTCAAAATCCTTTAATAGAAGGGATGTGGCTTTTCCATTCATGATGGGAATATTTAACTCCTGAGGAATTAGGTTAATCTATTTTAGTAAATTGTCACATGAACAAACGGGACGATGAACATTGTCTATATGATAATATAGAAATACAGCATACAAATACTCAAGACAATGTAAAAAGTATAGCATAGGAGGAGAGGACACTGAAAAATAAATCAATTCATTACTAACAAAGTGAAAGGCAGAAAAACATTCATGAAAAAAGTAGATTTTTGATGCAAGAGTTTAAATTAGTTCAAAACTTTCTATTAACTTGCTAGTTAGATTTTTGAACATTGTGAGAGAAAGTTTCAGGGAAAGAAAGAACACAAGAAAGAACTTCATTAATTTTTAATCTTTGAAACAGTTGTCAGTGAAAGGGATTATGGATTCATTCTAATTATAATCTGTTAAATGTAAAACAAATCTATTTATTCAGACTTCTTAATTCCTTTCTGGATAATTTAACAATTTGGATGATTGGATGTAGCTGGATGATTGCAAGGGAAAATCTTGGCCCTGAACATTTTTGAAAAATGCCAGACATTATAAATTTAACATTCTTACTTTCCTATCGCTATTTACTGTCCTGACTGGTCAACAAATATGTTTTAAAATTTCAGTCTTACATGTTGTGCGAGGTGATATATAAAAATAGTCAAATAACTACCTTTGGTATAAATATAAATATTCATGTCTACATTACATCTAGATTTCTTTTTTTTTTTTTTTTGGTTGCTGCTGTGGTATTATTCTAAAGACAAACTTTATTAATTCCTGAACACAGATGCCTACCCAGACAAGTTATACTTTCTAAGTTTCTAGATGACTGAATAAATAGATTTTTACATTTTTTTCAAAACATACAGGAAAAAATATTATTTATGTTCTTTTCAAATCTTTTTCATCCATTCACTTCAGTCAATTATATGTCAACTCAGCAAAGCACTTAAGCACCTGAAAAACTTAATGACTGTGAAAAGTGTCACCAATTATTTCCTGCAATCATCTTTTCCCATCCTGTTCTAGTGTTCTTGTTTTTTTTTTTTTTTTTGTATCTTTGCTGAGGTATTTAGAGATGATCTAATTTATATTCTAGCCATAATTTGTTAATCTCTACTTCTATTTTTCTCCTGTTTCATTTTATTGCATTTGAAATCTCTCAAATGCTATGATTTCATCATCTTGTTTTGTTCTGTACTAGAAGAGCATGTGAGAAGGGCGATATGCTCAGTTAGGCAATGTGTCAGAGCAAGGAACGTGGGCAGATGAATTTGAGTGTGACGTGTCAATCTAAAGATGAACTTGAGTATGTCAGTTCTGGGTACATGACAAGATATCCTTTCATAGGAAAGGGTAGTCATATCCAGCAGCAATGCCAAATGTGGCTCAGTACCAATGTCATCATGTACTATCATATTTTGAGCACTAGGTGGAGAGGAACTTTAGAAGACCGAAATGCTAATTAGATAGCTATGGCAATTGACTTGAAATGTTTACATCTGCTATAGACAAATCTGACAATGGTCAAAAGTATACTATAAAACATGATGTTACTATTATGGGTCTAGTCAATGCAACTTATCTAATGAGTCGGATCATCCTCATCCATTGTGAAGCCTGACCACTTCTACTTGAGGTCCTTCCTTGTAAAAGTTCCTTTTCTCTTCAAACATTTTAATATCTTTCTCTATTGGATCTCTTAAGGTGTCTAAATAGCTGCTCTTGTCATTCTATTGTTTGACAGAATGACTCTTTTCTCGCATCAAATCTGATAGAAATATCAGAATATGGGTTACTGGCTTCTGTCCTTAAAGCATTTGTGAGTGTTAATCATCATTCTCTGTCAAAAATATATGTTCACATGGCTGTTTCTCATGGGACACTTAAGATGAACATAAACCAATGACCATCTCCTAATTCTGGTGAAGACAAAGCCTCTGAAACTGTGCTAGAAAGGCACTTGAGAGAGGTTTAACTGTGGCCTCTGTCTTGCTTCTGCTGAACTGCAAAGAAGTAATATAGAAGACTTAGAAATGCAGGCTTTCATGGCAAGTCTGGGACTCATTCATTGTTCAGCAGCCCCACTAAAAACCTTTTCCTAAACTATTCAGACTGCCTTGGAATGACAATTGAGGTTTGGAAACTTGCCTTTTGCTATCACTTCTTTGATGTACAAAAAATACGCAGGAAATGATTCAGACAAAAGACTCCTGCACTGGGCACAGAACTCCAGTTATCTGTCACCACTCTACTGAGCAGAAGAGAAGGACCAACTCCCTCAATGGGCAATGCTCTTCCTAGTGACATCCAGGAACTTGTTGACCTTCTTTGGCCAAGGACCCATTGCTAGCTATTGTTTTTCTTAAAGAGCATTTGTCCTTCTTTAACTTTCATAGAATCATAGAAATGTTTGAGTTGGAAGGGACCTTAAAGAACGTGTAATTCTAACCCCCCTGCCACAGACAGGGACAGCTTCCACTAGTTCATGCTGCTCAAGGACCCATCCAACCTGACCTTGAACACTTCCAGGGATGAGGCATTCACAACTTCCTTGGACAATCTGTTCCTGTGCCTCACCACCCTCATCATGAAGAATTTCCTCATATCTAGTCTAAATCTTCCCCTCTTCAATTTATAGCCATTCCTCCTCATCCTATTGCTACATGCCTTTGTAAAATGTCCCTCCCCAGCTTTCTTGTAGGCCCCTTTCAGGTACTGGAACATCAACTCGGAGCCTTCTCTTCTCCTGGCTTAACAACCCTAAATCTCTAAGCCTGACATCGTCTGGGACATGCTCCAGTCCTCTGGTCATCATTGTAGCCCTATTTTTACTGGCATGTTGGATTCAACATATTGTATTTAGTGAGAGGAAATATGCCATCTTTCTTCTTTTACTGTGCTACACTGAGCAAGCTTTCACTCATACAGTTTCCTGAAATGGTCTTTTAATTTCTCAAACCAAAACCATATGCATGCTTTTGCATGTTGCACTGTTTGTTTTCTTCTGAACACAGAGGACAATATGAAAACTTATATGAGACTTGTAAGAACAACCATAGTGGATCAGAACAATGTTACAGAGTATAGAAGTATTTAATCTCAGTTCTACTTTAGACAGTGATTCTATGTGTGGGAGACTCACCACCTGATTTCTGTTGGAAGTATCATTAGTTCATTTTAAGATGAGCAGAACACAGTCATAGAACATAGCCTTCTATGTTGAAGTACTGTGTAGATATGTATACTTAATTGTATTTATTATTAACTGCATGCATACTCTGAAATGCTTTTCCTTGGTTGCAAATAGTGGAAATTCCTACCTCATACAATCTGTTTAAAATTTAAGTGATATGGTGATGTACATTTTTGAACACTGTAGCATTACATGAATCTCATTTGAATTACAACAGTCCTCTTTTCCTTCAATTTTCTTTGTTTTGGCAGTGTCTCTCAATATCGATCTATCAGTAGCTTACATTAGTGCTCTTTTGGTTTTTGTGCCATGTGTTTTTGTGAATATAATAAACTTGGACCCAAGACACACCTTTACCTTTTCTCTTTTGCAGTATTTTCTCTTTCAATAAAACCATTAGTCATGAAGTATTGACCTTTTTTTTGATTTTTCAAAATGTTTACACTTTATTTCCTTTCAGCTAATATTTTTTTCACTGGCGCTATACCAACTGCTTTACAGAAATTCAAGTGATGGATGGAAAACTGTCACCTTTATTAGAGAATTATTTGTCTTCACAAAGAAAGTTACCAGGTAATTCTTGTGCAGTCTACCTTGGATGAGTATGTTGCATTTCATTTAATTTTATTCCATTTTCTGTTTATCTCTATATACTTTGGAGTAAAACTTGCAAGTTTTTAGTTACCTACAGGAAATTCTTAAATATGGCATGTCATTTACCAAGAAGTCTTGCTACTGCCCTCACAACTTCATTTACCAATTTCAACAACATTTTGGGATGGAAAACTTCTAGTCTGCATCATTAAGTACATATACACTGTCTACTTCTCAGTCAAGCTGGAAGAGAAACCTTTACATAGTGTGAACAGTCCTCTATCTTTGACTGCTTTATGCAAACACAAAGAAACCTTCTCTGGCTTGTCCAGCTGTTTGCTAATCCATTGAGGGTGTTCAGATAAGGTTTCATGTGCTCTGAACATTACATTTTGTCTGCTCAGGAATCTGCAGACTTTCAGACAAAGAGTCAATGTAGTCCTGACAGAAGAATCTAGTCCTGACACAGTTCTAAGGACAACCTTTAACAAAGGATTAAGATACATCCTCAGTTTTACTTTCATCTGGAATGCTTGAATTCCAGTTCCACACCCACTAAATCAGTGGATATCTTCTTTTTCTCATATTTGGCCACATTACCCTTACTGAACAGTGAGAGGATCCTTACTGAAAAGTGAGAGGAATGTATTTCTTCAGCTTTTGGACTAAAGCTAGATTATCTTTAGTCAGTGTTACACTTGAATTGCCTAACAACTTCACTTCTTATGTCTTTGGGTTTCTTTTGCTTCACATGTTGGAAGAAGCTTTCTTTGCTTGTTTTCAATTATGCTACTACTTTAGCAGAAATTTTTGCTTTTTACTTATACTTGGAAATACTGAAGACCTAATGCCTCTCGTTCACTCTTTTTATCCACTCCAAATTAAATCTCTGATTTTCAATTGTTGAATAGTCCTGTTGAGCCCAAAACACGTCCCTGCACATCTTGAGATACAGCTCTGTATAATTACCAGTCATTTCATCTAAGGTATATTTTAGGTATATTAGTTTAGACCTAATTAATTAATTAATTGTCTATAAACAAGGGCCTCCTCTTTGTTTATGCTAAAATGATACAACTTTTATTAGCCAAGTGACAGCCTCCTGGTTAACACTTTCAGGAACAGGAGGCCCTTATCACTTCTATTTACATTTGCTCTCCATTATGTATTACTGAAGTCAACGTTTCCAATGAAGACCAAAATTGTGGTAATGTTTATTTCCGTTTCCAATTATAGCTGATACCCAGCAATAGATTAGTACAATCTCTTAAATTACTCCAAGATTCTTTCAGCCTAAACAGACTTTATTTTATAATTTATCTCCCTTCTTATTCCTAAAATGTTTATCAACTCTTGAATTTGGGGCATTTTGTGTCCAGGTGGCCAAGAAGGCCAGTGGCGCCTTGGCTTGTATCAGAAATGGTGTAACCAGCAGGTCCAGGGAGGTTATTCTCCCTCTGTATTCAGCACTGGTGAGACCGCTCCTTGAGTCCTGTGTTCAGTTCTTACCACAAGAAGGATTTTGAGGCTCTGCAGCGAGTCCAGAGAAGAGCAACGAAGCTGGTGAAGGGGATGGAGAACAGACCTTATGAGGAACGACTGAGAGAGCTGGGATTGTTTAGCCTGGAGAAGAGGAGGCTGAGAGGAAACCTCACTACTCTCTACAACCACCTGAAAGGAGGTTGTGGAGAGGAGGGAGCTGGCCTCTTCTCCCAAGTGACAGGGGACAGGACAAGAGGGAATGGCCTCAAACTCTGCCAGGGTAGGTTCAGGCTGGACATTAGGAAAATATTTTTCACAGAAAGGGTCATTGGGCACTGGAACAGTCTGCTCAGGGAGGTGGTTGATTCACCTTCCCTGGAGGTGCTTAAGGCACGGGTGGATGAGATGCTAATGGGCATGGTTTAGTGTTTGATAGGAACGGTTGAACTTGATGATCCAGTGGATTTCTTCCAAACTAGTTATTCTATGATTCTATGACCCCATAACAATTTGTCTTTCTATCTTTTTAAACACCAAACCCAGGAGTACCAGTGCTCGGTGCCATGAAAACTATATCACTAAGTCATTTCTGTAGTGTCTGGTCTATGTCTATGGTGTTATTCATATAACGTCTTGTTTCACATCTGGTATTTCTAGCTCTATGTACTCTACTTTACTGCTCAAGAATCTTGTGTAAATCTGCATATTTTTAAGTTGTCTTTTTGGTGAGCATTCATCCTCACTTCTACTTCAATTTCCATAGGAATACTATCCATCATCAAATATATACTAGCTCCTGCAACGATCCTTGGTGAGTAGGGAAAAATCGGTTTCTTCTCTATGATATTTATCCAGGCTAGAACAATGAAAATAATTCAACCTTCTTTTTCCTAAGTGCTACATTTTTGAGAGAGACTTTTTGAAAACTTCTTGTTAGCTTTGAACCCAACAATATTTCTATGGCTTAGCAGT
This sequence comes from Coccyzus lansbergi, assembly GCA_033558105.1. Lineage (NCBI taxonomy): Eukaryota > Metazoa > Chordata > Aves > Cuculiformes > Coccyzidae > Coccyzus > Coccyzus lansbergi. The sequence continues at coordinate 2,245,620 of JAUMJK010000267.1, read as the reverse complement.
GCCCACAGAAATATGACTAATTTTTCCTTTCAATCACTGTATAGCACTGAATTGCAGTCTCTGAGTACTGACATCTCTATCTTGGTCTGTGACGCAGAAGATGAGGAGGAAGGGCTGAGATGTCTTGTTTATCTCCATAAGACCAGAAAATATTGGGCAGATAAAAGCCTGACTACCAAAATTACTGCAGTTGAAAGCATGTGGTGCCGCTACTGAGTTTAGAAATGCTGTGCCTTTTAAGCAGGTTAGTAGTGGCCCATAACCAAACTGATGCTAGTTGCATGAAAGGATCTGTTGCAGATAATTTGGGGCTACATTTAATGCTTCTAAAGTGCTATGGGAAAAAAATCAGCTGTTTTCATTTGTAGCAGAGTATAGAAGTGTGATATAAATAGAGCTACGTACTTACATATGAGAATGGCTTGCTGCTGCTGTTAGTAAAGTTTAAAGATTGTATGATGGGTAGTTATGCTAGTTTTAGGTAAATTAGTTAGGCAATTAGTTAGAACAATTAGGCAATTAGTTCTTGCTTAGTTTTAGGCGAATTGTTGTGATTTCTTCAGAAAGAATTAAAAAAAGAACAAGTCAAAAGACTTCCACTTTTGTCTGAGATTAAAAATTTTATGCGTGAAGTTTATAATAAAGCACTAGAAAAAAAACCAAATCTCAGCCTTATGAAAACTTCTACTAAATAAATCCAGAAGTATCTAAGAGGATATATAAAAGCAGAGAAGACAACTGAAAACTCACTTCTCCCTGACTGTGAGATAAAAGTCACTCCCGGGTGTGAGCTAATCTTTTGTCACGTATTTAAACATCTAAGTTGTTGCTTCCACCTTTTAATTTCTTTAGGCAAATTTATGACTTATTTTATTTCATCTGGTGTAGGTGTAGATTAATCATTATTTAGATTTAAATGATATATCCGCAACATCTGTTACTTAGTAACATAAGTGTATGATTATATTCTGTAGTAATTAACTATTTTCATAAGTGTTTTTGAGAAAATTACATAGCTCATTAGACTTAGAGTAACCTGCACCCTACACAGGCTCTGTGCTAGTGTAAATTACATATAGTAATTGCTTTGGGGGCATGTTTGCCCTAAACTACTCGTGCTGGGGCCAACATGACTGGAAGAGGGCTGGTACTACTCAAACTGCTGAGTCATGACACATTACAGCTGGATTCAGAACATGTCTGCATTTTGTAGTCTGCGATGCCACATTTGCTGTTGACAAAGATTCAGAAAGATCTGCTGGAAACGTTCAGCCTTATAAGCAAAAAGAAAGAGATCTCTTTGTTGAGGGATAAATAGCTAGATAACACCAATAGAAATGCAGTCATTTAAAATAAAGGCACTAAGAAATCTAGAGGGCTTCCTGGAGCACATAAAGGAATTTAGGAGAAGATGGGACAAAAAAGATAAACCATTGATCAAACCAGATATTGTATTCAGCTTCTGTAAGAATACTTACCCTTGCTGGACATGCACCTGACCATGGAAGCATCTCTACATGATCTACAGCATTTCAGGTTGACTCATACAAAACTTATTTCTTTTCTGGTGCAGCTGATGAAAATGATGATGCTGGCTATATAAACCTGAAGTGTGGAGGAGATTTACCATTTTCCACCTTAATGATTTATGTATTTTCTATAAGTTTTTATAAATTCTTTGTCCTTTTCCCTATGTGCATGCATCGACCACAGATTGCAACATTCATCTTTGGCATCAGCACCTGAAGACAGAACAGCCAATGAATGCTGAAGTGTTGCAGACTGTTTACACAAAACCAACCACTGTTACTTCATTTCTGGTACTATACCTTCTGTTCACTGTTTGCTAATGATATTTTTTTTCTGATCTTTTCCTTAATGCTTTTAATTCATAGTTCAGATTTAGAACTGAATATTCAAGATGGACATGGATAAGCATAGACAATTATTGGAAGACTTACTGAAGCAAGTTAAAACAGGGTCTCGATTGTACTTCTTGTGCTTGCTTCTTGAATTTTTATGCTCTATTCTATCAGCAAGTGCTGCTAAGTCAAAATTGTTTTACCATGTAACAATAAGTAGGAAAATTTAAAAAAAAATCTTTTTTGATGAGATACCTTCTAAAAAAATTGCCTCTTGCTAATCACAATCTTTTAAAAAGCATTTCAAAACAACCTTTCCACTTAAAAACAAATCTCAGAAGAAACAACACTTCAGGTTAATTTTGCACTCTACTTTCAGTTGATTAGAGTCCATTATAATCAGGATGAACTCAGAGTTAAATGACACCCTGAAAGTTTCTCTTTCTGCTAGGAAAATTCTTCTTAGCATGTATAAATATTTCAGGATGGGACACATTATACTATTTAGCACAGCAAGGCCCCAGTCTTCACTTTATGCTTATAGTCAATTCAAAATATTAAAGAAAAAAAACAAAAAATAAAAAGGTGAAAGAAACATTTAACAGAAATATTTTATGTGATAAACCTGAAGGTTACCGAAATACCTAGAATCACAGAAACTGCACAGGGAAATCCATTGTGGGCAACAACCAACTATGAGGCATCTCTACTTAAGATATTTTAATCCAGAATTTATTGCAAAACATTTGAAATAAACAAGTCTAATAAAAAAGAAATAGAAAAGTGCTGGACGTAGCTAGCCTGTGATTAGACCGTTAACGTACTATTTCTGACTGGCGCGTCTTGGAAAGCTATTGGGCAGACCACCTGGCTGTGTTTTTCCTCTTTCCTTATTTATCAGTGTTAACTTCTTCTTTTAAAACACATATTTTAGAAATGTATTATAAGACCTCATGAAGACATTTGGCACCGTTTATCAAATGGTTACCATATTATCTCAACAAAATGAAGAACTCCACTCACTTACAGTTACCACATCGCCTGTCTGGATTATTGAGCATAAGAATAGATTGGACAGGCAGAATCAGATACCGAGATTCACCTCTCCGAGATGCACTCAGTGATGGGAAATGGACACCTTGATAAGTGCCTCATCAGAAAGCTAAGAACATCAATGATCATTCCTTAAATCCCCTCAAACTTATCCTGAAGATCCCTCAGATCCTATCTACAATTAAAATTAGACATATGGGTAACATTTTTCAAGGTCTGTGTTTAAATTTCAAAAATAGAATTGAGTGTCAAAAATTTGTTTTAAATCATGCAAATGTTAGAAATTAGTAACTGGATATACTCAAAATATTACATGTAACTCCCCAAGCCCACACATACACATAAGCTTTTGCAAAAATTTCAACATGCATGAATACTTTTTAGTATCTTCTGGAAATATAGGCTGAAGAACAGAATAGCTGTGCAAGTATTGTATGCAAATAGTCATATCTATCAAGACTTTTTGGAAAATAAATTCTAGAGCCAGAGACACACGACAGCCACTATTTACCAATATAATACAATTTTATTCTAGCTCTTATCCATTAGTTCTATTTTTCTTCATAGTACATTTGTCTTCTAATATTGGAAGACCAGGAGTTATGGTTCAGAATAAACACGTTTCATTTTCCTTACAATGATACATCATGCCGGTATAAAACACTTTGATATTTTTATCTAGTGACTCTCCTTCATTGGATTTTTCAGTCCACTTGATACTTCTCCGTTTTGTGAACCTCTTCATATGCCAGCAACTCAATGCATGATTTTTATGAGCTTGGTTTTGAATTAGTGTCATCATGAAATATTCATTCATAAAGTGCTTATTTATCATCTGTTATAGATTTCCATGATAATTCTCAATTACTTTAGTCATTGTTCTTACAGGATGGTGAAGTCATCAGAGAGATGATGCACACAAACACAAAATCAAAGGAAAAATGTCAAAACTGAGAAATAGTATAAAACATGTACATGCTTTGAGTATCTAAGTATAGCACTATTATGAAAATTACATAATGGAATAAAATCACTGTAACAATTGTTAGAACAAAAAGTGGGGTTATTCCAATAAAACTTGTCCCTAAGTATCCCTAAGTATCCACATTCCTAAATGTGGAATTCATTTGTGATCAGAACTTGAAGATATCCCCTCTTCCCAGCCAGAAGAAAAGTTTAATAATCCTGAAATGGATTCCAGTATCTTTAAACTTTTTGTGTGGCATGAAAACTTTAGGGGTTTTTGAGTTTTTTTATTTGATTTCAAATGTTTACTGATATTTTGTAAAACGAAAATACACTGACAATATTGGAAAGATATTTCAAATCAAATTTCTTCCTCAAAATGTAAGCATGGAAGTCAGCAACTTTTCAAATAGATTTCAATATATTGAGAGGGGATCACAAATAAGAAAAAAAACCAGATACATACTTACAATGACATTTTATTTTCAACATAGTACATTTCTGTATGCTATTTTTTTCATTCTATAAAGACCTAACTGGTACTGAAAGTGCCTGTAGAATCTTGTTTCATGCAAATCATATAGGATATTTGAAGTAGGTGGTGCAAATTGTTTTTTTCTATTGAAGTACTTAACACATTATGACTATTTAGTAAAGACATTTTAGCAGATTAAGTACAAAGAGATCAGGTCTTTTTTTTTTATGTGATTCAGAAATACTATGGCACTTCCTGACTCTGTTATTATATTCCATAGGACTTTCTGTAATTATTTTAATTAGTGAAAATTAAGATTCTTATACAGAGAAATCAGAATTTATTTTGAATACTTTACATTATTATGAAGATTTATTAGTAGTAATTAATATTAATATTTGAATATCTGTGAGTCTGATTAACAGAATCACGCACAACAAATATGAGCTTATTGATTGTAATGACCTTCTGTGGACTTCTTGAAGTAGTGCATGAATCTTGACCCTCACAGATTTACAAAACACAGGTAAAAACAATGTGGATCACTGTACATACTTACAGCAAGTATGCAATCAACACCTGCAGACAAGAATATGATGACTCAGTTGCATTCGTGACTCTACTTTGTTGTAGCGTGCATTGGTTCCCTTCTGTGTTTTCCCTCACCATATCACTTTCGGTTCAGATAACAAATTTTACTGAATTTCATTAGGGGTTTTTAACTATGGAAGAAGATATTATGGAAATCTCCAGCCTCCTAATTAGCAGTATGAAATTTTTGAAAACAGTGTTTCAAGTTAAATTTTTCCTCTGTGAAGACAGGAAATAATTTTGTTGTGAGCATCCTTGTACAGTAGATATTTAATAATTTCTGGGTTAATGTTTCCAGGCATAAAACTGGATGGAGGTAAAACTAAAAAAAAACTCATGGTCCACCAGTTAACCAAAGACTGGTAATGAACAGGGTGAATAAAGTTAGTTTGTTGAAAAAAGTGACTTACATAGTGTTCAGCACTGACAGAGCTATCTAACCTCAACACACGTTTTTGAGCACTAAAACTGAACTGTAAATGAATGAATGACATATTGTTCTTACACAGTAGGTAACAATCTGGCATGAATTTCTCATGTACTCTAATCATAAAACTTATCATATAAGAAAGGCAAACTGAATGTATGGTGTAAAATCTATCTAGTTGGCTATCTCATAAACAAGAATTTTTCATTTCATTTCAGTTTTAGGAAAAGAGCAAAATCAGTTTTGTATTTGTTTTCAAATCATTTAGTTCTACTTAATAATAATTCAAGGCTTCAGAAAAGTTGCATTAATCCAAGCAGAGAAGTTTTTTCAAATGCAGGGAAAAAAACCTTTATTAAGATATCTCTTTCTTTTCAATTGATTTTTTCAATAACTATATCCGTTAGGATAGAAAATTCAATTTATAAAACCATATGCTATACCTTAATTGAATAGAAAAGACTATTGGAACATTTTTTCTAAGATGTAGTAACAAGATAGCAAATTAAGATGTTAAGTCTGAAATAAGAGACAAATTGCACTCTGTGTCTGCAGAGCATCTCTGAATTTTGGAAGAATGTGAGAAGTCACTGAAATGAATCTCTGATTTAAAAGATATATTCACTTGCCTTCTCCTGAGTGCTCACATTCTCCGTGTCTTTTTAAGCATGTTTGGTGAGGATTCATCTGCAAAAGGTTCAGACGCGGAGGAAATGGACTAATACATTTTAAGGCATGAAACCAATAGATCCATAGACAAAATCTAGGAATCTGGGGCTTTAAGACCTTTATAAGCACAGGACACATGAAATCTTCAGATGTGAAAACAGACAGAAGAATGAAAAAAGCAACATGAAAATACATGAAGATAGGAAATACAAATAAATAATTTCATGAGGTAATATGATAGTTGATGCTCCTAGTATGCTAACTTTTGCCACATTTTTAGAAGGTGCATAGAGGAGAATATCCAAGCGGAGATGTAAATAACAGTGAGACATTTTGTGGATCTTGGTAAGAAGTAAGTCTCAGCTGTAATAGGCTGCCAAAGCAAAAAGTGCTTTGCATAAATCATATCTCTCCCTGAAATACATATGGCCAGAAACTTAATTCATAAACATTACTTATCACTGTTCCTCATGGTTTAGCACAGAATATTATTAGCATTTCATCTGAAATAATTTTTTTCTCTAGGGTGCAAAAAGCAATCAAGAATAACGAAGAAACACCATCTAAAACAGGTAAAGAAAATAAATGCCTATTGGTAATGCTTATAGCTACTGTGTCTGATTTGAGAGCCTATTTAAATGCCATCATTAGAATAGCTATGAGAACCACATTCCCATTGTGATACAGACACAATGCATCAATCCACAAGAAAGGAAGGGAATACTCACCAAAATATAAAAGAGTGTAAAGAAAAATTTTCTATCTGCAAAGTTTTGAAACTGCAGAATTGAAAATATTTTAATTTGCAGAAGTTTAGAAAGTTTTTTTACACTTGGAGATTTTTTCCTTTACTTAAAAAGAACATGGATTATTAAAGATGAAGACTTATAAAAGTTCTTTTCTATAAAACTAAAATTTTGCATTGTTTTCTAATGTGGATATTTGAATGAAAAAGTGTCATTAATAAAGTTTCAGACAAATTCTGTAGCAATGTCATTAATGAATATTGACAAGAAAATATCTTTAAAAAAATTTTTTTATCACTTCAAATGAGGTTTCCTGGTTCTTGATCACTGGTACAGATTATAAAAACAAAACAGCCGTGTACAACCTTAGTCTGCTTTGATTAAATTAATTTCCAAAGAGACCAGCTAAAATAAAAATTACAGACAATCTGCAAAAATCTAGAGTTAATCTTAAAAGTCACTTACCTTATTCTGACATTAAATGCTCACTAAACTAATGCTACAAGTGGTAGAAATAGTAATAGTATGCAAGACTCTGGAGTTAGCCTTAGCAGCCCTGTGGGAGAGGGTCACCATCAAAGCTGTTGCGTACATTGAACAGAGAGCAATCTTAGAAACTGTTTTGTAGTTTTGTGTATCCAGAACAACCTTGGTTTGTCTATGAGAACTCCCAGCCACCTAAACCACTAGGAATTCAAGGAAATAATCAATGGGACTGAAATCAGGTCCAGAAGTCAATTTTTTTCCTTGAAATTTCTCTTCTGAGATGCACAAAGATCAGCTGGTTCAAATTTCTGAGGATTGTACCCACCAGGGCAGACCTGGCTGGGAATTCACAAAGCTGTAGGGATTTTCAGATGCTTAATTCCTCATAGCCAGTGGGGAAATACTCAGTCTCTGTTTACTAGTGTTGTCTGTCCCTTGTCAGCTAACTGACAGCTCCTTTATGAGCTAGAACGGATGAGAAGCTGCCAGAATCTGCATCTGAGCACAGACAGAAGGTGTATGCAGGAATCTGCGTGTGGGAAAAAAAGGGATTCAAGGTGAAGAATTCTCTTTCCTGAATGCGATTAAATTCCTATCCATAGGTAGACTCCCTCCATAAACCCCCCCCATTTTTAAAGAATAAGTGTCCTTAAATCTGTACCTATGGAAGTACTCCTCATCTGCCCACCCACCTAGAGAGCAATGACACCTCTGATTTCCCAAGGAGCCATTAGGTCATCTAATGATGACCTCTTGATCTGTTGGTCAAGGTTTATCTTTGATTCTCAGCACATAATGGATGTTTACATGTGCTCACCCTAAATCCCCTTTACTGAAAACAGCAGTGGACAATTTACCTTTAAGACTTGAACCTCCCTGTGTAAGTATCTGCATTTCTTCTTTGCCTAATTAAGTGAGCTCAGACCAGTTTAGGACTGGCATTAGGTGTGATTAGTCTTACTGTTCTCTATCAGTACTATAAAACGGCCAGATAAAAATGTGTTTAAACCAAGAATGAGATTATGATGTCAATGCATTACTGCTTATTTTGAAGAATCATAGAATCATAGAACAACCAGGTTGGAAGAGACCCATCGGATCATCGAGTCCAACCATTCTTATCAAACACTAAACCATATCCCTCAGGACCTCATCTACCCGTGCCTTAAACACCTCCAGGGAAGGTGAATCAACCACCTCCCTGGGCAGCCTATCCCAATGCCCATTGACCCTCTGTATGAAAAACTTCCTCCTGATGTCTAACCTAAATCTCCCCTGGCAGAGCTTGAGGCCATTCCCTCTTGTCCTGTCCCCTGTCACTTGGGAGAAGAGGCCACCTCCCTCCTCTCTACAACCTCCTTCTTTTCTCTTGAGTTTGACTTAAGGATCAGGCAATACTCATCTGAAAGAACTTTCTCTGGGATACATCCTGAGCTCAAGATGAACTTCACCCTTTGAGAAATGCAACAATAAAGTATAGCTTACTATAAGAATGCCTTGGAAGAAAGCAACAGTTTCCCTGCCTGGGATCCTCACCCTGAGTGTATTCCTGGGCACTTCAGAGTACAGCTCAGAAGGAAGATGTGTGGTTTACACTGGTCAGTTGAAAACACCTTGTCTACATTCCTGTGAGTATTGCTTTCTGTACATCCCAACTGAATCACCATTGTTGCCTGAAAGGCAGGCTTTGCACTATCTGCTGCTGTTTGTTATTGCTGCTGTTCCCAGTGTGCTTCTTTGGCCCTGTTGTTTTCAACTGGGAGAGAGGAGTTAATGTTTTGTGAAGTATGAATCATTTAGTCTTCTGGCTACAACAGCACAAGCAGAATGAAATAGCAAACTGCTACAGAGCTTCTGGCTGCCAGTAACTGAAATTGGCAGATTAAGTTCAATGTAGTGTAAAATAACAGGGGGAGATGATTAGAAAACACTAATTACCTTTACCTAAACCCTTGTACTAGGAGATCCCCCATGACAAGGACTTATGGAGCAGCAAGAAGTAATTAGGTTTTTGACAGAACAATTGCTGCATAAGTAATTAAACTATCTATTTTCTTATTATTGCTAGATAATGCCAGTTATATATCATATAATAAAAAGAAAAAAAAATGCACATAAACCCCTTGAAAGTTTCAGCTAAGAGATAACAGCTTCAAGAGCCATTCTGTCATTGAGTTTTGTTTTTAAAGAAAAAAAAACAAATTAAGAACCAGTGTAATCATTATTCTCCTCTTATCTAAGGTGATTTCAAGTAACTGGCTATCTGTAAAACCAGATGAACAACCTGCAATTGGTGTTTTGGTTTCTGGACAGTCACTTCTATGCAGGAGTTTCTAGATGCTTGTATAAATACCTGTGTTAGGAGCAGGTAACTAAGTAACACCTTTTAGTATATTAGTTCCTCTTAACTTCCTCCCTTCCAGGTTTCTTTTATGTGTACAGCGAACATTGAGCCCTGCATTTTGTGACAATCATCCTCATTAAGATGTTGCTGAGTTGATAATACATTACAATATATTACAATATAATCTTCATCATTTCAGCAGTGCTCAGGTAAAATAACACTTAGTGGTGCTTAACATGCACTCTTTGTTACTCAGCCTCGAGATGATGCAAATTTGGCTATGGAATGTGAACTGAATTAGCCAAATCTTTGAACATAGGCAGAGTTCAGAAATGAAACATATTCGAAACAAATTAGAAACATATCTACTTTACCTTGTTTTAACTGTTAGGGTACAAGGAATAATTTTCCTTTCAATATGTGTTAGTAGAACTGTATCAAAAATTGGCTTAGCCAGCCATGGGTGAAAAGAGTTAGCAACCTAGAATAACACTCGTTTGTGCACATCAGCAGTTAGAGACAAAGAACATTTAACAACATAGCAGCTAAAATGTATTAAATCACCATGTCTTATTACTATACATTTTCCCAGGATAGAGATTACTTACTCATTATGATTCAGCCAGTCTTCACTTCCTTCATTGCTATTAATCAACCTCAATAAACATTGAAGGATATGGCCCCTTAGTAAATATAGATTTGATTTTATTAACTTTGCCTTCCTAATTAAAATGGTGTTCATTTAATCTATTCTGTTATTACAGTGTTTCTAATTAATAAGAAAATGATCAGCAGGATTCAGCAGGATTTCCTTGAAATAGTATATGGCTTTTTATTTGATCTTCCTGAAAGTAGTATCTTCCTGCCAAGATTTATAATGTCTTTTCAAGGTAGTATTGAACGGAATTCCACCAGAATGAGGGTTAGAGACTATTGGTATTTCATACACGTTATCAGTTGCCTTCAGCCTCAGCCTCTTGAGACAGAATAGCTTCACTGGAAACTATGATATCAGCCATAGTGAGGGCAGGATGTACTGCTGTGTGGAGTATTTTGTCATTTTAATAGAGTGATAGAAAAACAAATTACATCACAAGTTTAATATCAAACTTTTCATTACTTTGAGTAAGATTCTTTCATGATCATTCAGCAGTGTTAGTGAGATTGGTTCCTTGGTTTAAATCTCTGCCTCATGGGTAATGCTTTTATTTTCAGATCTTCAGGGTGTTTTAAATACTCCTAAATCATCTTAAATGTGGGGTTAGGGAAAGCACCTCTGTGACTCTTTGATTCCCATTTTCCTTCACTAAGTGAAAAAAGAAGCATGTGTAACAATAACCACAAAGGTGGGACAACTGAATGAATACTGTCCTAGTGATCCAGTATTTCCTTCTCTTTATCTACCACACTTTTCCCTTGTTGGTCTACACAATGGACCTCTGGAGTACACAGACGGTAAGATGTGAACAGAATTGATGGTGTAGTTGCTGAGAGAAGAGACTGTTCCTGGATGCACTACTTTTTGCCAAGAGGTGGTAAAATGGAACAGCAAATCTCTAGATCTTGCCTTCTCTCATAAATCCTTTCTCTGTATCAACACATTTGCATGCATGCAGCAAGTCACTGTTGCTAGGTCAGATCCTGATATGATGCGGATAAATGAAAAAAAAAAAAGAAAGAGTTAAAAAAAAAGTCATGGAAAATAACATACTTGCATACTACAGAGAAAGATAAGGGAGAGAAAACAGAACATAACCACTAATCAGTTCCTTCAAGTAAATCCCTGTTTGTCACAATGTTAATTTTTAACGAGCAGAAATAGATTTAGGCTTTCTTTGTGAACAAACGTATGCCAATTATTTAATGGAGATAATTTTAGGCTCACTTAACTTCATTAACCAAATATCTAAGGTTGTTGTAGTGATCAGAAAATATCTAAGATAATACTAACTTTCATCCTGTTCTGATTACCTTTAGATCTTTCTAGGAATATACACTGGATCACATTTTCAGTCTTAATTTTAATGTTTTAATTGCCTTTTATCATATAACCTACCTAGAAGGTGGAATAACAATGATAGAGTTTAAGATGCTAATTTCTTTTCACCTCTTGAATTCTTCTTTTTGAGAAGAAAACAACTTATCTTTTCTTAAACTTGTATAGAAAACGTTTTCACTATTTGTGTTTTCACTCTAGGAAATTTTCTATGAGCATTTCCTATCATTCTCAGAAGACATATTTGAAGAGAATAGCTTTAAGTGAACCACCCATAGACTTTTCCCATTCTGAGTTTTAGTAAGTTGTTGGATAGGGTAGAGCTTTCAAGTCAAAAGTAAAATCAAATGTAAACCTCTCATGGGAGAACAGAGATGCACCTATTAATGGACACGGTGTGATAGCAATGCTACTGACTTGATTTCATGCAGAATTGCAGTTACAAATCTGTTAGCAATATGGAGCCATCTTTGAGACTGCCTCCGTGTTTAATTTTCAACTGTCCTCTCATGGAATTTTCCTCTTCTAATGAAAAGTAATCTTATGTAAAGCTTCAGGATTCCTTGCCACCTCTTTTTATGTGCAATTCTCCATGTCTCATTTTCACTAGGTGAAGAGAAATCTCATGTTATTATAAAGTGTAAAACATGTTTTCATTTCATACTGAAAGTTGTCGAAGCAGATTGAGTGTAAGCGTAAGTCTTCGAATATATAAATAGTATTTTTTCTCTATAACTATAGAGAAAGCTATATATAACTATATAGTCTCAGAAAAGCAGGGAATTAACTGCTTCCTTTGTTCACATGTATAGGACAAGAAGTAATGGGCTTATAAAAACATTTTTAAAAGGCCGATTAGATGTTAGAAAGGGTACAAGGAGTGGTTAAGCGTAGGCAACAGTTGATCCAAGATGCTGTGGGATTTTTATCTTTGAAAAACTGTAAGCAGATCCATCCAAAGATGGACCAAGCATGAATTAAATAGACCCCAAAGTGCGGAATTGAAAGACTTGAATGACATACTGAGTTCCCAGCCAGTGTCATTTTCTGTAGTGCTAAGGCACAAATCTGCTCAAGTGTATTGACTGACAAAACTACCTTACTTTGATTGTTAATGCCAGTCTTAGATAGGAGAGATTACTTCCTTCAGGACAAAAGCAATTTAATTGGATCACTTATGATTTCTCAAGTCACGAGATGGATATATTAATTAGCAATTATTCGTTTCCTGTTGAGCAAGATTGCCTGTTTAGCTCACTGAAGTAGTGTTGTTTTATGGCAGTACTTGAATAATCAAAGAAACTTGGAGCCTCCTAGTCCAAAAAGCAACACATTACATAGTAAAATATAGGATCCAATCTCAGTTACTCACTGTGTAAATTAGTCATGAAAAAAGTTATAGAGAAAAAATGAAGACATACAAATGTAATGAAATATGCAAAATCACTAATAAATATAATGCCAGTGCTAGTACTAAAGCTTGTTTCTTCTAGGACTAAGCTCTACATAAAGACCTACCCAAATCTATACTTCTTCCTTTTTGCTTATAGTAGTGTACTGCACAAGGTCTTCCCTTAAAAAGGCATCAGCTTCCTGAACTGCAGATCAGTCATAGATTTAAGAATGCTCCAGGAGACTTTTGTTCAGTCTTAGCCTGATGTCACATTTTGCCAGTCATTTAGTCATTTTCTGTTGGTCACTTAGAGAAATAAAACATTGATTTGGGGAACCTTTGGTCTGACCTGATAGAACCATGTATATTTTGAGATATGTTGGACCTGAACTTCCTTTCAGAGGCATATGTATCATTTACTGACATAAATAGGTGTGCTCGCTTGCCAATATGCACACTAGATTCTCAACATTTGCCTTACATCATGTCGCACTTACATATACCCCAGGGAAAACACAGTATTTGTGCAAGGGCAGAATGAAGCCTTTCTTCCAAATATGCTTAAAGCTCGTTCCCATCCCCCACTACCTCCATCCACATTTGTGACTGTGAAATTGGACTGCAAGATGTAATATTTTTTATGAAATGTCAGTTAAATACCAAACGAAAACAACAAAAAAGGGGGTTTTAAGAGAGAAAGGAAGATTAAAGTAATCAGGTTGATTGATTGATTTTCAATGTAGAAGTTTGCCTCACCCACCTCCCTAAAAACCTCAAGGTTAGCTTGAGGGGTCCTTATTTTTGTCAGTCTTTTGTAATTTATACCATAGAAAGAAGTTGATTCTCTTTTAAGTTATTACACAAACACCCTTGGCCAAACATTCTGCTGCCTCCCTGTACAGTAGGGCAAAGCTGGGGGCTGCTGTTGCTCACCTGGAGGTTCTCTGAGCTACAAGGTTGTCGGGTAAATGGAGACCACAAAAATCCTTTTCCAAGCTAAGTTAATCTTTATTCTCTAGTCTACTTTACCTCTAAGGACACTGGATATAGGTATTCAGTGTATACAGGAGGCAAGAGAAATTCCTATATTGGATTTATGAGGCAAGAGAGCTTTTCACTGTCTGAATCTCTTTTACAGCTCTAGAAAAGAAAACTTTTATTTTACTTTTTAATTATTTCTCTTTTGGGTGGCAATGAAGGTTCTGACTTAATACTGCTAATTATACGGTGCCTTTAAACATCAGGTATAACATGATAGCTGCTTTGTTGGTCTACAGCTTGATGCCTAAACAAAAGAATTGAGAAATAAATAAAAGAGTAGCCTGCAGATAGTTGTCTCAGAGGAAACAACATTCAGGCAAGGCTGTAGCAGGCTCCTATCTACTGTGGATTGAATGAAAATGGAGCAAACTTTTCATACAGGCTGAGGCTGCCTGATGATACTCTGGAAATATTTTTTTATTGGCTTGTTTTGCCTCTGGAGAAGATATATTATATCATGTTAAGCTTCCACATTTTTGTGAAATGTTATCCAGTTAGAACTGTTCTAGACAGAAGAATTTTGGCTGATTCATTTTTCTCTGAAGTAGCAGAAATAACCAAAAATAAATTTAGAAGGTATTTCATGTCTGTAAAAATTCATATCTTTATTCATTTTACAAGAACTTCTCCACCAGTCTGCTTATACAAACATAGAAAAAGGCATTTTAACCCATACCATACAGCATACTTTCCAGAGGGAAATTTTATATCTTCTGCAGTGAGTTCTTTCCTCTCTCCAGTTTTAGCTCTCATGAAAGATCTCTTTTTAAATTATTGAAAAGAACTAATTTCCCTCAGTTGATCTATCTTGCTTTAATTTTCCTTCAGCAATAGTTGCCCTTTTTGGTTGCAAACTAGATTTTCTTCATGTATTGCTGAGTTTCCTATCAACCAAATAATTTCTGGGGCTTCCTGGAACTAATCATAGAATCACGGAATACTTAGGGTTGGAAGGGACCTTAAAGATCATCTAGTTCCAAGCCCCCTACCATGAGCAGGGACCTCCCACCAGATCAGGTTACCCAAGAGCCCACCCAACCTGGCCTTAAATGGTCCTCCACATTTTGTTCTAACTCCTTATCCTCATCTCTACTACTCACATTCTACTTAGTTCTTTTTGCTGCAACACCTGTTAGCCTAAGAATCAATAACAATTTTCTTCAATCCATCTTCTCAGGAGCCAAGCAAGCATCAGAAGAAGGGATTTGTGAAAGTGAGAGAATACATCTGTTGTTCTGAAAACAGGCACAGCTTTGCTGGGCCTCTTGCTCTCTTTCAGAACCTCTCTTAAACTGCCTGTGATCACCACACTTCTAGAACTAGCATCCTCTCCTTATCCTCCTTCAACTGGGTATTTTCCAGCAGTGTTGGCATGCTTGAGAGGTTTCCCCTTATTCTGAGGTGTGGCTCTTTGCATAACACAGAGTGGAATCAGTTCTGAAAATGCAGGATGTGATTCTTAATCTTTTCAAAGATATTCAAGAACATAGTCATCAAGTCCTGATTGCACTTCAAAGAAGAACAGAAACTCTGTGGGATGCCATATAGTTTTAGATTTCCCATCCTTTGTTGCAGATGTTATAACCATGATGGAATTTTATATTATGTCTATAAACTCTTTTCTGAATAAGTATCTAAGAGCTATGTGGAAATTAAATCCGATAGATGAATGTTGACCATATTTTCCTAAGTGGATAGTTGAAATCAGAATCAGCACTCAAGCCTAAGGAAAAAATTCCTATTCTGATGAATTTTTGACTAGTTGTGGGGGTTTTTGTCATTTTATAAAAAAAAAAAAGAAAAAAAAAAGAAGTCCAGATAATCTTATTTAACATCTCTTTACTTGAACAAGGTAGTTAATACCAGAGTAAATCTGACCCAGTAATTTCTTGCAGATCAGTACTGCTTCTGGAATGCCATTTGGAAGAGATTTTGAGCAAGCCATTTTATCTTTATATGCCTGTCCTTACCCTTCTCCTTTCCCTTTTCTTCTCCTTAAGGTAGGAAAAGTTCTACTGTCTTACATTTGGAATCACAACTCTTTTGCAAAATGTCTTTCTGTTGCTCTGCAGTTTTGTACTTTAATTCTATAAAATACAACAACCAAGAAGCAATTCCCTTGTCTGGAGGGAAAAGGCATGCAAGGCCTGCGTCTGTGTATCTTAACTTTCTTCTACTACTAACAACTCCAAAAAGGGTACCTGTGTCCAAACTACTGCTCGATAACAATCCCTGATGCTGTTAGCAACAGAATGCTCAAGTCCCATCCCAAAAGTGTTAGTTGGTACAGGGTAAAATAATGTCAATGTGCAAAAACATATAAAATTATACTGTGCTGCAGTACTGTTCTGTGAACCCATTTTACCTAGGAAAGTCATAGTTAATATCCACAATTTCAATGGTGGCTAATGGTTTCTACAGTATTTCAAAAATCATGTGAATTGGAACTGCAACAGTTAGTCATTCTGAGAGAGGTTTTGAAATCCTTGTGCATGAAAATCACCAGATAAATTTGTCAGTGGAGAGTGTTATCACAGGGGTTTTGTTCAAGCATAATAAGACACTTGTAGTCAAGAGGATGTTGACTATTTCATAAAATGAAGAACAGCTGAAATTCACCCACAACAAAATTGGTTTTGTTCACACAATTAATACTCCATATTTCTTTTTGAAATATGTCCCAAAGCTATTCTGCAATGGGAAAGTATTTTTTATTCTCTAGTGAATTTTATCTGCAAGTAGATCTCCTGGCATAAGATTTGGAGATGACAGAAACAATAAGGACAAACAGATGATGCCCAGTGTCCACATCTCAATTAAACTGAATAACAGTTAGGTTAACGTAATATTTTTTTCACACTTGAAAGTCAGCACACTCACCTTTTTATTTGAGGTTAAGTCTAATTCCTTAAGGTGCATGAGGTAAATATTTGCTGAGAACCTGAAATGTTTCCCATGAATCAAAAAGCCCTAGAATACTACAGTCATTAATGACTTGCCATCTTTCATCTCCATCACAGGCAGGCGATGCAATTTCAAGTACTGCATAGTATGTCAAGAGTGGAGCATTTATTGAAAGGTATCTTTTCTGTTCCCCTTGAAGCTCTACAGGGTGACTTATTTGATATATACTCTCCCTGGCTACTCCATTTTCTGTTTATCTGAGCATAAAACAGATGCTGTAAGAAAACCATACACTCCAAAAATCTCAGTATTTTTGCAAGGTCTCAGTTTGGAAATATTAGAGGTCAATTCAAATAATGAATAAAATAAATTAAAAAAAAATGCTAAGAGGAAGCAAAAATGTTGATTTCTTGAGGTTTCCTACACAATGGTTGTGTAACTTAAGGAATTTAGCTCTTTCTGTCCCTTTGGAAATAAAATAAATTAATAGTTCACATGAAACAAGGAGGAAGAAAAATGTGCTTGCCGGGTAACATATAACTGTCTATTAGATTATATTTTCTATTTCAGAGCATTGCATTTCAATGACAGGCACTCTCCCTGCACTTGGAGTGTTCTTTCATAACCTTCTCAGTTGAATGGGCAGCCCAGAACAACACCAGGATCA
Source organism: Coccyzus lansbergi (assembly GCA_033558105.1). NCBI lineage: Eukaryota > Metazoa > Chordata > Aves > Cuculiformes > Coccyzidae > Coccyzus > Coccyzus lansbergi. Next base: position 2,228,000 of record JAUMJK010000267.1, on the reverse strand, counting down.
GAGCATGAGTGAAAATATAGGTCTTTTCCTAGTCCATTTTCCTGCTTAACTTCTTTTTTTTTCAGATATAGCTCTTTCCACTCTGTGTCCCCTAAACAATCTGTTCTTCTCAAAATCTTGCTAAGTGCCTTTTTCATCAATGTAAATGATGCACAAAAGTGTCCATAATCAGCTTGTGAAGTGTGTGTTAGTCCTAGTGTTACATCTATCCCAGTTTAGCCTTAGACTCTTCTCCACAGAACTAACCAATCTGCATAGTTCTGGACTACCAGTTAAATGCTCATAGTCAATAGAACCAAACAGTTGAATCTGAGTGAGAACACAACACATCATGGTACTGGAAAACAGAACTCTAAATCCCTTCAGGAAGTCAGGCCATCAATGGGAAGTGGCATTATTGCCTTGCATCCCATCTATGTCAAGATGTCCTGCAAGCTACATGTTTATTCTTCATTTGCTTTTTTCTTTCCCGTCTGCTGAAAAGCATAGAGTGTCCTATAGCAGAAGGAGAACATTTTTGTAAAAATGAACATTTTTGTGGAATGTAAATAACTGCTTCACAACATCCCACACTCTGGATGAGTCTTGCTGTGCTGCAGGGATGTAAACCTGTCCACTCTCCTGATTAAGGGTGACTCAAAGCAAAACAGAAGCCCTCAGTAGTCAAAGCTAGTTGATTTATTACTGCCTTATAGCTGGTTTGAATACCAAATCTGAAACACATCTATTGAAAGGAGATGGGTGGCTCCTAGATCCTCGGGATTTCCCAAGTCTAAAGTCATGTGTAGACAGAATGCATCTCTTCAGGTGTCATCAACTGTCTGATGAAGCCATAGAAACACTCTAGTTGGGCAAAGGTAAGTGCAATGGGGACACGTTAACCTATGTCTGAGACCCACTTCTCTTCCATTGCCTTGAAATCTCTGTCAATAAACAGAAAGGGCAGAAAAAATCCCCACCCATCTAATTTTCTTTCTTTGTAAACACTTCTCATTCATGCTACCTTTTTTACAAATAAATTGCATAGTACTGCTACAAGCACAGACACAAATCAATCAGTCTGGTAGAATAAAGTGGCTTTGTTTTAACTTTAAGCAGTTTACAGCTTAGACTTCTGAGAAAAGCAATAGTTATCAATTTACCGAATGAAAGTCAGGTATTGAATGACAATTTTCTTATAATTAGGCATGGCAGCTGCCTCTGCAGGCAGGAACAGCTAGTTTTTTCACCAAAAAACCCAAAATCAGTTTTCTTTAGCCCATGATTATTTTAATAGCCAAGGTGTATTGCACAATTCTTGATCGGCGTCACCAGTTCCTGAAGTCTTTGTTCGTAAAAGTATCTTGAAGGACTAAATTTATCACTGTTGTACATAAACAAATTCCATAAAAAAATAACAGTGGTTTGGAGTCTGGAAGAGTTAAGGACCAACATATATTTTTGACAATAATGCTTACTTGCCTCTAAATTTGGGTTCTGCTACATAAAATTGGCAACTCCTTGTGCTGAGGATAAAAGAAGATGGCAAAGGTCATGTGGCATCAGATTCAGGTAGATATAGTGGAGGTGGAATTTGTTCCACTTTAAACAACTAGCAAGTAGGTTTTTTTCACCTAAGTTAGTCATTAAGGCAGTCTTTGTACAAGCTGTGTCTAGAATGTGATTTCTCTAAGCTACTTGGAATGTCCATATTACAAACAAGGGATTTAAGAAAGTCCTATATTTCTACATCTAACTATAGATGGAACCCTGATAACTAGCTTACAGTGCACTGGAAAGACAACAGGCCACATGAACCGATTCCTGGTATTCTCCATTTTGTGGACAATACACAATTTTTCTACTCTCACTTAGGTTCCCCTTGTTGAATAAGTGGCAAATACAAAGATCCCTTTAGATTTACATCAATGTCTTTTACTTCCCTCCTTACTAGCCCAGCATCTCCTCCTGCTGGGTGAACACACCTGAATGTTCTCCTTTCTCCCTTAGGTGGCTAGGGACGGAACCGTTGACATTGAAGTAAGATCATTATTGGTATATTGTCTATAAGACAGTATACACATCAGCACAGTATTTTAGGAAGAAAAGGTGATGGTTAAAAAGTTTTGTTTTGGAAAGTTCTATTTCAGATCCACCCAGAGGTTACATCAGCAATTCATAACACACTGTTACTGGAATGAGGCACAGCTTTAGGCTGTATATGTACAGGATGCATTTTAAATTGTTGTGAACAAAATGGATGGTACAAATCAAGTGTTTGTACGTCAACCTTCCCTTCCAGAATGCTATTAAGACTAGCAAAGCAGTCTTGTGTTTGCCTGGCCTGTCATGAGAATGGTGCAATATCTTTGTAGACTAAGTACCATTATGACATGGCTGACGTCATTTTCTGTCTTTAAGATATGAACATGAATAGGAGTATCCACAAGTATGTGTTTTATGTGTGCTTGACTGGATTGTCTTATTTTTTTTCCCCTACTAAGTAAAAAGGTTGTCTATAATTATACAGTATTACTCACCTGCCCAGCAGCAAAAATTCTCCCGCTAGTCCCAGGCGCCTCATAGCCATTAAGAGCCCTCGCACGGTCATGCCTTCACAGAAGCAGGCAACCACTCTTGCCTTGGGCAGGTGGCTCCGAAGCTTTCGCAGCAACTTATCAAAGCTCTGTTCCCCAGCATTGCTATAGATCTTGTAAGAATGTGCGATGCAGATCCCTTCCTTGGCTGCCATATCTTTGAAAGCTTCCATTCCACTTTCACCATAGTTTCCTAAATGCAAATAGAAACACACATGCATGTATGAAAATGTGCAGAAGCTTTTCTTCTGAAGCACCAAATATTGTAAAAATATGTAATATATCTGCATAGAGATTAGTGTACTAATCCTAAAAAAAAAAAAATAAATAACATTTTCATTTATTAGTCAATTTTCCAAGTAAAGATCAATGTGCTTTCCCAGAAATCTCACTTCCATTTAGTAACTTACACCTCTGTTGGAATCAAAGGCTGCTAAGTACCTCAATACCTTTGAAGATCTGGTCTCACACGTCTACAACAATTTATGTATAAATTGCATTTTTTTTAATTCTCTTGCGTTGACTAATTGTGGTCAAGTGCTCTGGGCTTTATTTCAGAAAATCTAAAAATATATGTTCAGAATAAATATTTTGAATATAAATCAAATAAAACAATGACTCATAACAATATGACTTTATATATAATGCAATCTTAAAAGCAAGAATATTTAATTATGCTGAAAGGTAAAACTTATCCTGGGAAGAAAGAACTTCTGGTAACTCAGCAGAGTGAGTGGAAAGCCTAAAGATTTGCATTACAGAGATCACAGATGGACTAATTGTGCTTCTGTGTGGACTTTTGAAACTAATAGTCTACATATTCAGCAGGAAAACTTCATATTTTCTTTCTTTTTATTATTTTCTGGTGGAATAAACTAGTAATAAATATTAACAGATAGATAGGTATATATATTTATTGTTATTTATTCTATCTCCCTATTTAAAAATTCATCATTGCCAGGCCTACGTAAAAGCTGCAATGCTTAAACAGTGGGTGTACTGATACCACTGACAATCATCTTGATGAGGATTGTCTCTCTGGTTCCCTGTGCTCCTCCATCTGGCTGTCTAAATCTGTTTCATGTTTCATTTAAATAAGCAGGCCTTTGAGGCAGGAAATCTTTCTCTAAAATATTGACTTAACCCTCCATAATATTCCATGGAAATAAAGTAAGTAAATTCATAAGATTGAGAGTGTTAAAGTAATGTTGTTGCCAGAAACTGCTGATCTTCTACTTATTTCTGTTAGCTTGCAAATGGAAGAATCTGTAAGGAAAATATTTTCTTTTATCAGGATTGTTACGTGTACATAAGAGTACTGACAGTGAACATGCATGTGGAGCAGTGAGAATCAGACAACTGGATTTTAGCTGTAATTTGGGTTTATGACTTGGACATTGGAGCCACCAAGCACTCATCTTGCCCACCTGGGGAACTGTCTCTGTGGCTCTGGTGCTAGAGTTTAGAGGCTATATTAAGCTCTGCACTGCACATGAATGTGGAAAAAACTGTCTCCAATTTGAAGATGTTGTCATCTGAATAACCAAAAGAGGCAAAGAGGAGAAGAGAGGAAATGCTGTTACCTTCATTTCACATGGGGAATGAATCACTCAGACTTTGAACTTTGCAAATGGTACCTAAACAGAACAGCAACCTGAATGCAGATCCCCTCAACTAATATGATTTTCATTTCCCTCCCTGCTATGATCAGGCCTGATGGAAAGGCCATTACTATGCAAATTGTCCCTGGACAAAATGATATTTGACTTTTAAACTCATGTGTTGCAAAGCCTCCTGGCAGCTGCAAATAAGATGCTCAGTGTTTCCACGTGTCACACTCTTAGGGCAAGCCATGTTCCTTGTGATATATGAGCATCAAGTGATTCCTGTGATACATGGAAGTAGTTTATCTAGAGGCCAAAAATGTGGTGCCTCATGAAACACATGCTATAGCCTCAGAAGTCAGACTGAGTTTAAAGTGGGGGTCAGTCACTTATGACTCCCACCAGTCCCTGAGGCTACCTAAACTAAAATTCAGCTGTTTGACAGAACACCACTTTGTTTAAACTCATTCTCATGTAGGCCAATCTGATTAATATTAAATATTCTGTTTTATTTTTTCCCAACAGAAAATAAAAAGTGAAAAAAATCGTATCAAGCTTTGCCATAGAATTTTGAAGTTTGAGGAATTGCTTTTCCATAGTGTATACCAAAGAGACTGAAACTCTGAAGGCTTCATTTTCTGTCAAAAGACTACTAATGAAAAGTTCACAGCCAGGACAAGCTGATTTACAGAACTGGATGTCTTCAATGTTACACATACTGCACTCTTTGTTTGAAAGTGTTATAAATTTACAAACTGTTACCTTGATGCTTGCTGCAAAGCTGAGAATCAATTTAATTACAGTACTGAAAAAAAATAGGTCTTACAATGAACATGAAGGATATTAACTCTTCATCCAGTCAAATGAAGGCTGCTCTGTCACAAATGCCACAGTCAAATCATGTATCAAGACAGGGAGATTTTGTGAAACCCTACAGAAGGCAATGTGTCATCCCAAATGAGAGGAAAATTTAAACTACTAAGGCCACCTAGAAGAGGGTTCTTAATATTTGCAAGGAAAACATCCTGGCAGTCAAAATCTGAGAATGACTGGGTTGTCCAACAGGGAAAACTATTGCTTTATGGCATGAGCTCAGGGTAGATTTGATGAAAATAGAGAGTAGATTTGCTTCAAGATGCTCACAGAAATACACCAATGGAACTCTTATCATAATCTGCTACAGGAACTGTCAGCCTCTGGTCTGGACAGGTGCACACTCTCCTGGGTAGAAAACTGGTTTGATGGCCAGCCCAGAGAGTGGTAGTAAATGGTGTTAAATCCATTTGGAGGCCATTTACAAGTGGGGTTCCCCAGGGCCCAGTGCTGGGTCCAGTCCTGTTCAATGTCTTCATCAATGGCCTGGATGAAGGCATTGAGTGCACCCTTAGCAAGTTTGTAGACAAAACTAAGCTGTGTGGAAGTGTGGATCTGCTGGAGGGTAGGGAGGCTCTACAAAGGGACCTAAACAGGTTGGACCGCTGGGCTAAGTCCAATGGCAAGAGGTTTAACATGGCCAAATGCCGGGTCCTGCACTTGGGGCACAACAACTGTCTGTCTAGAAAGCTGCCAGGAGGAGAGGGACCTGGGGGTGTTGGTCGACAGCCGACTGAACATGAGCCAGCAGTGTGCTCAGGTAGCCAAGAAGGCCAGTGGCATCCTGGCCTGTATCAGAAATGGTGTGACCAGCAGGTCCAGGGAGGTTATTCTCCCTCTGTACTCCGCACTGAGTACAGCTGAGAGAGTTGGGGTTGTTTAGCCTGGAGAAGAGGAGGCTGAGAGGAGACCTCATTTCTCTCTACAACTACCTGAAAGGAGGTTGTAGAGAGGAGGGAGCTAGCCTCTTCTCCCAAGTGACAGGGGATAGGACAAGAGGGAATGACCTCAAGCTCTGCCAGGGGAGATTTAGGCCAGACATTAGGAGGAAGTTTTTCACAGAAAGGTTCATTGGGTATTGGAACAAGCTGCCCAGGGAGGTGGTTGAATCACCTCCCCTGGAGGTGTTTAAGGCACGGGTAGATGAAGTCCTGAGGGACATGGTTTAGTGTTTGATAGGAGTAGTTGGACTCAATAATCCGGTGGGTCTCTTCCAACCTTGTGATTCTATGATTCTATGATCATTGCTGATTATACTCTACTTAATTAATTATTCCTATTGAATTCCCCTGTTGTGCAAGAGGTTTGATGAGGTACATATACTTAATTCGAGCTATACTGTGGGGATAGTGAACACTCCTTGATGGAAAAAAATAGAATCTTTTCTGCTAAACTTCTTTGCACCACGTATTAGGATGAATTTCTTGAGTGCTATCTTTTCTTCTGTGGAAAACCTGTATGTGCATAGGGCACTAAGGGAATGCGAGTGTGAAACTGGGACAGTTAGGTCACATCATTTCCTCGAGGATGAGATGAGAGTGGAAGAGCACCTCCCTGCTTTCGGTACACAACTCGTCTCCTATGCATGTTTGATTCTTGAACCATGACATTTCCACCGTAATACAAATAAAACAGCCACAGCAAGACCAAATTTCCACTGACAGGGCAGTTTCCACTCTTCAGCCAATTCTATGACACAAGAAGAAGGACATAGGACTTCCAGACTTACACACATGGATAGATAACAGAAGGACTTCTGCAGCATGACTCTGTGGAAGAGTTTGTAATGTCACTTCCAAATGATAATTAATTTAGAACCCCAATGCTGGAACCAAAGCAACACCTTTGGTGAGTCACTTGTGATGGAAACTGCCTACATCCTAGCAATACATTTATGTAGCTATTTTGTTTCCATGTCTGAATGTGCAGAAAGATACCAAGAAAAAGTTAGGCAGAAGGGATTGATTTATTTTTGCTTGACTAGTTCCAGTTCAGCAGAAGTGTCTCAGCAAACAAGACAAGCTGGAGCTGAAGTATGATCCATTTATATTCAAGCTCTTCCTCCCCCACTGAACTCTTTCTCAATTTCAGCATTTGGCAACGGGCACATCTATATTGTGACTAGTTCTACTGGAGCAGGTATCACAATTTTTCACTGGATGTTCATCTCCTCTTGAAAGTTTGTTGGTGGCATTTTGGGAGCTGCTAGCTGTTGATGGCTTTTGTAAATATGTCCTCTACTCATGGCAACAACTGGCAGTCAAGTTCTTTTAAAATGCCAGCATGAACCCTGAATGTTGACTACCTGAACGTCTGGCACTGAACCCTGTTCAAAAGCTACTTCCATGTCTCTGTTTAGAAAAAAAGAAATATTACATCATCATGCAAAAGACTTATCCCTGCTTCAGAGTTGGAATTTTATTCAAAACTCAAGCATATGCATCCCCACCTACACTCTAACTATAACAATCTGTTAGTTCCACTTCCAATGAGTCAGAACTAAAAACTATTAAGAAGCTTAAAAAGAACAGATTGTGCTTTTTTTCCACACGCAGCTTAATATAGTACAGTACATAATAATACTTCAATCTGATAGAAAAGGGTCAGGCAAACTGCAGGCTGCTCTTGCTGCTTCTCCTGCCCTGCAATCAAGGCAATTATACTATCTGAACATAAACTGTTAATGACTTATCTGCATTGCACAGCAAAACAGTGAGTTTTTAAATCTTAAAATAATGAACAGAATTCACTGGCATCTGCTCTGTCGCACTAAAGGCTATCAATATGAGACAAAACGTCCTTGCAGCCAAATGGAGTAATGAACTATATTTCCTTCTGCTTGGGGATTTTTGGGATGTGACACATTTCTTTTTAAATATAAAAGCTTTTTTTTTATCATTAGCTACACATGCAGATTTTTATCAGACAATTGTTTGTTTTATTAGAGAATTTCACTGAACGTAGGTGAGAATTAATCTTTATGTGACATTTGGGATGTAAAATTTCTTTGAGCAGGATTCAGTGAAAATTCACAAAGTAAAAGAAGAGAAGGCTCAAGTGAAATTGAAGAAATGCATTGTATCATTCATTTAGCTGGTAATAATCCTACCTATAAAAAAGCATATTTACTTAAGCAGAAATACTACCATCATTTTTAGAGCAGAGGAAGAGCAAAACAGAATAATATCCTATGCTGTATCTGTGCCACAGAAAACAAGTCAAATCAGGTTAAAATTGTCAGTGGATGTTGTGCTATACAGGGCTATAAAGCTATACATGGAATATAAAGCTTTGTTTTGTTGGTTTTTTTTTTTTTTGTTTGTTTTATTTTTATATTATCTTTCATTAGCATCAATAGGATGAACTTTGCTAGAAATACCTAAAAAAGAATCTAAGTAGATATAATTTTGAAAATGCATGTGGATGTAATGGAAGTCATTTATGAAAAGTAATTTGGTGGTTTATTAACAGGATGACCTTCCTGAAAGTCAAAGATATGGGGGTGTAGAATAGTTTCTCAAATGGAAATGTTAGAAGTCTCTTTTTGTGTTACAATTCAGATTAATCATGGTAAAACACCAACAGTACCTACTACTTTCATTATCCACTAGATATTGTCCACATTTAACTGCCGTGACTGTATGAGCTTTTTAAAGCTTCATCACTACTAAGAATAGGGACATAATACCAAATCTCTTCAGCAGCTACAGCAACCACATGCCACTGATACAGCATTACGAAAATTGCAGCCTTCCTCATACAATTCTGTCTGCGACTCAAATGGTACAACAGAGTGTTATTCATTCCAAAGGACAAAACCCAAATTAAATCAAATTACATGTGCCTGAAATTCTTGGATTTTCTATGTGTGCTAGAAAAAGAGAATTAACTTGTTAAATTATTTTAAAATGGCATTCCAGTTCCTATACTAAGTTTAAACGTATAAACCACCACCAACAACAAAAAATTTAAAAAGTCACTTTGAAATCAGTCCATTAAAAAATAATGCAAATGAGAATACATCCTCAAAATATATTCCACTTAAATATCTCCAACCAGAGCTTTTCCTTAATAATCTCTCAGAAATCAGGCTGTCCTCTTTCAATTAATTTGAGTGCTAGGTAGCAGCTTCAAGGTCTTGGAGCTCTTTCCTCATATGCAATCTGAAATTCTGAATGTTGTGGACAATATATGTACATACACACACGCACCCGTATTTATAGATGTACACACACACACTTGCAATTATACTACTATTTTTTTCTAAAATGATCTTTAACATTGGGAATGCAGGTAGGCAAATGCTGCTCTTGTGAAAGGACATAAACCCAGAACAAGTCCCACTTGCCTCTCATCAGCATAACATCATGTTTTATCTCCAGCTTCATGCCTCATGTGGAGCTGCACATTGAAAGAGCTATTATAAGGCTGCTCCATAGGCTGCTGCAGAACTGTGGCACAGCATGCAGGCAAGATAGAAGACCTCTTGACTATAATATAGCCTGTTACATGCAATTAGTTCTCACACAATAATTGCTTTGCTGGGAAGTTATGCTTTTTGACAGGACTTGTCCAGGTCCATCTGTTACTCCTCACACAGAACCAAGGGTTCATGCCAAGGGAAGGTTTCTCCAAAGAAAGATCAAGCAATGCAAACAGGCAACATTTCTGGGCTTGGAGAGGTATCAGAGAGCTAGAAAATAGCAGAGACTGGCACAAAGCAGAAGTTGCCTCAGTAATTAACTTAAGGATATTACCTACTCCGTCCTCAAAATTTTGGTATGTGGCTTCCTTGAGCACATACAGTCTCAAAGTGATTCAGAGGGTATGATCTACCAGCTAAGGTCTTACAAGGGATATAAACCAGTGATGAGTGCAGTTAGGACTCTGTCCTTAGCTATCTATACGCTCATGGAGAGCTCATATATCTAGTGCCTTGAATGTTCAGCGTTTCTATTCAAACAGAAATCTCTACAAACAGTTGAGTGTTCACAAAACTCAGACCCAAAAGGATTGCCTACACCCCTGGTGGCTTGATAGAAGAATATACTGCAGTTCTAGGTGTGTCAGTGTAAAGAAGCATTAGTTACTACATCATCATACGGGCTATAAACTTACTTTCCTTTTCTGGAGAACAGTTTTAAGATTTTAATTTTTCTATATTTATGGAGTAGAAGTATTTTCATAAGCATAACAATATTAGCTAACCAAAACATGCCATTTCTATTTCTCTTCAAATTCAACTAAATCTGATTGAAATAATTTGGTGAAATGATCTTGTAATATTTAATTTATGCATTGAACTTCTTTTTCATAAAACTCATCATTCAACTTATCATTCAAATTTATCATTGAACTTTTTATTCATAAAATTTTTATATTAATTTCTACAGTGTAAAATAAACCCAAAATATGTATTTATAACTAGGAAAATAGTTTATTTTTACTAAAAACCTAATAACTGACGTATCTGGACACTTAAAAATAAATTCAGCATATTTAATTAATTAAGGTCTGTTCTGTGAGTTTTTTCACAGAAGTTTCAGCTACTAGGTATTTTCCAACCAGAATTTTTCATTCAAAGTTATTTAGAACATCCCATTCGTAAATAACTGATCATTAAATAAGGTTAAATAACTAATTTTTAACCTATTTCAATAAAGTAACATAGAATCTACACCAAACATAACTGTACTTAATTAAAGATGACTGTTCATTATCTCCTAATCTAAGAGAGTTCAAAAGCATCACTTTGATATTAAATATTTTCTTCTCTGTCTCATCTTCTCTTGGTTATTTTGAAATAATAAATTCATTCCTCTTCAGAAAATTATGACCTGTTTTCACAGTTTAATGCACTCATTTCTCTTTATTTTTAAATTATAGCTTTATAATTTTATAATAAAAACACATTTAAACTTTGTTTTTATGTGAGAAAAGGAAAGAGTCTGGAAGCAGCCTTTTCTGTGTGCTTTCTTTGATCCATGCTGCTAACTGGCATATCTATAGCTCTGTGACTTTGTCCACTGAGCAATGTTTGAAGGCCTCTGTGGTGCCAATGTCTGCTAAAGGATTTTAAGCTTGGTAGCTTTTGAAGAAACATACTGCCATCTCTGACTACTTTCCTGATTTTCAGTCTGGGAGATGAAAATTTTTGGTTTTTTCTGTTCTTGAAATAGCTTTACCTATCTAGCTGACTCTAAGACGTTTCCCTCACATATTTCCTGTATCATTTCATTTGAAAATGAAACAATTCATGAAAGAACAGTTCCTAGTGAACTCCAGGGATACAATTAAGTTTTTTTTTCATTCTCATTTGGGTTTATACTTCTCTTTTCTTGTTTGGTTTTCAGATAGAAATGAAGACATATGTGACTGACAGTACTGGACTGGAGGTTGTTCCTTCCAGGAGGCAAATGCTATCTTGGAAAGGAGAGGGCTTTGCAGTGAGAACACTTCAGTCTATGATCCTGTATACTTAATTATGGGTATAATGAATTTCCAATGAATGAAACTGCCTGGGGGTTCTTCACCAATATTTGGACCCGGTCACTGTTCTGGCTTAAGCTATAAATTATTTTATTAGTCAAAAAAGTTGACCCCTTCTACAAGTTAAAAACATTACACTTTTGTACACTCACGACCTGTAATGTACCTTCATGTAATATTAATTCTTAAATTGACTATAGTTTGCGAATGGTCTTTTCTAAAATACACGGGATGTCCTATTCTACTGATGTAGTAGATGAGCACTACAAGAAGTCATCTAGCAAAAGGGAGCATAATTCAAGGATTAGATGGACTCTGAAGATTTTCAACGAATCTTTCAAGTTTTCTGGTAAGTACTGTCGTGATGAAGGAGAAGCAGACCTCACAATTTTCTCTAAGTATATGCCGGTGGAAGTCAAATTAAGAAAGTACACTGGCTTCTCTCTTTCAAGCAAGTTTACATAGCATTTATGTTCCCAAACTAAGAGGACAAACAGGATATTTTGTTTTACCTGTTTCACACCCACACTCTCATTCCCAGGTGTTTTTTTTGCCTGGCTTTCTTATATGCTCAGAATTCTTGTTTGGAACACCTGATCTTTTAATCATATTTATTTTGATACGCTTGGTACCAACTTCATGATTTAACTAAGTTCCAATTAATCTTCCATATACTTGGCGTTGTTCCCACAAAGGGCTTCTCTTTCTGCCTTATCTCTTCACATGTGACATGGTGATAAAAACCCTTTTCCTGGCAGTGGTGGTGTGAGAATAAATGTATAATAGATTAAGAGAAACAGATAGTTACAACAAAGAAGGTCACAGTTAGGTTGAACAGACCGCTCATCATGTTTATTATAGCCACGATCCCTGTGTATGTCTAATATCTGTTTTAATAATAACATCTAATATTTCCCCACACTAATTGTAGATGATGGTAAGGCTACTCCAAAAACAACACTTTAATTTCACTTTAACTGATTAGACATATTCATATTCAGTCCATTCACTTGGGACAAGAATGTGTTTCGTGACTTTCCCAATCTGAACTATCTATCAGGAATCCATGAATATTCAGAGTAGTAACTGGAAGGCAGATGTATGACTGCATTTCCCAGGAGTGCTTGTCAAAAGGTTTTAAAAGAGATAATAAGAAGTTTCTTGGGGCATATTAATCATTCTTGAAGTATGATGTGTAGGATGAGAAGGCCTATACTGTGTGACTAACTACTTTTTGGAGGTAGTCTGATTTTAGGAACATGTTGAGTATTTGTCTCCTCTTGGCAGATAACAAAGATTGCAACTTAGAAGAATACCTGAAAAATGCTTTTGAATATGTTAGAGGTACAGGTGTTTTTTCATTTGTAATTTCAGAAGTTATTATGAAGTAGGACACTATCATCCTCAGCTTTTGGATGCAGAAACAGAAGCAGGAAAATATAGTAATAGACTAGGGCTGAATGCAAAAGTATCACCCAAGTATCAGGCTAAGATGCCCTAGGTCAAAACAAGAGTTATTTATTAAATAATTACAAAATAATTATTTATTTTAGAAGTGTTTACAGTAGTGGAGATTTCATGGCTCTCTTGGATAATCTGTCCCAAGCCAAATTAGTCATTTCATAAGTTTTCTTTCCCTAGTTCTTCACTTGTTCTTCTATGTTCTCTTTCAATTTAAGATTACTATATCTTGTCCTATCAAATTTGAGAATCGATTCTCAAATTAATGTTTTCAGAAGCCTTTAACAGTTTTGAAGACAACTATCATGTCTCTACTTAATTTTCTCTCAGTCCAGTTTTAATCTGATAGTCCTGTTTTCTACACATCTTTTGTTATTCATGGTTTTCTTGTGGTTGATCTCCAGTAGGTTCATGTTGTCCATCTCGTATGATATGCTGTTTTTAGGAAGATATAGTGCTTTTCCATTTTGCCTCATGCCTAAGTAGAGTAAAACTGAAAAACTGTGTCATATCCCCAAAATGTATTACGTCTTTGTTTACTTTCAATATATTTATCTTTTTAGCAATGGATCTACACTGTTGACTCAAGTTTTACTTGTAATCTATTTTAATCTTCTAGGTCTTTTTTTTTTTTCCTGCAGAACTGCTTCTCAATCAATCTTTCCTCATCCAGTATATTATTCTGTACTAGGAATGGCTTCATCTAGCATGGTATGTTTACAGAATTAATAATCATACTATGTTTATCATAATTTACCTTGGAAATATCAATTAAAATGAATTCAAAGCAGATCTCTAAGCAGGCCATTGAGCTCTTCTGTTGGAAAGCCAACAAGGGAGAAATACAGTTTGAATAAAATTTTAAAGTCAGTTGTGCAGATAACACTAGGAAATATACATACCTTCTTAGTGTGTTTTTAAGAATGTACATATGTGATAAAAAAATTAATGATTTTAAGTTACAGTCACTCATTCTTCACAAATGTTCAGAACTGGATGCTAGATTAGCTTGATATGATTTATTTCTGAAGAATACAGATTGTCCTTTTTTTGTGATGCCAGAATGGAATTCCCTGTTTCTTGAAAAAAAAAATATTTTTTTTTCAGAAGTGAAATTAGGTTGGCTGAACTCTTTCTTTAGTTTCTTTTTCAAGATATGCAGCACTGTCACATTTCAATTTGTTGAAACCTTATGCCAAATTTCTCCAAGAGAACTATTAAAGCCCTAACACAGTTTCAATTTGAAATTATCACTTTTTATTAAGTCTTCTTCACATTCAAGTATCCAAGTATGTATGAGATACCCCTGTCTCAAATGAGTCACACATTCTGAATTATTTTTTGACCAGAAAGATCATTTTAATAGGACTTTAATACCCATTTTAATAGGATAGATCGATTGTGATCTCAACTCTTTCATATTATGTCTTTTCCACCCTCTTTCCAAGAAAAAAAGGTTGTTACACTGATGAGTATGGCACTTTTCTGGAATAATATGAGTTTAAATGTACTCATGCTAAGGAGGAATGAGACCTAAATTTTCAATATGTCCTAGGAGTATACTGTACTTATTAGGCTATGACATAAAAATGCTAACCTTCTCTTCTACCCATGTCTTAAGAGAATATAGAAGTCTATCTTCAGGATGAGGCTCAACCTGAGAAACAAAGTGAACAACAGTACTTAAAGATGATGTGATCTGTATCTGCCTTGCTCTCTTATGCATTCTTAACACCAACAATTTCTGTACCATTAGCTGAAACGTGTTGCTCTAACCTGGTATTAGACAGAGAGCTTGGGTACCAAATAAAGAGCTAGGTATGCAATAACAAGAATCAGGAACCCAAAAATATAGCAATATGTACTTCTGAGGTCTACACACTCCTCTCTGCATCTAGCCTGAGGTCTTTCAGGAAGACAATAGTTGTAGTTGAAGACAGTTTCATTTTTTGGCAACTTAGGACTTTATTTGAGTTTCTGTTCCTCTGTCTATCACAGTATCAGTCCCTAAACACCAGTTTTATCTTCTTCCATCTTCTTTTTTTAATTTATTTTTGAGGGGAATGTGTTTGTGCATATGTAATTCATGACATAATAAACTGAAAAGTAAACTAGACAAATTATAGAAACTGTAATAGTCAGCTGGCAAAAAAAAATTGAACTCAAATTCCTGACATCTTATTTATAGTTTTATTAAATATTTCCCTCTATAGCATCTAATCAATTTATCCATAGAGTAGCAAAATATTTCTATAGAAATCACATCTACTGAAAAAGTACTACTGAAAAAAAGCAAAACTCTTCTACCTTCAGGCAGTGAAACAAGTGGACAGATTTATCTGGGCATAGACTGAAGTGGCCAAGATGTTTCACATGGGTCATCAAATGACTATTAAGACATTACTCCTCCACACCACTACTACATATTGCACCATGATATTAGTAAAAGAACAACGATGTTAGACTTGATATCTCTTCAATTCCATTTAGAGTAATATTAACCTTGAGCAAGCTTAGGAGTCGTGTCATATTTTTCATGAGCAAATGCATTTTATTCCAGAAATTCCTAGTTAACATGAATGCCAATACTGTGGGCAGGGATGGAGCAAAAGCAGAACCAATCCTATAGTGTAGTTGACATTACTTTGCCAGTTTCTGCATTTGCAGGATAAGCATTAATGTTTGGCAGGTCAGATTAATGAGTGTTCCAAGCATTCAGGAAGATCAGTGTGTGCTCATTTAGCTGAATCTCCCTGTCAAGTGCCCTTTAATAGGCATGATTTCAAGGATGTCATTGACAGTAAAGGAAATGTTATGTGGGCACTGCCGCTGCTTATGTACTGCCATTGTTTTCTTAGGTGCTAGAAGGAAAACCATCTGCAAAATGTTTACAAACAACAATGCAGATAACTTTTGCCCAGGAAGGCATTTAAAAACATATGAAGTTATTCTAGAGCACTGAACTCTAGAAAAGACATGAAGTCTTTTGGCCAAAGAGCAGATGGCAAAATGATCAAAGGACCTAAAACTCTTTTTGACTGTGAAGTGCTCAAGTGCAAAGATGATGGCCTCATGTGATGTGCTAAACACTATCATCTGTCATATTTATCTTCTTCCTTAATAATGTGAAGAGACAGTAAACAATCTTATTAAAACTTACAAATTATTTCAAACTAGCCAACACTGAGAATGCCAACAAAGACAGAAAAGCATTGCAAAGGTTTCTAAAGATGTTGACTTCGCTAGAAATTTGGGAAAAGGACCAGGCTCACCTTGTCGTACTTTTGCATAATTTTGCAATGGGATACAATTAAGTAAACATGCAAGTGGCACAGAATTGTTGGTCTACACAGGTGATCAGATGACTGGAGCACCTTCTGTATGAAGACAGGCTAAGAGAGTTGGGTTTGTTCAGCCTGAAGAAGACAAGGCTCTGAGGAGATCTTATAGTGACATTCCAGTACCTAAAAGTGGCCTAAAAGAAAGCTGGGGAGGGACTGTTTATAAACACTTGTAGTGATAGGACTAGGGTCAATGGGTATAACTTGGAGAGGGGCAGATTTAAACTAGGTATAAGGAAGAATTTCTTTACTATGAGACTGGTGAGGCGCTGGCACAGGTTGCCTAGGGAAATTATGGCTGCCCCATCCCTGGAGGTGTTCAAGGTAGGTTGGATGGGGCCTTAGGCAACCTGGTCTAGTGAGAGGTGTCACTGCCCATGGCAGGGGGCTGGAACTAGATGATCTTTAATGTCCCTTCCAACCCAAACTATCCTATGGTTCTATAATTTAGGTTGAGAAAGACCTTTAAGAACATCAAGCCCAACTATTAACATCTTGCTGCCAAGTTCACCACTAGATCATGTCCCTAGTCACCCTAATACCACTTGTATCTTAAATTCCTTTACTCAACCACTTCCATGGGCAGGGTGTTCCAGTGCTTAACATCCCTTTCAGTGAAGTAATTTTTCCTAATATCTAGTTTAAACCTCCCCTGGCACAACTTGAGACCATTTCCTCTTGTCCTATTGCTCAATACTTGGGAGAAGATACCAGTTCCCACCTCATTAAAACCTCCTTTCACATAGTTGTGAAGAGAGATAAGTTCTCCCCTCCACCTCCTTTTCCCCAGAAAACAACAGCAGGAAAATTATTTTATAGTTGTCATCACAGAAACATGTTGGGATGACTTGCATGACTAAGTGATGCAATGGATGGCTACAAACAATTCTGATAGTAGAGGTAAGGAAGGACAGGCAGTGGAGTAGCTCTGGATATAAGGAAGGGTTTGGATTGTCTAGAGTTTAATAGTGATGATGACAGGGTTGAGTGTTCATGGGTAAGGGTCAGAGGGGAGGCCAATAAGACAGATAGTACGGCAGGGGTCTATTACAGACCACCCAACCAAGATACCTGTGAGGACCCACACAATTGGTAGCCCTTGTCTTCACAGGGGACTTCAACATACCAGATGTCTGCTGGAAATAAAGTACAGCAGAGAGAAAAGTTGAGGAGTTTTCTGGAGGTTTTGGAAGACAATTTCCTGACATAGCCGGTGAGTGACCCAACTAGGAAAAGCACACTGCTAGACCTGTTAACGAACAGAGCAGAACTTGTCGGTGATGCGATGGCTGAGCCCTACCAAGGAATGGCAGTTCTCATGGCTGACAGGATGTAGGCAGGACCGGCAGTAAAGGTGTTCAGCTCCACCCCCACAGAAAGCAGCCCTAGGGAACGCTAGTGACTAGGTGCATTGCGAACAGAGAGGGCAAATAGAGCATGGCATGTCACCCAGGAGCTCTACCTTGAATGGCACACTGAGAAGAAGGGCTCAGGTAGGAAAGTCTGTGGGTGTTTTCTATCTAGACATAAATGAAATCCTTTACAGTGTTTCCCACATCTCTGTATTTTGCCTTATAATTTTTAGTTGTTAGCTGAGATTTTGGGATAAAAAAGTGGGGTTTGTCACCACAAGTAATTTGCAAGAAAGTTCTTTTTTTCTAAATGTTTTTTCCTTTAGGAAAAATTGGACTTTAACTCCTCAAACTGCCAGTAATATTCTTGTATTAGGACCCTTAAAAAGGATGTTGGAAATGCAACTCAGATCCCTCGAACTGAGGACTACCTGATCTGAATGCTGCACTGTCAGTAGCCTACATAATGTGTCAAGATATAATCTGGGATGAGTTCCTTTAATGTTTTCTGGTGATACTTGCGTATTTTCTAATAAAATTATATATTTTGCTTTGTGTCTTCCTATAATTTTTCAACAATTCTGAATTTTGTGACCCAGAAATCTCCCCAGCGCTTTTTCTGGACTGCTTGTATCAACAAAACTTTCAGCTTCACCCATTTATTTCATCGTAAACCAAACAGCAGGATGTTCACTCATATCATGACAGATGTTGTCATAGGAGTTGATATGTTAAGCATAGGCATGAAAATTCATGGCATGAAATACCATCTGTGTTCTAGAACAATAATGTACAAATGCAAATATTATAAATATACAAATATTTTGGAAAAAGGATTGTGATAACTACTAGCAGGAGGAAAAACATACAGTTTGCAAGCTTACAAGCAGTATCCTCTGTATGAAATAAATCATAAAATACATGGCAATCATCTTAAAATATATAAATCAAGGACCAAGGTTTGGTCTAACATTTGTATCATATCTAGCTTATAAGATTACTGCAAAAGTAGTTGTAAATACTTCTAGGCCTCTAGTAATAATAATAATAACAATAATAAAAATAAAAATAATAATATAATCACTGGTAATACTATTTGAAGCAAGAAAATGGGAAAAGTAAAGAACATTTTTTGTCATGTTTGTAAACAGCATTTAAAATTCCTAAATAAAATAGTTTTTAAAAAACAGTGACTATCTTTTTTATCATATATAAACTTTGATTTAATTTTTAGTGGAAAAAGTTTATCCTACTGCCTCAGAAATGTCAGCCTCTCCTATTCTGGTTCATTTATTTAGACCAAAATAATAGAATATAGATTTTGTTCTGCACTGTAATATGCAATGTGAACTACAGATAAATTCCTTTGTGTTGTAAATTGGATGTTACACTTCCATAAAGTTGAAAGCCGATATGCTATAATAAAGTAAAAATTTACCAAGTTAAACATAATATTCAAAATGATCCCATAAACCAAAATGGTAATGCTGAAGCAAAATGTTGTAATGGTCTTTTCCTTTCAAAAATTGCTACTTGTTAAGGAACGGAAAAAATTACTTTTCCTTAAGAGCTGGAATTTTTAAAAATCAGATTATTAGAAATTTGATTCCCATCAGCCTCTGATGCTAATTTTACCTTAGTTGCAGAACAGGTAGGTATTTTTAAAAAGCCTAGAAATTTCCATGATGTTACATCCCTTTTAGAAGAGTACCCAAAGGTCACAATTAAGTCTAAAACATTGTGGCAGGAGACTTTTCCTGTGTGTTTTCACTAATGAATGTGAAATCTAAACTTGCCTGAACTTAGTTTAAATTGAACTATAAATAAGAAGCACACAGAAAGAAGAGTGGAATAATAGACTGATATATCAAAGTGATTTTTTTCTCTGTCCGTATATAAAGATTCCTCAGAACTTCATTTTCGTTTTTACCTTTTCAAAAGCACTAATGGACAAGGTTCTTGCAAAACTCACAGGCCTGATGATACCAAATTTAGTGTCAATGTTCAGTGACAATGAAGTGTTTCATTGTAAAATGTCTTTTCTAAAAAATCCCCAGAGTAAATCACAGGACGAGGAAGAAAAGAAATAAAATGAAAAAATAATAAAACAAACGCACACCGACCTGGAATTTTTTAAAGTATTGCATACAAAGAAATGACAGTGTTCTTCAGGAGGTGAGCCCCAGGCTAGGTTTAATCTGCCTTCCCTATCAGGTTCAAGACTCAGGGCTGACTGGAGGAGTCAAAGTCCTTCGCATCATAGATATGTTTGGAACATTGTATTGATTTCAGTTACTAATGGAGATAAAAAATTCAAATGACACCACAGCAACAATCAGTTTTCAAAATAATCTGACTGTGGTGCACTCTAACAAGCAGTGTTCATATGAGGCAATAACTAAAGAAAACTTCTTAAAAGTACAAAAGTGATACAGAAATGTAACAGAGAAGAGAGAAAGAAAGAGGAAGACAGAAAGGGGACACGGGGAAGATTTTTTACTGGTTACTTTGCGGATAAAGCAATGTTGCACTAAGTATTTATAACTCTTGACTATGTGTCTATAATTACTATTATGTTATTACAAATACAGCTAGTACTAAATATTGCTTGGATACCCTAGCTGAGATCCTGGCCTCACCATGATAAGTTTTACACAAAGACGGGTTAAGATAATCTCTTTTCTGAAATAGATTACTCTAGTTAGACAAGTAAAACAAAGAATGAGAATGGAAACAATGATACATGAAATTAAATGGCTTCAGAAGTGTCAGACAACTGAATATTTATGAAAGAAGGTTAGATGGATTGTTCTGTGTAGCACTTGGTAGTTGGGATCTTAACAGTTATTTGCCTGGGCACTGTTTGTGTTCCATTTACAGCAAATGGAGTAAAACCAGCAGCTACAGGAGATGATCCATCTATGTATCTCAGATATCGTTTTTTTCTAGATGAGCTCACTAGAGTTGTAGAGTATATAATACAGCTTGATTATTTGACCTGTTTTCAGATATCCAAAGAAACCTACCCAAAACACAATAAATCATAGAATCATATAATCATGGAATGACTTGATTTGGAACAGAACTTCAAAGATTATCTAGTCCAACCTTCCTGCAATAGGCAAAATCACCTCCCCCTAGATCAAGTTGCTCAAACCCTCATCCAGCCTGGCCATGAATAACTCCAGGAATGGAGTTCCCATAGCTCTTCAGGGCAACCCGTTCCAGTGCCTCACAATCCTTGAAGTAAGAATTTCTTCCTAATATCTAATCTAAATCTATGCTCTTTTATCTTAAAAGCATTACTCCCTGTCCTGTGACTGCACTATCTGACAAAGAGCCCTTCCCTTCCTGCAGCCCCCCATTAAGTACTGCTGTAAAGTCTCCCCAGAGTTTTCTCTTCTCTAATCTAAACAAGCCCAAGTCTCTGATCCTACCTTCATATGGGAGGTGCTCCAGCCCTCTGATCATCTTTGTGGCCCTCCTGTGGACTCACTCGAACAGATCTGTGTCCTTCCTGCACTGAGGACTCCAGAACTGGGCAAAGTACTCCAGGCGAAGTATCATAGAGCAGAGTAGAGGGGCAAATCCCCTCTACCTCCCTTTGTCATTTGACATTTTTTACTCTTTAACCACTATTAAGTAATTGAACATCCACTACTGACTTGGATCTTTGCCATGTGTTATCTAATCTTTCATTATTGTAAACTGACGACTCTTCCAGACTAGTTATTTTTCATTTTGAATATCTAGGTCAAAATAATTATTGTCTTATGTGGGTATTTACCCAGTATAATTGAGGTGCCTGTAGCTTTCTTAATTTTTTACATCCATGTGTCCAGACCCCAAGCCTCAGTAAAACTTTTCTCCATTCTTGTTACTCCATCATTAGAAAACCAGTTCTAGATTGTGTTCTGCAGTTTAAACAACCCTTTACTATAGAGGCAAAGAGAGACAACACCTCCATATCTGAAATGCATGGCAGAATTTCATCCGATTTCCTTCCCTTGAGTCAGTTACATCTAAAGCTCATTTTTCATTCTTATTTGAGGACATGAAGACTCCATTGTCTTCCTTTACAGTTTGCCCCCTAGTTATTCATCCTGAGTCTTAAACAGATATTTCTCCAACATCTTTTACATTGTCTTCATAATAAATGAGTATTTCTCTTGTCAAATCCAAAGAAATGCTAGTCAAAAACTAGATCAATTCTTGTGATAATCTCTGATTTTTCAGACCTCTTTCATTTTCTTATTACCTCATCAATCATAATGATGTCTTTGTTTTAAAAAAGGCCACAACAGCCTTGAATGTTAATGTTATGAAATGTATTAGCATTTCAAACTAAGCAGACAATGCCTCTGAATGCAGCACAGTTGACTGCCCAGATAGCATAAGGACTAATGGACCACAATGAGCAGGTATCACAGCATCCTAATGTCTGTATAAAATAAATTCGAGTTTAAACAACAATATTCCCACTTGGATCAGATTCCAAAGTCGGTGAAGAAAGCAGTAAGCTTTCTGACCTGATGCCAGGTCACCAGACACTGCCTTGAATAGATGATCCCTATGGAATTTATTATATGAAAGAAGGAAAAGCAGTCAACCTGATTTACAAGTTCATGTGTGATATTTCTACACCATAGATTTCCAGTTTGTTATAAGCAAACATCTTTAATTCTCTAATAAATATGTTTGAGAAGATTTGTACTTGTCGGTATGCATAGGAAGAGCTGCTTTACCTAGATTCCCATCCCCACAGCATGTGAAATGATCTGTAATTCTGAAAAATACATGAGTAATGTGGGCAATTTTAGCCAAAGGCTACAATAAGCTGTATAAATTAGGTTCATAAGTAAAAATAACATTAACAAGGCTGGCAGGTGGAAAACTTCTGCAATGATGCCTGCTGGCCTCCAAATAATCAAGTACATCCCTAGATGAATTTGTGTGTGAGTAAAGTCATGCATGCTTGTCAGTTTATTATTGCTATGAATTGCAGTATTAATATATTTTTTGCTTTGGGTATGGTTCCTGTATAAAGGTTAAGGATGTTACGTGGATTTCCTCTAGGTATAAGCAGTTTAAGAAAGCAAATCCTAAGTTAAATTCTACAAACAAAACAGACCTGTCTTTACTGGGGTTTTTTGTGGATTATGAAAGAAAAAATAAATTCTACATTTTTTCTTCTTTTTCATTGGTCCACTACATACTTTTAAGACTTATTTGGGTGTCCACTGAGATTTTTGCTATCCACATTTTACATACAATACATTATTATGTGACAATACCCTTTTCTGAAACCAAAAGCAGTGGATTTTTTGTTTCCCAAAAATTAATTTCTTGGGTTTGGTTAAAGCAAATTATTCAGTATTCTCTTTGTGAACAATAAAAATACAGCGTGTTGTTTTCACTAAGGTTTAATAAAATCAATTTACTAGTAAGTGTGCAGCTTAAAATCACACCTCTAACCTGATGTTCTGGTAACAACTGTGTTCAGTGTGTCTGCTTCAGTGTCTTGCTAGCAATGTCCTTGCAATACTTCATAATGCACTATCCCTCGAACATGGCATGATCATAGAATCATAGAATCATAGAACAACCAGGTTGGAAGGGACCCATCGGATCTTCCAGTCCAACCATTCCTATCAAACACTAAACCATGTCCCTCAGAACCTCATCTACCTGTACCTTAAACACCTCCAGGGAAGGTGAATCAACCACCTCCCTGGGCAGCCTATTCCAATGCCCAATGACCCTTTCCGTGAAAAACTTCCTCCTAATCTCTAGCCTAAATCTCCCCTGGCAGAGCTTGAGGCCATTCCCTCTTGTCCTGTCCCCTGTCACTTGGGAGAAGAGGCCAGCTCCCTCCTCTCTACAACCTCCTTTCAGGTAGTTGTAGAGAGTAATGAGGTCACCTCTCAGCTTCCTCTTCTCTAGGCTAAACACCCCCAGCTCTCTCAGCTGCTCCTCATAGGGTCTGTTCTCCAGCCCCTTCACCAGCTTCTTGGTTCTTCTCTGGAGCTCACCTTTCTTTAAGGCTCAGAATCTGGACTGATGACAGTGGGGAGATAGCAAAATGCCTCCAGAATTCTGAGCTGCTGCAGAAAATAATCATATAATACTCAACAACCTAGTAGCAGGGAAAGAACAAGGGGAAAATCTAACATTTTAGAGCCATCAGGATGATTTTTGTTTGTGTCTGTGGAAAGTGGAGTCAGTACAGATTGATGTTCAGAGATTCCAAAATGACATTATTCACTCTTTATTGTCATTGGTAGATGCTTAGCTATTATCTGCTTCACTGCAATGCACACAAGCTAAGATCAAAGGATCATGATCCATTGTACTAGTCACTGTGAATAGAAATAAAATACATTTTCAGCCTCAAAGTATTCAAAATGTGACACAAGAGGATGTAATATCAGGCTGTGCTGGAATGGCTTGTGCAAAGTATCTGAGAATGTCCAGAGAAGAACAACAAAGCTGGGGAAGGGGCTGGAGAACAGGCCTTATGAGGAACGGCTGAGAGAGTTGGGGGTGTTTAGCCTGGAGAAGAGGAGGCGGAGGGAAAACCTCATTGCTTTCTCCAGCTACCTGAAAGGAGGTTGTGGAGAGGAGGGTAATGACCTCTTCTCCCAAGTGGCAGGGGACAGATGAGAGGGAATGGCCTCAAGCTCCACCGGGGAAGATTTAGGCTCAACATAAGGAAAAAATTCTTCACAGAAAGGGTTGTTAGGCACCGGCAGAGGCCGCCCAGGAAGGTGGTTGACTCACCTTCCCTGGAGGTGCTTAAGGTGCGGGTGGACAAGGTGCTGAGGGACATGGTTTAGAGATTGGTGGGAATGGTTGGACTCGATGATCCGGTGGGTCTCTTTCGACCTGGTGATTCTATGATTCTATGATCATTGCTGAAGTAATACTCGGAAAAATGAAAGTGGGAGATGTGAGAAATAAAATAATAAAAGAAAAAAAAAGAATATTTTGCTTAGAAGTCAGAATTTCTACTACAGATTTGCCTCCTAAAAGCCAGAAAATATTAAGGCCACAGTTTGCCAGTGAGTGGACTGAAAAGCAAAATAAGATGCAGTTGCTGCCTTGGAGATTCACTGCCATTCTGTACACTGTATTGTCCTACTGCTTACTAACTCTTCTGCTTACTTTCACTGTTCAGTTAAAATATGGATCTTATAAAATATAGGCATTACAGTCCTGAAGGTGGGGGTGTGATCACACATATTTATATATATTTTGTTACTTTTCTACTTATTTTCACTATTGTTATTATTGTTATTATTTCATTAAAACTGTAGTTTTAGTTTCCAATCTGCAAGTATTTTTCTTCTCATTTCCTTCTCCCTTTTCCCTGCATGGTGTAGGGTGAAGGTATTTTGAAGGCTCAACTGCACAGCTTTAGCTGCCAAAAGTTGGCTGGATGAGGCTAAACCATGACACCTACTGAACTCGGATTCACCTACAACTTTAGATGTTTCTGTTAAAGACATTTCACTACATGAGTGTCACCTTTGAAAGCATCACACAGCATCTTACTCTTCCTGTTTCACCTCCTGTCCTTGATTTGAAGTCCAAGTTTTACTCTCCACTTTTTTTAATTAACATTAATATTGGCTAGTAATTCTCCATCTAAATAACACAGCTTGCAGGATCAAGTCCACACAGAGGAATTTATTTAAGGCACTCCAAATTATCATTTCTGTGGGCCATAAAAAAGGTTGATTTTAATTCTGAGTAGACCATAAACACAATCAATCCCATGAGGACTTGAATCTTTATTTGGGTTGAAAAGCTAATGGAGTTTTGATCCAACTCAATTTATTTAATGTTCCTTGAGAACCTTTGGTCCTTACTGACGCTGCTCTGAGCATCAACAAACTCTATAAGGAAACTTAATAAAGCTGAGTAAAACTATCAGAATAAAATTAGAATACTCTTGAAATGAAACAAGTATAGCTCAAACACATAAAGAAAAAACACCCACAAAACAAACACCCAGGAACAAGGGAAATGAACTAATTAAACTACAAATAAAACAATGCTAAGTATATTTCCCCAAATTGATAATAATTAGTAGTAATAACTTCCACTTATATTGAATGAGTCACCCAAGATTCTCTGAGTACTAGTTAAAAATGAATGTTAATTTTTCCTCAAGCTCACTGGTTTGGAACCTGACATGCAATATGATCAACTAAACGCTCCAAACTCCTTCTCTAAGCTATTGACAGAATACACAAACTGTCACAGTCTATTTCTTCCCAGATCTTTTGCTCTGATCAGCTGTCTCTCAGTGCTTTACTGAAAACTGGAGATATCTTTGAGAGTGATCATTTACACAGGCTACATAAATGTAGCATCAAGGCCAATGCAGCATGGTATTTTTAAATTTTAGAAGGTATGAAGTAGCGTGTGTGTCCTGATTAATCAAGAAACCTTCTCCTCTCTAGTTCTGCCGCCTTATGGCTTTATATAAGTAATAGTCTAGACATTAATATTCATCAGAGAAGCTGGAGTTCAGCAAAAATGGAGGGGCATGTGGTTATTCTAGTCACAAAGCACCATGGAAAGCAAAGGGCAGCATTAGTTTCAGAAAACTGCAGAAAATCACTGCTTAATTTCTGCTCATTATTCAGATGAGACACAGCTGATTCTTAGGGGTCGTTCCAAAATATCACTTAAAATAATCCTTAAATAATCAATCAGTCAATCAATCAGCTATATAATGCATTTGAAACTAAGCTGTCTTGCTTAGTACGACAGAAGAAAGAAAGGTAGGCCTGAAGAACAACCTGAGGGATAATCTAACAGAAACTGCTGAAAACATACACTTCAGTATACACCCTCTAGTTCTGCACTTCCTTGTGGAGGAGAAAACCATTGTCTGATTAGAGAGGCTGTTTGAAAGTTGTCTTGTAGGCAGAATGCTTGAAACTATTTTTTTTTTACCCTGGAAAATGGTTTTTTTACATGCAAAACTAATCCTAATGAAATATCTTCTTTGATTAATGATTGATGAACGCAAAAATGTGGATTGGAACAGTTGAGCCTCTGTTGTATCCTGTTACTTGTAAAGTTCTTAAACTTTTGGATGTGAGTTTGAAACAGGGAAACCACCCTTAGTCTCTTTAGAACTATTCCCTCAGAGAAGGCCCTACCTTTAATCACAAATTAATATCTGTGGAAATCTAGAAAATGTGATGAAAAACAGAAAGTGTTTTTTCGGTGGCTAATGAACTTTTTTGGACTCTTTGGCAATAACCATAGAAAGACTGAGAGAGTTGGGACTGGACTAGATATCTGAAAGTTTCTTCCAATCCAAACTAACCTGTGATTTCAAGATTCTATGAATTTAACAAATTAACCCTTAGGTACTTAATGCAAACAGAACAACTTAATCTTAAAAAAGAAATGCAAGCTTTCTGTATTGCTTAATGTCCAAATATGTTTACTTACTCCACTGCAAAACCATGAATTATGTTGAAAAACAGTCAGTTATGACCATTGCAGTCAGTGGTTTGTTATGGCAGTTTATCATGTGAATGGAATTCACTTATTTTTGTAATTCAAATAACTATTGCCTAAAAATTTTATCTAAATATAACTTTTGCTGAGACACTACCTTCAATTCTCTATTCTTCACATAATTCACCAGAATTATGAAACAGAAATTGGAACAAGAATATTAATATTCTCATTCTCTCTGCATTTTCACTAGATCAATGACTAGCCTGAGGTTTAGCTAACTGAATAGACTATAACAAACTACTGGACCCAACATGAAATATTTCCAGATGTGACAGAAAAGAGTCAGAGAGGCTGTGGACCTCATAGTCCTGTAAGGGATGACCAGATTTCAAGGTGGGTGAGGAGGAACTGCACCAGTGCTGGGAAGAGAGCAATGGGGAATTGAGGAGTGGTGCCGACAAGGCCTGGGAAATTACCTCAGCAACATCAGGTAAGGCTGAGATTTCCACGAAAACATTATCAAAATACCACATTTGTGTACAGATGTAACAAAAAATGAGGAAATGGGAAAAAAAGGAATAATGGGAAGAGACAAAATAGGAGACAAGACTTGCACCTGAGCACTACAGTCTCTCTTGTGTTCTCATTTGTCTAGCTCTCTGCTAGACAGCCCTATGCAGGATCCTTCTACATGGCCAACTCTCCATGTGGGCAAGTCTACATGAGGGGCCTCAAGCACTGGGTTGTTTTATGGTTAGTTCTCTTTTTTTTTTTTTTTTTTTTTTGAAATCTTGGGGTTTTTTTAAGTACAGAACTTAAGAGCAAGGCATACCACCACCACAGCATCCTCATCCCCTGGCGATGGGGAACACTGGGAACCAGCAGTCTCCACCATCACATAGAATTTCCTTTGTGGACACTCAGACTTCTAGAAGTGTCCTAGATAGAGCTGGCTGTGGAAAGTTGGCCATGCATAGTTGTCTGTGAAGGGTTGTTCTAAACCCATCCTATAGATCTTGTTAATCTCTAGCGTCCTTAGCAGTAACAGCTGTAGAATAACAGACCACAAAGTAAAATCAGGATAGACTTTTGGCCTTCACACCGAATAAGCTGTCTTGCATTACAAGGTCTGTCAAATCTCCCTGATTTGAGCTCAGGTGTTGTGGTTTCATATCCCTTTGTTCTGTTATTTGTTCATATGTATTGGCAGGCATCACCATCTCAGATTTGCTGAGTTTCACTTCTGAATAGCTGCCAAGATAATGCATCTCAGTCTAAGGGCATTTCATGTGGACATAGCATCCTCACGGGAGTCTCCTTAGCAAAGATACTGGTTATTAATTTAGACATATATCTATCATAGATAAATTAATCTCTTCCTCTCTGGCATTGCAGAGATTTAGAAAGGCTGACATTTTCCAGTAAAAGTCCTTTCTAGCTTATCACATGCAGAGAGAACCTACAAGGACAGCTGTTCAATATCTAATTCTAACAAACTGAAAAGGAACCTTTGTGTTCTTATTTTTTTTATTTTATCCCCCACCAACAGCCCAGGACATTTCAGGTACCTACTCCTTGTATCTCCAAATAAACCAGGTATTTTGGGATATGCTTAATTAAGGTAATTCCAGTGAAGTCAGTTGAATTATTTGTTTTTACAGTTAATGAGATGTACTCAAGTATGTCTTTCCACTGACTCCCTGCCAAAGAACTTTTAACGTCCAGTTATTTTCCCTTCAAAGGCTGTTAGCCTCCTCACCTACTCTCTTCCATCTCTCACTGTATCCTGAAGCATCAGTTTCACTTCTGATCAGCCTGTGATATCAACCTCCTTCACCTGTCAAAATTTTTAATAGACGATTTTGTGCACTCTGTCATACGTGAAAGAAGTGCCTCATAGGTACCATCAAGTTCATTCTGTTGTTCTCTTCAAATCTCTTTAGTGCTATGATGCACCCAAAACTATTTAATATAAGCAAATAATTTGATTACTAGAGAACTGAGACTACAGTATTGCCTGTCATGTTATCAAGACCATTTTCCTTAAATGCACACAATTTATACTTCAATTGTGACATAAAATCAGTTATTAAGGGGAGAAAACCTCATGTCTCCTCACCTTGAAACTTCCCTGTTATTGGGAGGAGTAACCCTGCTCCTCATGATGTCTTTTCACTCTTGCCTGATGCCCAAAAATAAGAGGAAAGCACTATGGAACTATTGACCGGCTAGGTGACAAGAACATGTTTAATTAAACTTGAATAGATCTTAGAACTGTTACTAGGATTCTAAGCAAACAAACAAACAAACAAATTATAGATTAAGATATCTAATATAGCCTATGTTGACTTGTACTTTTGCTGGAACAGGGAGCTCCTGCATTGCCTCCAGAAATACCCACCTTCCCTACATAGCATACAACAGAAAAAGAGGATCATTGAGACATATGGACTGGACAGCTTGCATCAGTACTTCAGAGAAATTTGCCTCTTGATTTGAGTGTGTAGGAGAACAGTGTGTAGGACTGGATTGAACTTTCTTTCAATTAGGAGCACACCAAGCCAGCTGCTCAAAATTTCAGGGCTGCTGTGCCCATGTTGTACACAAAAATTATTTAAACTGGACTCTAAAACCATATTTTACAGTCTTTAGACCAAATCTATCTTTTAACTCTCTTCTTGCACAGGTCTTAGCAACATTTGAGTCTTGGGTGCAACAGGGTCCCATATAAATGAGACATTGTGTAAACAAACAAAACACCATCCTCAACTTTCACTATGCAACCAGCAAATATATTCTTTAGCCAGAGTTTGAGTGTGAGTCTGATCATAAATAATTAAACATTTACTACAGTATTGGAGCAAGGGCCAAGGAATTTAAATCCATAATTCATTCATGGAATAATTTATGAAAAACCATCAACTTTTAGTTGAAAAAGTAGCCTACTTTCAAATCTTAAGCTACTTGACAATGCAAACTGAGTTAAGAAATCGAGGGTTTGAAACAGTTTGCTACAGAATTAATGCAAAGTTATGTCACCTCTTAAGATACTTAACAATTTTCTTCTTGTGAAATCGACACAACCCATGTGGGCTTGTATATTCACTGAATCATACAAGTAAAATAATACAAAAATATTATTCAGGCACATTTTTTATGAGTGGCATAAACATAATTTGGTATGTAACCAGAAACTTGTCAGGATTTGTAACAATCTGCATTTACTGACAGATGTCAAAACACATTTAAGGAAAGAGTGATATGATCCAACAAATAACTGACCTGAAATGATCACCTATTTACAAAAATAGATTATTTCTATAAATTCTTTATAATTTCCTTTTTAGTTTCTCAAAAGCAAGATAGCAATTTTTCAAACAGATAAGGAGGTTATTTAGGGTTCAACATTTAAAATGGATTCTAACAAGCTTGTAATAAAGAATCATAGTTAATTAGGAGTAAAATTTCCAAACATGTTCTAAGGTAACTAAACTTTTTTATTAGTGTAAAGTTCATTCTTAGATGTATAGTCAAGACAATCAGAGAAAAGTCTGCAGCATTTTGTACGCATTTCTTATTTTATTTACTTTACTTTTATGTTCTAATTTTTGTTTCAATAAGTTTATCGAGAGTTAAAGTTTTAAAGCTCCATGCAGTGAAATTTTGCAGAAATACTTGCCATACAAGAAATTTTTAAAGTCTTCTTTTGAGAGAGGAGATTTGCACGTTTTCCTGTCAGTAAACACAAATAAGTCCACATTGCTTACTTTCTATGTGATTCATAGACTTCTTATAGCGATAAAGGTAATTGGTCAGGAACTGAAACAGATGGCAATGGTCAGAAGGAGCTACAGATGGTCATGGGATTGACTGGAAATGTAAACCCTTATAACGGGATAAAATTTGATGAACAGAGCAACAGTATGTGAAATAGGCTGAATGACATCTAAAAGGGCTCAAGAGATTTTTTCAAAAGTCCAGAACCTGAAGGAATTAGCAAAACCCAACTGGTGGAGTGTAGATAAGCATATGAATAGATATGACAATATAAAAAAAAAACAAACCAAACCAAAACAAACCCAATGGTATTAAAATGGTATTAAAATGAACCAGCAGCTTAATACAAGAACCAACTACCATCTTTTTCGTGACAGTTACATATTTCTTCCTGCCTCTACATTTAGAACTTTGCATGCAGGCTGGTACTACATCTGTATAACAGAGGTAATATATGGAGTATTTATCTTCTTTTAGTATGTGCTGGCAAAATCTGGAGTACATTTCCAGTTCAAAATAACCACCATGATCACCTGAAACTTATAATCTTGTCCATATGGTTGCCAAGAAAATTTGTTAATGTAAACTATGATATAAACTGACTTCAACATCGTCATTTTCTTCCTTCAGATGGAACCCATTAATTTTACTTTGATTTTAAAGTTCTTTCAAGTTCATTCACTTAATTCTGAAGGTGAAGAATCAAATCGTATCATTTGGATCTTATCAACAAAGATTTGTGTAGGAAAATTTGTATAGTAGCTGACTAAGCACTCTTATCTCTCCAGATAAAAAAATCATCCAGTTTCTATATGGAAAAAAATATAGATTTCAAAGAAGAATTTTCTGTCAGAGAGTCTGTCTAGTAGACATGTCCCACTTCACAAAAAAATCATTTTTCTCATATTCTCCATCCTCTTCTAGCAGTCTGCACCAAAACATATTAGTTGGACAAACCCCTGCTATACTGATAGCTAGAAAGGCAATATTTACAGTTGTTCTTAATTTTTAATTTTTTTCCTTTTAAAATATATATATTGACACTTTATTTCCTTTTCTCCCCCTATTTTTTACATATAATTTCTTTATCTCTAATAACCCCAAATTTTATCATGGAGTAGAAATTCAGATCTTCTAGCATCTTCAGTCCTAACACATCAGTCTGGAGTAGTTCCTGAGAAAATGCCACCTGGCATAATTATATTGTCAGGTAAGGAACTTAAATCAACTTAATAAGTTGTTTGTTGCAATTAGCTTTGAAATGCCTTCTTTTAGCTATCCTATATGATAATAAACAAGTCCAGTGAAACATCATCAAGTTGTTAACATTCATTATACATTTAAAAGACATGGCAAGTTCTGAAATTTCCCAGCTTTAGCTGTAGCAAGCTCTGTTCCATAGTTACAAGACATGAAGTAGTATCTTGCTTTCTCTCCAGGTATCTTTCTCCCTGTGTGTAACTGAGTGATCAAACAATGCTGCAGTGACATTCACTAATAGCGGAAAAAAAGTCTGTTAGTCTCTGTTATTTTTATTATGAGTTACTTGTGGTGATTACCTTAGCTCCTTCCCATAAAAATACTAAAAACTGAGTCTGAGAAGCTGTTTCATTACTATGGTATTATACAGCAATGCTGGCCCCAACAGTGTCCATCATATCCTTTCTCACCTCTCCCAGTCACAGCTTCTCACCTCCTTCTTTCCCCAGCACTAGGTGGCTGATGACATTGCAACAACAAAAGGTTTTTTTTTTCCTTTCCCCAGCTTTCTATGGAGTCAATGGGGTGCAAGGACAGAAAAATATGGGGAGGGGGAAGTGTGGAAAGGTGGGTGGAAAAACTTTAGGATATACAAGCTCAACAGAAATAATTCCCAAATATCACTCAAAGCAGGTGTATGTGTGTGTGTGCGTGTGTGCTTGTGCATACGCACGCATGTGTGAGCATGTAGGAGAGGAACCTGAATACATAAAATTCTACTTAATGAACAGAGTAAACGGACTTCTCCTGGTACAAACCAGTTTGGGGGTTGGGGGTTGTTTTTTCTTTTTCAAGGGAATATCTATCTTCTTTCTTTCATGCTTAATTATGTGTAATTAATTTCATGAAGGATTTTAATAAAAAAATACCTTGAAGACATAATTTACAGCTCACATCCTCTTCTATTGAATACATATTTTGTCAATTAAACACATTAGGCTAGAAAAGAAGAATAAGTAAGTATAGACTTTTTCATATCATATTTTCATTTGATCTCAGAATCTTCTCACTCTAGAATATTTAATATCCTTATCTGAATAAAAATACTACTTTCTACAATACAAAATCAGTGCTGTCCTCAGTTCTGGGTTTGACAGGGTTTATTGAACATGTATTTTGCCATTTTCACTTCCTGAAAAAATCAGCTGTGAAGCTAAGAAAGGAAACAGCTTTGTAGGAGGTGAAAATACAGTGCACATATTCCGATCGTTGCAGAAAATGAGGGGAAAAAAATGCAGAAATTTTTGAATATTTTTCTCAAAGAAAAGATATCACTTTTTTATTATAAACAGACATATGATAGATAGCAGAACTCAAAAGAAGAGTATTATATTATTTGGTTTATGTATAAAGATTTTGGTAACAATGGGGCTGCAGGGATGTCTTCCGTGATAGGATGCAAGAAGTTACCCCAAGTCAGATAGCCAGTTCTAGCCAGCTCCAAGGCAGACCAAAGCTGAGCCCACCAAGAATGCTGGTAGTACCTCTGTGCTAATATATTTAAGAAAGGGTAAAAACTGCTGCATGAGAGCAGCTGGGAGAGAGGAGTGAGAATTATGTGAGAGAAACAACCCTGCAGATGCCAAAGCCAGTGAAGAAAGAGGTGGGGCAAGTGCTCTAGATTCCCCTGGGCCCCACAGTGAAGACCATGGTGAGGCAAGTTTTAAACCTGCAACCTGTGGAGGTTAAGGCTGGAACAGATTTCATGTTCTTTCCATAAATATCTGGGAGGTTCTTCAAAGGGATCTGAAGAGGCTGGACAGCTGGGTTGAGACCAATGGCATGAGGTTCAACAAGGCCAAATACCGGGTCCTGCACTTGGGGCACAACAACCCTATGCAATGCTACAGACTAGGATCATTGGATATGATATTTGTCTTATTTAGCATAGAATCATAGAATAACCAGGGTGGAAGAGACTCACTGGATCATCGAGTCCAACTATTCCTATCAAACACTAAACCGTACCCCTTAGCACTCGTCCACCCGTGCCTTTAACACCTCCAGGGAAGCTGAATCAACCACCATCTTGCGCAGCCTGTTCCAATGCCCAATGATCCTTTCTGTGAAAGTTTTTTTTCCTAACGTTGAGCCTAAATCTCCCTTGGCAGAGCTTGAGGCCATTTCCTCTCATCCTGTCCCCTGTCACTTGGGAGAAGCGGCCAGCACCCTCCTCTCTACAACCTCCCCTCAGGTAGTTATAGAGAGCAGTCTGTCTAGAAAGCTGCCTAAAGGAGAAGGACCTGGGGGTGTTGGTTGACAGCAATGGAACATGAACCAGCAGTGTGCCTCCTACCTGGGGGTAGCCAAGAAGGCCAATGGCATCCTGGCTTGTATCAGAAACAGTGTAACCAACAGGTCCAGGGAGGTTATTCTCCCTCTGTACTCAGCACTGGTGAGACTGCTCCTTGAATACTGTGTTCAGTTCTGGGCCCCTCACCACAAGATAGATGTTGAGTCTCCAGAGTGTGTCCAGAGAAGAGAGACGAAGACGGTGAAGGGACTGGAGAACAAGTCTTATGAGGAGCATCTGAGGGATCTGAGATTGCTTAGCCTTGAGAAGAGGAGGCTGAGGGGAGACCTTATTGTTCTCTGCAACTACCTGAAAGGAGGTTGTAAAGAGGGGGGAATCTGGCCTCTTCTCCCAAGTGACAGGGAACAGGACAAGAGGAAATGGCCTCAAGCTTCTCCAGGGGAGGTTCAGTCTTGACATCAGGAGAAAATTTTTCATGGAAAGAGTCATTGGGCACTGGCAGAGGCTGCCCAGAGAAGTGGTTGAGTCACCTTCCCTGGAGGTGTTTAAAAGATTGGTGGATGGGTACTGAGGGGCATGGCTTAGTGATTGATAGGAATGGTTGGACTTGATGATCCTGTGGGTCTTTACCAACCTAGTGATTCTCTGATTCAGTTATTCAGTGATCTGACCATACTTAGACTGCGAATACCAGTTAAAACAGGTATTTCTCTAGTCTACTGTAGCTACTTTTATACCCTAGTCAAAGTATTGTTGTTATTTATGGCCATAACAGTGCAAACCCATGTAGTTCTATTTAATCCACTGCTACCCGTAGTAGAAATATTGAGCACATCAGGAAGAAGTTGCAGAATGAAGATCTCTATGAGTAGTTCCACATTCTTCATGGGGAATTCTTATGTAAATTAAACATGTGCATGTTTGCTGATGGTGAAAACATTGGTTATGATTTCCTTGCTTGGAATCAAGTTTCCAAAACCTGATGTTGCATATTCATAATGGTAACCATTCAGTTGTTCTTATTGGGCTTAAGAGAAAATATCATGAGAATAATATGAGTTTTGAAATTACAGTTGGAAAAAATTAAAACTAGGACATTTTGATCTCATCAAAATATTCATTGTGACATTTTCTAAATTGAATTCCAATGTTCAGTTTGAAAAGTAAAGTGTAAAAGAATACTACATTCTGCTGTAACATAGAACAGAAATTGTCAACAGCATGAACAATTTTGACTGATCCAAGATCAACTATTCTTAAAATTATAGCTTTTAGAACAAAATAAATGAAAAACTTAGTTCTCTTTTAGAATGAAAATAATGCCAAAATTGAAACCTCTTTAAAATGAAAATTCAGGTTTTTTAATAATGTGAATCATTGGTTTCATCATCACTGAACTACCCATGTGTTTACTTGTTTTGCACAATTAGAACTCTTCTGCTACGTATTTTGTAAATTAGCCAACTATTGCCCATATCCTAAATAACATAGTATTTATTAAAAACAATCTGTGGGACATCTGAAACAGTTTTCTAGCTACATTATGTTATGATCTCATATTCTTATCCTCTTTTTTGTCCAATCCTTTTGTTTGTTAGATACTTCTCTCTAAATTTACTCTGAGAATATTTCTTCATATATGGTATATAGCAGAGCAAAGTCAGATCTCTATGCAAGAGTTGGGTAGCATTACATTTTAGCTAAAAAAATAACAACCAGCAGGACAGCTTGATTACAAGAGACAAATAAACAAGGTTCTTACAGATCACAAATTGCCATCTGCAAAATATCTGTTGGATTGTTTCATTATGCGACTACCCATTTAATGTATTTGTAGTTAGTCTTTGCCAAGACACAAAAATATCACTTTCTGCCTCCCAAAATACACAGTTTAAGAGTAAAGTTCATTTGATGAAACTAAAATATATGGAATAATTAATGATCTTTATTTTTTTCAAATGAAAACATTAAGCAAACATATTATTGATTCAATTGACTGTTCATAGTTAATGTGTGTGTGTGTGTAGCACTCTGCAAGTCAGAGTGCATCGCAACTGGATTTAAATGTCGCTGGCATCTCTGTATGATCATTTTCTACTAGTTTTCTGTATAACCTCTGATATTAGAATAATAGAATGCGTTGGAAGGGACCTTGGAGCCCATCCAGTGCCGCCCCTGCCATGGACGGGGACGCCTCCCACTGCATCGGGTGCTCCAGGCCCCGTCCGGCCTGCCCTTGAACCCCTCCAGGGATTGGGCGGCCACCCCTGCTCTGGGCGGCCTGGGCCGGGGCCTCCCCACCTTCATCATGAAGAACTCTTCCTAATGTCTAATATAAATCCTCCTAATTTAAAGCTCTTTTACCTCACCCTGCTACTATGGACCCTTCTAAAAAGTCCCTCCCCAGCTTTCCTGGAGCCTCTTTCAGCACTGGAAGCTGCTCTAAGGTCTCCTCAGAACCTTCTGTTTTCTAGGCTGAACAACCCCAACTCTCATCTTGGCCTCAATATGGGAGATGTTCCAGCCCTCAGATCATCTCCATGGCCCTTGACAGGAAAAAAATGCTTTATCTCTCTTACATCTTGTCAGCGTTGTGTTTTTTTAACAGCACTGAGATGTTATTCCCATGTTAGCTAGGAAGCGTAAATTAGGTAAATTAGTCATAGCATAATTCTTGGTCTCGTCTGTGCTGCAGTGGAGCTAGAGGTTTGCTGTGCTCGTTTCACAGAATCACAGAATCACAGAACAACCAGGTTGGAAGGGACCCATCGGATCTTCTAGTCCAACCATTCCTATCTAACACTAAACCAAGTCCCTCAAGACCTCATCCATGCGTGTCTTAAACACTTCCAGGGAAGGGGAATCAACCACCTCCCTGGGCACACTGTTCCAATGCCCAATGACCCTCTGTGTGAAAAACCTCCTCCTAATCTCCAGCCTAAATCTCCCCTGGCGGAGCTTGAGGCCATTCCCTCTCGTCCTGTCCCCTGTCACTTGGGAGAAGAGCCCAGCTCCCTCCTCTCCACAACCACCTTTCAGGTACTTGTAGAGAGTAATGAGGTCTCCTCTCAGCCTCCTCTTCTCCAGGCTAAACAACCCCAGCACTCTCAGCCGCTCCTCATAGGGTCTGTTCTCCAGCCCCTTCACCAGCTTCATCACTCTTCTCTGGACTTGCTCCAGAACCTCAACATCCTTCTTGTGCTGAGGGGCCCAGAACTGGACACAATATTCAAGGAGCGGCCTCACCAGTGCTGAGTACAGAGGGAGAATCACCTCCCTGGACCTGCTGGTCACACCGTTTCTGATCCAAGCCAGGATGCCATTGGCCTTCTTGGCCACTTGGGCACACTGCTGGCTCATGTTCAGTCGGCTGTCGACCAACACCCCCAGGTCCCTCTCCTCCTGGCAGTTTTCCAGCCAGGCTTCTCCCAGTCTGTAGTTCTGCATAGGGTTGTTGTGCCCCAAGTGCAGGACCCGGCATTTGGCCGTGTTAAACCTCATGCCGTTGGACACTGCCCAGCGGTCCAGCCT
The DNA here is from genome assembly GCA_033558105.1 of Coccyzus lansbergi. Classification (NCBI taxonomy): domain Eukaryota; kingdom Metazoa; phylum Chordata; class Aves; order Cuculiformes; family Coccyzidae; genus Coccyzus; species Coccyzus lansbergi. The sequence continues at coordinate 2,189,996 of JAUMJK010000267.1, read as the reverse complement.
GTCCAGGTCCCCCTGCAAAGCCTCCCTACCCTCCAGCAGATCGACACTTGCACACAACTTTGTGTCATCTGCAAACTTGCTAAGGGTACCCTCAATGCCCTCATCCAGGTCATTGATGAAGACATTGAACAGGACTGGACCTAGCACTGAGCCCTGGGGGCCACCACTCATCACTGGCCTCCAACTGGACTTAACACCATTTACCACCACTCTCTGGGCCCGGCCATCCAGCCAGTTTTCTACCCAGGAGAGTGTGTGTCTGTCCAGGCCAGAGGCTGACAGCTTCCGCAGCAGAATGCTGTGAGAAACCGTGTCAAAGGCTTTACTGAAGTCCAGAAAGACCACATCCACAGCCTTTCCTTCATCCAGCAGCCGAGTGACTTTGTCATAGAAGGCGATCAGGTTGGTTTGGCAGGACCTGCCTCTGGTAAACCCATGTTGACTGGGCCTGATCACCCGGTTCTCTTGCAAGTGCTTCATGATAGCACTCAAGATCACCTGTTCCATGAACATCACCTGTTCCAGGAACATCACCTGTTCCTGTTTCTAGTATCTGGAGGGGTTTAAGGGGGACGGGTGACCGAGGTGCTGAGGGACATGGGTTGGTGATTGATGGGAATGGTTGGACTCGATGATCCGGTGGGTCTTTTCCAACCTGGTGATTCTATGATTCTATGATTCTATACAATAGTAAAGGGAGCATTGCTTTGCAGTTTGGAATGTGCAAGTGATTTTCTTTTATTTCTAATATAGCTGCTCGCAAAGAATGTGATTATCAAAGATAATACAGAATACCAGCAACTAAGCCATATTAGAAGGTAACTGTTAGTAAAATGAATAGAACTAGCACAGAATGCTGACAAAACTTCACTCACCACAGATTAAGAATGAGGATGACTGAGGATGTGGGACAGTTTGTAGGGAAGTTTATATTCCAGACTTTTCTTCTTAGACATGCTGCTCCTAACCCTCACTCTACTGTTTCTGCATTCAGGATGACATTAGTAACGACTGTAGTGCCAAGACTGAAAGACTAGTGGTGCTAGGTAACTACTAAATGGTACCTGGAAGAATGAAAGAAGTGCCAATTTTCTGCTAATTACATCACATCTCTGTTAGACTATTCCCTGGGTACTCAGGCTTTTATTCATATTGATTTTTTTTGAGAAAAAGAAAATAAAATATTTCTTCTACTCTCATCACTTTTTATTTATGACTAGTGTATCATCTGAACAGTTAACTTGGTGAAAAAGTGGTCTCTTGAAACACAGACATGTTAAGGAATATGTTTTTAATTTCTGACACATGTTCCCCCAAACATAAATATGTCATGGGTGACCTTTGTGCTATGAACCTTATATTTTCAAACTCCTTGATGAGCTTTCAGAGGGAACAGTGCATAAAGTCACCAATACATATTTAGCAGGTGCAGTTACATAACTATGTACAGTGTTTTGATGTTGCAGTGGATGTGAAAGTACAGAAGACAACATCTACATTTAAGTATCAGAGTGGAGAGGAGCAAAGCAAACCACTCACCTGTGATTTAGTTTGCATTGATCTACTAGAGCTGAAAAGACCATACTTTACCATCTAAACTTGGACTTGAGTGTGATACATTCTTCAGCGTTAAGGATTTCAAGTCCAAGACTTAGATTCAGATGTTCATTTAGTATGAAATACGGTTCTGAAATGGGTTTCTTAATAGAATGCATACTTCCCAATCAGAACAAAAATATAGCCACTTTATAATCATTTAATATCAAATTAGGAAGATTTAGGTTCTCAGTGTTCTTAAGATGTCTATTGTAGGTTCCTTTTCCCTTATTCTTGCCAGAACTCTTGACCCTTGGAAGTACATTCAAGACAGTTGAGAGGAAGAAGAAGTAGAAAAGGAATACTGTCTGTCTATGTGAAAGAAAATGTGTTGGGATAAAACAGCTGAACCCAAAGAGTGGTGGTGACTGGAGTTAAGTCCACCCAGTCATAAGTCATCATCCCCAGGGCTCTATGTAGGGTCCAGTTCTGTCAATATCTTTATCAATTATCTTAATTAAAGTACTGAGTGTACCCTCATTTAGTTTGTGGGAAAAGTAAGTTGGGTAGAAGTGTTAATCTGCTTGAGATTCAAGAGGCTCTACAGAGGGATCTTAACAGGTTGGATCAGTGGACTCAGGCCAATGGTATGAGGTTCAAAAAGGCCAAGTGCTGGGTTCTGCACTTGGGACACAACTGCACCGTGTAGGACTATAGGCTTGGAGAAGAGTGACTAAAAACCACCTGGCAGAAAAGGACTTGGAGGTGTTAGTTGACAGACAGTTGAATATGAGCCAGCAGTGTGTCCAAGTGGCCAAGAAGGACAATGGTTTAACAGTTTGTATCACATCTCAAATACTGTGTTCAGTTTGGGGTCCCTCTTTACCAGAAAAACAAGAAAGCACTGGAGTGTATCCAGAGAAAAGCAAAAAAGCTGGGGAAGGGTCTGGAGCACAAGTCTTATGAGAGGCAACTCAGGGAACTAGGCTTGTTTAGCCTAGAGAAAAGGAGGCTGAGGGGAGACCTTATCACCGTCTACAACTACCCAAAAAAAAGATTGTAATGCGGTGGGTGTTAGTCTCTTCTCCCATGTAATCAGTGACAGGACAAGAGGAAATGACCTCAAACTGCACCACAGGAGGTTCAGATTTGGCATCAAGAAATGTTTCTTCACTGAAAAAGTTCTCAGGTACTGGAACAGGCTGCCCAGGGAGGTGGATGGGTCAGTATCCCTACTTAAAAGATGAGTAGATGAGGGTATGGTTTAGTAATGGACAGGTATAGTTGGATATGATGACCTCAAAAGTCTTTTCCAATCAAACATTTCTATGATTCTATGATATTAAAAATTATAAGCATGTCTAGTGAAAGAAACCTACCTTATCTTCAGCCTGCATATTTATATGCAATCCCCTGGGTTTCAATCTATGTAACAGCAATGATCCCTGTGTTAAGGTGTCATTTCAGTAAAGTAGTTTGGGATCTAACATATTAATAAATCAATCCATCACCATATGTTGACAGGAAATAAGAAAGATGACAGAGAATGACTTCCAGTAGTGGATTTAATGCATCTGGGGGATCCACCTGTGGCTCGTGTTGATCCTTGAAATATCTTTTAAATTCTGGTTGGTTGGCTAAATTCTTAACTGGTCCCCATTTATACTGTTCTGTTGATAGATTTTTAATAATTTGTTAAGACCCTAGGATCATTAATATTATGGGAATGTCCCGCGATGTAGTACTTGCCAATGAAAGCACTAAAGGAAGAGGTAATAACACTCTCAAAAGCTTACAGTGCAATTTAAATGAAGTTGTAAAAAGGGAATGTAATTCAAAAATAGAGAGAGTAAGAATGTGGTAAATGGTAATAGGTGCATTCAATATATTGGTCTTTGATATAAATTGATATTTGATTTCACAAGAACACTGGGAAGCTTAATCTATATTTGATCTTCAGAAAAGAAGTCACCATTAATTGCCAAGTGTTATTGTCATCATCAATTACTGTTACTAATACTAGCTCTCAGAATCAGTGACGGAAGACAAAATAAACCCAAGAAGTATCTTAATAATTTAATTCATGCAACTATCTTTTAAAAAATAATTACCTTTAAGGTGTGAAGCTTCTTAAACTGGGTGTTCATCAGTCTTTTCATGCTTACGTTATACTTAATCTCAAAACTTCTTCCTAAAGAGCCTTTAGTTTTTGGCACCATGTTCTTCATAATCTGCCTCATTCTAAAGGAGGTATTTATCACTGGTTGAAGAAAACGTGGCATAAAACATTAATGTCTCGACAGTTTTTGAATAAACTTTACATTGGGTAGAAACTAATACCCTGTGTCTCAAGAACATATCAAATAAGGAGATGCAGTAGGAAGGTGTTCGAGATATGAGTTAAGATGTAGATAATTATTAGTGTATTTGTCTAGCTGGAAAAAAATGGAAAAATCAGAAAAAAACCCTGCAGATGAAGTTGGATTACTAGCTTGAAATAAATAATATGTGTATTTGCATACTGATTTTGAAAATGTGCTTATTTCAGAGTTATTTTACCTCCACATGTCATACAAACTGGAGTGTTCACAAACAACGATGCAGAGTGCATTCAGTGTTGGTGGCAGCTCTACTTATTCTTTCTATATTTGTGTCTCATCTGAAACTCCTCCTCCAAAAGAAGCACTTAAACTTGCAGACACTGCTGTTGAAAAGTGATAATCCTAGTTGTATGATTTTATTGTTGGAAGCATCCTTCTCCCATGCTGAGACAAGTCAGTAGGCACACAAAAGACCAGGTAAACAAAAAGCCTTCCATTTCCTTTTAGTTTCCGTCTCCTAATTACTTACCATGAAGAGTGTAGATGAGCAGATGCCTTCTCTGAAACATATTCAGACACTCTTGAACTTAGTATTTTCCTAATAAGTGTGTAGTATGTCTGAATAAACCCCTTAAGTCTACTACTACCTCTCTATCAAAAGGGAATAATACCTATGTAAATTATTGTCTTAGTCTAACTGCCATGACAATTCCGTAGTTCTAGGTGCCTGCAAGATTATATTTTATAAAACCTGATTTAGTGTTCAAAGTAAATGAAACAGCCATCCCTCTATCACCCCACTAACATTTGATAAGCACTCCAAGACTCAACACTATTTAAATGTTTGGTTGTTTCTGTTTCAGATGCATTTTTTCACTAGGAACACGTGTCATATTTTCACTCTAGGAAACAAAGACTTCTTATAAATGCTTATGTTCCTGATTCTGTTTAGATACAGCTCTGACCATAATGTTGGACCATCATTTCTTCTCAAAATTCTGAATGCAGAAGAAAAGCATCCTCAATTGACTTTAAATTGCCTTCCAGTGAGAATGTCGTGGTTTACATTTTAAAAAATTTGCAGTGGAAGGATGTGAGAAGAGTTGCAGACAATTTCCTCACAGGGGAAAAAAAAAAAAGCCAAACAAAAAAGCAGTATATAAATTTGAGAAATCCAAAACTCTTGTTTGATCACAACAGGAATCTACTCCTAATAGCTGCAAAGGTGTTCATCTGTCTGTCTCCCAAATATAGCTTATTTTCTATTGTCCCATGTATTACTCACTTCAGCTGATGCTTTCTTATCTCTCCCATACCTTCTATGCTTCCATTCTGTTGTTTTGTTAGATTGTCTATACAAATTAAAGTATGCATAATGAGTCCAGGTACCACCACCTACTTCTCTGACTTTAATGTCTATATTTTTTGCACATTGTCTGTGCAGATCTCACTGTAGATCTAGAGAATAAAATAAGTTACATTTCCTTCTTCTTCCATACCCACGCATTCAGATAAGGAAATATTTTATTACTTCTCCATAAATCCTCATATTAGCAGAAGAAGAGATAAAGAATGTAGTCAAAGGAGTATTTGTTGTAAGGTGTTGAGTATGATCTCATCTGGAACTCCATTCTGAGGGTGTAAATCTCCCCAGCCAGACAATATAGTTTAGAACAGAGAAAAAGCTGTCATATAATGCTCTTCACTTACAGTTAATGTCTATTTTATGTGCACTTTTACTTATTGCTAGTGACCAAATAGGGGTCAAATGGCTGTAACTCATACCCTAAATACTTAACTCTAGTTTTTTAGTTGTTATGAATATCACAAAACCTTATAGCCTGAGTACTCAGTAATGGAAGAAGACATTTTATTAGTACTGCCACACTTACCTGAACAGCTGATGAAATGATAAAGATATATTAAATTGTAAGCAGAGCACTAGGAAGTACTCATGGTGGTGAAACCACTTGGACGTACTCATGGAGCGAGTTCCTAAGTCCTCAAGATTGCAGACTGCCCAATGACTCCAACCTTCAAACTCCAGCCAGTGTGGCAGCAATGCAACTTCTGTGACTTCTTGGTGATTATTCCTTATCTAGTCTTCTGTTTCCTTACTTGTTTTCCTTTCTCTTGGAGTTCTTGCTGTTCTCATGAAACACTAATTCCTATTGCAAGCAAAGAGATTATTCTGTTCTCCTTTTCTCAAAGTAATCAAAACACCTCATACCATATTTAATACAAATGAACTGGTTCACAGATTTTGATCACATTAGCCACTGACTGAATTAGGTTGAGTGTCCCACAGCTTCTTTCTACTGTTCAAGTTATTTTTTTCATGCCTTTAGACTACTCAGTACATTTAGTTTCTGACTCATTTCTTTAGAGCTCTGAATTCTTTTCTGACTCACTAGGAATCATTTATTCTGTTTTGGTTTCACCAAGGACAGGTTTTCAGATTTTATCTCTCAAATGTCATCAATAATGTCTCAAAGTTTGTTTACAAATGACTTTTTGTCTCACACATAGGAACACTGATGTCAGATGGTGCTTTGTTAATCAAAGCTGTTCCAAAACTTCCATGTCCCTAAGATATTCTCTCTCTCTCTGCAGCAATTCCACAGCTTGTGTACTGGTGGTTAGCTCTTTCCCCTAAGAAAAGATGTTTCCCCTAAGCTTGCCTTGAATAAATGTAATGTCATCAACTATAAGTATACAAAAATGGTAGGAATGTACTGTCTGCCAAAATGAAAACAAGAATTAAATTGTTAAAAAATTATATGAGGTATCATTAGTGAATACGGGGTTCTATCAGTTTGCCTTCTGGACCTCAGAAACTGGGATGTATTTGACTGACATTTCCATCTTGTTCCCTACAACATAAAGGCAGATTTGTCATTTTGGTTTTGAAATATATATTTTTCCTCAATTTGTGCAATGGAAGGACTTTGAAAATTACAGATAAAACATGCCAGTGTTTAAGTCTGACCTACATGATAAAAAATATATATTTATTATTAGAAACAACCACTAAAAAAATTGATTACTGTCTCCCAGTGCCACATATACCCTCATGTATCCAAACTGTCTGCACAGAGTTGGTACGAACAACACTGGCTTTACAGGAAACCCATATCCTTCTGGAGCAGCAACTGAAGACAATGTGAGATATGTGATGACATATCAAATAGCACTGGTTACTTAGATTTAGGCAACTGAATCCCATTCCCTCTGTCCACAAGTAATCAGTGTCTCCTCTAAGCCTCACATGTCCATGTTACAGTGGTGTTTTTAGAGCAAAAAAATGTGGAACTTTATCTATAGCATAAGGGAATTCTTCGGTGCTTTGCAACACAAGGTCCATTGGGATAGCATTGGAAGACTATGTGTCTTGTTCCCTGGAGCAAACTGTCCTCAGCAGCATGGCTAACTTGAGAAGTAGCAGGCAACACATGGCTTGACGTGTTGCAGTGCATGTGTTTGGGGGTCTGGGTTTCAGGGATGAACTCTGGATCATAATTTTTTGATGAGGTAGATGCTACCTTAGTGACAACAAAGTTGGTCAGTTCAGAGGCAGTCAGTCAAGACACCTTGCTTTATATATCTACATTTTGTTGCATAAATGTGTGCTTTGGTGTTTCGGTAAGCAGGGCCTCAGTAGGTGTCTGGCAGTGTCTGAGATGCTAGAAACTCAAAAGTAAGGCTAGCAAATATGACTCAGGGCATACAAGATTTACATATCCTTTGCAACTGGCAGCTGGACATCAATCAGAACAATTGTATGAAACCTGGTGCTTGCTTTCTGGAGAGATGACTGGTCTCTAGATTCCATTGGATAGATATCCAATGACTGTCATGGGAGTTTAGACCAAAAATTTACATGTCCTCATACATGTAGGTATATTTCCATCTCTTAAGCTGGAATGAAAGTCTTCTAAGGGATTTTTTGTTATTATTAATATCCATCAGCTAATGGAATACTGTTCAAACTTTTTAAGTTTCCTTAAAAAAGGAGATTAATAACCTGGAGAATTATTAACAACTTGGAAGTATGTATAACAGTTGCAACAGGCAATGAAATAGTGTCCAGATGAGCAAAAATAAGAGCTAAGAAAATGCGAGAATTTCTGTCATAGCAATGATTGTATCACTCATCATTTCCTCTTATCCTGGACTATATTTGAGCACTATGATGTCAAAGTAAAACAATTGAGGCCAAAACTTTTGTAAAAATTTCAATTTACAACGGTCAATTCATAGCAATTTGATCTTTTTCTTATTCTTATTTGTTTTAGTTACTGACCTGTAGATTTTTCTACTCTTTTATCTTTCTTTAAGCTTAGAACAAGGATGACATATTGGAATTTGTCCTTCACTGAGACACAAAAAGGCAGGCATTATGATCAGCTTTTCTCAGGCATCCAGGTATCCATAACTGAATTACTTGGACATGTGAAATTTTCCCAGATGTAAAAATAAATTTTTTAGAGATGTAAAAAATACATAATGAATCCGTGAATTAGGATCTGTTTTGTGAGTCAGTCACTTACAGAAAATGAACATTTAGGATTTGTATTTAAAATAGGCCACTTTTTGATAAATATTACATCCATGATATGCAAAATAGTAAAAAGTAGGACGACCTAAGCAAGCATGAAATAATCCCTTTTAATACCAAAATAACAAGAAAGAATTTTAAAAGCCAAGATCTTAATATCCTTCAAAAGGATGTATTTTGCTTTGAAATTAGGTTACCAAATGACAAATAAAATATGCTTCAATAAATTTAAGATGTCTTGGCCCCAAAAATAAACATAAGTACAAAATGAGTGTATTCAAAATGTGAAAAACTTGACAAATTGTCTTAAAAGTTCTTCTCCCTCTTTCACAGTCTAGTTATTAAATAGCAGTATTTACAAGTGCTTCTGATATTTCTAACAATAGCAGTAAAAATAATTTATTGACGTACATTAAGCACTGACTGATAGTTTCTAAATTATGTAAAAGGAGAATTAGTGAGTATAATGTAGCCAAATCATGCAGGGAGTAATCCTGGACCTTCTGGTATTTAACATTTCTATTAAAGGCCTGGAGAAAAATTAAGATGTGTTAATCAATTCCAAAACCAGCATGAAGACAAATGAACTGCAAAATATAAACAAAAATAGACCAAATTTATGGAACATCCTGGATGATTCAGGAAGTTGGGCATGAAGCAAAAGTGTTTGAATATAGACAAATATGAAGTTGTATGTCTAGGAACAGAAGAGGAGAGCTGTATTTGTAGGACAGAAATCACTATTCAGACAATCAATGACTCCTGAAAAGGACCTAAGAGAATTTGTTAGCTGAGCATGGGTTGGAGGGTAATAGTATATTCAAAAGGCTGTATATAAACTGAGGTAGATTGGAGGCAAATAAAGGGTCACCCTGTGTTTGGCTTTAATTTAACTGCTACTTGTTAGATTAACTTTGTATAAAACAACAAGACTGATAAATTTGCGGTCATTCAGATAAAACCCACAAAAATAATTAGAAAACTAGATATATAATAAAAAAGTGAAAGAGATTAATCTGTTTAGCTCACCCAAATGATGAGCAACTTGTGTGACTCGTTTGCTACCTGATTACTTAACACGGAGCAGGGGTTGCAAATCAGCTGTCCCTTTCATAGAATCATAGAATTTATGATTCTATGATTCTATGAATCTATGAAAGGGACAGCTTAAAAAAAATGTAGCTTCAACAACAGATGACCACAAAGAACCTCTGAAAACTGTTAGAAGATTTTGCCAGTAGTCTCTGTCTAGCAGCAGCTAGGTAAGCTTCTCTAGTAACTTTTGCTTAACAGAGATGCCACTTTAGTTAAGGAGTGTGGAGACAACAAAGAATGTTTTTACAAATACATCAATAACAAAAAGAGAACCAAAGATAACCTCCATCCTTTATTGGATATGGAGGAGAATATTGTTACCAAGGATGAGGAAAAGGCTGAGGTGCTTAATGCCTTCTTTTCCTCAGTCTGTAATAGTCCGACCAGTTATCCACAGGCTATTCAGCCGCCTGAGTTGGAAAACAGGGATCGAAAGTAGGATAAACCCCTGAAAATGCAGGAGGAAGCAGTCAACGATGTGCTATGCCACCTAGGAGCTCACAAGTCTATAGAACTGGATAAAATCTACGTAAGAGTACAGAGGGAGACGGTGGAGGAGCTTGCCAAGCCACTCTCCATCATCAGACGGTCCAGGGAACTCCAGACAGGGAACTGTCAGCCTACCCTCGACACCAGGAAAGACTATGGAGCAATTAATCTCTAATGTGTTCACCAGGCATGTGCACATCAACCAAGGGATCAGGCTCAGCTGCATGGGTTCATGAAGGGCAGGTCCTGCTTGAACAACCTAATATCCTTTTATGAGCAGGTTACCCACCAAGCATATGAAGGAAAGACTGTGGATGCTATCTTACCAAGATTTCAGTAAAGCCTTTGAAGTTATCTCCCACAGCATTGTCCTAGAGAATCTGGTGAATCAGGACTTAGATAACTGTACTCTTCTTGGGAAAAAAATGGTTGGATAGCTGAACCCAGAGAATTAGAATCGTAGAATCATAGAACAACCAGGTTGGAAGAGACCCACCAGATCATCAAGTCTAACCACTCCTATCAAACAGTAAACCATGCCCCTCAGCACCTTGTCCACCTGTGCCTTAAACACCTCCAGGGAAGGTGAATCAACCACCTCCATGGGTAGCCTGTTTCAATGCCCAATGACCCCTTCTGTGATTTTTTTTTCCTAACATCTAGCCTAAATCTCCCCTGGAGGAGCTTGAGGCTTGAATCCATTTAGTGGCCTGTGTTGGGAACAGTCTTGTGTCTTTGCCATTGACCTAGATGAGGGGATTGAGTGCTCCTTCTGTAAGTTTGCAGATGACCCCTAACTGGGCAGGCATATTGATATGCCTGGGGAAGGAAAGGATCTACAGAGGGATCTAGAGAGGTTGGATCAATGGACTGAGGCCAATTGTTAGAGGTTCAACTCAGCCAAGTCCTGGGTTCTGCACTTCAGTGACAGACAACAGTAACAAACCCATGCAATTGTACAAACTCAGGGGAGTGAGGCTGGAAAGGTGCCTGGAGGATAAAGATCTGTGGGCTGATAGGTGTCTGTGTGCCCATGTGGCCAAGAAGGCCAAGAGCATCCTGGCTTGTATCAAAACTGGTGTGACCAGCAGGAACATTGACCACACTGAACGCTGACGTATTTTGGGAGGGGTAATCATATTGATTTTCACTTTTTATAACTGTTTATAACTTATACAAAAAAATTTTGTTCTCCAGAATTGTCTATCAATGACTATTCCATAAGAACACTTTCCATTTAAAAAATGTTAATCTCAGTCTTACACAGGCTGAGAGTGTGTAATCATTTCAGTAAAACTGAGTGAACTTCATGTTGCACATTTGACTTTTGGAGAAAATATATATTTGCAGCAGATAATCTTATGAGAGTCAGCAGCAGCCTTTGTCTGCCCTTATTTGCTCTTATAGTTGAGAGGACCAATTTTCTCCTGTGTTACAAGGATGGGAGAATTCACACAGAGAACACTTGTTACCAGGTTTCAAATTAGGGTTCTGTCAGAGTCACTCAGTTGGGCCTGACTTATCATACTAATATGCCCTGGTGCAAGAGAAAAACTCAGAGACAGAAGCTGAATGAATCTACAGCTATCAAATGAGAGGCATTTTTCCAAATGCTCGTGTTCTGTTTAAATTTCTTTTAATCCTACCTCATCTACACTGACACTATCTACCTGTGGGAGATAATGAGGGGCTTAAAATGAAATTAATGTCCATACTGTGGCCTGACTCAGGCAGGGAGAATCAAGTAAATTAGGATTTATGACTGACATCCTGTCCTAAACTGATATCATTGTACGTGGGTAGTGCAACCATCATAAATTTTACAATTCATTGACATTATAAGGGTGATTTAAGGACGGAGCTTAAATTTTAATTTGCAAATTTCTTAACTTTGTAGGATTAAAGGTGACTTTAAAGTGTTTCTGATAGAGAACCTAGTCAGCTAGAGATGTAATGCAGAGTGCCATCTATGTTCAAGGTTAGTTTGAAAGCCTCAGACTGTGACTTGTTTTCAGTGAGGTCTGATGAACAACTAAAATATTTAGCCTAATTTTTACAGCAGGTTAAGGTTTATTCCACATCTCCAAGGGCCCTTATCTTCTATCATCAAGAGACGTGTTTTTCTGGCTCAATAAAGATCATAACGTGCAAGTTGTTGTAGATTAAGTGCAAATTAAAACTTCCTCATAAGAGACAGTGCAGAAAAACCTGGAGAAGGTTGGATGACGGTAGTGTGTAATCACCATCAGGAAGATAATCTTATAATAGGATAAATCTTCCCTGTTATAGCCACAACAAGGTGCTTCAATGTCTGAAGAGATGGACAATCTGCTTCTACATGATGAAATTTCCTGGTATTCACATTTTGGCAAAAGAGAGTGTATAATATCACAAGAGAAACATAGAATCATAGAATCAAGAATAGTTTGTGTTGGAAGGGATGTTAAAGATCATCTAGTTCCAAAACACCTACCACAGGTAGATCTCTCTAGATTAGGCTGCCTAAGGCCCCATCCAGCCTTGAACATCTCCAGGGATGGGGCATCCACAATTTCCCTGGGCAACCTGTGCCAGTGCCTCACCGCCCTCATGGTGAAGAAATTCTTCCTAATGTCTAGTCTAAATCTGTCACTCTCCATTTTCTACCCATTTCCTCTCATCCTGTTGCCACAAGCCTTTATGAGTAGTTCCTCTCCAGCTTTCTTGTAGACTCCTTTCAGGAACTGGAAGGTTGCTCTAAGATCTCCTCAGAACCTTCTTTTCTCCAGGATGAACAAGCCCAACTCTCTCAGCCAGTCCCCATAGGGAAGGTGCTCCAGCCCTCAGATCATATTCGCAACCTCCTCTGGAGCTGTGCCAGTAGTCCTATGTCCTTCGTATGATGAGGATTCCAGAAACGGATACAATACTCCAGATGAGGTTTCACAAGAGAGGAATAGAGGGGCAGAATCACCTCCCTCGACCTGTTGGCCTTGCTTCTTTTGATGCAGTCCAGGATACAGTTGGCCTTCTGGACTGTGAGCACACATTGCCAGTTCATGTCAAACTTCTCACCTACCAGCATCCCCAAGTCTTTCTCTGCAAGACTTCTCTCAATCACATCATCCCCCATCATATACTGAAAATGGGGATTGCCCTAGCCCAGGTGTAGGACCTTGCACTTGGGCCTGTTGAACCTCATGAGGCTCTCACAGGCTGACATCTCCAGCCAGTCCATGTCCCTCTGGATGACATCTCATCCTTCCAATGTTGTAAGTGCACCACTCAGCTTGACATCGTTTGCAAAATTGCTGAGGGTGCACTCAATCTCACTGTCTATAAGACTGATGAAAACATTAAACAACACCAGTCCCAGTACAGACCCTTGAAGGACACCAATCGTGGATCTCCATCTGGACTTCAAGCCATTGACCACAACAATCTGAATACGACCAACCAACCAGTTTCTTATCCACTGTACCATCCACTCATCAAATCCATATCTCTCCAATTTAGAGAGGAGGATTTTATAGGGGACTGTGTCAAAGGCTTTACAGAAGTCTAGATAGATCACATCCATCGGTTTACCCTTGTCCACTGCTGTGGCTGCCCTGTCATAGAAATCCACTAAGTTGATCATACATGACTGGCCCCTGGTGGAGCCACGCTGGCTGCCATTAATCACATCCATGTCCTCTGAGTGCTTTGTCACAGCTTCTAGGAGGATCTCTTCCATGACCTTCTCAGGCACAGAGGTGATGGTGATAGGTTGGTAGTTCTCAGAGTTGTCTTTTCTACACTTTTTAAAAATGTGCACAGTGTTACCCTTCTTCCAGTCACCAGGGACTTTTCCTGATTGCCATGACTTTTCAAATATCGTGGAGAGTGGCTTGGAAATCACATTGGCCAATTCCCTCAGGACTCCGTGATGCATCTCATCGGGTCCCATAGACTTATATATGTTCAGGTTCCTCAGGTGTGCATGAACCTGATCCTCCTCTACAATGAGAGGGAGTTTATCTCCCTGGTCCCCATCTTGCTATCCCATTGACCCAGGATGGGTGAAGAGAGCATTTATTAGTGAAGACTGAAGTAAGAAGATTGTTAAGTACTTCAGCCTTCTCCTTGCCTGTTGATACAAGGTCACCATTTCCAGCCATCAGTGGGGGTACATTCTCTTTGATCTTCCCCTTTTCACTGACATACCTGTAGAAGCCTTTCTCATTGTTCTTTACTTTCTTTGCCAAGTTCAGCTCCAGCTATACCTTGGCTCTCCTGACCTCATAAAATGTTTTCAAAGGCTTGAGAAAATACCTTGTATTCCAGACTAATGTGATTTAGTATCTTCAGTTTGTTATAAGTAAGGATGAGATAACAGGATTAGGATGCATGACAGAGTTTTGATGCTAGTATGATGTTGAGGTATCAGCAAGTTTATCCATGGAAGTATGAGTTTTTTATCTGTAGAGTGGTTTAATGTAACAGTAGACCACATGGGAGTGGATTTCTGTCTTGATCTAGCCTACATGCTGGTACATAGACAATGCTGTTTTGAATGCAGGAAACCATCAGATATTAGATGTCTAATTATTCTAGGAACTTGGAACAGGAAATAAGAGTTTCTTTGTGATTAGGTTGATGAACATACAGAGCAAGAGAACAGCTAAATCGACCAACTATGGATGTCTTCAACTGATAAATATGAGGTATAACTTAGGCAATGAATCAGGGAATTCAGTGAAACTCATATCCCATATTAAAAAGAAGCAGTCAGGTGAGCTATACTGGAGATTCCTAGTCCTAAAATATCCAGAATAATATTCAGAACAAATTTCAGTGAGTAGCAGAAAAGGAATCACACAACATTTTGACTATGTGTTTTTTATTTCAATACAATTATTTAAAAAATATAGAGCAAAGACTAAAACCACCACAAAACCCTTACTGATCTGCTACTTGAAAATAGTAACATATAGCTTCTCCTTTATGAAAGCTACAACAAACAGGACTTGAAAATAAAAATAAGTGTCGTCCAGTTGGAAGATCAAGGATGTAATGATAGTCCAGGACACCGTAATTATTTTAGTTATTTTTTTAAAAAGTTAGCTTATATTGGCATTAAGCCTTTCTCCAGCTCAAACGACCATTATGTAGGCTCTAAAACAACAGACTAAATGTTTACATCAAAGAGAAAGTGAGATTATTATTTTCACACTTCATCTTGCTGTCCTGTTTTCAGCTATATTCTTTCTGAAATGTCATGAAGCAAAAATCGATGTGTTTTGTTCCTCCCTTGTTTTTTTTGCAATTCTCATAAAACAAGAAATCTAACCAACTCATCAGAGAAAAAAGTCTATACTAACTAGTATAGACTTCTTGAATTGTTGCTTCTTATTAGTATTCTGCTCTCATAAACTTTTTCTAATTTTGTTGGGGTTCACATTATTTCCCTTGATTTTGTGCAAAACTTGGGAGAATCTGCAGTGCATACACTGTCAGCAGTATACAAATAAGTAGGAATAACAGTGAGAATTTAAATTACCCATTACTAAACTATCCATTCTGTTACTGAGACCTTGAGGCTTTTAAGATTATAGGAAATTTTCAAGGTGAAATTATTGAAGTCTTAAATTATTTTTTATATTAAATCAATTCAAGAGATATGTGGAAATGTAGAAAACCGGTATTGCTCCAATAAAAGAACTACTTGTGAAACCCAGAGACTATAACAGAAAGAGAAGGCCAACATATAGGTAGTCAATTTTAAAAACAATAGTTAAGCATTTTAACATTTTTTACACTGAAAAGGAAACAGAAAGTTCAGAACTTAGTGTAAAACAAAAATGTTGTAAAATTTCCAGAATCAATCAATTTGAAAAAAAATATTTCATATGAAACTTGAGGTTTAAGATAGTTTTCTGACATGGTTTAATGTTCTCACTATTTCACAATGTGTAGTAGAGAAAAATCATGCACAATTGTACATAAGATTTTGAAATTACATTCATATCAATCACACACAAAGACCAAAATGTCTTAAAACTGTAACAAGAGTAGGTGTGAAGAATATAACAAGTCATCATATTCCGAACTGATTTGACATGTCATTTTCTTCTACTACTATTGACATACCATTGAAATTCTGCAAAACAGATCAAACTATAGGAAAAAAATACTACGTATTTTGTCTTACGACTGTGTTTTATTGTTTAAAAAATATTTTTGTGGAAAGAAAAAAACCCCACTATTTTCAAGAGATAATTCTTCAATTCAATATCATAGCACCCCACTTTTCTGTTCTTTTAGACTTGCCTTGTGCCCTGAAGAAGAACATGTTTGTCCATCATGGTAAAAAATCAACAACCAAGACCGAGTAAGAGAAAACAAACAAACAAACAAACAAACAAAAATATTCCAGCCATTCTGTCTAGGACTACTATGCTCTAACCAGTAAGTGAATTAAAAGTCTACTGAATCTAAATGTCATCTTAACTGTGTAAAACCTTCTTCAGTAACTTGAGTGAATTGCACACTTTATTACATTTATTTGTACCTAAGTAGAGCAAAATAAACTTGATCTTGCTGACAAATCTAATAATAGCCAATTTCTATTATTATTCTTACTAGGAGTGAAGTCAGCTGAAAGCTTAAGAAACAAAGCTCTCCTAGTACTCTTCAAATTGTCCTCTGGCTAAGCAACATGATGGTTTCTGTCTTCCCTTTCCCAGTTATGAACTATGCTAATTCCTTTCACATATCTTGTGGAACCCTTGGATAACAATTTCTGCTTGAATACCCTATAAGAATAAAAAGTTCCCTGACAACAAGTAGGTCATACAAGATATAGAATCATAGAATCATAGAATCACCAGGTTGGAAGAGACCCACCAGATCATCGAGTCCAACCATTCCTATCAAATACTAAATCATGTCCCTCAGCACCTCGTCTACCCGTGCCTTAAACACCTCCAGGGAAGGTGAATCAACCACCTCCCTGGGCAGCCTGTTCCAATGCCCAATGACCCTTTCTGTGAAAAACTTCCTCCTAATCTCCAGCCTAAATCTCCCCTGGCGGAGTTTGAGGCCATTCCCTCTCATCCTATCGCCTGTCACTTGGGAGAAGAGGCCAGCTCCCTCCTCTCTACAACCTCCCTTCAGGAAGTTATAGAGAGCAATGAGGTCTCCTCTCAACTTCCTCTTCTCCAGGCTAAACAACCCCAGCTCTCTCAGTCGCTACTCGCAAGAGCTTAGTCACAGCTAAGCTCTTTAAATTATTTGGCTAAAGAGCATGATGGTATTTCATGTTTGGTAGATATATTACCAATGAGCAGACTTATAATAATCCGTTTTATCAGTGTGAAGTTTGGTTAGTTGCAGCATAGGTGTTGCTGAAGTAGAGTACAACTCTGACATTAAATGTATTCTTGCTCAAGAAATGTACATTATTTCCCCACAACAAACTGCTGTTATTATCAGCTGCAAGGTTACAACTAATATCCATCAGATACAACATCTTTGCTAGCCAGTTCAAGACATTGCAAACCATCGTCAGCAGTTAAAGCAGTTGGTGGGAGATTCAACACAAAGGAGAACTATATAGTCAAAACAAATGTAATAGATCTGTAGCTTTGACTTATACCTTTTAATATACACAACTTCAAAGTGAAGGGAAATTATTACAATACTAGTTGAGCAAATGCAAAATCCAGGAACAAGGGACATGAACTTAAGCTGAGAAAAAGACAGCTACTAGATTACATTGATTAGAATGTCCAAATAAAAGAGTCACAACATAAATGAAACCATCATTGTAATATCTAGAAAAGCTAGCATATCTGTTTCTTTAAAAATGGATTGAAAATGTACCTGTATGAAATAAATACAACAGAGGAAACTGTTGAAGTAAAGTTAGATTTGTTAACTTTTCTTTTAGTTAAGAATTCTGGTTTTCTGTCTTTCAGATAAATGTCACCTTAATCCATTTCTAAAGTAATTTATCTGTGAGCTTTTCCAATAGAAGGAATAAGCATAAGTGTCAGTGGTAACATTAAGTATATAGCGAAAATAGAATATGTAGCAAATAGTGAACATTAATGTCTGTGATGTCCTTTTTCTATGAGAAAAATGGACCATAATAAAAGCCACAAGGGAAAGAGGATAGCAAATGTAATGAGATTTTCCCATATAACGTATCAACAACAAGAGTCAAAGAATTTTTAAATATTTTAAAGTTGAAAAGCCATCTCCCATTAGTGTTGGCAAGCAAGGGGATAAGGAAACAGAATTAAGTAGCTTCTATAGTCTTCCCAACTATAGAAGTGGCCACAAATACAATCTTTTTGTCGTTTGACTGAAGAAGGGATTTAATGGGCTTCCATAATCACCAAGGAAGTCAAGATAAGGCACTGGCAAAAGCTGGTGTCAGACATCAAGGTAATAAGGTGCTTGAGTGGGTGTTCTTTTGTGCCCAGAGTGCTTGAGTACTAACTAAAGGGGTAAAGGGTTTGAGACCAATGTCCACGAGGGCTCTTGAACATGACGGATTTAAGTTCTTAGTAATAGCAGCACACTTGTGTGAATTGCTAGCAAGTCACACAATCACTAGGTTGGAAAAGACCTCCAGGATCATTGAGTCCAACCATTCCTATCAAAAACTAAACCATGCCCCTCAGGACCTCATCCACCGGTCTTTTAAATACCTCCAGGGATGGTGGCTCAACCACCTCTCTGGGCAGCCTGTTCAAGTGTCCAATGACCCTTTCTGTAAAAAATTTTCTCTTGATATCCATCCTGAACCTCCCCCAGTGCAGAATCACAGAATCACAGAACAACCAGGTTGGAAGGGACCCATCGGATCTTCTAGTCCAACCATTCCTATCTAACACTAAACCAAGTCCCTCAAGACCTCATCCACCCGTGCCTTAAACACCTCCAGGGAAGGGGAATCAACCACCTCCCTGGGCAGCCTATTCCAATGCCCAATGACCCTCTGTGTGAAAAACCTCCTCCTAATCTTCAGCCTAAATCTCCTCTGGCGGAGCTTGAGGCCATTCCCTCTTGTCCTGTCCCCTGACACTTGGGAGAAGAGGCCAACTCCCTCCTCTCCACAACCTCCTTTCAGGTACTTGTAGAGAGTAATGAGGTCTCCTCTCAGCCTCCTCTTCTCCAGGCTAAACAACCCCAGCTCTCGCAGCCGTTCCTCATAAGACCTGTTCTCCAGCCCCTTCACCAGCTTCATCACTCTTCTCTGGACTTGCTCCAGAACCTCAACACCCTTCTTGTGCTGAGGGGCCCAGAACTGGACACAGTATTCAAGGAGCGGCCTCACCAGTGCTGAATACAGAGGGAGAATCACCTCCCTGGACCTGCTGGTCACACCGTTTCTGATACAAGCCAGGATGCCATTGGCCTTCTTGGCCACCTGGGCACACTGCTGGCTCATGTTCAGTCGGCTGTCGACCAACACCCCCAGGTCCCTCTCCTCCTGGCAGTTTTCCAGCCAGGCTTCTCCCAGTCTGTAGCTCTGCATAGGGTTGTTGTGCCCCAAGTGCAGGACCCGGCATTTGGCCGTGTTAAACCTCATGCCGTTGGACACTGCCCAGCAGTCCAGCCTGTCCAGGTCCCCCTGCAAAGCCTCCCTACCCTCCAGCAGATCGACACTTGCACACGACTTTGTGTCACCTGCAAACTTGCTAAGGGTACCCTCAATGCCCTCATCCAGGTCATTGATGAAGACATTGAACAGGGCTGGACCCAGCACTGAGCCCTGGGGAACACCACTTGTCACTGGCCTCCAACTGGACTTAACACCATTTCCCACCACTCTCTGGGCCCGGCCATCCAGCCAGTTTTCTACCCAGGAGAGTGTGAGTCTGTCCAGGCCAGAGGTTGACAGTTTCCGTAGCAGAATGCTGTGAGAAACCGTGTCAAAGGCTTTACTGAAGTCCAGAAAGACCACATCCACAGCCTTTCCTTCATCCAGCAGCCGAGTGACTTTGTCATGCAGTTTGAGGCCATTCCACCTTGTCCTGTCACCTGTCACTAGGGAGAAGAGGCCAGCTCCCTCCACTTTACAACCTCCTTTCAGATACTTGTAGAGAGCGATGAGGTCTCCCCTCAGCCTCCTCTTCTCAAGGTTAAACAACTCCAGCTCCCTCAGCCACTCCTCCTAACACTTGTTCTCCAGCTCCTTCATCATCTTTGTTTCTCTTCTCTGGGCTCGCTCCAGAGCCTCAACATCCTTCTTGTGGTGAAGGGCCCAGAACTGAACACATTATCTGAGGTGCAGTCTCACCAGTGCTGAGTACAGCTGTCTAGGTTAATTTAATTTGTAAATAGAAACAGGATATTGTTGTTTGAGTAAAGAGGATACACTGGTCTTTCCAGTAACAACAACCACCTCATTTGTTTGAAGATAGTAATTTGAAAACAGGAAGATGTATTCTTATGTATAAATCTATATATAGTGACATTATTCAATGCAATAGCAATTTTTACATGCATGAAGGAGCACTTTTTAAGGTCATTCAAATTCTTCATTGTGAATAATTGGTCAGCATAAGGGATTTAGCTATAATTCTGCAAATGATTCAACTGTATGATTATTTTAAAAAAATAAAACACATAAAATGTTCATTATTGTATCCACATATAGTTTTTGATCCTATTATTACTGCTTTCATCTAGCTATGTTTTTTCCTGGTGTATGGTTGCCTAGACTGGGTTTCATGATATTCGTTCTTTAAAGATATCATGTATAAAATCTGAAGAAAGCTTTTTTCCCCCACTATAAATAAAAATCAACCAGTGTTAAAGTGCTCATAAAAATATTCTACAGATGAACAAAGCAATGTTGTGGATATATACTGTTCTTAATATTATTTCATTTTCATGTTCCATAAACGACAATACTAGAGAACATGCTGTCACTATGCTCATGGTAGCCATTCATGATCCTGCCCCTGCTGTCAGGCTCGATGAAGGCCTTGAGAGCTCAAAGAACAAACTTCCATATAACTGGAAAAGACAAAATTACTCAATAACCTGTTATAAAACTAAGTAATCCTAAAACAAAGATACATACACTCTTACTGCATGATACATGAAGCACGAGTATTATGGAGAGTGGCCTCTTTGAGTTCGGTGTTAAGGCCATCTATATTCTGTTCAACACATGACTGAATTTTTCTTGCCAAGGGTGTGTGGTATCTGAGTGGATTCTGACTAACTGTCTGTAAATGAATGAATTAACAATACTGAGGAAATTTTCCAAAGTACTCATTTCTGTTTCTGCTTTCACTACAGTAACAACTGTTTTTTTGAAATATGGGATGGAAGGTTTGCAATTGATGAAAGAACTGTTGAACCATTAATACATTTTACAAATCTCAGTCATTTGTAAAAAGTTACATAAATAACCAACATGAGAAGAGTAGATTCGACAAATGTTAAAGGCCTGAAGGTGAGGTGGAAATAACTTATGCTTAAACAAGGTTACCTTGCAGACAAGAATTTGGAAGTCCTTAACCTGGATAAAGAAAAAGTAAGAAATGTAAAGCTTCTACTTTCTATTGGTTAGAGTATATTCCTTATTCCTTTTTCTAGTACAAGCTAGGTAACTTCTACTATAGAGTCCTTAGAGGAAAAAAAAAAAACCAAACCAAACAGAAGTTATATGTGGAACAAAAAATATCCTAAATGATTTTCTGGAGAATCCAGTGTCCTTTAGTTGTTCTCATGATTTTTCCTGCCTGCTGAGTAGCTCTGATGAGACAGGTGAAGATGGCCATGCATATTGTAGTCTGTAGCTTACGACAGCTTCCTACCATTTCCTGGGAAATCTGAATCCTCTCCAAAGACAACTTTGAACCATTTGTCTTCCTGCATGAGAGTTCTCTTCACTGAGGAAACAGAAAATTAAACCAAGAAATTTCCACACTCCAATTCCCAAAGAAACACAGTCCAAAGACCTGAAACACCTTCACATTGAATTCCACATTTCAGAGCACCTAACCCTTGGTTCTAGACTGATGGTAACATCAGAAACAAAACCATGACTTCCAGAATGTCCCTCCAAACAATTTGCATTTTGCTGGTTTACATTTCATTTGCAGAGAGATGCAAAGCCCGTTTGGAAAATCCCTTGTTTCTTTGCACTTTGTATGGAGAAATATAGCCACCTAGAAGTGGGAAACATCATAATTGAAATTGAATCTTTTAGAAGTAAACAAGATAGCATTTGACAGAGCCATGTGAACATGCATTTCTAGGTCTCCCCAGGAAATCATTTGGCTTCTAAGTAGATTTTCTTGTTCTGTATCAATATTTATAAGTTATGATGTTATCAGCTCTTTGACAAGTTCCCTCAAAAAATGATAAAAATTGACTACATTTGTGCACAAGCTTATCTTTGAAAGAAATAATTGAGACATTTTTGGCATCTCATTTTCGCAGGGGATTGGATTTTTCCTTTACATTTAACTTTTAAGAAGTGTGATCCAAATTTTCTTTTAACAAGTAATGCATGCCCTCCACTTTAAACAGCAGAGGAGACAGTAGCAGCTGTGGAAAGAAAGTGTATTGTGTTAACTGCGAAAGTGATGAAAAAGGTGAATATGTTTCTTCAAGATTTGTTGCAATAACGAGGAAAATACCCACTGTCTTCCATCATCTGTTTACTGTCTTTATTTTCTCTGGAACCTACCTGATACATACGTCCTGCTCAAGGAGGTCTACCTAGAACTCATTGGTAGGGACCATGGCTTTTGAATATCTCCAACAATGAAGACTGTACACAATCAATTTCACAGTCAGTAAACTAAAAACTTAAAAAAATTATAAAGGAAGATAAATGACATGAAATTTCCCACAATTACAGACAATTATTGATTGCATTTGGTTAATGCAAAAAGGTAACAATTTTCTAATTATTTTCTCAATGCTTTTTCCTATTTTCCATGGTATTGTAAATTGTGAATGCATATTGGTATGTGGGAGCACTACAGAGAACTTCACCCCTTGCCTTGAAGAGGACTGGGTACTAAACCAGATTTAACAGGATCAAAGAGGGTTATACAGCCCTATTTAAATGAGCTTTAATTAATTTGCTTTTTACAGTTTTAACTTACTGTTTTCTTCCATAAAGGGAAGAAAACAAAGACTGTGCAGACATTGCAAATCATAGCTGATAGTGTGATAACGCTTCATTTTAGTGTTTCTTTTATAATGTCCATCAAAAATACACAGTGATTGGAAATCATTACCAATTCATGTTTTCTCCTTTGGATCACAAATTCTAAATTCAGAGGCAGAAAATGTTATAACCCAAGAATATAAACTGAACTTTAGTTGCTTCACAGCAATCAATAACAGGAAAAGAAGAATAAAAAACCTTGAGTGATAACCTTTTGTCCTAAGGAAACAAAGAATTGTCAGGCACTTAACCCACACCAAGTTAGGTCTGTGTTCTGCAGCAAGTCAATTAAGCTCTACAGTGTAGCCTTTTCTATCAGCATTCAAACACTTGTAAGGATTTAGCAGAGTTTCTTCAAGGTACATTAAGCTCATCAAGGTAGTCTAAGCTCATCAAATGTTACACAAATTGGCTTGTGAACACCTTCCAAACCTTTGCACTCCCTATTTGTACATATTTTGGTGGATTATATTTTTAATCTGCATTTGTAAGCCTAGATAAATAAACCATTGTTCTCTTCCATTATTCTTCGCACAAATGATAAAAGTAATTTAGTAGTCTCCAGTTATTATTAATAAATGTAAGTCTCCCTTCCAAGGTGTCATTATCTACAAATCTTGTGAAAGACTAGGACTAGAATTCTTGAAGATCCTTTCTCTTATGCTTTCTCCCTAGTTGATGATATGCAATATAAAAAAATCAGTGCTGAGATTAGCCAATGAGCTATTTTATTACAGTCAGAGACCAAACAGTTTTTTTGGTTTTTTTTTTAAAAAAAAACAAAGGCTATGAGAAACTTTTTGAAATTGGAATAACCTTATTTCGTTATAATATCCCAGACTCTCATAAGGATTTGGAGTTCATAATGGTAGTCAAACCACTGCTTTTGAATGTACTTGAAGCTGCATGGAGGTCAACTGGTTAAACCCAAGATGGAATTAGAATTTTCCTTTTTTTTGCCAGTTTTGGTCAACTGTGATAGTTAGGATGTGAGTACCGATGGCCAGCTGTGATTAGTGTTAGCTAATTAGTATTGCTACACTAATAAGAGTGGCAAAATGGTTGCAGGTGGCAAAATTGTAATAATGTGTATGCAGATGGTTAGTTCTGACTTTTGTGATTACAGTAGTAAAATATCAGCCTTGGAAATGGTAGAAATGAGAGACATTATGCTTAGAAAAAGGGGAAGTAGCTTAACAGTGTTGCAGACCAAGGTAGAAATTACCAGGGCAGCAATATCATAAACATTATATAAAGGTATCAAGTCTGTAAAATTGGGGCAAACATGGAAAGAATAAACAGGGATGAGCTGTTTGTTACAGGGGGGATGAAAGTGGTGATGAAGACCTCTGAAAAGGAAAAAGCAAATGTAAAAGGCCATGAATGGTATGACACAGACTTTTCATAGATGACAGTCAGGCAGCCTTGTTCCTGATGTCCACAGCTTAAATCACAGCAGTAAATATGTGATCACTTTAACTATATGGGTTTTCAGCTTATTTCTGTGATTAGGATACATCTAGGTAACTTTCCCTTACACTGACAACTGGGTTCCTTAATGGAGAAATTGAATTTATTGAAAAAATTTAAAACAGCAGAAAAAACATTAATAAAAACATGAATATAAAATATTGCTATTATTAATATTATTAAAAATAAATTAAACAAATAGTAATAAAATAATAGAAACCATCTAAAGCTTTTAGAACTGGGGCATACTTTAATTTAGAGAGAACAAAATAGTTCTTTAAATTATCTAAATTCATTAACAGTTTTGGTCCAAAACTGTCTCTTTTCTTTTACCTTATCCATAAGGAAACATGGGATCCTTTCAAAATATTTATTAATCATATCACAATAAAAAGCCACTGGAATATCTCTCAATTAATACCTGTCACATTTGCCATGTGACTTCTAGTAGAATATTTTAAACCTGTATTTTTTTTCTTCCAAGCATTAAAATATTGTTATTAAACAAGTATTCCTGGAGAGGAAACGAGTACTTCTGTCAGGTTTTTACTTTTGAATCACGAGGAAGATGTGTTAACAAGTAAAATCTGCTATGGTCATACAAAGGATTCCTTCAATGCAGTAATTTAATGAAGACCATTAATTCACTTTTTTTTCTTACAATGATTATGCGCAGAACCTAGAACAGGCTTACATGGTCAGTAACATCTCATGCTATTGAGATTCCTGCAGTAATATATAAGTTTATCAGAACTCAAGACTGCAGGAATGAGTATAATGAAATTTTACTGCACTTTATTCATAGAAGTGTGAAAATACAAGGTGAAGTTTTTTTTCTCCATCGTCTTATGGTGACAGAGATCCTTGACTCCTATGTACAACATAGATTTCCTGACAAATTTCAGGTCTTTATGTTCTTTTGCTCTTTAATTTTTAGTTTAAAAACATGGTCCATCTGTCTAAAATGAAAAAAAGAAATAGCTATTAAGCACAGGAAAGTTTTATGTGAATTACTGATGGGCCCATATGCCCATAGTCCCATTTGACTTTCACTCAGATCACATTTCCTCTCAATATTTTCTGGGTTACTGAACACAGGAGTTTAATCAAAACCTTTGTCACTACCAATGACAAGGTATGTTTTAACATCTTGGAAGAGGAAAGAATACAATCTGAATGTCTAAATAATAGACTCAAGCTGAAATCTCAAAGCCTGGACAATCTTCATTTTTATGACAGGGAACAGAGAACTTATAGGGGATATCTGCACTCCCACATCATTGTACCAGGGTCACATAGGTTTTAAAGGACTTCAGATCCAGCTACCAGCTATCCTTATCAAAGAATGTCATCCGATGTGTATCACAGCAGAAATGAGCATGCAATGATTCAAGAAGGCACTGACTAATAAATCCAACAAACCCGCACATGTCTGAGAAGTGGAGTCAGCTGCAAGTCAGGTTGAGTGGGATATAATTAATGCATTTAAATATTCAGTCTTGTGCAGAAAAAATCAGACCTACTCTACACATCATCTGATAGCCAATTATGTTTAAAAAACTCAGTGCTGTTACCTAAAGGTGAAATCAGCATTTTCTTGCATCTGAGTTTCTAAATTTTTTTCAGCAGGTTTCTATTAGTCGGTAATGTAGTAGAGACGTCCTTGTTCAGTGAACAAACCTTATTAGAGAAGTTCATATTATTGTTCATGTCATTTTTCATTACATGATCATTTTAGTAGTTATCTGAGGCTCTGCTGCCATTTCTTTTCCATAATATCACTGGTAAAAACATATGGGAGTTGAACTTTAACATAAGAAAGTACAGACCTTATTAATTTTGTGTGGGATCAATAGTTTCAGTATGGAATACATTGTGTACTCACAACCAAGTGCCTTCTGTTCTTTATACTAGAGAATGTTTCAAGAGATAGTCATAGAATCCAAGACTAAATAAAAACAGATTAAATAGTCCAGCCTGATAGCTCTTGGTTTTACTTCTAAAATATGCTAAATCTGTTTATCAAAATACCTTTCGAGTGGATTTTGGCTCACAGGTTTGTACACAAGTTATATAGAGTGGCATATTCAATCTTTGAAGTTTTGAGGTCTGTTAGAAATCAGCATTCTCCTTGCTTCTCTATTTAGGTCAGACAGGAGGATGCTAATAATATAAATCATAGTCTGCAAGGTAAATTTTCTCCTATCCAAAAATATTTATCAAGGTTTCCGATCTCTAGATCCATTCATTTGGAAGACATTTTGGGGCTGAAACAGTGTTCTCTGATCATAATTCCACCTCTTTTCTTCTTAGCAGGAGGCACTAATGAAACAATAATGAGGGTTTTATTCTTCTAGAATCTAAAATAGAGAAAGCATCTATACTTAAATACCCTTCTGAATCAGAACTTAAAGCAATAATGTTGTTAAATCCCAGTTGTTCAAGACATTTAATTATTGCACACGTCTCTTCATCCACATGAAACTGAGAAGTATTCTTTTCTGAATCAGAGTCACAGAGACAGTCCTGAATATCCGTTTAATGTCACCATTATACAAGCTTATTTAAAACTTCACTGGACAAATGGACTTGACTTTACACTTGGTTAGTCTTCAAGGGCTCCAGAAGAATAGTAACCTGTCCTTTCATGTTCCTGGAAACAAAAATATGAACATCCTTTTTTCAGCTCACTTACAAGTGTTTTTAATAATAATTACTATTAATTAACCAGAACATAACTAGTATTATATTAAGAAAAAATCATGCATTCAGTATTTAAAAACTGAATTGAATAACTATGTTTAAATTGCTACCATTACTCTTCCTTTTTGAGGATCAAGATCTATGATTACAAACTCAAATTATTTTAATTAAATCTTCATTAGTTCTGAAATTAACATAGCAAATCAGAGGTGGCATTTTGAGTAAGAGGCAAACATGTAGTTTCAGAAGCAGCTTTGCATACATCCCGCGGTGCTTGCCACCATAAAGTCAGTGAAGGAAATGTCACCAAAGGACTTATACCATGTAAGTACAGCAAAGGGCAAACACACTGGAGGGCAGATCAGAGCAGCATACATCAGCAGGATGCAGAAAGCACTGGGTCTTGATTAATTCAAAAGAATAACATCCTGCACAGTCATGAAAGCCACCTTCATGTTGTGACTGAGCGCTTCAAAGAGAAACTATTTGCATGCATTTCTCCATGCTGTGATTTACTGCCAGTAGCTGCTGCTGCGGTACAGTCTGGCTTGTTTCACGAGTTATTAAGTTAAGGCCAAACTGATTGCCTAACTTGCCACAAGGTCATCACAAGGCTGACTGTGCTGTAGCTGTGGTGTTGGGATCTTGTATTTGGAGCACATCTGCAAGTATCTCAACACTTGATTTAGACTTTGGAAACAAGTAAAAGAGTAATATGAGAAGCCTCATCCTTGTTCCACCACTAATACAAGTCCTTGTTTTACAGAATCAGAGGATAACTGAGACCAGAAGAGATGTCTGGAGATAACTGGTTGAATGCCTCAATCAGACTTGTATCAATGGGGCCTTGTTTGGTCAACCTTTAAATATGATCAAGGATAGTTCTGCAATCTTTCTTGGAAGCCAGTTCTGGTTTTTGATCATCATCCTTGTGGAATCAGAAATTTTTATTTCCCGCTTTTTGATTTCTTGAGTGTTTCATTGTTCTGCATGGGACTGCACATCTAAAAACTTCTCTGCAGAAAATATGCTCTGTGTTTCCTCATTCACACTTAATTCTAGAGCCATAATTTCTGCATCTAAGCAATATTTTGTCTCTCAGCACTTAAGGTTCAGTTCCTTTATACCAGTGAGTGAAATAGGGTTAAACCATAGACTCAAACATGGATCTGCTGTTGAATATAATATTCAACTGTAATCACATTCCCTCATGTGTTTTTTCTCAGGTTAGGGAACAGTGTTCCAGGTAAATGTGGTTCACAAAATGGCACAAGCAAGGAGATATTCTCACCACACTTAAGTTATGAGAGGAACATGGACTTCTCATAACAAATCTGATGTGATAAGATCTTCATCTGTTTAGAATTTCAAGGTAAAATACAGGATTTACCTTTGTAAGTGCACATAACCTGAGATTCAAAGAATACTGCACTGCAGTTTTATAACCAACCAGATATTTTATTGCACTGAAGTGTTTGTGATCTGCAAAGACAAAGATTGCAAAGAAAGCATTGAAAACTGCAACATATTCCATATATACAGAATGATAATGCAAACACATGAGTTATACAGACAGGGTTGACAAAAGAGCTTATAGTTTGTTTAAAGGTTTAAGAAAGCATCTGAACCTGCTCTTCCACAAAGCAGGGCATAGGTTTTTGGAATAAGGCTGAAGACTTACTTTTCCACTAAAGAGCATAATTAAGGTCTCAGTCCGTAAGAAGCAATAAGTCTGCAGCTTAAAAAACCCAAAACCCGTGTCATTTGGCTATTTCAATTACACTTCTAAAATCTTCTTAAGATTGTGTTCACTCATTCAATAACTAGTGCCAGAACTCTTGTGAAATGGTGTCTGCTTGTCATAGTAAGACAATCTGTTAGTAGCGAGCAAATTTATCTGTAGGAAATATTGTAGGGCTACAATACTACTTTACTTCCTCTTGCTTCAGCTTTTGAATCTTCTTGATAAAACTTATTTTAAGGACCACAGAGACCAAAGAGGGGCTGTTCAATATAAGCATGCTCAAAAAAAGGCACACTAATTTATAATAAATTAACCACACAAGTCTCTGTCTTAAAAATTAATCTTATCAGAAATAGTGTATCAAAATCACTTTTGTTGAGCATTCTCGGGGACATTACTTCTTGGGATCATATAAACACTGGGGTTGTGATACAAAATTTATAAAAAGCCTTTTAAACTACTGCAAACTCTTTTAAAAACACAAAAATACATGAACAATATTTGGATGCTAAATTTTATTTAGAGGCCTTTGTATTACAATACTAAGAGAGATAACATTTTTAGCTTTTATGAAAGTGCTTCCTCCTAAATCATGAATAACACTCAAGAGTTTTTCCTTGCCTCCTTATGTATTGAAGGCTTTTACCCATTTTCAACAAATTCTTATTTACTTCAAAGAAAGATGAAAGCTCAGCATTAAATTCTGTGCCTACTTACTGTAGTAACACTTCTAAATAGGTGTAGATAGATTTGGCAGCATAAGTAACATTTTTTCACACTACCGCTCTTCTATTACCAGTTGACACTAATCAAATTTTTAACAAACCATGTCCTGATAGGATGTCTTGCACACGCCTATTCTTTTTACAGCCTTGAAGGCTAATATCAACAGTATGTTTTCTTTCAGTCTGACTCCAACATTGGGTTAGCATACCCTGTTTACCACTGCCACAGATGTTGGGCTAAGAGGGTAGAAGTAAAAATCTCTTTGGATCACAGTGCCAACAGCTCTTACAATTTAGTGATAATCACGACTGACTTTTTTTTCCTTTTAAGTTCCATATCCTCATCTTATGTGATTTTTAGGAAGAAGTATAGTCTTTTTGGGAATATAAATCTCCTTAGTCTAGTAGACACAGAAAGCACAGAAAGAACTAGAAAGCACAACCAAAGTATACCCGAAAAGCTCATAAACCAATAAGAAAACAAATGAAAATCAGTGTCATATCATTTGGAAGAACCTGGCAGGTTTGGAATACTTGTGTTGAAAGCCTTGGATTGGCTGGAATAGGGAGGGAGTGGGGGAGGGCACACACTCTAATACTTCAACATATAGCTCCTTAGTGCAGAGGTCCCTAAATCTACAATAATTTCAAGGTCAGCAGCAGAAATGTAGATGGGGCTGGTAAGGGCACTAATTTGTTTTACTTATTATAGATAATAGCAGGTTTTACACTTATTGATGATTCATTGGAGGCAGTAGAATGTCATGCAAGGATCAAGAAAATTAGATGTGACAATTTTTCAGCTGTCAGGACCTGAAATTTTAAAGATGGAGCAGGACAATACGTAGACAAGAACAGAAGGCTGTCAACTACAAAATAATGTCATTTCCAAATGATGTAAGAATCTAAGGAAAGAAGCTTCAACCCAAACTCTGCTTTCAGGGTGACTACGTGAAGCCTTCAGAATGTCAATGGTAAAATGTTTATGTGTTCATGCTTATTTATTTTACTAGTTCCAACTCATTGGTGAACTCATTGGTGAACTCATTGGTGGCATGGTTTAGTGTTTGATAGGAATGGTTGGGCTCGATGATCCGGTGGCTCTCTTCCAACCTGGTTATTCTATGATTCTATGATTCTATTTAGTCTGAAAAATCATGGAGCGGTAGCTGTAGGGAGGTCCAACGTTCCATTCTCCTCAGTCAGTCACCTGTGTGCGCTGTATTGCCTTGAAGAAGCAGTAAATTATTAGATGCCTGAAGAGCAATGCTGCTACTTTCCTTCCAGAATAACAATATTTTGAGATCTTCAGATATGAAGCATTTTTTCTAAAGTACAAAATTATTACCAGTTTTCAAATGTCAGCTGTCAAATGTTTTGTATCCTAAATCAAAGCATTGTTCCAGTGCTTGTTGCCATAGAAATTAAACATCTCAAATCCTCCATACAATGTTATTCACTTCCAATACAACCAGTGAACTATAAAGTTTAATTAAATATAAATACAAGGTAAATTACGTAGAAAAGAAAGGGGATAAAAATAATTAGATTGTGTGAAGATCTTTGTAGTATTTCCAGAGTGAAAATCAGAGAAGTTAGTGCAGGACCCACCATATTTTACTTTAGCCTTTAACTAGAGCTGCCTTTTCTGTCACAACCTCTAAAGGACTTCTCTGCACATCTGCCTCTCCTTACAAACTCCAACAGTTCTACCACCCTTTCAACTACCCTCTAACTTCAGCAAAGACATTTGTTAATTGGTTTGGTATAAGTCTGTCAATCAACATGGAATGGCATCTTCAAGTTTCCTTTCAGATGTTTGTGGAAAAAAAAGACGATGTACAGCAACAGACACTGTTTTTCCAGAACAAAAGCTGATTCGTAATGCTGAAAACATTAAAGCATTCAGAGCTAAAACTGAGACCTATACTTTACTTAGGCTTTTAGTGGTCTGATTTAACCTAGGGGTCTTCGATTTGCCTATAGGTTTAGCTATTTGTGAGCTGCAGATCTTTGTTCCTCATCTGCAGGACAGGATGTGGCACCCTTCCCTTCCTTCCTCCCTCCCTCCTTGCCTGTTAGGTCCTTTTAGGACCCATCACCTCAATGGTTATTTGTTTCAAAGGATGCTTTATTATTGTTTGATTATTTTATTATTGATTTATTATTTTATTATTGATTCAGACAAGTCCTTTTCATATACCTGTATGAATTCAAGGTGGATGATATCAGACTAACAGGCTGAGCTATATGTAAGATTTATAAAGAAAACATACTAATCCAAACTTTCCACTCTCTAACCTATTATTGTCTTCCCCATGATTATGTGGGTGGTAAAGGGAAGCAAGATTGCCTGTCACAAGTGAGATATTCACATCCTTCTCATCATCATCTAGGTCGGCTAATTTCCCAGCTGGAAAAGGGTGCAGTTGCCTGACTATAGATACATAGTGCTATTTTGGTAACTGTGAAGCTACAGTTCCATACATATAAATTTGCCATTGTTAATCAAAGGCCATAGTCTTTTTGTTTTCCTTACAGTGCAGGATCTTCTTTGTTTGATCTGATTTTAGACTACCTTATCTGTGCTTGCAGTTAGTTGACAATTGCTATAACTTTTTTCAATTTGATTTTAGCTCTGCGAAATTGTGTAGTATAACACCTAGCATCAATTAATAGACAGCAGAACATGCAGCTTTCATGTATAGAAAGAACTAGATATGAACCTAGAAAAAAACTGAAACGTAGTTAACAACTACTGTTCCTTTTGTGAATGCATCCTCGTGGATCAGTTAAAACCAGTTTCAAAGATAACAAAAAGAACATAAGAATAAAGATGACACAGAACAGCAATTCAGTGAAGAAAAGATGATTGTGTTGAAAACATGTAAACCAACCTAAATCAGATACAACATTGAAAAGAAATAGGAGAAGAAATCCCTATCATCACTATTATACTTCTGGTGAAGAATGAGGGCTGTGATACATTATGGTAACACACTCCATGTGCACACAAACACATACGCACACACATTTTCCTCTTGATGAAGATCAACTAATACTTCATTAGACCAATACTGAGTTTAGGGCTCTGCTTATGTTCCCCATTTGCCCATAACAAATGCTTATCTGAAGACACTATCCAGTTTGGTCATTAGTGCTCTAGAGTGGAGTTTGTTCTCTGTAGCTGTTGCAACATAACTGTCTGCCCCATGAAGGTTCATTGCGTGCTCTAGGATGTCTTAGTAGCAACCAGAACCCTCTTTATACAGCTGAATCCCATCATTGATATCTTTTTCTTTTAATACTTTCTCTTCCAAACCGCCCTTTCAGCCATAGAAGGAAATCATCATGGAATTACCTTTCAGTCATACAAGCTGTGACTGCACAGGGCTGCTGCCAGCTACATCTGGCAGCCATTCTAGCTCCAGTGAAGCGGAACTGTACACAAAAACTCACTACAAAATGCTGTGTCTCTTTCTCCTCATGTTTAACTGTGCAGCCAGATGGAGATGATAAATAGGCCAAAAGAAAGTCAGGTCAGCAGGAAGTCAGACAGGTGAAATTTAGCTAGTTGATAGGTACATCTACCTATGCAAAATCTCAAGTAGAAATAAATTCTGAACAGCAGGCAATGAACTGTATGGTTATAGTAGTAGATACAGATTAGCAATGTCAATTATTCAAAAACAGGGATCTAAGAAAGCAGTCTGTTCTGTTCACCCATGTAGCAATCCTGTAATACAAAGGAATGTTGTTGAGTCCGAATGAAAGACATTACTTTTCAAACCCAAAATAACTTCTTTCTCTTCCTTTGCACCCTGTTGTTCCTCAGGTTTCCAGCTTTCCATACTACATTGTTCACATACAGCGTTTGGGCCTTTTGTTGCACCTCCAACATGAAAAGGAGGCTCAACATTCATTTCAACAAGACATGAACACTCATAGACCTTAAAGCATATGACAGGAACTATCAGCTATGAATGGTTCATTTGTGATGACCCCAAAAAAAAAAGATTCCTGTCCCAGTGATCATGCAGTTAATTCTCCTTATATGATATGGGAGGGGACAAATGGAAGCGCACAGATATGTCAAAAGAAGCATGATTTATGTGGTTGTTTTATTCTTTAGACAGCAGTGAACCATCAGAAGACAAAATAAATGTTGTCAGAGTTAAAGATTTTCTTATTTCATAAGCACGTCTGTGAGATGGCATGAAAATGTATTTCTCAACTGTCACCTAGCAAAGATGCAAATGAATTCTCTGGGAGTTTAGCTGAAGAATTTACCTATATTGCCAACATATGAGAACATTACTTCTTCCACTAGTACAATCTTTTATGGCAAAACACAATGAAAGATTCTTCTTTCTGTTCAACATTAAAGTTCCTGCTTATATTATTATCACTACACTGTGGACCACCCTCAGGCTGTCACACAAAGCACTTTCAATGTAAGAGCAAGTTCACTGAACAGCTCCTCTATTATGGACCAAACCTCTCTTATATAAATTTAAATCTTTCTTTAATGAAGTATTTCTTGCAGTCGGCATCTAGGAATCTAGTTCACGAAGTCTATTTTCTCGGAATGGCCTCAAGCTCCGCCAGGGGAGATTTAGGCTGGAGATTAGGAGGAAGTTTTTCACACAGAGGGTCATTGGGCTTTGGAATAGACTGCCCAGGGAGGTGGTTGATTCACCTTCCCTGGAGGTGTTTAAAGCACGGGTGGATGAGGTCTTGAGGGACTTGGTTTAGTGTTTGATAGGAATGGTTGGACTAGAAGATCCGATGGGTCCCTTCCAACCTGGTTGTTCTATGATTCTATGATTCAACTCATTTTTCCCTTTCTTTCAAGTGGATGGACAGACAGTAACCATTTAATTAATAATTCAATAAGGCAAGTCTACAGATCTAAGTATCCAAAAACTGTATCTTGAAATATCAAGAGGGTGTGCAGTGAATATATATTTTGAAATATATTTTTACATTTTGAAATACATAGTCATCCAGATATACTGATTAAAATGAAGCACCCATCCATCCCCTGTAGCCATTCACCTTCAGCAGCTAAAAGATGGTGTTTAGAAGGAACACACTAAATAAGTGGCAAATATACCATGATGGTAAAAGATTCTCCCTCAGCTTTCAGCTGAACACGATACATTGTTTTATATTTAAAATGATTCTACAAATGTACTACCATCAATTTTCCAGCAATAGAAAACTGTGATCCAAGAAACTCATTTTTCTGTGTAATAACATCTGAATTGATCAGCTTTTCTCTTTGAACGGAGTGTAGCTGAAAAAATGAGCAATTCACCTCTCAAACCAGAGAGCTGCAACATGCATTTTTAAAGCGGCACATATTTACTGCGTGAAGTAGTCAATTAGCTTTAAATTACACATAGACAATAATTATGATTCCTGTGTAAGATATTTCTGAGAGAGTATTCCATGTGCCTTCCTGAGAGTGCAGAAATGAGGAGTGGTGCTGGCAGTTAGGTTTTGACTGTGAAGGTGATGAAGAGAGAGAGTGCACACAGTCATCAGAGATGACTTAGGGTTGACCAGGATATTCTCACAGCTTGTACAGTGGAATTGAGTGACTGCCATGTTACTGAAAACTTAGAACTCTATGAAACTTAGAGTGAGGTTAAAGAAGTTATAAAGTTGTCGTGATGGTTGCTCATAGCTGTGGTTGTGTGGAATAATATTGAGATTTAGGGCATCTTTGGCTAGGAAAATAACTAGGCTATGGAGAGTGATGAATAGATAATGATGGTGGAATAGTATGGTCTGAGGAGAGCTAGTACTAAGTTGAGAAGGCTGGGGGTTACTACAGGATGTGGAGGATGTGGAACATTTTAAATAGAGACTGAGATATTGAAAGAATGCTTAAGTGAGATTAAATGTGATGGAAATGAAAGAGCTCGGATAGTGCAAGGGATAGAACTTGAAGATAATAGCTAATGAAAGGATTATATGAAACCAGATATGGGAGGGCTACAGAGAGCCTGGAGACATGAAATATGTGAGGAGATTGGGGAGATATGACCTCACTCAGCAGACAAGGATCAGCAACAGGCAGAAGACAGACCAAGAGACACAAGCTGGTCTAATGAGACAAAAAGCACAAAAATCTGAAACTGAATCACAACACCATTGCCTCTAGAAGGGAAGGATGAGGGACACTGCATCTACACCTTCTGTTCTTTCTTATGTTGAGAGACAAATGCAGAGACAGTGAGCTCAGGAACCTCACTAGCCTGATGAAATCACTCTTATATGAAATATTTTTTAGCTTCAGCAGTGTGAAACATTATCCAATGGCTTC
Source organism: Coccyzus lansbergi (assembly GCA_033558105.1). Lineage (NCBI taxonomy): Eukaryota > Metazoa > Chordata > Aves > Cuculiformes > Coccyzidae > Coccyzus > Coccyzus lansbergi. The sequence continues at coordinate 2,153,850 of JAUMJK010000267.1, read as the reverse complement.
TCTTTCCCATCTGCACATTAAAAGCAGTATCATTTCTGTCTGTTACAGATTTGCAGTCAGGTTTAATTTCTGGACCACATGGAGACTCTCAGACAAAATAGCAGAATAAATGCATATCAGTAAGAAAAGTAGATATGTGTAAGCTGGTGGGAATTTGTTAAGTGTTCTTGGAGGAGCATAAGATCTACACTAAATTGTGAGGCTTAGCGAGTCATGCATGATTTTTTTTCCTAACATAACACCTCCCTAATCCTAAGGGAGTTTGCATAAATTTGTCTTGTCAGCAGTCATTACAACACATTGGTGATACACGAATCTTAGGGAAGGGTTGGCAGTTGTATGAGCATTGAAAAGAATCCTAGTGATAACAGTTTGTTAGTGGAATAGATTTCCAAGGGAGGTAGTGGAAGCTGTGTTCCTAGAGAATGTGAAAAACAGGTGAGATAAATCTGTGGTGAGAAAGTAACACAGAATCTGAAAAGAAAAAGGATACTAGACTTTACCACATGTGGATTTTTCTGATCCTGTTTTGTTATATATTACTTATTTTTTCAACTTTTTTTTAAACACTTGAAAGCAATACTAACCAGAATTGACCCTTCTAAATGTCAGTCTGAGAGCTTTGCATACCTTTCAGTCCTGAATAATATGTAACTAAAAATAGGATATAAATGACACATCTCTTATTTGAGTTCACAAACACAGTCTGGGAGAGTGGTAGGTTATTAACAAGTTATACAGAGTTTCATCCTAATTATTGCTTGTGATAAATGTTTGAAATTGATCTCTAGAAAGGTCCACTTCTATCTCCATAGAAAATGTAGAGACACAATGATGGGGATAGAAGGAAGTCTGAAAACCCAAAATGTATGTGCCACTAGCTGATGATTTGGAACTATCAGAGTAGAATCAGATTCTAAGATTAATTTATTATCATATATTTCTCCTTCACCAAGGTAATTTTCTTGATTTTAAAATCTACATGGAAATTATAGTCTGTATGACTATTTTCACAGTTTATCTTAATTAACTGCCTAAGGTTTCATGTACATTCCGAATAGTTTAATATAATGCAACCAATTAGTACTATCTTTATTCCCTTAACACATCACTGGAAATTTCCTTGCTTATGAAGATAATTCCTAGCTTCATCTCATTCTGAGATAGAACTATAAAGATCTAGAAGCCAAAAAATTTTTGTAAACATAGGCATTTTTAAGAATTCTGGTTGAAGCATCTGATCTGTATAGATTACACAGGGAGAGAAATTTGTATACTGGGTTTCAAAAGCTATTAGCCAGATGTGATTTCAGAAGCTCAAAATCATGTACCAGGGTGAAACCATGATGTTACAGGTCAAGTCCACTTAGCTGCCTCATGCCTGGTAAGCTGTAACATCTCTCATTGTTTTGTCCAAAATTTGAACTGGAAATAAGATGTATATTCATAGTTCTGGAGATAATTGGCAACTTCAACAAGCATCCAATTAAGCAATAAATCCATTAGAACTTGACGTCTTTGAATAAGACTTTTCTCATATTAGCCACAAATTGGGCTGATAGAACTTCTTTCATTTTGGCAGAAAGTATTTCCCACAGAGTTACTTCTATTCAAGGTGCTGTGCTGTACAGGTCAGACAGAATTTGAATTTCCTTTTCTAAAAATCTGACTCTATAGGTAAAATGCAGCCAGATCTTTTACTTCAGAGTCTATGTAGTAACATCAAAGCAAAGCAAGCACACCAACAACCATCAACCTTGACAATTCTGTATTTGTTTACACAGAGCAGAAACCTGGTTTTCAATGGGTTGCCTATACTAAGCATTTAAACTTTAAAACCTTTTGACATCAAAGTTCTTTTCTGCCTGGATAAAATCAAGTTGGCTTTCTTATCTCAAAGCTGTTTTTTCCTATTTAACTCAGTGCTCACATTTTAAATAGTTTTTTTTTTCCCCTGGTCTTGCAATTGTGACTAAATACTACTATGATTGTAAGAAAAAAGCTACAGAGAAAAAAATTAAATGTGGGTAATGCTGTGTAATTTTCTTGCTTTGTGGTGTCAAAGTGCTTTTATATTCTTTTCTGAAAGCACTTCTTTTTTTGCGGTTGAAGAGATTTAGGCAACAAGTTTTATCACAGCTTATATCAGTATTTTAGTATGTTCACTGTTTAGTAAGTATACATACAAATGAAAGGCTATAAATACTGTCTATTTTACCTCATTATCAGCATAAGGACGTATGCTTAGTTTGATAGGTTCATATCTGTTACCTTTTTAGAGTGAAACATGCCTAGTAGCTCATAGACATTTGAATTCCATTGGATTGCTCTTCACTTAAGCAGAGAATGACTTAGAGAATAGGGGAGTAACATGTCAGTAACTTTATTAACAGAAATCTGACAGTAATCAAAGGTGAAGGACATTTGTTTTATCTAAGACAGGACAGCTTTGAACCAGGAAACAGAGCACAACCCCAAGATGACTGAGCTAATGGAGAGAAAATCCACTCATAATGGGGTAAACTTCCCTTTGAAGATTAAACCCAGATAAGATTCATACAAGTCAGCTTGGCACTGCACCTTACCAAGAATTGTATGGCATTGTAGGAACTTCAAGCTACACAGCTCTAGATCTGTTATAGAAACAGGAATAAATGCATGATTACAGTCAGGGAGGTAAAAACAAAAGGATCATCACTTTTAGAAGACGATTGAGGTTAAATATATATTATCTGTCTAGACAGGTATAGGTCTTGGGTATGAACACCAGCTCAAACAGCATCTATCCATGATATTTAATTGTTATAATCATCCCTATGAGGTTTTCATCCTGGTCAACTAATATTGTACAAAATATCATGTGGTTATGGCTCAGAAACTAGCATGGCCAAATCTCATTTCCAGTGGACAGCTGCATGTGGCCTTCTGTATAATAAGAGTTTAGATGCAGGAATTCAACTAATACCATGACAATGGGCCTTGGGTTCCTATATTGTTTTATTCAGTAACAAAGGTGTAGCCAGAGAGATAAAGGGAGCGTGGAGGTGGAAGATGGATTCAGCCATCTGAGTCATAGTGTTTTTCTCTAAACCATTTAAAGGATGAGGGAAAGCCTGTGGATATAGTGTATCTGGACTTTAGTAAAGCCTTTGACATGGTTTCTCACAGTACTTTGCTTGAGAAACTAGCTACTATTGGGGTTGTTTAGCCTAGAGAAAAGAAAACTGACTTTATCACTGCCTATAACTACCTTAAATGATGTTGTAGCAAGGTGGGTGTTGGTCTCTTTGCCCCAGTGACATGGGACAGGACAAGGGGAATGGCCTCAAGTTTTGTCAGGGGAGGTTTAGATTAGACATCAGGAAAAATTTCTTGACTGGAAGGGTTATTGGGCCCTGGAACAGGTTACCCAGGGAGGAGATTTAGTCGCCATCCCTGGAGATATTTAAATGATGGATAGAATAAGTGCTTAGGGATGTGACTTAGTAGTTGACAGGTATGGTTGGACTTCATGATGCCAAAGGTCTTTTCCAACCTAGACATTCTATGATTCTATGATTCTCTGTAATGCACTGAAAAGGACCTGAGAAGGAGTATTCTTAATGCATGATAAAGCTCTGTATCTTAATGTAGTGGACTCAAACAAAATAAATCACTTTTTGTAAGGTAATTATTTACCATCCATTTTTTAAGCTCTATAGTATTTACATTCATAGGTGATGGGTTTTTGAAAAGATTAGATTGACACAGTATCCTTACATAAACAAAACCAGACATTCAAGGCCAAACAGTGTCAGGAAGCTTTCTTCTTAATTGTCTTATTTCTAAAGCATCTCTTATGGCTGGACCTAAGAGTTACTTGGAGACAATAGTTTAACTGTTTTTAAAGATAGGTTCGATTGTTTCTTAGCCTGACTCCTTATAGTACAGATGAGGTGGATGTCAGTGTCTGTTCGGAACTTAGATTTGTCCTGTAAAGAAAGTTCAAAGGCAAAGCCATCAGTAAGTCAAGAGTTAACAGGGATCAGGTATAACAAGGAGGGAAGAGCATGATAAAGGCCACAGTCTGACTGTTTATACTGACTAATCAGTTGTTCCCTGAATTTCTGTAAAATAATCAGGTCAGGGAGTTTACTAGCAGTTTAACAGGACCGATGATCAGATAACATATATTTCAATACAGGCTGTGGGCTGACTGGCTAGCTAGTAGCTCTGCAGAGAAAAGACCTGGAGGTTAAGGTGAACAAGAAGTGAAAAACTGTGTGCTATCACAACAATGAAAACTAATCACACCCTGGACTGCAGGAGCAAAAGCATAACCGTCAGAGAAAGTGATATTTCCCTCTGTTTGGCACTTGTGAGGCTTCCTTGTGGAGCCAACAGAGGCAAGTGAGATTAACAGACAGACAGAGTTGAACATGCAACTAAAAATTAATGCCAGACTTAAGCAAATCCCTTTGATGTGGAGGAACAGGCATGGGAATGACAATTTTTCTACTGTGGTTTACCTTTTATTTCAAGAAGGCAACTGGATTAGTGACATACACTTAAACAATGGTCTGGTTTTTCGCAACTGTGATATATTGATAGCGGTGATTGTCACCCCAGGCTTTATTTAAGGTCAGTGGAAGAAAAAAAAGATACTTCTGGTGCAAGATTTGTTGATGTTATTGACATGCCTACTTTAAGGTGAAAGACATCTCATTCTGGAAGTGTCTGTGTTTCTTTATTGACAGTAGGGACCTACTCATGACCTTCTCATGGGAAGACAGTAAAGCTGTAGCAATATTCCTTCCTAGTTCCTGTTTTATTAGTCCCATTCTAAGGATTGTTTCAGCATGTACAGCTCCAAAATGAGGATTTGCCAGAGGAGTATTCAAGGAGAATACATGAGCTCTCACTGCTTACTACTGATACTTTTAAAGTTTTGGTGCTAGGGCATATAAAATTTGGGGTTTTTTTTTTTGTTTTCTGGGTTTGTTTAATGCTTTGGGGCAACAAATGGTACTTGGTTTTCCAACCCTTTGCTCTAGCTAGTTTCCAGACCTACTTCTCTCTCTCAACTGTCCCAGAATCACCCATGACTTGTGATAAACTTGACTCAATTAATCTCCTGAACTTGCTTAAAATAGTGGTTCAATTGTCCATTAAAATCAATGCTTATACTCTTTTATTTATTTAATAGTTTCCCTTTGGTACTTTGGAAACTTCAGTATCACAGATTATGTTCAGTAGCAATGCAGTTTTCAAGCAGTGAAATTACATTTGTGTCCCTGTCATATTAAGATCTGAATTTTGATCTTCCTGTCATTGCACATAAGCCAGGGGTATCAGAACAGAACAAGCAGAGGTAAGATGATGTAGAGAACCTTTTGTAAAAAAAAATAAAATCCTAGAATAATATAATTGACACGCCTAAGCAGACAGAAACAGGTTATAAGCATCTACTAGTGTAACACAAGACTTGAATGGTAACTCATCAGGCTCTTCATATATTCTTAACTGGCTTTGATGAGGTCTCCTTAAATTAATGAGAGTCTGCAGAGTAAAGACTTAAATAAAAAATAAACTGAACCAGTCTCAACATATGACCTGTGGCTAAAAGAGGGGCATTTTCTGCATTCATTGAGTGTCCATTTGGATAAGTTACCAAAAGAAACCATGGAAGAGTATGTTTTTGCATTCTCTTTGAAATGCCAAGTGTTCAGCGAGGATGAAATACATGGAAGCACTTGGGTAGTACAAAGTAGCTATATGTCTAGAGAGGGCAGAAAAAGAGTGGTTTTACTACGGTAATAAAGAGTATTTGAAGACTGTAACTTTCCCTCTTGTGCAGCACATGATTTTTTATGCAATACAATGCGGTAACAGGCATGTAGCTCCTCACACTCAGATCTCATCCATGCCTGTCTTTGTAGATTCAAATCCTCTGGATGTGTCTTAATTGCAAAAGTGCTTTATTAATATAAACTTTCTGTATTGAAAGTGAAAGCAAGTAGAATATGCAAACAAACATAAAGCTGATTTTGTAGTCTGACACATATTTTTTAATATGGTTTGCTAAAAATTACACTGATCAGAGATCATATATTACCTCCTCTCTCAGAATTTTTTTTGGCTGAATATGTACTAGCATCCAACTTCTCTTGCATACCCACATCTGTCCTACTGTGCTAAACATCTGCCGAGCCTTGGAGAAAATGAAAAGGCCAATTCAGAAGGAGAGCTGTCTGGGGATAAAGCCAAGAAATCCACTGATATTTATTCTGTACTGCCCTCATTTCCCTACGACTTGTCAAACCGGTTTACCAAAGTAAGCTGAATAGATACTGCTGGCAAGATTGGCTTGACAGTTTACAAAGAAATCCAGGGCTTTCATTTTCTGCTGTCTGAATAATACCTCTACAAAGTATAGGAGTAGCTGGGTATCTTTTCATTCTGTAGCAGCTATTTCATATCAAATATATTTAGTGTATCTACATTTAGTTTGGATGAAAAGCACACTTATGATGTAAATCTCCCAATTACTTTCTTTTATTGTGGTCTGGTTTACATGGTATTATGCTTAGAGAGCATCTCAGTCCCTTTTTAATGACACTAAACTGCGAGGTTGGCTCCAAAAGCAGACCCATTGTACACCAGCACAAATGGGCATTAGTTCTCTAGGACTAGAGGAGAGCTACCTCTCAGTTAAAAAAACAAACAAACTGACATTTGCAGGGTTGATATCTCATCCTTAGTACCAGCATTCTTCCTCTATAGATGTAGAAGTTGCAACTCTACTCCATCAGTCCCACCACTGGTGCAATATGATCAAGAAGTTCGACAAGCAACACCAGCTAAACTACATTTCCTCAGGTTATATTTAAGAACATGCACAATTTGACACAGTAATGACTGTTCACTCAGCCAAGAAACAGAACTGCAACTCATGATGCCTTCAACATCCTTTCAGTTGCAGTACAGGGAGATAAGGAAATACCACTGAATAATGCACAAGTTGTTCATACATACATCAAAGCTTTATAATATCACCATTACAAATGGAATTTTGGTGCAAAATAACAGAGAGTAGCAATTGTCCCTTGCTCATCCTGTTTTTCCTACACTATACATGTATGGTATAGATTTTGTTAGGCTTTATTGTACTTTTCAAACAGCTTTTGTGAGAGAAAAGAACAAACTCCTCAGACAAGAGTTTGGTTTTGCTTATCAAAAACTATCTTACAGTTTTACTGAATTTCCTCTATTTTTACTTCATTTTTAACTTTAAAAAAACAATGTCATTTCCTGTATGTTATTAAATCCACACACTTTTTACACTGGCTACTGAAAAAGATGAGTGAAGATATTACTGAAGATTTGTGAGTCATACTAAAATTCATCATCAGCTCAGACAAACTAGTACAAGTGTCTAGAAGCTCACTACATGGTACCATGTCTTTTAAGTGAGGTTGAAAATTATAGACAAAATTATCTAGGAGTCTGGTATTTTAAGCCTCTCTGCTCTTATAATCAGTTGTCTGAATGGAAAATCACTTAAAAAAAAGAACTGTAAATTAATGTTTGAATGGAAAATATAGATAATATAGATTCAGATAAAGAAAGTAAAAAGAAGAGGTTTATTTAGCCTTCTTACTCTCTAGAAAGCACTCTATGGGAATTTGCATTCCTCCAAAACACCTGCACAATTTGTGCCACTTCAAGGTCTTTTGTTTGAGTGTTTTAAATAGCTACTTAAGAAATTGACTATCTACAGGTAGTTTATTTTTTTTATTTTTAAAGCCAAAATTTGGCAATTGCATACATGGTGAGTCTACTGTTCTCTCATGAAGCCCCACCTGGAGTACTAATCTGGAATTCCCAGCGTAAGACAGACATGGACAGACTGTTATGGCAAGTTCAGGGGAAGACCACAAAAATCATCAGGGGAATGGAGCACCTCCCTTTTACAAAAAGGTTGAGAGAGTTGGGGTTGTTCACCCTGGAGAAGAGAAGGTTCTGGGGAGACTTTGTAGTAAGCAGCCTTCCAGTACTTAAAGGGGGATAACAGGAAAGCTGGGAAGGGGCTCTTTATCAGTGAGTATAGTGATAGGACAAGGGGAAAGGGATTTAATCTAAAAGAGTGTAGTTTTAGACTAGGTACAAGGAAGAAAACTTTTCCTGTGAGGGTGGTGGGACACTGGAACAGGTTGTCCAAAGAAGTTGTATTCATTTCCTGGAAGAGTTCAAGGCCAGACTGGATTAGGTTTTGAGCAACCTACTCTAGCGAAAAGTGTCCCAGCTTATTACAAGAAGGTTAGAGCTAGATAATCTTTAAAGACCCTTGCAACCCAAACCATTTTATGATTCCATGATTCTATGACTGATGGCTTGGGAGAATACGTTATTAAATGAATATGCACAAAGTACCTGTTTTACATTCTAAAGCCACTACGAGAGGCATTGCAGAAAACCAAGGAAAAATTTGAACTGCAGGTAAAAAATTTGGTTTTTTCTCTCATTGTATGAGGGAAACATCACTCAGCACATCTTTGTGAAGTGTGGAATGGAGAAAGTAATTGTTATTTCATTATAAAAGATTAGGACTATATCTGTATTAAATCAACTTTTAAAGCAGCATGACTGAACTGTTAGGATACTAAAAATCATGACTTATGAGATTTAGGAGACAAAAAGGATTTGAGAGTTAAAGAGCAGCAATTCAATTCAGTGAGAAATGCATTTTGATTTTTTTCCCCCCAAGCCTCCTAAACAGTATAAACTGGAATAAAATAAATAGATAAACTGACTGTTATTGTACATGATTATTGTACATGTTATTGTACATATTATTGTACATGAGGTCATGAATGGCCTCAAGATCCACCAGGGGAGGTTCAGGCTCGACATAAGGAAAAAATTCTTCACAGAAAGGGTCATTAGGTACTGGAACAGGCTGCCGTGGGAGGTGGTTGACTTGCGTTCCCTGGAGGTGTTTAAAGTCCGGGTGGATGAGGTACTGAGGGGCATGGTTTAGAGATTGGTAGGAATGGTTGGACTCAATGATCTGGTGGGTCTCTTCCAACCTGGTGACTCTATGATTGTATGGTTTCTCTTTTGCATACAGCCTTAATCTATTTACATGAGGACAAGTTAAGACTAAAGAAATCTGACAGATGATCCAGTTCATCCATTTATATAAAAAAAATAAATTGTGTTATTTGTTTTATACTAGATAACATAGTATGTCCCAAAGTAAGAGCTTTGTGCTGGTTGGGAAAAAAAATGTTCAGCTGTGTGGTAGAAACTATGTCAGAAGCTATGCAGTTAGGTGGATACAACAGTGTGGTAGATTTCTATCAGTTGTTTGTTTGTTTTCTCTGAAGTGTGTGGTTTGCAAAAAGTAGATTGAGAACATAGCTGCAATGTGAAATACTTCCACAGAGGCAAAAATACCAGGTACTTGTGACTTTTGCAATGAAAGGCATAAAGAGGCTGTGGCTGTGAATTGTAGCTGAACATATTCCAACTGCAGAATACACATTCATTTGTAAGAATGAGAGTAACTTAAACCACCAAGAGACTCTCAATCTGTTCATTTTTCAGTTCAGCCTCTGACACCTTTCTAGAAGCTCCTCTTTAGCTGATAACATGCTCCAAGGCCCAGTGCAAAGTAAAACTCTGAATACACCTCAATAGGCAGGCTTCCAGACTATGTAATCTAATGGTCTCCTTATCCTTGAACACTCTAAAACTTCAAGTTCATGAAAAAGGATTTGAGAAACAAACCTTTTTTTCACATAACATTTCATTTAGATAGGAATGGTTGGATTAGAAGATCCGATGGGTCCCTTCCAACCTGGTTGTTCTGTGATTCTGTGATAACACTGCAATCAGACTTCCATCAGCTTCCTCCCCTTTCCTGGCTCCGTTTTTGCTTTTTGTTTTCCTCTCTTGGCATATCTGTACTTTAATCAAATTACTCAGCCTTTGAAAGGGAGGCTGCAGAAAGCGATGTGCAAGGACATGTGCAGTGGAGGTGCAATCCTAACCAAGCTCTATTGAGTAAGAGAAATCAATGCAAAACTAGATCTTACAAAGGGTATTCAAGAGATGGCAGTGTTGCACTCACCATCAGTCCCTGCTGCTGGAGATTTCATCTCAGCTGGTCCTGTCAGTGGAGGTTTTCCAGGCTTTTCAGACCTCTTTTTTTTTTTTTTTTCTTCTCCTTTTTCCAGTCTTTCAGTTTCTGTTTGCTATTTTAAATTGTAATTATGCGACTGAACCATACCCTTTAAATGGAATGGGTAAAATGCATCGATAGCAACCTAAGGGTAAGGGACAATTTAAAGGCTCTCCCAATCTACTTAAATTGAGAAGCAGTTTTCCTAACATCCTCACAGAGAAATAAAGCTGTTTTCCTCTATCTGGAAATACCCAACAGTTCCTAGTACTGCACAGACCTTCCTATGTTCAGTGCTAGGTGTCTGAGTGACTGTCGAATGCCAGAGCAGTACTCCAGCAAGCAAAGTGTGAGCATCCATAAGCAGAAGCAGAGTTAACCACTAAATTTAAAAGGGAAAAAGAAACAAGGGCTGACTGATACAGCAAACAGTCACTGCTGATGTTATACCAGTTGGTGCCAGCAAGCTGGAATAGAGCAGAATTATGTTAATATCATTCTGATGATGTTAAGTATCAGTAACACATGGCAGGAAGCAATAGGAAACATCTTACTGAGCATTTTGGTTTAGCTTGCTGCATTGTGAATTGTTACCTGGTAGTATTGCCCTAGAGGTAAATTCAGACAACCTTTCACCAGGTGGAACTAAAGTGCCAGTTCCTCTAGTAACTAGCTGAGTGTCAGCAGAGTATCTGCCTTGGGGGCTAAATCTAGCATGGGGCTGGCAAAAGGGTAACCCAAACAATCCATACCACATTATCGGGGACAGCAAGAACGATTTCTCAAATCATAAAGATATCAAAGATATCAAATCCTCAGCTAAACTCTAAGCACTGTTGAAATGTAAATGGATATGCCATCTAGTAGAAAATGAAAGCTTCATAAAGACAGTTTTATTCATCAATAATGATGATTCATCAATCATGCATGCAGGATCTTAATCTGTACATTGTTCCACTGCACCACTTGGCCTCCACCAGCAAGAACAGCTGAGTTATGCAGCTGGGACTGGCATCTGTTCTGACAATCTTGCATTCACATGTCAAGTATTGGCACAGGGCACCGTTTTTCTGGCCTCGTTTAAGGTAGAAGTCTGATGTGGAATATTGCAGCACAGACAGAAGCAAATCATCATGCTGATTTTGAAGTACAGAACTTCTTCAAATACAAACATGAATGAATATTGTTTCCTATGCTTTTAAGAAATAAGAATAAGAAGCAGGAGCCAGTAGGTATGTCAAGAAATGATAGGGAAACCCTGCCTTGGGCAAGGTCTTGGCCAGTGCTGAGCACTTGGTGTAAAGAAGGGAGCTTTGCTCTCTTTGTTCCCAGGAACTTCACAGCATGTTGACAGCTCTGAGCCTCCTCAATAGCCCATAAATTCATATCTTACTCACAGAGTTTCTTGAAAAGTTATCTCTAATCTTCGAGATTCCCACCTTGCCTTCATCCAGACATAGTCAAATATCATTCCAATTATTTAGTAATAATGGGTCAAAAGCAGTGTACTGTAGACATCAGCAGGAGCAATGGTTTTTTCACAAAGCATACCGCAAGATCACACAACTACATAAATCAAGCCTTGCTTAAAAGCAAAGGTATATATATTTTAAAAGAAATTCCAAACATCCAGGAATGTTGTATGAGGTTTGTACTGACTTCAGCACAATATCACAATGACAATATTATCAGGGCAGGGGGCAAAACCAAAGCCTGGTGGGGCCAAAAGACTTTGTCAGTGGTCATTGGATAAGGCTTCTAGTCTACTCTAGTGCATAGAGGTGTCTACCATGTCATATGGTAGATATATGAATATACATATAGACGTAGAACAGGTCCTATGAGGAGTGGCTGAGAGAGCTGGGGTTGTTTAGCCTGGAGAAGAGGAGGCTGAGAGAAGACTTCATTGCTCTCTACAACCACCTGAAAGGAGCTTGTAGAGAGAAGGGAGCTGGCCTCTTCTCCCAAGTGTCAGGGAACAGGACAAGAGGGAATGGCCTCAAGCTCCAGACATCAGGAGGAAGTTTTTCACAGAAAGGGTCATTGGGCATTGGAACAAGCTGCTCAGGGAGGAGGTTGATTCACCTTCCCTGGAGGTGTTTAAGGCATGGGTGGATGAGGTCCTGAGGGGCATGGTTTAGTGTTTGATAGGAATGGTTGGACTCGATGATCTGGTGGGTCTCTTCCAACCTGGTGATTCTATGATTCTATGATATCAACATCATTACACTTCACCTTCTATACTGCTGTTTCTTTTGCACCCTGGAACAGGGAAGCTAGGAATAAAATGGAGGTGGCATCTGCCCACTTCACCCTGTCTGCAAAGATGTTGCCTGACACCCTGACAGATATAGTGGATGTGCAATGCAAAGAAAGGCAGAGAAGATGGAAGAGATTTCATTTAAAACACCATGCACGGTTTTATCATTAAAATGAATGAGTTTTCACTCTTTTGCCTCTGCAAGAAGTGATTTTTTGATGAGGTGAGTGTCCAGGTTAATTCTAGAGAGAACTAAAGGCTGAAAAGACCTGTTAAACTGACTCAGTAGGCCTTGGGAGTAATGGAAAACTCTGTCACATTGTTGGGCTACAACGCATAACATACATGAACAATGACAGACTTACAAGCCAGAGTACTTTATTAATGTTAAGACCAGGTCTTGATACAACAGCATTCAGTAATTCAGTACATTCTGAAAAATTAATCATGCATATGAGTGCAGAGATATTAATCTGTTCTTCATGTCTGTGTCACTAGAGTATTTAAGTGGGAAAAGAAATAATAAGTGATTCATCTGTTCTGCTTCTGCAAACATGAGTACATTTATAATTGTTAAACAAAATCAAGACCCATGAAAGCATGTTTCCTAATTATAAAAAGAAAGGAGGTCAACCCCAGAAAGAAACTTGCATAGGATGTCAATATCTTGTACTGGGAAATGAAAAGAATAGCCTGAGGGGCAGTGAAGGGAAAGAGGGGTAGATTTTCTCCTACCACCAAATAAGGTGGTACAAATGAAGTAATTTGTGGGAACATTTTACAGAGAACAAGGCCTGGATGCTGTGAGACTCATTGATACTGAGCAATTCTAACAAGGCCTTGAAACGGAGAGCCGAAAGATGAACAAAGGCCAGCTGAAAGGAATACAACAGCTAGTTCAGTGGGAATGAGTACCAGCTGAAAGAAAAACAATTAATGAGAACTATCAACATAGCTAATTTTAGTGTAACTTGGTTTCTTAGTATGTGCAGTAGTTTAGCTAATAATATGTTAGTAATAGCTTTATGGACCTTTAACCAATAATACACTCTAGATACCCTCATGGGCACCCAGTTATGTAACAAAAAAGGGTTTATAAAGAAACAGCTAAGCTCAGTAAATTGAATACTCGCTGATCATATTGATTTCTGTGTTTGATTCCGTGATGCTCCTGTCAACAGTAATGCAATAAGGTTCTGTGGTTGGAAAATAGAAGAGATATTACAAATCAAAAAGGAAGTTCAATATGGCAGGTGGGCTGCTTTTGTTCATAACTTTATTTCTTTTGCCTTCTGCTGTGTTTAATAGTAATATTTATACATAATGTCCTGGAATAGACAGATCATGACACAGGACAGGGAATATTTTGTTCAACTAATTCTTATGGATTCTACCCTACGAGTTGCCAAACATGTCCAATTCTCACTAAATACACTCCACTGAAGACCAGACAATTACGATGCCATTGCCTTCCCACACAATCCAAAAATATCTCAGATGTATAAGTATTTGTTGCGATAAAGAAAAATATGACAAATACCAGCTCAATAAACCTTGAAAAAGGTTGCATGGAAAATGTCCCATTTTTATCAAGTAAAATGGATATGGTCCTAAAGACAAATTAGTAGAAATAAGATAAAATGCATTTTGCTTTTTTTTCTGATTTGTAAGTATTTTCTACAACTAGTCCCCATGGAGTATGCTATAAAACAGAAATCAAAACAGACCCCAAAATATTCAAGTAAAGAAAGATAAAAATTGAGGAAAGGTAGAAAAGGGAGAAAAGAAAGGTAAGGTGGATAATTCTTGTTCCCTCTCCACATCTCTCACACCCCAGCCCTGGTTTCAAAAGTAAATTGCATTTTCATGTTGAAATAAAGATGTCTGTGGATGACTTCAGAGATGGAAGATGACTGGCAGTACCCAGTGTCAGTTCCTCCCAGATCAAGAAAAATTGAGGAATTACATCACATCTAATGAAAGGTCACTAAGATGGTTGAAAGTTGGAGAACTTAGATCTGAAGAACAATTTTAAGAGTTTGGTTTAGTCAGCCTAGAAAAGAGAAAGTTCAGGGGGATCTAGTCACTGTCTTGTAGCAACTAAAACATCTTTACAGAGAAGGCAGCAAATCTCTTATCACAGCCTTCCGTGTCATGGGGTAAGGGACAAGTGGCATAAGGGAAATGCCATCTGTGCACAAGAACTATATTCTTCACAGTGGGACCAAAGAAAGATTGAAATAGCTAGGCCTGAAAAGCAGTGGTGGAATTTCCCTCACACTAAGCATTGACTTTACAAGTTCTTTTTTTTTACAGACAAAAAGACAACAATAACATTGTTTTAACACTGGGTTTTGTTGTTTGTTTTTTTTTTTAAATAAGGACTTCTTTATGTTTTATGTTATTAATTTCTGAAATGCTTAAATGAAATATAATTATATATCAATAATTTCCTCAATGATGAGTGTGTTTGTAGCTGTTGAAGAAACAAAATAGTCTTTTGGCCTTACAATGCTTTTTGTTAACACATGTATGTTTTCTGAGATACAAAACACCACATAAATGTTTGTTGCCTTACTCCTGTGAGTAATTTTGCTTTAGCTCATAACAAAATGTGTGACTTGATACAGAAATTGTGAACACAAAGATTTGTCCTATTAGTACCCAGAAGTGATACTAGATGATTATAAAAATGAAATACAAGTAAGAAGTAAAGATTACACTATTATTAAATGAATTTAAATAGTGGAAGAGTGTAAGGCCATTTTTCCCATCTGAAGTATCACTTTCAAATGCTTAACTTTGAAGTTCAAATTTTTACTGTGAAAGGTTTACTTTGAAAGATTTTTGTAATGGGAGTGTCTACAGGGACTTCTGCTGTGAAAAACAGCTAAAAGATCTCCCACGTCCAATAGAGGCAATGCCAACCAGCTCCAAGAAGGACCCGTCACTGTCCAAGGCTGATCCCATCAGCAAAGTTGATAGTGCCTCTGCAATAACATCTCTAAGAAAGGTAAAAATCCTGCTGCACAACAGTTAAGTCAGAGAGGAGTGAGAATATCAAAAGAAGTGTGGCCAGCAGGTTTAGGTAAGTGATTTTGCCCTTCCATTCCTCTCTTGTAAGACCTCATCTAGAATATTGTGTCCAGTTCTGGAATTCTCAATGTAAAAAAGATATGGAGCTGTTGGAACAGGTCCAGAGGAGGCCTACAAGAATGATGTGAGGGCTGGAGCACCTTTTCTATGAGGACAGCCTGAGAGACTTGGGTTTGTTCAGCCTTAATAAGTGAAGACTCTGAGGTGATCTTACAGCAACCTTACAGTACCTGAAAGGAGCCTACAAGAAAGCTGGAGAGGGACTATTCACAAAGGCTTGTGGTGATAGGACAAGGGGGAACAGGAATAAACTGGAGAAAGACAGATTTAGGTTAGACACTGGGAAGCATTTCTTCACCATGAGGGTAGTGAAACACTGGAACAGGTTGCCCAGCAAGGTTGTGGCTGCCCCATCCCTGGAGGCTTTTAAGGCCAGATTGGATGGGGCCTCGGGTAACCTGATCTGGTGGGAGATTTTCCTGCCCATGGTAGGGGGGTTGGAACTAGATGATCTTTGAGGTCCCTTCCAGCCCTAACTATTTTATGATTCTATGATTCTATGATTCTATGATAATATATGGGAGAAGCAACACAGCAGATACTAAGGTCAGTGAAGAAGGAAAAGGAGGTGCTCCAGGTGCTGACACAAAGATTACACTGCAGCCTATGTTGAAAACTATGGTGAGGCAGGCTGTATCCCTGCAGTTCATGGAGGTCCGCAGTGGAGCGCACGGACACACTCAAAGGGGCTGTGACCCCGTGGAGAGATGAACCCACCTTGGAACAGGTTTTCTGGCAGGACTTGTGACCCTGTGACAGAGCCATTCTGGAGCAATCTTTTCCTCAAAAGCTGTACCCCATGGAAGGGACCCATGCTGGAACAGTTCATAAAGAACTGGAGCCTGTGGGAAGAATCTACATTGGAAAAAATCATGGAGGACTGTCTCCCATATTTTAAGGTTTAATTCTTATTTTCTCATTATCCTGATTTGATTGGCAATGAATTAATTTTCCTGAACTGAGCCTTTTTCTCCTCTGATGCTAATTGCTGAGCGATCTCCTTGGCCTTATCTCAACCTGTAAGACATTTGTTATATTTTCTCTCCCTTGTCTAGATGAGGAGGCAAAGTAATAACTGGCTTTGGTGGGCACCTGGAAACAAGCCACTGCCAACTTACCACAAAAATTTTATTTTTTTTTTCTGAAAAGGTGCACATTTTTACTCTTTATTCTGGTCTCACAAAGATTTCCTGATATTTGTACCTTACTTTCTTCAGAAGTTATAGTATGTTTGTCAATCCCTTTCTAATTACTTATTAGCAAGTTTCAGCCACATCAGAACAGAATAATAAAAATGGAAGTCAAAAAGTTGTTAAGCATTCCCACAAATTTCATGAAACAGAATTGAGTGTTAAGGTAGAAAGCTGCAAAGCTGCCCATATTTCCTTCCTTCTGCCAAGGAAAAGGGAGGCAGAGATCCGTATTTTCTGCTGCGTTCAGCAATGCAATAACACTCCATGTACTGCCTCTGGTACGCATGAAGTAAACAGTTGACACTTTTCTAGGTACCAAGCCAGGGCTCATGAGATGGAGAAGTTAAGGGGAAAAAAGGTATGGAAGGGAAATCAGACCTTTTTACTTCCAGGGGTCACAAAGCAACTGTGATTGCAATCTCAGTGCTTCAAAGAAAGAGAAACAACCAATCAAACAAAAAAAAAACCATTTTGGTTCCTCCATCTTGTCATGCAAACATTGCTCAGGTCTCTGAAGCCCATCACTCCTGTTTTCATCAAGAAAGCAGGGACAGTTTCACCAAGTCCAACTTCCCTCTCAGGTTCAGCATTCACCTCCACCACTGCTAAACACAGAAGTCTCACTCAATCTGACCTGTGAAATGCTCACCATCTTAAGTTCCCTTGACTTCAGGACATTCATAATCTTCCGAAGCCTTACATAAGGGCTACACAAGAACCTTCCATGCCATATTTATTATTTTAGGCACTGAGAGTAAGGAATTGCATGAGATTAAGCTAAAGTTTGAATATCTGTACACAGCACTGACTGTAATAATAATCAAACTTCACAGAAATCTCAAGATACTAAATCTAATAGAGATTTATCTAATGAGCTAACAGACAGAAAGGACTTTAGGATCATCTCAGTTCTTTTAGACCATACTTCAGGGCATGCAGCACTCACAGAACTATTCTGCCCCTGTCTTTGCATGCACGCTGTAGCATCAGGTGGTTTTTACCATGTAGAAATCAGTGGAAGGCCAATAAGATTACATATTATCCAACCACAACATTCCCTTGAAACATGAGCTGTGAGACACTATCAGACATGACATCCTGGGACAAACAGACCATGGTGTGAGGCTATTTTTACCTAAGAGTCTTATTAAGACTGATACTTTTCACCTAATGTGGCTAAAACCTTAAAAATTTGTAGGCAGGCTTGTTCAGTCTTAATGAAGAGTAATATTTTACTCAATGCTTTTGAAATTACTAGTGAATTAAGATGTTACAGGAGCAGGGGCAGTAGAAGTCAAGCCTAGACTCTCCTTTGTGGAGATAAAGCAACGAACTAGGTTGGATGAAGCTTAAGACCATGACAAATTAAAAGATTTCCATACCCTTTCCAGCACAGGATTCTAAAACTAGTATGCTACTGGTTTCAAAGTCTTCTCAGGCATACAGTAGGTGGTGTCTGAATAAGAGTAAATGTGATATATGTTGATTCTGAACACCTCTTACCCTGATCAATGCTATGTAGTGTATTCCAGGTCAGTAAAACTAGATTTTTAAAACACTGTTCATTTTTTTTATTACCTTTGTATTTTAAACAGGTTTTATCAAGAATGAAAAAAAAAACCCGCAAACCATGAATACCTACATATGATTGCTTTGGTTAGGCTTATTCAGAGACAGGCGTATGTCAAAGCTTCCAAGTCCTAGATCACATATAGTATTTGCTTTTGACTTGAAGTGAGTGTGAGTGTGTGTTTAGGAGAAGCTGACAATGAAAAATAAGGCAGGAGTGTGTCATGGATTGTCTGGAGTAGTCTTTGGCTCAGCATCCTAGATTTCAAAAGCTTAAGGAAGTGATGTAAAGAAATCACTTGCAGAAAATAAATAAATTGATACAATAAAAGGGTCAGTCTCTATTTTTGGCAAGTTTCTGAAATCATTAGTAATGACTAATTGCTCCCTGGCATCACAGCATATAAAAATCAGATTGTTTAAATAAAAGACAAGCCCCTCCTTGAGAAAAAAAATTCTTTTTTCTTCAATATGCCGTTTGTGAAGGTGGAAATATGACATTGGCAAGAATACATCCCCCTCCCTGGGGCTGATAGCCAAGCTTAATGGAAATCAAAACTGGAAACCTTCACTAAGCTGGCTCAGGAGAAGCCAAATTGAAGCACGTTTTACAGACAAGGATTTCTTCCAGCTAGAAGGAGCAGCATGTGAACTGCGAGAGCCAGATTTTGATATCACTCATATAAATCTAAAGTACATATTTTGCACTGATTAGAGGAGCTCTGTATTTACACCAAGCTATAATATACATCCATCAGTCTGGACAAATGTAGCCTGAGATTAAGACAATCTATGAAGAAAAACAACAAATAGAAACCTCTATGACAAGAGAGGTCACAGTGTCCTATTCTTTCCATAGAAGAGTGTCTCCATGGAGACAGACACATTCAGACTGGAAGCAAGGCAACTTTTAACAGCAAAAGTAATTAACTGTTGCAACATAATTAAGGGAGGTAGCTGATTAATCATCTCCTGGAGGCCTTACATTTAGACCAAATGTCTTTCAATAAGATATACACTGGTTTAGTCACAAGTTCTTTGGCTTGATAACACAGGCAAGGGAGGAAAGAACGATTTCTTCCACTGCTTGATTTACTGGGTAAAATTCCACGACCTGTATTATGTAGAAGGTCTGAGCATCTAAGCAAACAGCTTTCTTTTGGCATTTACATCTATGGAGTAATGTGAAAACTCACATCACACAAGCCCACCTTAGGGTTAGCTGGTAAAGAAACTGCATGTCTTCAACAATGTATAGGAAACCGTCTTTAACATATTTTCTATGTTGTTCATGAGAGCAAAGTGTCTGCTTATGCGCGGAATGAAATTTGATCTTATGCTTCCCTTCAAACAGGTAATTTATAACGTAGGAAAGTGGAAACTTGGTGCCCGCATTTGTAAAACTGTACAGTAAGAACAGATGAGGGAGAAGAAAAACAAAACACGCACTGTTACTTCCTCTGTGCTTCCTTTTCTTTATATATATTAATCTTCTTTTGCGTACTTGCATTTGGATATAATAAATAGTTCCATGTAATTTCTTTTAGATTTGGAATAGACTCTAAACATTTCACCAAAAAAAAGTCAATATTTATTTATTAATATAAAGATGCGAATTTGTGGAACCCATAAAATATATGTGCCCCACTTATTACTCATAGAACTCAATTAGTTTGCAGCTACTAGGTTATTTAAATCTAGTCATCGTAGATAAATCCAAGTACATCTTTGCTTTTCCATTAAGACCTGTTACTCAAGCTAGAATGCACTTTAGATCTCTTGACACAGTGAAATATTGCTTGCTATTCAGCTGCATTTGTCAAGGGGAAAAGAATCAAATCACCAGCACTGAATCATTGCAACATACACAAAAGTGGCAGAAATCTTCAGTATAGCTCCTGGTACAACTACTGATAATGTTGTTTTACATCAAAGAATGTGTATTTCAAATGACTACACAGTCATTCCATATAGCTAGAGAGTCAGATTACAAAAATGAATGGGTACACATCGATACAGTACAGACCTCCAGATGGACATGCAGTAGTCCTGATACAAAAAGCTTTGTGTTACTGCAGTGTCCCTAAAAGCTCCAGTTTGTTTTCCAGAGAGAATCGGGGCTGAATTATCTCTCTCTACACCACTTTCATTGCACTGTCTGTAAATATACAACAGAAGTTACATCCCAGTGAACCAAATGTATTTAAAATTAACAATTAAAAGAGAGGGTTTTTATTTCTCTTCAATTTTAATTTCCAGTGTTAGAGAAGGCAAACGCAGGATAATTTTTCAAACATATTAGAAACTCATATCTTCCCACAGTCAATACGAATACCTTCCATCCTGAAGTTCTTTTCAGCTTTTAAAATTATTGTATGATACCAGGAAAAAAATACCGTAGACTAACCTAACTCTGCACATGTTCAGCTCTAAAGGATCATGTTCTATTACTTGACAAGAAGAAAGGAGCATAGACTTAACTTTCTTCCACCTACCTCAAGATGCCCAGAGAACGCTGTAAGGAGAGCTTTCTGGATCTGCTGCAGAAAGCTTATAATCTTTCCAAATTAGTTCACAGTTCAGTGGAAAAGGTACAGGTCCCGCAGCCATACCCTTCTTTGGCACAGTTCATGGCCCTTCCCATCCCACAGTCTTGTAAGTGAGATCAGGACTCCACCTGCATTCTCTTTCCATTAGTTGCAGTTATATCCTACTTCATGAAATAAGGTCTGACCCAGACTTAGTCTCGGATTCAGAAGTTCTGTTCCCCTAGAACAGTTTAGAAATATCCAGAGACCACTGCCTCATGCTGTGTCCCTCCATCCTGCAAAAAGGAAGATTACAGCCTGCCTCATAAAACTCTTGAGACAACATGATGGTATCTGAAATGCTTCTTTGGGAGAAGAGAGGAATCAGACTGAGACAAAACACACTTACTTTTCCCTCAGGTAAGAATTAATCCAGAGAACAGAAGGAAATTGGAAGAAGCTTCTGGAGATAATCTGGCCCAACCCCTTCCAAAAGAGAGCAACTTATATCAGGTTTCTCAAGGCCTTTGAATATCTCCAGGGATGAAGACTCTGATCCCGTGGAGACAAGGGAGCAAAAAAATTAAAATGGATTCAGGCTATTCAGTTACCCCAGCCTAGAAACAGCCATCCAGTCTTCTGCAGTGCAAGGAAAAGCCCATCCACAGTCTCCAAAAGCAATATTCTGCTTTGACCTTACTCCAACTAGACAATATATAATACTATAAAGGTTCTGCCATGCATGAGGATAAAGGTGCCTGATTTAGCTAGATCAAAGCCCTTCCCTCTGGTTGAGAGTTGCACTTAAAACCTTCACCTGAGGTTTCTCACTTCAGCAGGGCCAGTCCTTACTAATGTGATTCAGGCATAATAATCCACATGTGAGAAATAAGCTTCTGTTTCCCTCTTTGGGTGAGCTGAAACAGAGACTGCAAATCTCTGAACAGTGTGAACTGTGAGACATGATAATGCAGCTTTCCTTCAGCCTCTCCAGTGAAAGTGCTTAGTTCTAGTCTTGTATAAATTTTGTGTAAATTATTAAAAAAAAAAAAAAAAAAAAAAAAAACACACTTATTTTGGGCAATGAGATTCCAGTCTCTGATGAAGTCTATAATGTGGATTTTGTACAAAGGTAATTGCAAAAAAAAATCTGTCTTTGGTACAGCATTTAGGAATTCACTGAGACACGTCTCAGGTATGTGGAGCTTGCTTCATTCTTTCTTTCTTTGAGTAGTCGGTCTCCAATTTGATCTATTGCTGTACTGAGAAAATTTTATTGATAGGTTGATTTTTCTCCTCCAATTTATAATTACCATACTAGGCCCAAAATCCTTTAAATTATTCCTATAGAATTTGCAGATTCCCCTTATGTAAATAACTACATTCCATTCAACCTTCTTTCTTTTTTCATTGAACACTGGTTATCAAAAAAAAGAAGGGGATAGACTATGAAGAATGAGCCATAAGAATTACCTCTGCTTAAGCTAACTTTATTGAATAACAGAACATTTTTCTTCCCTCCTTATCTGACTTGAACATGGCATAACCATTATTTTATTTGAATTATGGTGTAGATTTTAATATCAGGCTATATACCTTCCATTCTATTTATCAGAATGTATTGCATTCAGTTTATAAATCGCTGTTCTTGTCCTACTTGTATCCATGTGGCTCAGCTCTTTTCAATGGTAATTAATGCCACTTCCTTTTTTTAAGGGACTGATATTAAACTGAACTGAAAATTAATTATGTCTTACTGTCTGCATTAAGATTAAACATGTCAATGTTCTAATAAACATTTTCTTCTTGCAGAAATTTTCAAAGGTTTTGGGGGTATGCTTTCAGGTACATCTAAATCAGATGTTTATTCCAAAATATACTCCAGAAGACCATGCAGGCAGTGTAACTTAAAATAAGTTTCAGTCTGAACAAAAAGTTTATTTCTTGTCAGGGTATTCTGGAGCCACATTCACCTGACAGTTGAAAATCCTTCTAATACTCAGCCTACACGTATTATTCAGGCTTCATTTTGCTCCACTAAGCAAAGACATAACTTCTGGGCTCCTGTTTCATGGTAGGCTCTTCAGTTTACTCTAATAACCCTAGTCAGCAGCTGTTCCCACTTTGATTCTCTCCTCTCCAGGCATCAATGACTACCAGTCTGTGACAATCAAATAATGACTTACAGAATCTTGTACAGCAGGACAAACACTCTACTGTTTTTCCTAAAAATATCTCACCAAGATCCCATTTTCCATTTTCATATTCTTTTCTTTTTTTTCTCCCACATCCTCTCTTTGTAAGTGCAAAGCCCTCTGGGAACTGTGGAAATCAACCATGGTAAGGAATAAGGAGAATTTGTGGCAGGCTACACAGGAACTTCATCACTCTGAGCTTCACACTTAGTCAATAGAAATAATTATGCATTTCAAAACTGCTCTGGAAGCCACTTGTAACTTGAATCTCACTTGGCAGGTGTCAGAATTTCTTACTCATTTACAGATGAAGCTTAAGATGCTTCTGGAGTCAACTATTTTGGCTAGACATTGAAAGACAGGGAAGATTTTAAGTGCCTTGCACAAACCCATCTAATTCTTCTTGCACAATTACTTATTTTCACCTTCCTAATGGTTAATATTTTTCCATAATTAGAAAATCCCAGGGATTAAATTAATTATACATACATCAGTTACAGAAGCATTACATAAAACAAGTCCCAGTGTTGATCGCTGAAGCCTTCTTTGAAGAGCCTTATGCAATGTTGTACCTTCTTATCCCATGCTGCACATTTCTGCCCACATCAGTTTCATGGCAGTATTTTCCAACTACTTGGAAACCCAAACCCTAACTCTTACATTCTCTGTAGTACTATATCAGTGCTCAACAAGTCTGGAGACAGGAAACTCAAACCATATTTTCTCTCTTTAGGGAAAAGAGAATAAAAGAAATTCAATAATTCAATTTTAAAAGTATGAAAAATACCTGAGATCTAATATTTACTTCCATATAATTTTCTTCTAAATTTATTTGAAAGGAAGTGTACTATAGAGACATGGTCTGTGGATGACAAGGTCCTTCACCCACATGAACTTGCATTAAAGCATATTCATTGTCTATGCTACTCTCCAGTATTACACTGTCATCTCTTAAACAGTGTTTTCTGTAAAAAACACTCAAGAACCAGTCTAAAAATACCTCTGATAAGGACCTTGCTGTCAATTTTAAGGTTTCACACCTAATTAGTTTCAATCCTCTGGGACCAAAACTATCCAATATTGCCCTTACTTTACTTAAGAGTTGTTCTTCTACTTTAGTTGTACTCCTTTCTACTCCCATAACCTCCTTCGTGCCAATCAACTTGTCTTTGCCTTAATATTATAAAATCTTCATCTTTATGAAGACTGTTGTTCAGCACACATAATTTTAAATACTTATCCAAAGTACCCAAGTAAGGCAATAATCCAAGGTCACTAATGAAGAGGTTAAATAAAATGAAGGGATGAATCACCTCTTGGAAATGACTCTTTATTGAGTGGATAGGATCTTTGGGACAACTTAGTTATCAACTTGAATAAAAATTAGATCTTTTCACCTACATCCACTTCTATGCCAAAAAATATTTGTTTTGGCTCAGGGTCAAGATTGAATTACATTTACTCTTGACTTTGTCTGTTCTTTTGCTTCTTCATAACTTTGTACACAGCAATGGTAGACTTTAGCAGTCTGTTCTTATTTACTGGCAAGATTTACTTCATCTTTATTTTTACAATTTGTATTTTATTACTATTTTGGATATCCATGATGCAATATTTAAATAAAATTTCTAAGGGATTTCAGAACTTTCCCCTCCATTCCCAATTGGAAGATGTATTCCCAGTGCATTCCATTCCAATAGATACCATTAACTGGGATGAAAACTTTGAATTAGAAAACCGTCTTTTCCTTAGTGCCCATTCTGCTCCATATTTAGCTGTCTGCTCCTGAGTAGTTTAATTTATATAATTTATTATCTTTCTTAATTTCTCGGACACCTGTTAGCTTGAAATTATGTTTCTTTCAATAAACAATGTTTATACAAAATATATTGACTTTCTTAAAATTGAGTAAGCTCACAGACAACATCTTTTGGTATCTCATTATTCACTCCAGTAAAAAAGTACATTTAATAATAATAATACAATTTCAGATATTAAATATCTCAGCAAGCTGTAGAGACTTGCAAAGAAATTAAGATCCTTGGAAAACAAAGAAGTCTATGTAATGACTCAAGCAGAGTGAAAACCTATGTGCTTGTGCTTGTATTCATAACTGATTTTTTCAATATATGGCTGCAGATTAAGAAAGATCATTATGAAGAAACAAAGGTAGTGCTTATACTAGGATGCTAAAGCAGCACCACAGGACATTTCCTAGTACTGAAATATGGTTGTCTATGGCATTGAATTCCTAAAATAATCCCTGGAATAATTTTTGCCCAGACCAAACTTGACTGTCCCAAAAAATTTCTAGGCACGGTTGGAGAGTATGAATCATGAAGTACTGAAAATAGACAGGTCTGGTATGACTGGATTGTACCAACTTTTCAAGAACAAGCAGATTATGATTATTCAGGCATAGCAAGTCAAAATTCACAATTGCATGGCATTTACTACTCTAAAACTCACAAGGAGGATGTTGCCTCTTTATGTTGGCCCCTCACCACAAGAAGGATGTGGAGGTTCTGGAGCGAGTCCAGAGAAGAGCGACAAAACTGGTGAAGGGGTTGGAGAACAGGCCTTATGAGGAACGGCTGAGAGAGCTGGGGTTGTTTAGCCTGGAGAAGAGGAGGCTGAGAGGAGACCTCATTGCTCTCTACAACTACCTGAAAGGAGGTTGTGGAGAGGAGGGAGCTGGCCTCTTCTCCCAAGTGACAGGGGACAGGACAAGAGGGAATGGCCTCAAGCTCCGCCAGGAGAGGTTTAGGCTGGACGTTAGGAAAAAAAAATCACAGAAAGGGTCATTGGGCACTGGAACAGGCTGCCCAGGGAGGTGGTTGATTCCCCGTCCCTGGAGGTGTTTAAGGTACAGGTAGATGAGGTCCTGAGGGACATGTTTTAGTGTTTCATGGGAATGGTTGGACTCGATGATCTGATGGGTCTCTTCCAACCTGGTGATTCTATGATTCTATGTTCACACAAGGGCTTCTGCATGACAAAAGACTAACCAAGGGACAAGACAAGGACATGCAACGTAGATTAGTCTGCATCCACTGCTTATATTTAGTCTTCATTATAGCAAATATGGCTCATATAGGGATAATTTCAGTGGTCCAGAAGAGAGCAAGGTGTGATTTGACAGTTAAAAAGTGTAGTGCTTAAGTTCAACCCTTGGTCATTTTTTTCTTTAGTAACGTAAACATGTCCAGGGAGATTTCATCCCCTGTACCAAACAGCTTGAGTTAATCTGTTTCAAAAAGACTAGAATTACTCCTAGAAACATGAGAAATATAAAGTCTGGATACCAGAACTGGAATAGCATCCAAAGTTCCACACAGGTGCTTATAATTTTCAGGTACAATTTTGAACCACCAACATATTGCATGTATCATTTTTCATATCAACTGTACAAATATGCAGAACCAGCATTTTACTTGTTATTGCTGATCTCAATCAGCAAGTTTACTCCAAGCTGCTGGATTTACTGAATTTATAATAATCTAGCTGTCTCTGCATCAGTCAAGACAAAAGAGTCAAAGGCCTGTGCTCAGAGAAAAGTATTGCAGGGAGGAAGAAGAATATATTAATCGCCACACACAGTAAGAGTCCTTGATGAAACTTATAATTAAAGCAAGCAGGCAATGCCTTCATCAGCATTTTTCTTGTTCTAGAAGATAATACTAAAAATTTGTCAAGCAAGCATTCACAATTCTATAATCTATCAGAAAAAGATACTTTTTGATCTGCTGCTTCTTAGCCAGTTGAATTGTATAGAGTAAAAATAACAAAAGGGTTCATTGCACTTGCTGAAACAGAACCCTGCATAGTATGTGATGGACTGAAACTGCCATCTTTTTTGTCCAATTCCATTGTGCTCTAGGGACTAAACTTATAAAACAATTGATGAAAGATAAGGCCTCAGGTTTTAACTGAAAAGTAAGTCAAGACTGCATGCGTTAGTGTTTGGTGATGGAAATTCTTTTCATAGATTACTTATAATGACATGTATAGGTACCAACTAGGGTGAATATACCTTGATGCTATGTGCTACTCAAACATAAAGAGACAAGAAAAGCTTTCAGTGCAAAAATAATAGACAACTGAATCACAGTGAAACATAGAGAAATAGAATTCTATAAAATAATAATTACTTCTTGGCTTGTGACAGAAATCCTCATGTTCCTGTTGAACAAACTGGCAATGCATGTGTACACTTAATGGTGTTGTGCAGAAGGACATGACAGGATGCCATACAAGCACAGCATTGAGTCAATGCTATGTAGCTCAGAACAAGAAGTGATCTGAGCACCCCGGGAGTGTTTTTTCTACACATAGTTTAACCACAGGAGAGTCAGGTATCTTTGCTTGATAACAAATTTATGAATAACTCAGGAGATTGCTCAAGTGGAGGGCTAGGTGCTTTAGTACTATTGACTTTCTATAAGAAAAGTTATGTTTCTATCTAATATGTAGTCTGTAGGTATTTTTAATTCATTATTAATTATTTGTAAACTGTCTATAACATTAAAGCCACATGTGATTGGAAGGAAGTCTGTAAATATAATTTCTTACTTCAAAACCCTTTCTATCAGAAAGTGTCACTCAGGAACATTGAGGAAACTTTTCGATTGCAGAGATTATACTGCGTCAAAAATCTCGCTATGGACTTTCAAATACTACAATATTTTAGTGATTAATACATTTCAGTCCAAGTCCTTACACACAAAATATTCACAATCTAACCAGCTCCCCAAGATAAGTAATTACTTGATATGTTGTACCAAATACATGTTAGATTATATTTAAACCCAAAGCAATCAGTCTTATTATTTATTCAGTAAATTTTGCATGCCAGGCAAAATGCTGATCTTTGAAGTCAGAACATCTTCTCACACACCTATGGAGATTAAGAAAATGATTTCACCACAGATGTCACCATCACTGTTTTTAAAGGACAGCAAAAATAGCCATTGAGCATATGAAGTCTGTCCCATGGCTTTCCAGAGATGTGGTGTGTAGAAGATAAAGCTGCAACGAATTCCAGTAAGAGAAAATGACAATGCACAAACCCCTACTTGTCCCATTTTGAAAAGTATCTTTCATTAGAAAAAAACACTCAACTCTTCCCGATTTCTTGTTAAACACTTATCTATTTTTACAGAGAAAAAAACCAAGGAAAATGGTATAAAAATATTTTTCACACTAATGCAAAGAACACACAAAACCCATCTCAAATATTACCGTAGTTATAGTTCTGACTTTTCCTACAAACTCCTCTACAAAATTGTGAAGTAATTAGTCATTTCTTGCTTATGTAATGAAGCTAGTAACACCTCTGCAATGATCGTATTGAAATGACATATTTATCTACCCAGAGAGAAGCCATCATCTTATGGGAAGTTATTCACATGATTGATCTGAACAGCCATTTTATGAAGCAAAATTCAGTCATTTCCACTTTACATATTTAGGATAAATGACTGATTAGAAATGAAAATGCAGTTTTGAGTTACTGCTGTATTGCTTGGTTTGCTTTTGTTTAAAATTTAGCACTGCCTGAAGAAATATTTACTCCCTTGAGATCACGTCACCGTGTTCTCAATTCTGATTTAAGTACAATTTCACGCCTTGTGGTCCCCACTGAATTTACACAGAAAACTCAGAGAAGGACCCAGTGTTACACTTCTCACACAGTAACAGGTTATGATCATCAATCATGAAGGGAGACCATAGGTCTGGGAACCAAAATAGGTGCCATGATTAACCTTCACCACAGTATGCCAGCTTTCAGTTGTTTGGTTCCCTGTTAGTAAAATCATATTTAATTTCAAACTATTCCAAGGTCTATAGATTCCATTTTCTGAGGAGAATCTAGGGTGTATTAAATACTGAGATGTAGAAATTGTATCACTGGAACAGCTCATCTTAATTTGTACTGCTATTTTTGCACTTTGTTTCTCTTAATACTGTATTCCTATCTTTCTCCTTCACCTAGAACTTTGATGTTCTGCTTCTTCCACTCTTGCTAAGAGTCCTCTTGGCACCTATATCCAGTCTGTGCAGAGTTCACTTTCACCCTTCATAGTCCATCTGATAAAACAATCTGTGGTGAAATTGCTACCAGTGGAATTACGTGGTGTTCATGACTTTGAAACAACATCCAAGCTAAACAGAAAGGGCAAGGAAAGCACCGCCAAATCCAGGCCACTTTGTTCCAGACTGCCTGTAGGCAGAGGATGGCAATGCTTCACTATTTTAAGGACTTTGTCTACCTTTGGCCAGTGTTCTTTATGGATACGACTGCAAAATCCTGAAATGCTGCTTTCTGGAAAGAAACTTTTTGATTTAATGGTATGCACACACAGACATTGCCTCTTCTCCCTCAAAACACCTTTCTTTTCAGTTATACATTAAAGCTTAGGCTCCATACACCTCAGTGAAGCCATGCATGTTGCAAATGTCAAATGAACTCCCTGCTTTTTGTAGGCAAACATACTGTAAGGTTCTTTTGGGCCCATGCACATATAGCAAACAGATCCTTTGGGACTTGCACCTACATTTTAACTGGCAGCATAATTAGGTCCCATATGGTTAATGAAATGTAACGTGTCAGTATTTTGTAGGCTGAGACTTGTCATACGGAGGTGTTGGATGTAACACCCACTCTACCAACTGTTCAAGAGTAGAAAAAAATAAAATCAGTTAAAAGCTTGTGTGTAAAAAAGAAATAGGAATCAACCTTTAAGCTTTCAGTTTTCTAGGCTTCCTGTGTCCTCTGTATTTCTGCCTTCCTGGGGAGCTCTGCCAATCAAGGCACTCCTCAATAACGTTTCAAAATGTCTTCTCCAAGGGCACAAACCCATGCATTGTCAATAACATATGTATGCAAATGACATGTCCATGAGCTTCTCTCCCAACATTACCAAACATCTCTAAAGAACTGATCCTCACAACCCTTCCATTACATATCTGGAATGTGTGTATTTGGTGCAAATACTTCATACACTCATTTGTACCAATTTTTAGTCTGCAAAGTTCTGAACCACTATAAAATCATTAAGGTCACCCCCTTGCAGATGGCTGGAGGAATGTCCTCAGCAAGCTACAGGAGGGGCTACAGTCTCATACAAAGTAGCTCTGACCTAGCCAGTTGTGCTGAACCAGTAGCTGTGAGGCTTAACCCCAAATTGTCATGCCCCATGCTGTACTGTTTCAATCAACTGATCAACTTGAACCCAACACTGTGATGGTAAAGCCCGCTGCAACCTTGGTAAATCTGAGCGAGTGTCTCCATTTTAAGGCATTGGCATGATCTCTACAGTTTCACCGGGGCCAAAATGGCAGTCGAGGAGAGAACACAAGAGATCACTTACTCAGTGCCTCTCACTTCCATGTTCATCATCTAGACTCCCTAGTTCATTAGCCACCATACTGTCTTGCTTTCCAAATGCAACATTTTCAGTTTTCCAATTGTCTAGTACTGGTAATTTAATTTGACTCCCACTCCTGATCAGAGCAGTTGACTGAGGCTAGACGAGACAGTACTATGTTTCCACCCTGCAGAGAAATAAGCTACCCGAACAGCAAAAGTCAATCCACAAAACAGAGATGAGGACTTGTTCCCACACATAGCATGGCTTAATGTGACTTATATACCATCACATGCAGATGGAGAGGCTTCAGCATTTGCCTGACACCAACCATGCTTGGCTGAGAGGCTTTTCAGCATGTTACCTTCTGGGTCAGCACCATTTCAATGTCTATCCTCCCACAGGCTTGAAGGTGCTTGAAGGCACTGTCTCGCCCTGCCTGAAAAACCTATGCACGGCTCGCATAGCAGAATTTGTCTGCATGAACTGTTGGTTGAATACACATGAATAATGCATAGAGCTGTAATAAAATCAGCTTGGGAGCAGGGGAAAAAGAACTATGTTAGCCTGGGTGATTCAGACAGTTCTAGTTAAAAGGTGAGAGGCTGAAGGGAGAGAAAGGTTGCACAATTGCTGAAACAGTCAAATAGGGAATGGTGAAGGAAAAGAGAAATGGTTAAGTCCACAGGTAAATTGACCTTCATTTTTTTCAGTAAAACTCTATAGCAGTTACAAGTGTAAAGCTTACGGTCCTTGGCTGAATACATAGCTTAGCAGAAGTAATACAATCCCTAGCCTGTCCATGTCATTGCATAAGTCCAGCTTCTCTACCGAATCCAGGCTGTACCAGATACTTCATTCTGAACTGCTTAAGCATGCTGACGTTTATGCTTTCATATAAGAGCCTCTGGATTTGGGGTTAAAAATAAAAACTCCTCCATAAAAATTATGACTGAGAGAACAAGACTTTTAACCTCTTATACAATAAGACATAAAGCACCTATACCTTTCTTATCACTAGGCATGGGGTTGCCAAAAACCCCTCGATTGTCTAAATACCCTATATAGTGGGCTTTCATGGGAGAGGAGCAAGCAGAAAGAGCATCTGATCCAGTTTCAGCATTTTCTGGATGCCTTAAAATTGAACTAGGCTCATACTTTCCCTTTAGGGAAAGAAATAGGTCAGACAAATTGTCTTTTTGCATATACAGGAAAATGAGCAAGGTAACTTCACTCCCACAACGCTGTTGGAAGGGGCAGGGGGGGAAGAGAAGCTTTTATATATATATATAACCATGTCTAGAGACAAATAAGAATCTTGCATTGGAAAGATAACATGAACAGTCTCATGTTTTCATTTCTGGGCATATACCCAGATATTTTTGAAAGATTCTTTTAATCTGAGAAGGGTTTGGATCCTGCATTTTTTCTATGGTACAGACAAAAGAAGAAGAAAGAACTCCTTACCTATCAAACGCAACCTTAATTTCTGTTCTACTCATAAAACCAAATGAACAGCATTTATTAATTTTCCTCCAGGGACTTTCTTGGAAATATATGATAAAATTCTCTGATGTGCAAAGCCAGTATGTAAACAGGAAAGGAGCTGAACCTCGCTGCTCCTCCTCCATCAACAGAAGGTTTAATATCCCTTTCCAAACTTCTTGGGTTTGCTCCTTTTCCATATCTAAATATAGTTCCACTCACTTGCTGTCAGGGTGCATCTCTGCCACCTGTTCAGTACAGCTCTGACATCACAGCCATCTAGAATACTTTCTGCAAGCCAAGGAACACCCTCAACAACATGTCATTGTGCTCCCTGACTGCTTGCTTCTTTTGCTTACAAACGCTGCCTCTGAGGCAAATGGCTGGAGAGAAGTTGAATGGGACAGGTTTGGTTCTGGAAGTGCAACCAATATTTTGGCCAAGAATCCTATCCTACTGTAACTGAAAATGAGGCTAGGTATGAAGACTGTTGAATCTAATGAAAGTGAAATAGAGGAAAAAATTCAGCTTATTTTTTCACCTTCAAGGCTTTGCTTACAAATGAGAAATATCCTGTTTTTCACTAAATGCTGAGTCTGCAAACTGAGCAACTGTGATGCGCAAGGCTTTAAGACAAAACAAATGTACAATTATTGAATTGTATACATAGTTAGAATCATATTTTTTTTATGAGAATCTGGACTAAGTCCAGATTCTCCAGGTGAAAGAACTTTTAAAAATAGTGAGCTCTATCTTCTTTGGTTCATAGTCATGATCACATAAATCAAAAATTTTAGAATTTTTCAGATCAATGCATCCTATCTTATTCATACAATTATCTTTCTGAAATTGTTTGGTAATCTCTTTTTGCCTGGGGAGAGGTAAGAGAGGGAAAAAAAGCTAAACCTCACAAAGGGAGAGAAACAAGGAGTCAATAACCAGAGAAAAAGAAAGTAGGAAGAGAAAAACAAAGAAACAAACAACCCCACCCACCCAAAAACCAAAACCACCAGACATTGAGGAAGGTGAGATAGTAAGCCAAATCAGCAAAGGATATTTTACAGCAAGATGTAGGTAGGTAACTGTAAAAGGGAATAATAACCAGTACATGTTTATAGGTCATCATTGTATTGGTATACTAATTCAGTAAGAAAAAGGCAGTCTATGGAAAGCAATGTCCTACATGACTGCAAGTTGAAAAAGTAAATGGAGTACCTATCCCGCTAAAAAACAGAGAAAAAAAGGATGCATTATCTTAAAAATGCATATGACAGAACAGGAAAGTTTTATACAAGATTTATAATAATAAGTTAATATCAGAAAAAAAAACTACTTTACAAAAATGATGGGGGTACTACAGTTTAGCCAAAAGAAAGATTAAAACAATGATTTACCACTCCCCCCTTTATTATTTTCTCCAATATGTCTAGTACATATTTCACTTCTAGCAATAGCCACTCTGAATACTTAGTTTGAGTGCCCTTAGACAACATAATTGACGTTATATGGAGGTTTCTACACATGTCACCTGGACAACATACATTTGGCCAGCCATAAACACTGCTAGACACAACAAAACAAAAACCAAATCAAACTCCCTGATTAAAGGAAATAGTAACTGTGGCTTTCATCGGTCAGCATATTTAGATTGACAAGTTAAACTACATAACTTGTAAAACAAGACTGATTTATGAATGAGTTTGTCTCAAAACTTGGTTGCCATGATAGGCTGCATCTGTTCCATTAATAATCTTCAAAATCACTTTTTTAACATATGCACATATACACTATATTTATAGTTAGTACTCTCCATTAGAGCATGGTACATCTCCACATGATAGTGAGCTTGAAACCAGATTTTTGTAAAATGGATGCAATGTTTTTGTCTGTCCAGTGGCTTCCAAATTTAAATTAATCTTTCATTCACCTCTAAGATCACCATCTCCTGTATGACTCAAGAATCATGTAGGCTTTTTTCCTTTCTTAGCTTTCAGAGAAATCAAAACTTAGCTCTTTTGAATACAGTAAGTGGACTTTTCATGACACAGGGTTAAGTGCCAGGACGGGCACTTGGGTCACAACAAACCTATGCAATACTACAGGCTTAAGGGTAAATGGCTGGAAAGCTGCTTGGCAGAGAAAGAGCCAGAGGTAACCTGGGGGTGTTGATCAATAGCCAGTTGAGTATGAGCCAGCTGTGTGCTCAGGTGGCCAAGGCAGCCAATAGCATCCTAGCTTGTATAAGAAATAACATGGTCAGCAGGACTAAGGAAGTGCATGTCTCCCTGTCCTCAGCACTGGTGAGGCTACATCTCAAATACTGTGTAAAAAATTGGCCCCTTGCTACAAGAAAGAAATTGAGGTGCTGGAGCATGTGCAAAGAAGGGCAATGAAGCTGGTAAGGGGTCTGAAACACAAGTGTTGTGAGGAGGAGCTGAGGAACTTGAGGTTGTTTATCTGGAGAAAAGGAGGCTGAGAGGAGATTTTATCACTCTCTACAACTACCTGAAAGGAGGTTGTAGCAAGATAAGAATTAGTCTTTTCTCCCAGGTAACAGGTGAAAGGACAAGAGGAAATGGCCTCAACTTGTGCAAAGGGAGGTTCAGTTTGGACATCACAAATTTTTCACTGAATAAATTGTCAAGTATTGGAATAGGCTGACCAGGGAAGTGGTTGAATCACTATTCCTGGAGGTTTTTAAATGATGTGTAGGTGTGGCTCTGAGGGACAGGGTTTAGTGGTGGACTTTGGTGTGTTAAATTTGCAGTTGGGCTCAATGGTCTTAGAGGTATTTTCCAACACAAATGATTCTACAACTCAATGATATGGTTAAATATCTGTTCTGCTCCTTAACTATACACAAATATTCTGATTTGGAAATGACATGGATTTAAACTCCTACACTATTGAGCTACCTACAATATATTTTTGATACATAAAGTTACTGACAAGTGTAGGACATCTTCCTTTTCCTTGTTTAGATAGGAAATTAAATTCTAGTGTCTAGTCCTTTCATACCTGACATCTTAAACTAGCACTCTGGAAAAGGGTTCTCATCCAAAGCATTCCGGGCTTCTTCCTAGCCCTCATCATATCAGAGCCCTGAAGCCCCAGAACTCTCTAAAATCAGATCTATATAAAAGAATATGAAATAACACATTGGGGTTTTCCTCTCTTATCAAACTATACTAACAGTACTTCTTACTTTTAAATCTAGAAAAAAAAAACTTCATAAATTTGTCATTTTTATTTCCTATTACTAGGTAGCATGGACGGCAAAACAAAAATCTACGATTTTATGAATAAGAAAGAAAAGTAATACAGAGGATGCACAAATACCACAACCTGAATAAAACAACTTTTATCAAAACTGTTGAAGAACATTAATATGGTGTAAAACTTGTAAAAGTTTATTCCTTTTTGTATGAAGTTTCCGTTTGACTTACAAGGTTACATTTTATCAACTATTTTAATCTAACCACCAGACAAGAAGGTTATTTGGACTGATTTCTGAATTTTATTATAGCTTTAATTCACTAAAATAAATGCTGTTATTTTAGCTTTTGATTCTGACTTGGGATAAAAAATGCTTCAGAATTTTTTTTTTTTTTTTAATTATAGAGAATATCTGTTTTCCAGCCACATCTGTCGCATGTATTCTTTCATCTCACAGACAAAATATCAAAGGTGGATGTAGGAAAATGAATCACTCTCACTATCCATGATCATCTTGTAGTGTATATAAGGACTGTCTTTTGCAAAACTGATCTAACCCAGCAGGCACTGTGCAGTGAAGCACACTTTGTTTCCTGAGATATTTCCAAATGTTATAACTTGAAGAATATCTCCCTGACAGAAGAGGTGCACCCGAGGCACACAGACAAGAACTATTCCATTTCCAGGCCTAAGGGAAAAGACAAATTGAAGATGAAGCTGGAGGATGTTGGACTCCCACTGTCTCTTCTCAATGAAGGCAAGTTCCATGACACTGTAATGTTCATTGACTGGCTACAGAGACTAAAGTGATGGAAAAATGTTACATTCACTTAGCCCCTAAACAAAAGAAGCAAAGTGACATTTTGAAGATCCAAGTGCCCCATTTTTAGCCAAGTTCAGCTTTTATCATTCCTTTCAAAGTGATATTTTTTTAAAAATCATTTGAAGAGTATATCCCTTGTTCACTTTCCCTTTGCTGTCTCATAATATTTTCCCTAACAATCTTCATTCGATTACACTCCAGAATATGCCCCACATTTTATATTTTGCTGTCAGTTAAGATACTTCACAGTGGGTGTGTCTGGTCAAAGCACTCTGCCAGCAACAATACAGTGAGTGCTCTCTGGTTTGTTAGTCACTGCAGAACGAAATAAACATTAAGATGATGCTATTTCAGTGTTTAACCTCAGTATTCCAAGCTGATTTCCAGCATTTTCTCACCTTTCACAACTGTGATGCTAGGATACATATCAGAAATTGGGCAAAATTAAAGCCGCTTTTGGTATAGATGTCAACAGTCAAAAATAAGCAAATGCCTCAACAGGATAGGTCTAGAACTGGGTATTCCATTTTTTGTTTTTCTCTCAGTTGAGAGAAATTGTTTTTCCACAACATGATATCAAATTGTGATTATCCTGGATTCAACATTTATTTATGAAACAGTTTAAATGCCTCCAATTTAAAAGGAAGTAACTTAAAAAATAGAAATAAAATATTTTCGGAAGGGTAAAAAATGAAACATTTCTGAAATAAAACATTCTCTAGTCTTTTCAGAATTTCACAAATTAGAGAATTTTCAGTTTTCAGAAACAAATTTTCCTTCGAAACTGAAAGTGTTTTCATGGGCTAGCAATGACCTTTTCTGGTACATTATTTATATATGGGATTTCTTTCTGCATATAAAGCATAAAAAATATCACCTATGCTTAGGATAAAATTAATCCTATGTTAAATCCTATTGTCTCATGAAAAGCAAGTGATATTTCTGATTGTAGTATAGCTTTTGAATTAAAAGGAGAAAAATCTAGATTCTGAAAGAAAATCTCCACTACGCCTCATATGTACAATTTGTTCCTAGCAGCAGGTTCAAGGTCAAATTGTTGTACCTATTTCATTCATTTTTTCATCCTGTTCTCACAAACTATGACTAATTTTCATTTTGTTCTTTACTTGGTAGCAAAGAATGTCAGCAAAAATAGTCTTGTAACCAGGCACATTTGAAAAAGTATGAAAGGAAATGTATGAAATAACCCTTATCTACAGGAAATAAAAAAAAAAAACTCTGCTTTTGTTATACTTTCCTGGGTACATCTTAAGAAAATGAATGTGCAACACCTCTTTGTATGCACTTATGATAATTTTGAATGGAGAAAAAGATACATCAAACCAAGAGAACTTTGAGAATGAATTTGATCCAATGTTTACCTTGAGAGCTGTCTAGAGAAAATGTGAACAAAGTGGCTTCTTTGTTAAGACTGTCTTCAAAAGTAATTCACACCTTTAACTGAGTGGAATGAAATTTATCCCTTGCCACTCACAATAAATTTGACCTATTGTGTTTCAGTTGTACCCCTGTGCAATTCTACTTTTCCAGCATACAGCACCTCCTCATTCCATCGAGAGCAGCAAAAGAGATGGTTTCCAATGGCAATGAAAATTGCCTTTTGAATTATTGATTCATATCGCTCTGGGCAAATTTTAAGCACAAATTCTAAGGGACTGACGTTTTTCCTGACTAGGAAGGCTTGATCCAAATGTCAGCTTAGTCAATGATGGCTGGGAGGCGGGGCAGGGGGGTACTGACTTCAAATAGGTTTTCAATGAGGCCTTCAAAATGCCGTGATGGGAGAAGAGAAAATTGTACATATTTTCTCTGATCTTTCAAAAAGAGCAAGGAATGCTTTCATTGCAGGTAAACAGACCATTCTTTGTCTCTTGCAGCAGATAGGCAGCTTCTCCAAGGTTTCCCCAACTGTCTCTGATTGGTTGTGTTGCTGAGTGATTAAGCAAGAAAAAGCTGAGACAAAGTCCCAGGGTGCTTGAACTGCATGGCCCATCTGCATGCCAACCATCACCACCTAAAGTCCGGAAAAAAGAACAAATTCTCCTCTCTGCACACTTCTCTGTATAACAGTTTTCCCGAGGATGGTGAAGTGACAGTTAATTTACGTTAAGGAAAGTTTGTTTGGTATCTGTTCCTGTCACAGTGGAGGGACAAGACCAAAGCAAAACAAACGTCTGTAAGGCCAGCTGAAAGAATTAGATCAGTTTGCAGGCTTCAAGTAAAATGGTCTCCAGCAGACCTTGCATGCTTGTTGTATCAATCCATAAAGCTAAAGGCAGTTGCTTCCGGTTTTAAATTATAGAATCCTATTGCAAGGAGTTTTCTATCACATTTTTCCTCTTCGTCCACTCACTCCTACCTCCCTGCCATGCAGCATTAACATAGACATTAATGGGGCTGTGGTGTGACTTAGATTTCAGAACTGGTAAGGACTTTTTAAAATGCTCCCTGATAGTGGGTGAAAAAGGGTTTTTTTTATAGCCAGATTGGTTCACAACAGAACCCTACAAATCATTAAATGCAAGGAAGAGTTGAAGAGTGTGGGAAGATAATGATGCTAGTGGCACATTTCATTCCTGACAGAGTTGAGCAAGTGGAGTAACAACCTAAGACAATCTAAGACTTGCAAAAATTTCTGATTGGCATATGTAATATACACTACAGTAAATGAAGATAGCTGTTTCTCTATGAGAAACATCCTTCATTTGTTACTCATATTTCCTATTAATTGGATTGTAGAAAATTCCTCCTTAAATTTATAAGAGCTCCATTAATAATAGTGTTTGCTACCTTGCAATTTGTAACGAAAAAACATAACTCTTCATGGTTACTTGTACACCTGGAGTCATCATGTAGATTAAACTGTAATGCTGGTTGTCAAAGGAGCAAAGCTTATGTGTACCTCTCAAAATTTTTTCATATAGTAAACCTGGAAGTTTTGCATAAGGATTTAACCATGAAAC
Source organism: Coccyzus lansbergi (assembly GCA_033558105.1). Lineage (NCBI taxonomy): Eukaryota > Metazoa > Chordata > Aves > Cuculiformes > Coccyzidae > Coccyzus > Coccyzus lansbergi. Next base: position 2,114,906 of record JAUMJK010000267.1, on the reverse strand, counting down.
TTCAAATCAATGTATTAATCCAGTGCAGACATAGATGATTAGTAAGTGCGGAAGAAAAAGATCAAGCAGGAAGCTTTTTATTATGAAGTTTCTGAGTGATTCCATGTTTTTCTTATACTAGACAAAAAAAAAAAAAAAAAAGAGCTATAATTTATTTGCTGATGGAACTACCAAAGCAATGAAATATCCAGTTTTTTTCTACCTCTTCTTTTCTCCCTGTCCAGCTTTGAAAGAGGACCCTCAACTGTCCTTGAACAATCTTCCCAGAAACCAAAGATCATGCTTTGGAAGAGTCAGTTTAATGCATGAGGATTAGCTAAAGATAATGAATGTATATAACCAGAATTATTGGAGGCACTGAAAGAAGGTCCTCTTTCAATGGGTGGTCAAGAATCTAAGCGGAGAAAAAATCACAAGGAGTGGATTTCAGCAATTTTTTCCCCTCTTTTTAAAATAACATCTATGTATATTAAGACACTGAGTGTAGGGCCATAATTCAAATATTTACAATTAAACAGATGCTACAGTAAATTTAAAATTAAGTATAAATAAAAAGTGATATAAATAAATAGTATCTATTTTGCTTGTTTACTCAGTTCCTTTAATTTAACATTCATCTATAGGAGTGTTTTGTGTATTTCTATTCCTGGAAGGGACAACACCTAGCATAGCATTTTTAAAGTGTCCAGAACATCAGACACTGTCACATTTCAAAGAAATGCCTTGACCAAGTTCTATTTGTCTATCCCATTGCAAGTACCATCTTTTCTATTGCCAGAAAACTTTTGTGTGACTTTATATAAGTGAAGAGCTTATTTATCATCATGACCAGAATATGTAAATAGATGGTAGGACCGTAAGATATCCAGAACATAAGTTTCATGTTAGATCACTGCAGAACACAGTCATGTTGGTGAAAAATACTATGAATGATATGAAGCCTGAACTATCAACAATGTACTATGTGTCTTGTTCACTTTAATACCAGCAGAAGTAGATACATGTTGTAGTAGATGTATCTTTCAGTCTTTCTCCTTCTTCACTCCAAGTTCCTCTTTCATATTCTACACTTGCCTTGTCCGTAGAAGCCACCTCCAGTATCAACCCTTGTGTCTCTGTTCCCTTCTTTCAATGCACAGTGCAAAGTTCCTCTGCCGTAAGGTTAACATGCCATATGCTACCATCTGCTCCAAATAGGGTGTCCATGGGAAGTGGGAAAAGTAAGTATTCTCGCTCTGTGCAGAATCAGACCTTGGTACAAACTTGACAATTCCCACATTGCATATATGCATCCCTTCTCAATAACCAGAGGCATAAAAGTTGTTTATAGCAAAAATTAGACGAGTCATCAAAAGTAGACAAGGTACAAAGTCTTATGCTAATGTAATGCATCAGTGGTGTTTTTTCTGACCACTTTGTTATTCAAGCGTATTTATGAGGTGAAGGCTGCACACCAAGCCTTGACAAAGGCATCAGCTGGCAAATAGTACCTTTGCTACATCATGTGATGTAGTTTGATTTATACAGTGTTATGCTGTTATATTAAGCTGTTACAATATTCACACAGGCAAAAGAGTCTGCAGTTATTTACCACCTCTTGTTATCATGATGGAAACATGATTGCAACAATCTGTATGTAAGTTTTTAAAAAAAAAAAAAAAAAAACAAACCCTGCTGCACAAGAAGCTTTCTATCTGTTTGTAGGAGGATGAAGGTCTCTACATACTAGCTTTGGACCAGCAACACCCCAAGTACAGCTCTGAATAGTACGACAGCTGCCAGAGAAGCATACTCAGTGTGTGGGAAGGACAATCTGTTTTCTATAGGTTGTAATCAAGCCAGCAGCATCTGTTGCTGTTCAGAAATGTCGCCACCACTACTCAACCTCTTAATAACGTTTTTCATTCCCAGATTGTATTCTGAGAATTCCATTCTGAGTTTGCCTGCTTGAGTGGAGGTGACCCAGTGAGATTTTAAAATTCATCACAGAACCTAATTCCAGAAAACACATTAAGTGATGCTGTCAGTAGACAGAGACTGGTGAGACCTGCTCTTAAGGCAGTATGAAATTCTAGTCATATACCGCTCGACTTTGCCAACACAAAGAATAATGAAATCAGGTAAGCTTTCCATGATATTTCCCTTCAACCATACACTCATCTGAACACTGGGTAAAAATCTTCAGCTCTATTGCAAATTAGTTAAAAAGAGGAAAGTAATTTAGTACACAGTTTTGATTTTCTGGACACCTGATGGAGTATCAGTCTGTGAAGAAGATTTCAGGAGACTTCCCTTGCTCACTCCCCAAACCAATAACCAGATAAAGAGCAAGAAATGGCTGTAATACTCCATGGAGTATCACAAAAAGGTCAGATGCAGTTCTGGTTTCCAGGATTTGGGACAACCAGAGTTCAGATATTAGATAGAACTACACGTTTTACAGCATTTGTGCCTCTCTACCTCAGACATTAAACAGGAACAAATTCTGATTCATTTAAAGTTCCAAATGATGATTTAGCTCTCTTTGACACTAGCAAGATCAGATACCCTCTCATTACCCATTGATACTAATATAGTGAAAAATATTATTCTACATAAATACACTGATGAAAAAAAATAAATTTTGAGTGAATTAAATTAAATTCACCTAGGAGACTCCAGAGTAAACACCTTTAGCAACAAGTGATTCTAGAGTGCACACAATCCTGCATGTCAAATTTTCTTTTCAGCCATTACAGTCGCAATACTACTTCAGTCCCAGAGAGAATGTGAAATTATTAAGTAAAGTAGCACTTTATACTGTTGACAAGTGACCGAAATAACTCCAACATTAAACATCATCCAGTATCGATTTGACCACATCAAAGCAGGTCAAAGGCATTCTTATATGTAAAAAAATAACCTCTTACCTTCAGTATGTACAGCAGAAACATAGGTCCAGTTATAGCGCTTGACAATGTCCACCATAGCCCGTGCTTGCTGTGCATCAGATGGCACAACTCTCATAAAATATTTGAAGAGAGTTTTGTCGCTTAGGTCCATGCTTGTGGCAGAGTAAGCAATCTGAGGTATATTGAAAAGCTGCAACAAGTTCTGGACCTGGATAGCAACTGAACTAGAACCAGGCCCAATGACACCAACAATAGGTTTCTTGGAGCGGAAAGACGATGAAGATCCATCCACACATCGCACCATCCCTTCCTCCTCTTCCGATGAAATCAGAGAGTCCCTTATAAACTCAATGCTCTGCTCCAGAGCCACAGCAGAATGCCAGCAGGAGTCCCTTATTTCACATCCTAGCGTTATATTTGGCAGCAGTGTGGGATCCAAATTAATTCTGTCAAGAGTATGCAGCATTGCCTCCACTCTCTGAATGCCATACTGCTCTCTTACCTCTCCACATTTCCTCTCATGAACCTTGTCAACAGTTGGTTGGTGGTGGACAGAGAATAGAGCTCCAATGATAATATCACCAGGCATGTGTGCAACCACCCTTCTTTCATTGGCCTGTGCAGAAACGAAAAGCCCAAAGTTCCCACAGACATCTTCCTTCAATAACAGGATTGTAAGGAACAGCAAAAGGACCATTTTAGGAAATGGTTTAGGCTGGTAGAGACAACATGATGGAACAAAACCAGAGAGCTGGTGAAAAGCAGTTATCAAATCTTTTGGATAAAAGGAGCGTTATGCTGATGGTTAACCAGGAGTAGGCGTGTATTCTCTAAAGAGTCATCATCATTTCCAAGTGGACAGCTATGCAGAGCTGCACATGTGATCATAATCCTCATAACCTTTAAAAATGAATAAATAAGAGAAAAATCTTTAGAATTAGTTATAAATTCAGCTTTGTAATCTATTCTAAAATTACACCAATTCCTGTGGCTGTCACTGACTGTAATCAGTGCCTCCTATGTACACTTGTTTCCATTATTTTTTGAGCTGGAAAACTTCATTGCACTTCAGTGTTTCACAATCTTAGGCTTGTACTTCTGCTGGTGTAAATTGCCAACTTTTTCTTTGACACTCTCATTTAAAATCTCTTTTGGGAAATGTTTTCGAAAGTACAAAAGACAGGCAAGGCTTTAATTCCAAATAAGAAAGATGTTGCCATTTCAGACACTTTCTATATCATAAATGCATATGTCACACTGACTAACCTTGAGTTATACTGTGTTAACAATTACAGCACTAGTAAAGTCTCATTGAAAAAAACAGTTTTCTTGAAATCTCTTAAGGAACATAGATTCTGGTTCTTCAAATTTGTAAATCTATTTTTTCTTTGTAAGGCACAACATAAAAAAATAACTTTTAAAATAAGTTAGAAATGAGAAAACTGATTTTTTTATTTTTTTTCTTCTAAGTGGTGAAATTTTCAGTAGAAAAACAGCAGAGTAATGAAATTCCTTTCAACTTATTATATCAAATTAAACATCTCCAATAAGCAATTCGATAAATCATGGTATCGTGGACACCTATACAGACTTCAGTGACAGAAATAAATCAACATAGAGACTAAACAGATGAATTAGTGCGTAAAATATTTGATCTGCTATATTTGTATCTAGTCTGCAAAGTAGCAGGCACTCAGCTTTGGCATTGATTAAAGATCAAAAAAAGAAAGAAGAAAACACAAAAGCAAGGAAACAGCAAAGTATTCGTATCTTTGGCTATGGTTAAAGAAACTTGAAAACATACTTAAAAATATTCTGCACCTGGCAATGGATTTGCAGCGGAATACTTCTGGTTTTAAATGTAGTGCTTGAACTATTGTTTCTCCAGGTCTTGACCCCTGAGCACATTAAAGTGCCATCTACTGCTGTACACCTGCCAGTGGATCCATTGATAGTGCAGAAATTTAAGCACTCTTCAATCTAGGAAAGCGCTGAGTGGGTTAGTGAACCACCTTCCCATTTTCATTATTAACAAAATAAATGCCAAACTCCAGGACAGAGCCTGATCTCAGTTTTACTGACATAATTTTTTAATATAATAAAAAATAATATAGAAACATTCATACATCTCAGACCCATGAGTAATTTTTAGTCTATTAATAACCACCAATTATACTCAGATGTTGTAAAATGAAATAAATCTTTGCTATAGGAAATCCTTTTCTATTTCTTCCAGATTCAGAATCTAGCTGTATTTTAATCTTGAATTTACCCCTTACAGATAGGTCATTCAACACAGTGCCACAGAGAAATTCTTCCTGATTCTGAATATGAGACAGTCAAGCTTAAAAAAAACCTTTTGTGCTTGAGGTTAAACTTTTTTTAATCATTTGCTCATCTAGACACTATAAACAATTTACACAGAGAAAAACACACAACAATTTTCGTGAGTATTCCCAAATGAAATCCAAATCTTAAAGAGAAAATATTACATGGAAATTGTTTTGTAATATTTTTGCAATATTAATATGTTCATATAATATTAATTTATAGAAACAGAGAGTGTTAATAATGAAATAAGGTTCAGACAACTGTAGAACACTTCAAGATTTTTTTCTGTTCTGTGAAGAGTTAGCTTATCAATATTGAAACCCTTTGCCACTAAGGAATAACTGCAGTTCAATTCAGGTTAATTAGTCCCTAATTAACAGAACATCACTACTGCGTGTCTTCCAATTGTTTGTTCCGTGACTCTGGAAATGGTACTGTATAATATGCAAACAGTCTGAAGGATGAATGGCAGGGATATCTTTCTACTACATCACAGATATTTAATTCGTACACCTCCAATTAATTTAACGTATTAACTAGTTAAAACAACCTTTAATTCTTTACTAACTTATTAACATTTGAACACTAATAGTACTCTGCTATTTAAAACCATGGTTGCTTATGTTTCTGAGCTTCTCAAATTAAGGCTGCATGTAGAGAACACAACTATATCTAGACAAATGTCAGCTCTGCCTCAGACTGTAACTGGATATACAATTAGGTGCCTTTTTATAACCTAGCTGCCTGTGCAGCTGCATATATACAAAGAGAGTGCAGAGGACTGGTGTGAGCTTGTGAAACAAAATAAAAAATCTATTCCCCATCCAGAATTTTAATTATGCAACACAATTCAAACTGTTTTCTGATCAAGTTTAACAATGCTCTTTTTGGCCTTATATCTATGGATTAAACCGTTTCCATACAGGATATCAATAACGAGAAAGTGGGGAGTCATTTTAGTCTTCTTCACTCGAAAGAACAGTTGTTTGTTCTCCTCTGTCTACAGTTGCATCTATCAATATAAAATTACAGGGTAAAAGCTGATGTAAAGATTAAATTCTCCTTTATATTTCTGGTTCCATAATAAGAGCAGATTTCATGACTATAGGGGGCTCCAATGGTCCAAACTCATGTTCTGAAAGCAATCAAAACTTTCCATAACGTGGCATCAAAGAGGCCAGGTGCAGACTGCACTTGCTATAGAATTCATGAACTTTCCTCACATACGACACTGTACTAAAGTAAATGTCAATTTCCTTGAGGCTTACAAAACTGTTACTAATCATAGCAAGAAAACTGCTGATGTTTTATAGTGTGATACTTAGAACTCATATCCAAAGCATCTGAAGTCAATGTTTTCTGTGGGCTTTCATGATGCAGTGAAATCACCTGGAATTTATATTGGTATGGTTATGTGAGCCTGCTAATTTTCAATGGATTTGTATTTGTATAACAGAGATCTAGTTCTATGGGATTACTCTTATTTTAAGAAATAGGAAGATCACAGAACAGTTGAGGCAGGAAGGCCCCCCTGGAAATCACTAGTCTATCCACCCTGCCAAAAGCAAGTTCAGCTAAGGCAGGTTTCTCAGGGTTATGTCTAGTCATATTTTCAATATCTCTCAGGATGGAGACTTCCCAACCTTTCTGATCAAGCTGTTCCAGACTTTGATCACAGCAAAAAGAATTGCTTTTTATGTTTAAACAGAATTTTGTGTATTTCAGTTTCTGCTCATTATCTATCATTCTTCACTAGATACAACTGGTTATGTCATGCAAAGAGGTCATTAGGGCAGTTGGATAAGACTTTCTATTTTAGACCACAATGACTAAGCAGAGAGCGGGTAGACTAAGCGCACTACATTTCCTGGAGAATATCTTCCTGAAAAGAAGATGGCCAAGGGAACTGTTCAAATACACAATTTTACTGCTATTCTGTCCTTAGAGAATCCCATACAAGTCACTCCACATTTTGATTACTATTGTTTCCTACTACAGGAAGTTTATTATTACAAGCAGAATGAATACTAAAATAAAATTAGGCAAAATTTCATAAGCTTAAATATAACTTCTGTTTAAATTTTTAGGGATATTTCTAAAAGGAATTTGACATACTAAAGCCTTCAGACTGAGAGCAGAGGTATAAGTAGCATCAAAGGCAGTGAACTCTTGAATACATGCATAAAGTAATGGGAATTGTTACCCAATGAATAATTTATCTGCATTTACTTGTTTTCATTGATGGACAAGGAAATCAACATACGTAGCTCTTGGGGTCAAATTTCCTTTTCACGCTGTTCAATTTCTTCAGCATCAAGGGAGTTATGCTTAATTTACTGCTACATAGGCAAAATGGAACCGGGCACTTAATTACTGGTCTATTGAGTTTCCTAGTTTACTCCAGGTATGCATCTAACTATATAGTAATCCTGAAATCATGTGCTTTAGCAATACATGACAGACACTTTGATCTCAATCATCCAGTATACTAGCTTCACACTTGTAACAACTGCAGAAGTAATTAGTGAGAAAGTTAATTCTGGCTGTCTGTCCTTTGCTTAGTCCTGTCCTATACAAAAATGAAAAAGCTACCCATATGACAGCAGGCACAGATCTGATGGAGCACTCAACATATTCCTATAACCTTTGCTCTCTCTGGCAGTAAAACTTTTATGTCAGTCTCTGTCAGGAGAAATTCTCAGCTGTCCCTTCAGGGCAGACTTCCAGGTACTTCATGTTGAGGTTTAACGGAGCAAAAAATGAGCATCTATAATATTCCATGAAACAGCACACAATTCTTAAAATTATTTATTTCCACCTCAAATGCAAGTCCGTCTATAGTTACAGTCTATACAGACCAAAAGAAACAGAAAAAACCCTAATATTTAATGGAACTAATTAAACCTTGATCAAAAATAAAACTCTGAACAGCAATTCACAAAGCCTTGATTTTCGACTGTGTATGAGAGCTTATACATGGGGCACATCTAACTTTTCTTAAGGACTTCTACTGCTGCAGGTGTAAATGTATTCAAAGCTTAAGAATGGAACCCTTTCCTCCTGTGATTTACATTATTATAGCAGCGCCCACTAGTGTCTCCAGAGTGAAGGACCTGCCTCCTTTGCAGTCTGAATTCTCTTGGCTCTGTAGCTTCTAATAGGTAAAACACAAATTCAGCAAAATGAAGATTTTTTTTATTATTATTATTTTTTTTAGCCTCTCTTGTATCAAGGGAAAAAATTAAAAAGAGAGGAAGAGTGATACTTACTTTAGGATTTCTTCTTTTTTATAATTTTGTAAATTTTTTGCTTGTTTGTTCACGGTCTCTAAATCTTCAGGCAGATTTAAATAACAGAAAGAAAATGTCAGATTATTGAACCTCAGAACAGCACTGTAGGGTGAGAGCTTATGCTTCAGTCTAAGAAAGCACTTAGGAATATGCTCAGTTAAGCACATGAAGAATGCTATTAGTCAAATATATGTAGAGATTTATCTTAAGTTTAACATCTTTGTAGGGGATTTTCCAGATAAGTGCAATCAAAAACTCAGAGCACCAAAATCCATTCATTTGTATGACAGATTTTATTTACATTCTATGTTTGTATAACCTACAGTTATCTATCTGCTAATCAAATCCTTTCCAGGCATTAATTTACAGTGCACACTGCAATTAATTCCGTGCCATCAGATGAGATAATATATGTTGATGAAGATACAGAGATATATATATTCCAAGGTACTAACCCACATTTCACCATCAGAGACAATCAAAACTTAGCAAGCAGCTACTGAGTTACTGGTCGAGAGTCAGTCCTGTCACATATTGCTCAGTGAAGTTCTTTGGATAGCAAAACAGGGAACTACCTTAGAAAAGCAATTACATAAGAAAGATTTCTCAGTTCATCTCAGCAGGGATGAATGTAAGGAAAAGATGTACCTGCTCATTCCTGCTGGCTATTGGCACTGCAAACACTGACCATTGGGTTCAATTTATTCTCGCAATCTAGCTCTCAATGCAATAGAGAGGCTCAGTTTGCAGGAGGTCCCACAAACCCACTCCTCAGAGGTAATTCAGTTTGATCAAAAAAAGACCCTGAAGCACTCAAATAGTCTTTAGTTTAAAAACATTAATATGAACATACTGTTCTGTTTTGAGATTTCTACTGCATTTACATTTTCTATTCACAAAAAAAAAAAAAAAAAAAAAAAAAAAAGATAAAAAAATTAGTCATTGCATTATCAGCTCTGTGAATTTCTGCAGGGAGTGGAAATAGCCTTGTACAACAGGAGAGCCTGTGAAGTATCTTTCCTTAATTCCACTTAGAAACAGGAGAAAAGTAAGCAGCACTGAGTAATTTTAACCATTTGGCTAGAATAGACACTGAAAATAACAGATCAGTGTACTGATCGCATGCCTTCACAGAATATAAACATAGAATCCTGTAACTGTCAACAAGATTCATAGCAATCTCAGGAAGTTCTTCTCCATAATATGCCCACACATATTCTTTCTGGTTGATGGAACAATTTTGTTTTTAATATGTAGGTGCTTAACTTCCCAGTAAAACTTGCAATGATCTCTGCAGTTCTGCTAAATATATTACTTATTGCCATGATTATCATTGACCTTTTACAGCATATGATGCAGGAATGAATATCTCCAGAGTGAATTTAGCTGTAATCTTAGATATTTTATTAATTAACAAAACTGTATGATATGGAGGACATGATCAAGAAAAGGCAATATCAACTCAAAAAACCACATTTTCTAGCAAGTCACAACTAGATTGGTGCTACAGTGACATGCCACTACTTCAACTATACCCAAGAAATCTGTAAATATGTTGGCAGATAAAATTACAAAGAAGTCCAATGACATAGAGATCCCCAAAAATACTCTCTGATCACTTGAAATAATGATTAACCCTGGTATTCCTGATCACGTAGCATAAAAATTAGCATGCAGTTAAAGTATTTGACAAAGTGCAAAATATCAGTATGTGATAGAAATGTTTAGGAATCCAGTAATAAAAAGTCATAGAGAGTAAAAGAGCCTGGTAATTGACTTCATTATGCATCTTTCTCTTTCAGGATTGTTTAGAGTGGGATATTTTCAAGGAAGTCCTCTGCTATTCTGCTTTTGACACGATGCCTCCCCTTTGACCTCAAGAGTAGAAGAAAAAATGACCAGACTCCCTGTACACCCAGTCACACCACCACACCCCCCCCCACCACCACCACTAGAAAGCCCTTTCAGGGAAGAGCTCAAATGGAAATGGAAGTCCCAGGCCAGTGGAGCCTTGGAGTGTGGGACAGCACTGCCTGTCAACTGTCAGCAGCAGCAGGGCAGGGAGTGGGCAGTGGGTTGGGCAGTGAGTAGTGTCAGGTTGGGCAGGGGACGGTGGGTAGAGGGCCATGGGAAGCAGCAGGTTGGGCAGTAGGCAATGGGAAGCAGCAGGTTAGGCAATGGGCAATGGGAAGCAGGCAGTGGGCAGCGAGAAGCAGTGTGTTGGGCAGCAGGCAGTGGGCAGCGGCAGGTTGGGTAGTGGGCAGTGGGAAGCAGTGGGTTAGGCAGTGGGTAGCAGGCAGCAGCAGGTTAGGCAGTGGGCAGAAGGGAGTGGGCTGCAGCAGGCTGGGCAGCAGGCAGCAGTGGGTTAGCCAGCAGGCAGCGGGCAGCAGTGGATTGGGCAGTGGGCAAAGGGCAGTAGTGGGCATAAGTGGGTTGGTCAGCAGACACTGGGCAACAGAAGGCTGGGCAGTGGGCAGTGGGAAGCAGCAGGCTGGGCAGCAGGAAGCGGACAGCAGTGGGTTGGACAGTGGGCAGCGGGCAGCAGTGGGCTGGACAGCAGACACTGTGGAGCAGCAGGCTGGGCAGGGGCAGTGGGGAGCAGCAGGCTGGGCAGGGGCAGTGGGTAGCAGCAGGCTGGGCAGGGGCAGTGGGTAGCAGCAGGCTGGGCAGGGGCAGTGGGTAGCAGCAGGCTGGGCAGGGGCAGTGGGTAGCAGCAGGCTGGGCAGCGCTGGGTTGGGCAGCGGCGGGGCGGGCGCTGTCCCTGGTGCTGAGCGCCGCCCTCCGCCAGCCTTCACGTCCCGAGCAGGTTTAGGGAAGAGGAAAAAAAAAAATCCTGTTATGAACCAGTATTAAAAATTGCCACGGTGGTCACGTTTGCCACGGAGGACCACATATTTAAAAAGATAAATGAATTACATGGAGATGGGTCTTAGAAAAAACTGCTTGACAAGGTTAACTCCGACCATAGCTACCTGTGCTGCTATAACTAAGTGGCTGTGTATGCAGATGTATGCATGCATACACACTGGTTCTCAGGTCTCTGTCTCCCTGCTATCCCTCTCTTAATCATTATCTTAATGAATCATTTTTGCATTTGGAGACGTTAGCTTTGAGTGTTAAATAAGGAAGAAACGGGACTTGCCGAGCAGAGCCAAAGTGATTTGTCCCAAGGTCACACAGCCTGGCTGTGTCTGGAAAACAAATGCATCCCCGTTTTCTTTATCCATTCCTGGCAATAAAAATCCCCACTGGTGAATAGAAGGGCTAAATCATATACATCACCAAGCCCAAGTAATTGCAATACCCTGGTTCCCCCAGCCCCATAAACATCCTGCTACTGGGGAGTTGTCAGTGTCCACCATCCCCCAGCATCCCAACCTGCTGATGCCCTAAGAGCCCCTAGGGGTGCCCCCCATCGAGTGGCCTGCTCCCCAGCACCATCAACCTGCCACTGGATCAGTGTTTCTTATCTGACAATCAGGATACAGAGCAAAAGCAGGAGGAAGGGAAAAGAGTTCCTCCTGCATCCACAGGATTTCTATCTGCAGCCCAGGGCACATAAATCCCCTCTCCCACCCAACAACATTACCTTGTCAGTGGCAGCAACAGCTTCTTCCTACGGTGGCAGCAAAGAGGTCCTTTTTGTGGCAACAATCAAGAGGGGTAGAGGTAGGCACCTCCTATTTTCAGCCCCGGCAGAGGTAGCATTCCTTGAACAGACCTTCTGGAGCTGAATAATCCTCAAATGCCTCTGCAAAGATCACCAGCAGGTGAGCCCCACTCGGCGAGCATTGTCATTCCTCCAGCTATGAGCATATTCTGTCTTCTTCTGCTTGCAGGCGAATGCTGAGGATGGAGTATCCTACCCCCGCTAATGCATGCACAGCCACACATGCCATGCAACATGCTGTTCTCTCAGCATCCCCCAAGTCTCATTTGAAAGAGGCATTAATGGTCCCTGGATTTGGGAATGGGGGGCACAGGGGGACGGGGTTGGGGGGGGCTTGAAGAGAAGGAATAACAAACAATAAAACTGATGGGTCCACCACAGCTTTGGTCTTCCTAAATACTGGCTGCAGCTTGACCCACCTGCTTCAACATCACCGCCTCTCCTTACATATGCATGCACGGCAGCCACCTCTCTGCATTTATAAGGGACTAAACCTGCATTCTGCCGTGTGAGGAAAGCTCTCCAGGTGCTCTGAAGGTTGCGAAGCCCACCTACAGCAGACACCTCCTCCCTGCACCACCCTGCTCCAGAGAGCGCAAAAGCTTCAGAGCGGTATCATCCAAAGGATTAATAATAATAACAACAACAATAATCAAATGAAACGGTAGTCTCTTCGGGAGGATCTGTTTAAAACCGAGTCGAGGGGAAGAGTTTACCCCTGAGGTCCTGGCTCCTCCGAAGTTCTCCCTTCCTCACGGGAGCAGCAGTGCCAGGAGGTCGGGGTGCTCCTCACCTGAGGGTCCAGGGTCGGGGGGCCCTTTGCACTGGGGAGTGCCAGGCTTCAGAGCAACTTTTTAGTGCCACCAAGTGGCACAGATCCCTCTAGGAAAGCAAGCAGCCTGCCAGCCCTGGGCTCTACCTCCTGCTCGCTGGCAAAGGGAGAGGAGGGGGATGCGAGAGCCGCGGCCACCGCTCCCGGTGCACACACACACACACACACACACACACACACGGGCAGCGATATCAGGCAGAAAGGAGGGATTGTTTGCTACGGGAAGGACAGGTTATCCTCTCCAGCTCTCGCCCCTTCCCTTGGATGAACAAGCACGGCCAGACCAGGAGTGATGCCCCTGCCAAGGGCTGCCCGAGCCGCCGATGGGATGTGCTCCTTCTCCCCGCGGGTTGCCCCTGCCTACTCCCTCTCCTCCCCGTGGCAGGTGCCACCTGCAGCCACCCCCGGCCACCGAGCACACTCCTCTCTCCCCCCTCTTTCCCCTTCCCTCGCCTCCCCCAGGCTCCCTGGACCCATGAGCACTGCTGTTCCCTGCCGACCCCCTAGCTCCACAACAGGCATCCTTGGGCTGTTGCTGCAGACACAAGGGCGAGCTGATTATTTAGAATCATAGAATCATAGAATAACCAGGTTGGAAGAGACCCACCGGATCATCGAGTCCGATCATTCCTATCAAACACTAAATCGTGCCCAAATTTGCCTACCTTCTGCCCACGAGCCCAGTTACCTCTGGCTCTTCTGCTCCCCCACCCTCCCGCAAGCCCTTCCTGGCTACCTACTTCTCACACATCTACCTTTCCCCGGTTAACCCTCCCTCCCCGAAGCCAGTCGAGGCTTTACCTGCTCCGCCGGCATCCCTGCATCCTCCCAAAGCTCCCTCCCTCTCTCTCTCCTCCCGCCTCTGACGGCTCAGCCCCGCACACCCAGCCTCCTGCTCTCTGCCACCCTCGCCTGTCCCGCTCCTCTCCCTCCAAAGGCATCGCACCTCTTCCTCCGCCCAAGGTGGACAAGGGACCCTGGCACTTGGCTGGGTACCACAGGTCTAAAGGTGGGATGTGGGGGTGAGGTGGTGGGGGGGGGTGTTTGTGGGAAGGGTCCTAAGTAACGTGAGCCCTGACAAACTCAGCACCTCCCTGCGCTCCCTACTGCAGCAGCAAGAAGAACAAACGAAAAGGAACCATCACAGCACAGTGCCAGACAGAAACCATACATATACCCAAAGCTATTCTTAGTAAATAAATAAATAAAGTAAAAATAAATAAATAAATAATAAAGCAAAATGCCATTTAAGTAAGAGCTGATCTGGCGTTTAAAAGGCTGCTGGGTCTGACCGTTTAACAGGCTGTATTTGCAGAGGAGCATTAGTTTGTGCATTTTTGAGTATTAACAGCAGTTCTCTGCCACTGTTCCACAGCCTGGTATTCCTTGATGGCCCCCTAATCTTTGGGTCAGCCGCTTAAAGTATTGTCTCTTCTTAAAACAAACAAACAGACAAACAAACAAACAAACAAAAAAAACACCAACAAAAAAACCCCCAAACAAACAAAAATCCCAACAAAACAAACCACAACTGAATGACCCAAATCCTGGCTGCTTCTTGATGTGACTCCTCCAGGGTAATTCCACATCCAACCTGCATTGTATCCTCCACACTCCTACCCATCTGAGGTAACTTTGATAACATTGTTAGGGTATAGAGAAAGAGGGACAGTTTTGTTACAACTCTATCCATGTTTCCAATCCCTAGTGATCCTTCTACATCTGTCCCTCTTCTACCAGATTACCAGCCTGACTGCTCCTTTCATCTCAAAGGGTGACGAATAGGGATCCTTTATGTCCTTATCAGGATGTGTCTTTCTCCTTCATATCCTCCTTCAGTCCTAGCCTGGTACTGGCTAGCAGCCCATCAGCTGGCACCTGCTTCATATCCTTTCCCAGCTCTCCTGGCTCCTGCAGTCACTGAAGTCCTTGCAGAGACAAGTCCTTAAAGCACAGGACACTACGAGTGTGTGTGCATGTTGTTCTAATTGTTCATTCCCTGTACTCAGTTCTAAGAGCCTCTGTACTGTTTCTGGAAGGGATGGATGGAGAAGGATTAAGTGAGAGAGGAGAGCTTGCTAGTTACCAGGGACTTCCCCATGCTCACCACTGCCCTGGTGGAGTAACAGGTAAGAACCTTTCTTCCTCCCCACATCCATGCTCCCCTCAGAAATTATCCTTTCCATTAACCACTGACTGTGAAATTATTAGAAGTTCAGGAGGCCAGAGACAGAGATAAAGGGGGTGACATACTTGTAGTGAGAGCACAGATTAGAAGAAGGAGGGGAGGGAGTCATATGTAGAAGGGAAAGATGAGATGAAAAGCAAAGGGGTATTACCATGCACAGGGGCTCTGGAAAGAGGAAATGTTAGAGGGATCTGGGGAGAGGGGAGATGCAATTGCTTTTCTGGGTTATCACATCAGCTCTCTGCCTTCCCCCACGACCGTGTGTGTGATAAGGAAGTCAGAAACCAGCCCACTCTCATTGGCAACAGAGACACCCAGCTAGGTGGCAGGATGGTAGGTGACCCACAGCAGGTGAGGGAGATGATCTCCACAAAAACAGGACAAAGAGATTTGTGTGGATGCAGATACAGTTGATACAAAGCAACTCCTACACACACATATCCCCGAGGACTCCCTGTGAATCAGAATCCAGAGTCAGAGTTCAATGTGCCAGATGTTTAGAGCAGCTGGATCAAAGATTAAAGGAGGCAAACAGAATGGATGGGGGTGGCCATGGCACTTATATTCCTAATGCCTCTCATTAACCTTTTAAACAGGGTTCTAATAAATACAGATATACAAAAGGCTCTCTTCCTCCCTCTTTCTTCCCTCCTCCAATTTCCATCACTCACAACCATTTTACAGAACCCATAAAATTAACGACTGTCTTCTCCACTGATGGTAGATTTTTTTTCCCCTACTGAGAAATTACCCCTCCTGTTTTGTCACTATTTTAAAAGACAATGATAGGTTCCTGTACCTGTTTGCAACATCACTATTAAAAATTAAACAAACCAGTACCCGAATAAGGAGACATAATGATTGCATTTTGTAAGTCCACTTTGGTAACACTCATTACCTCTATGGCAGTAGCACCTATTGATACTAACAACTTGGGGAAGGCTGAACATGTTCTGAACCTCTGCACTCCAAGAAGTACATGCATACAGAAATTTGGAGAAGTAAGAAGAGTATGAAAAAGTCTCTAGGTAAAATCAATATCTCCAAAAAGCATGGTAATAACTCTAGCACTTTAAGAAAGAAAATAATGCGGTTAAAGAAATACTAAATTGGATTCTCCTCAGTTCCAGAATAAATAGAATCACAGAATCATAGAATCATGGATTAGTTAGGGTTGGAAGGGACCTTAAAGATCATCTAGTTCCAACCTCCCTTCCATGGGCAGGGACATCCCACTAGATCACGCTGCCCAAGGCCCCATCCAACTTGGCCTTGAACACCTCCAGGAATGGGGCATCCGCAACGTCTCTTGGGAACTTGTGCCAGTGTCTCACTTCTGTCATGGTGAAGAAATTCTTCCTCATATCAAGTATAAATCTGCCCCTCTCCAGTTCATACCTATTCCACCTCATCCTATCACCACAAGCCTTTGTGAATAGTCCCACTCCAGATTTCTTGTAACCCTTTTCAGATACTGGAAGGTTGCTCTAAGATCTCCTTGGAGCCTTCTCTTCTCCAGGCTGAATAACACCAACTCTCAGACTGTCCTCATATGGGAGGTGCTCGAGTCCTCAGATCATCTTCGTAGCCCTCCTCTGGACCCGTTCCAATAGTTCCATATCCTTCCAATGCTGAGAACTCCAGAACTGGACACAGTACTCCAGATGAGGTCTCACAAAAGAGGAATACTGGGGCAAAACCACCCCCCTCAAATTGCTGGCGACACTTCTTTTGATACAGCCCAGAATATGGCTGGCTTTCTGGGCTGTGAATGCACACTGCTGTCTCATGTTGAGATTCTCATCAACCAGCAACCCCAAGTCCTTCTCTGCAGGGCTGCTCTCAATCACATCATCCTCCATTGTGTACTGAACTCAGGGATTGCCCCAACCCAGACATAGGACCTACACAACAAGTGCCAGCTATCCTGAGGGAAACTTCAGAGGGGAACCAGTTACTAGATTGTTCAATTAGTCTTTTTCCCCTAGACCCAGGTCGGATGACCAATTTGCACATCAGGACCACTATGGTCCTCCACCAGAGTTTTCATATTCTCTTCAGAGTGAGTACAGGGAAATTGTCTTTTGTAAGCTGCAATTCATCTGATCTATCCTAAAAACTTTTCTTTAGGCTAACAGAGAAAGACACATTAAGATGTACCCACTTCTCTTCATAGATTCTAAAGTGTAGCCCTGACATGAAAGGCGACCAAATTCTCAATTTACCCTTTGTGAAGTCATGTTGGCTTCATGTCACAAACCACCTCCTTATTTTCCATGTACCTCAATACAGTTTCCAGGAGGATTTGTTTCATGATCTTGCTAGGGAGTGGGATGAGACTGACTAGTCTGTAGTTCCCTTTTTTAAATATGGGGGTTATACTTCCCTTTAGCAGCCAGTGAGAAATCACCAGACTGCCAGGACTTCTTAAACATGATAGTGGCTTAGCGACTTCAACCTCCAGCTCCCTCAAGACCCACAGATGCATCTCATCAGGTCTCATGGACTTGTGCACCTTCAGATTCCCTAGATGCTCTCACACCTGATCTTCTGCAGCTGGCAGTTCTTCAGTCTCCTGGTCCCTACAGGTCCATATTTTCTCTTATCTTTCTTTTACTACTGATGTTCATGAAGGAGCCCTTCTCATTGTCCTCAATGTCCTTTCCCAAATTTAATTACAACTAGACCTTAACCTTCCTTGCTGCATCTCTGCATACTCTGACAGCATTACTATGTTCCTCCCAAGTGACCAGTCTCTTTTTCCACATTGTAAAAATACTCATTCCATTCGAGTTTTCCAGAATCACAGAATCACAGAACAGAATCACAGAACAACCAGGTTGGAAGGGATCCATCGGATCTTCTAGTCCAACCATTCCTATCCACTAACACTAAACCAAGTCCCTCAATACCTCATCCACCCGTGCCTTAAACACCTCCAGGGAAGGTGAATTAACCACCTCCCTGGGCAGCCTGTTCCAATGCCCAATGACCCTCTGTGTGAAAAACCTCCTCCTAATCTCTAGTCTAAATCTCCCCTGGCGGAGCTTGAGGCCATTCCCTCTCGTCCTGTCCCCTGTCACTTGGGAGAAGAGACCAGAAGATCTTTGCTTATTCATTCAGGCCTTCTGTCTCCTTTGCTTGATTTCTTATGCCTAGGAATGCATCAGTCTACAGCTTGGAGGAAGAAGTGCTTGAACAATGACCAGCTTTCTTGTGACCCCTTACCTTCTAGAGCCCTAATGCTTCCAAGACCATTCTAGTTCTGTGCAAGGAAGAAACCCATCTCTTAGGGAAAGCTCAGAAATCCCAGACTGAAACTCCGTAGACAGTAAACAGGGTAAGGATTCTTATAAGAAATCTATAAACTCTTGTTTGGTCTGGTCCTTATGCTCGTCACTGGAAAACAGGACAAGAGAGAGGAAGAGAGAAAACAGAGCTCTAAAGAGGATGCTTGCAAGAAGAGCATAAAAAGGGAAGACAAACTCATACATATCTATGGATATTTATGTGAGTAATGGAATGCATCAGATGCATCTAAAAGATTGCAGAAGACAGATATGCTCATATTTGCCCACAAAAGAATTATTTTAGGAGAATGAAACCAGTTTTCAGAGTGTCTGAACCAGAAACTAACACAAAATTGTTGAATTTGCTCTACAGAGTTGTTCTAGGTGTTCAACCCATAATTTCTACTTTGCTCTTTCCAGAGAGTAAACTACATGACTAAAGTGGCTGTACTTGCCAAAATGAGTAAGTAGAACTTTTGCAGCTTTTCTTATGCAGAAAACTCTACATTAAAAAAAAAAATATCAATGACATTAAGTTTCTCAGGAAACTCCATACCTTCCAAAAGCTCTTTTTTTTTTTTTTTTTTTTTTTTTTTGCTGTACTGGGGAAAGTACTTTAGGGCTCTTGTATCATTCAAAAAACAACATTGGTGTTCCTGTTTCTACTTGGTGAGTTCCAGTCTGTGTGGGGGTGTGCTTGTAATGTAGGCTGAAAGAATGAAACCTCCAATTATGCTGCCATGTAATTTGCTCTCTTCTCTCTGCAGTAAGAATAGAGTATTGACTGTGTGAAACTTGAATGGTAGATTTTTTGGGGAATTCGAATTCACCCCTGCTTACACTTGCACCTTAGACTGGAATCTTCTGCTGAACAGCAGGGATGTGATGAGGACAGTATTGTCTATTTTATGAAGTCTGCAAACTTACCTGAATGGAGATCATATCTGTGTCATTATTAATGATTCATAAGAATACCGGGCAGAAGAGTTTCTGACTCTGAAACTGATTCTTCCATGGAAACTTTACACATTCTGATATCCAGACTTTGCTCTAATGGTAAGTATTAGTATCAAAGATACAGAACATTCTTAAAATTCCATTTAATTCCCATTGTGGAAAACTAACCCTTGGTTTGAAAGCCACCCTCAGGACTACTCTGCATGGATACAAACAAAACGGTCTATAAACATGATGAATCTCACTTCAAAAAAAACCTGTACTCCAAATAAAAGAGGCAAAAACCTCACTGCAATGCCACACACTAGCCACTCTATTAGTGTATTTCAGATGAAACACCATCATTTCTAGCTGATCTTGGCCAGCAAATTCCTCCTGCTGACACTGTGATCTGATTCCCAGTCCCTCCATGAACAAAGGAGGTTGGCAAAAAATTAAGAAATACATAGCACAGAACAACCTTGCTCCAGCAGTAACAGACTAGGATGGGCACGTGGCTAGTTGGCAGTCAACCTGCCACAGAAGGTGAGTTGGAACCAGCTCTGTCTCCTTGCTTGTAGCTCTTTCTGTGCAAAATGTCATCTGGGAATAAGAACCTGTAAAAGTGGCAGGAGTCATAGAGACAGAATAATTTCTGTCCCGTCCCTTCCTGTAGCATATCAAAAAGAGAGAAAAAGAGAACTAAGTCCAGAAGAAACCAAAGGTTGTTATATTTGGTATATAGCTTTATATTATAACCGCCAGTATTGCTTTCCTAGGTAAACAATTACTGAAGTTACCATAGGAACAGAGTGGACAAAAATAGTCTCTGTATTTTGAAGACGACTACTTTTTTTGGGATCCAAACAATGAGAAGGGAAATTATCCACAAATTTACAGTTTCGGTCAAATTAAGGTTTTGCATGGTCAGTTGAAGAAGCAGGTGCACCTTGATTTTTTATTGGCATAACTTCAAGCAGTGAGCAAGCTCTTCATTTTGTGAAATGGGTTGGTTTTATTCCAGATATGGAAGAGGTTGATGAAGAAAAGTATTAGATAAATTACTTTGAACTATAGTTAAATATCAAATGTAGTTCCATTCACTGACATATTGCTCTCTTTTTGCTTTAGATAAATCTATCTGCAGAAAGACCCAAAAAGCTTGCTTTGTCAAACTGCATGTTTATCATAATAGTCAGTCTTTCCTTATATAACAAGACAGATTTTATTTTCTTTGACTATCAATACCCACTGAAAGAATATCATAGAATCATTTAGGTAGGTAAGATCATTGAATCCAGTTGTAAACCTAACACTGCCAATTCATCACTAAGCAGCTTGGGTTTTTGACACTATGTGACATTGATATCTAGCACTGCCTTATTAAGCTGAACCAAAAAACCCTGTTGAATATTTGCATTTAATTCATAATTTGGGCTTTCCTAATATCTCTTCTGACTTTCTTCACTGTAAGAAAAATTCTGCCAGGTTAATGTGATGGCTGAATAATCTCGCTGTTGATGGATGAAAATTATTTTCAGTTAGCATGAAAGGTTTAGGTATTGTGAGTGGGTACACAATGGTGTTCTTCTCATCAGAGTGCTGTAATGTGATATCTACCTCTGGTCGTCTACTCCCACCATGACCATTTAAGAGGAACTAACACTTGCGTGATGCAATTAGTGTCATCCCTAAGAAGGAATCAAGTGAAATTACCTTAAAACTGACCAGTTTATCGAAGCAAGATTAACTTGTTGAGGTGCAGGTACTCGACTTATGAACTCTTACAGTTAGATGGAGTGAACACATAAAACAGTTTTCATTAAACAGGAAAAACACTATTTAAGAAAATGGCCAGTTAATTAATTGTCAAGACTTAGGTGTAAACCTCATTCTGGGGAGTGGAACAACTATATTTTTTTCTCCAGTATGGGCCCCTAGATGCCTATGAAGTTTAAATGTTCACTTCTCCGCTTTTTCTGTGTTTAAACATTTGTCTGTGCATTAAAGCAACTCAAAGACATGGTGTGCTCAAGAACACCCTGCACTATTCATTTGTCAAACCTACCCTATTTTACATGTTTCTAATGCAGCTACTCCCACAGCACTGAGCTGACAGAAATGCTTATGACAGTGTGGCCCCCACTGAGATTCCCTACATGAATTCTGACCTTAAGAAGACATGTGAAAAACCCTAGTGTAGCCCCAAGAAGTTCTGAGAGACAATTTCATACTTTAATAAGATAAAAAAAATACGAAATGTATGAAAAAAAACCCAGTTAGAATTCTGTCTCTGAAGAAGACCTGATGGATGCACATTTGGATCACCTCTGAAGGCAGCAGAAGTTATAAAGAATGAATAAGGGAACACTGAAACCCTTCTTGCTCAACTTGTGTTTTGGTAGAAAAAAATCACTCTTTGTTTTTTCCATCTAAGAATTATCAGTACAGAGCTCCCACACTGGTATTAGAAAAGTACAGTAACTTCTCCCCTGGAGAAGAGGAGGCTGAGAGGAGACCTCATTACTCTCTACATCTACCTGAAAGTAGGTTGTAGAGAGGAGGGAGCTGGCCTCTTCTCCCAAGTGACAGGGGCCAGGACGAGAGGGAATGGCCTCAAGCTCCGCCAGGGGAGATTTAGGCTGGAGATTAGGAGGAAGTTTTTCACACAGAGGGTCATTGGGCATTGGAACAGGCTGCCCAGGGAGGTGGTTGATTCCCCTTCCCTGGAGGTGTTTAAGGCACGGGTGGATGAGGTCTTGAGGGACTTGGTTTAGTGTTTGATAGGAATGGTTGGACTAGATGATCCGATGGGTCCCTTCCAACCTGGTTGTTCTATGATTCTATGTTTCTATGATTCTCCAAATATCTAGTAGGTATCTTGAGAAGGTCAAATATTTGCTTCAGGCCACTAAAGGTATGCTGAGGAAGGCAACTGTCTAAACATGCCAAGTCAGCAAACTTGTTCATCAGTTACATTTATAATTCTTTATCATTTGAAAACAAAGATCAGCATTAATCATGAATAATGAAATTTTTGCACTCATTCGCTGAAGTTTCCCACAATGACTGAAACCTGGTATGAAGAAATGTGTATATGGTTGCATGAAGTAAATAGCTTTTCTGGAGAGGAATTTTGCACTCCCTGCTTCTCACAATTTTCTTGAAGGTGGTGGTTTCTTGTCAAAAAGGAATTAGAAAGGAAGTAGTCAAAATTTGCTATTCTCTACTTTACTGATGTGAAGCTTAGGTGAAAGGAAAACAGATCTGGAAAACCATACAATATTCAAAGCCTGCACTAAGACAGAAAAACTCTTATTCCTATATAATTGGACATCTTCTAGATTGGTCCTAAGCCAATACCCATAGAATAAATAGTACAAATGAAAGCAACATCAGAAAAGGAGTCAGACCTAAAAGACAAATAGCTTAATCTCTCCAGTGGATGAGAACCAGTGGTTATAAGCAACGTCAATCCTGCAGTAACGTCTCTGCATGTATCACTGTGAGAAAGGCAGAGAGGATTGCTTTAAGCAGAATCACAACCTCGTGCTGCAGAGAAACAAAACAAAGAAACACCCCAGAGCCCTCATACACGATTGTCAATAAGTTTGTTAGGACTGCCTTTGAGCACAGAGGTCTATTCTAAGTTGAAGCATGTATTTTCCCAGTAAAAAGATTCAGTTTGTAAGACTTCTTAGAAATACTAGTACTACTTCGATTTCTTGTGACTATTCTTTTATTTACAAGTCAGGCAACATTATTTAGCTTACATGAGGTTTAACATATTTGAGAACAAGTATGTAAAAACTTTGCTGATACAAAGAGGGAACAAATTGCACAAGATATATCAGCCTTGATTCTTTTTCTTCTAGTTTTGGAGGTGAAACCTATGAAGTCTGTATTTGAGGTGGACAGTACTGATGTTACTCTTTCAGCAGCAAGACTTCTCCAGGAACGCCCTTAATAATTTCAGCCAAGGAACTGAACCTGATGAACTGGACTTAAGTGTGGTGGAAGACTATGAAGCAACTGCAGAGAGTACAATCATTTTGGTAATGACTTGCTGATTTAAAGAATCACAGAATCAGAGAACCACTAGGTTGGAAAAGACCCACTAGGTCATCAAGTCAAATCATTCCTGTCAATCACTAAACCATGTCCCTCAGCACCTCATCCATCCATCTTTTAAACATCTCCAGAGAAGGTGAATCAACCACCTCCTTGGACAGTCTCTGTCAGTGCCCAATGACCCTCTCCATAAAAAATATTTTTCTGACACCCAACCTGAACCTCCCCTGGTGGAGCTCGAGGCCCTTCCATCTTGTCCTGTTCCCAGTTACTAGGGATAAGAGGTCAGCTCCCTCCAATCTACAACCTCCTTTCAAGTAGTTATAGAGAGCAATAAGGTCTCCTCTCAGCCTCCTCTACTCAAGACTAAACAACCCTAGTCCACTCAGCCACTCCTCGTAAGACTTGTTCTCCAGCCCCTTCACCAGCTTTGTTGCTCTACTCTGGACACTATCCAGAGCCTCAACACCCTTCTTGTGGTGAGGGGCCAATAGTTAGAGAAAGTACATTTTCATATTTTCTTTGTGATAGTATCCAAGAAATTCTTTTCAAAGACAATAAGTTTATTGCTTGTGTTGACTGAACACAAATTACTCCTGTAGCCAGAAGCAAATTATTCAAAGATTGGTTTTGGAACAGATGAGAAAATTTTTAAAAAAAGGTAAAACTTTAGGACAATCAGAAAAATCACTATAGACATCAAAGTATCCAGGACTTTGTCCTTAACAATTTAACATACTTCTTAATCATACTATTAGGTTAATTGTTGTGATAGGTGGCATTAGTCTTCCCTCATTTGGGGCTTATGTGATAATGACTCATTTTATTTCCTACAATTCTGCTCATATCAAGATGCAATATTAAAATATAATTTAACAAATTATGTTGCCTTTTCAAAAATCATACCTCTAAAACACATAATTTAGCTCTGTTGCAGTCCAGAAAACTGCAGTCATCCAGGGTTTTAATATCTTGACTGTCCATGTAAATTAAGTTTTATGGGTTTACTTCCATTCAAAAACTCTGCATATTATCATCTTGCTGGGTGACCATCTCCTGAACTTGTTAAAATAATCAGGATTTTTATTTAAGTAGAAAAACAAGATGAGAAATAGCTAACTCTACATATTTTACAGCTTACTTTTCCTCAGTTTCATATTAATCCTCTGATTTTTTTGTAGGGGATAAGTTGAGCAGTAAATCTTCCAATTTTATTTTTTATTATTGGAGGTTGGGAGGAGAGGGGAGAGTATCCTGAAATCAGTTTACAAAACAAGCATGAAATGCAAAATGTTCAGACAGATCCTCAAAAACACTCTCCTCCCCGAACTCTGTCAGTTGCATTATGTGCAGATAGCACTTCTTATGGACACCAAGAAGAATACTACTACATTAGTCAACAAAATTTAAAAGCAAGATAATTAAAAGCAAGTTAATTAAAAGAAGGACTTGGAGTGGCTGGTTGATGAGAAGCTCGACATGAGCCAGCAGTGTGTACTCATAGCCCAGAAGGCCAACTGTACCCTGGGCTGCATCAAAAAAGCGTGGCCAGCAGGGCAAGGGAGGTGATTTTGCCCCTCTGAATCTCTCTTGTGAGACCTTATCTGGAGTCCAGTGTCCAGTTCTGGTATCCTCAATGCAAGAATGATACGGAGCTGTTGGAAGGGGTCTAGAGGAGAGCTACAAGGATGATCCGAGGGCTGGAGCACCTCCTGTACATGGACAGGCAGAGAGAGTTGGGGTTGTTCAGCCAGGAGAAGAGAAGGGTCTGGGAAGATCCTATAGTGACCTGCCAGTATCTGAAAGGACCCCACAGGTAAGCTGGAGAGGGACTATTCGCAAGGGCTAGTTGTGTGATAGGACAAGGGGAATGGATATAAATTGAAGAAGGGCAGATTCAGAACAGATATTAGGAAGAATTTCTTCACCGTGAGAATGGTGAGACACTGGCACAGGTTCCCCAGGGAAAATGTGGATGCCCCATCCCTGGAGGTGTTCAAGGCCAGGTTGGATTGGGTCTTGGGTAACCTGGTCTAGTGGGAGGTCTCCCTGCCCACGGCAGGAGGGGTTGGAACTAGATGATCTTTAAAGTCCTTTCCAAATCTAACAATTGGTTGGACCAGAAGATCCGATGGGTCCCTTCCAACCTGGTGATTCTATGATTCTATGATTCTAATTCTATGATTCTACAATCTCAAGAATTCTGAAAGTCTTTGCACATTTTCAAAATTTGTAGACATTTGATATATTCAAAATAAAAGAATGAACTAAAAAAACCTAGCAGAACAGTAAAAATCTGTTTATTCTTCCTATACTACCCTTTACTGTCTCCTTTAAGAGCAGTGCTATAGAGGAAATATCTCAATGCTTTTTTGTCATTCAGATACTCCAGAGACAGGAGACACACTTGGTTATATCCTGCTTTGACAAGTATTTGATGTCTACATGAGAAAACAAGACTGGAACTAGAATTTCTACACTTTCTTACAGTTATGGATTCTGATAATCTATCAAGAAAAAACATCTAAATGGTCTTCTAGTATTTAGAAACCTAGCAACTGACATTTTGTGCTCCCTTTTCCCTTCTCTTACCTCAGAAAAAGCAAGCAAACAGAATAAAACGACTTTTGCTCAGAACAAGTACTGAGATGCAAATCTCAATACATTTTTTTCCACGTGTACATAATCAACAAGACATTTGTTCTGTGGTAAAAGCTATTTGATACGCTGCCTCAAAAGCACTACAAGAAAGGCTGATATACTTCACCATTTTAGAGGTGGCAAGGACCACGCATGCTCAGTGCAGTTATCACCTAGGAAACAAATGATTGCATCTTATTTTTGGCATAAGGCTGTAGGTGTACGAAAGATCTGAAATACACTCCCACACAGTGCTGAACTCATTCCTCATGATGCCAACAATAGTAATGAGCAGAGCTGCTAGGAAGCACCTCCTAGCGGCAGCCGGAGAACCACCCACAGTCACTGGACGTGATGTCAGGGCTCCTTACTGCATGAATTTCCTAGGAACACTCTGTTACGGTTTGGTGAGATGCACAAGTCGGGCTAGGCCACAACAATACATTCTTCAGGTTGAAGATCTCCTAATAAAATTTGCGAGGCACCCACAGTCAGTGTGCGTCAAGACATAAAAGCATTCAAAAGGATTTTAATGAAACAATTAATTTAAGTGCCCTTCAGATCTTGATGTAAATTGCCTCTGCATCATAGCATTACAGCAGGTTGCTTAGGAAATTGACAGATTTTAAAGCCAGAAGGGACCTTTCTGATCCTGATTGCTTGCATGGTACAGGTCAGAGACTGTAACCCTGAAATTCTAATAAGTAAAGCCCATAACATCGGATTAACCAAGAGCATCACTTCCTGAAATCCTTCCAAACTTGATTTAGAGACTTTAAATAATAGAGAATCCACTTCAGTCCAAGAAAAATATTTAATGGGGCATTATCGTAACTCTTAATGTTTTGCATCTTATTTTTAATCTCCAGATTCTTACCCAATGTTTTCTTTTCGTGCAGGCAACTTGCAATGTCATTGTGACCTACTTGCAAAGACCTTGACTGTGAAATCTTGTGCAGCCTTGCCTATTAGAAAGTGTGTAAGTACAACTGTTTTCCCTTCTTTTTTCCCTTCTCCCTGAAGAGTTACCTTTATAATATTCTTAAGAGAGACAAGTACATCCTTCCCTTTCTTCTGTGTTTCAGTATCATTCTTTCCATATGATACATGGAAATATTTGCCATGAAAATAAATTTTGGTTAATTTTTTGATTAATTAAATTAATGATTGATTTGATTCTGGTATCATTACATAAGATTTTTCTAAAAGAGGAATGCCTGCAAAGAAATATTAGGCATAAATTTATACAGAAATGGATATATTACAGTGTCTCTCCACATGGACATGTTTCCTGCATAGTAACAAAAAAGGTGACTAACTATAATTTCAAAAAGGTTGAGCTCCTGCAAGATTATTAATGCATTATATGTTCACTTTACACCTTATTTCACAGTTGCCTCTCTCTGTAGTCAAACCTAGAGTATAAAACAATGTCTCAGTCTAATCTTAATATACATACGTGCAATCTTGTAGACTGTGGGAAAGATCAGTAGTGATTTATACCCAGAAAGGAAATGAAAATGAGGGCTCCACATTAAATAGAATTAGAAAATTATGATGGTTTTGTTAAATCTGACAGAGTAATACTGATATTTACCATTTAAACTGCCACTATAATGTTTTTTAGCATTCATTTTACTTATACACTGATGACCTACATGATTAAACCGAGAATAAGTTATTCTGTATGCCTGCACAGTGCCTAGCACAACAGGGTCTGTGGTTAAGCCCACATGCAGCAGCAATAAGAAGTACTAAGCATAGTTTACTTCAGTGGAACACAATGTGCCCATATGGTCCATCCATATGAAGGTGATTCCCTTATGTGTTCACCAGTGGCAAAGATGAATCTTTCAATGAGGAAGATAAGTAGAGGATAAAAATGTAAGGCCATAATACACTTTTTAATTTCAAATTTCACAAATTAAAAACAAAGAAAAAACCCAGAAATTAAAGTCACAGAATCACTTGGGTTGGAGAAGATTTTATAGTCATAGAATCCAACCATAAACATAGCACTTCCAAGTCCACCACTAAACAATGTCCAGAAGTGCCTCATCTGTACATCTCTAAAATAGCTCCAGGGATGGTAAATCTATCACTTCCCTGGGCAGCCCCTTCCTGTGTTTGATAAGGATTTTGATGAAGATATTTTTCCTAATATGTAATTTAAACCTCCCTATGAACAACTTGAGATCTTTTGGTTTTGTCTTATCACTTGTTACCTGGGAAAAGAGACCTACACCCACTTCACCACAACTTCATTTCAGGTAGTTGTAAAGAGCAATGAAGTCTCCCCTCAGCCTCTTTTTCTCCAGATAAACCTTGCTTCCCTCAGCTGCTTCTCATAAGATTGTGCTCTAGACCTTTCACCAGTTTGATTTCCCTTCTTTGCACACACTCCAGCACCTCTCTATCCTTCTTGTAGTGAGTAGCCTGAAACTTCCCACAGTATTTGAGGTGCAACCCCACCAGTGCTGAGTACAGAGGAACAATCACTTCCCTGCTTCTGGTGGCCACACTGTTTCTGATATAAGCAATAACAACTGTTTAAATTGGACATGCTTGTTAGTTCTACATAACGCTTAGTGTCAAACTATGTGTTAACACTATAACCAAGATGTATGCAAATAGAATCAATAGCTAAAAGAAATGATCCAAAGTAGGAAGGGCTTCTTCTGGTTTGAAGCAAGATAATCAATAGCTGCATTCCAGTCTGGTAAGTGTTTCACAGCTTATAAACTACTGCTTGGTAGGCTGAGGTGGAAACAATCATCTACAATTACCATGTCTTGAGACATTCGAAAAATGATTTCATCTTACAAAGGAGAATGCACACAAATCAATGTTAATTGTCACATTAATTTTTCTGACTTAGTCAAATGCATTTAAAGCTTGACAATAACAAAAAAGCTAAAATCAGCATAAGGAATGTTGTAAGATGGATTTGAAACACGGATCAAGTGATATGAAAGCACAACACTTCTGGCATCAGTTTGTAAAGCTACTTCCATTGAAATGAGTTCAACTTCCTTCCAAAACCTTTGCTTTTGCAAACAAGTTTTCAGAGAGACTGTTGCGTGGATGTCATCAATCCTATTGTTCCTATGTTAGGTCTGTAATGAAAGACACTGCAAAGTGATGACAAAATATTGTATATCACTGACTTCTTATGATGTAAAGGCTACAGGATAAATGCCTAGGGCTCTGTAGGTAAATTTGAAGAGAAATAGATGTTTTTAACGGATCACCATTAAACCATCTGTCTCTGCAGGCTTTATTAGCATTACTGTGAATTTCTGTCTAGGTGAAGAACAGACCCCAGAAGTCTCATGCTAAGACTGCAGTTACTCCTATAATTACTGATATTTGTTCATTTTCACTTTGACATTCTGAACTCACTGTTTACAACAAACCCCTCCTGCTTTTCATGCAGTTTTCAAACTATCTTCCTGTAATTATGTTAAGACTGTGTTAGGCTGAAAACAAGTCACACATTCTTTATTCTTGACTCAGATTTTCTTCCTAGTGCCCTGTCTACAAGTTGCTAATAGGGTTATTCCGGAGCTTCTGTCCTTTACATGCAGCTTTCAAACACAATTACTTCTCAAGTACAACAGCTCTAGAACTGCCCACCTGCTTCTCACCCCCAGGTTGTTCAGCCCATATCTGTATTCTGCAGTGAAGCTTGTGTGGGATACTGGGTGGGGGAGAATGTGGAAGACACTACATATTTTGCAAGTATGTCTGTTGCAATAAATTCAGGTCTGGCCCAATTTCTTATTGAATTTTACAGTTATAATACTTAATCTCTTGTTGACTTTCTGCCATAGTAAAGGAGCTGGATTGTAAAATGCCTCTCCTCTACAGTAGCCAGAGTAGTAACGTGTGTGATGTGAAATGATCTATTTCATAGGCCACGATACTTTAAAAGTGAAAGTGTCATTTTGTAATAGAAGTGTCAAAACAGTTGAGAAGATTTGTAAAGGTGAAACAATTAAATTAGTATTCTGAGGCTTATCTATTTCATGTATTTTTTAATGCCGCTGGCATGTGTGTTAGCCATATGGTATTTATAGCATGGACTTTCCAAGAATAGTTCCGGGGATTAATGTAGGAAAATTTAACGTATAAATCTTTGAAAATCAGATTAGCAGGATAAAATAATAAGAACATTGTCAAGATCAGAATAACAGCTTTGCTTTCTAATGTGTTAATTCTATTTTGTAGGGCTCTGAAGACATAACACAGGTATAAATGTGCTATGCCTTGCACATAATACTGTCAGCTCTAGCCACACACAGATACTTTGTGCCCAAGTGAGTTGTCCTGTGGAGTACAAGCTGAAAGCATTGAGAACATGGCCAAGCAGAGGGAAATGTGACTTCACAAGCGATGATGCTTATTGCTCACGATGGTGCTTCAAAGCCACACAGGTAAATAAATCTAGCCTACATCATTTCATTAAAGGTTTTCAAGCTCTACTGTGAACCACCCTTTTGTACAGTTGAACTCCAGTTCAATCTACTTGTAAAGATAATATTTGACCTATATTGGTGTCATAATTTACTTCCAAATGCCTTTCAAATATTGAGTTTATTTTTCACTATTTATTACAAATATTAAGTTTGTGACTATTTAGATAAAAAAGACCATGAACTTATTTAAAAAGATTCTCTTTCAGATTTTACACTCCCGAGAGTTACATAGTAGCTGCAAAATCCTTCTCAAAAACCATGATAACTCATTGGTTCTCTTAAAACTAGTTTTTTTAAAAAATAAAATATTGTCTAGATATCTTTTTTCACACACTGTTTCATGAAAATTATCTGTTTTCATTTGCACAATTTTTCTGATAGCCAATGATATATATTCTATGTCTTGCAAGCTGTAATACTTTCTCCCAATACCATCTATCACAACATACTTTTTAATGTGTTACAATCTGAAATTTCTGTAATGTATTTTTTTCTAAACAAAAAAAATTAAACATGGATTTGCAGCTACTGGAAGAAAACTTTGGTTAACAAAAGGATTGAAACACACCATCAAGTTGATCAATAAAGGAAACAAAACCCTCAGGAAGATTACATTTTCATGATTTATCAAAATGCTAATCAGTTTCCAAGATTTTTCTTAATTTTTTATAATTTTTTTTAAAGTCAGCTGTTAGTGGAGAAATAATCTGGGAAATACAGATTATCCTGTATATGTACCCATTTTATGTGATAAAATATATGATAATATGATTAGATTTAGCAAAATCTTCATCTATAAATGCAAACGTGCTATGGACTTCTCAGTGAAACGTAAGAAATTGTTGCTTATAGAATGCATTTCAGATCACTATGAGGTAGATAACTGAAAAGGTCATATGGATTGCAATTAAAATTGTCCATTTCTCTCCCTTGATTACAAAAATCTGGAGTAGCTTACTCAGATGTATACACCTGCAGTGCTACTTTTACTTTTTGAAAGTGAAAAAGGTTTTAACAAGTAGATAGAATAAAAATTTGAGCTTTCAGAATTATTCGCCTTTAAGAAAAAAATCACACTATTCATGCCTTGTTATCAAAAAAGAGGGAGCAGCAGCTGAGAAATTAAAATAACATGCTGGAAGACTTTTCCTATAGAATTCAGTCTGAAAACCTTCAGCTGTAGTTCTCAGCAAGGAAAAGACTTGAAATCAGTCCAGGCATGAATTTCAACTTGGCAAGCCCTGAGATATCCTCTTTGTTTGTCGTTTCCATAGTAATCACATTCTGAAGTTAACATATGTATAACCTCCTTTAGACAAAATTAGATACTTTATTTTAAATCATTTTACTTTACATCTTCAGTAACATTTTTCTAGGAAGGGATAAACACCCCATGTCACATGTTTGCTTATATGTCTGGTAATTCAGAGCTTTTCTTCTTTCCATTTGTAGGAAATACATTGTTCTCTGTTAGAGAGAGAGGCTACTTATTTCTTAATATGATTTCTATTTCAGAAAGTTTCCTGGAAACCTAGTAAAGATTACAAAACAACTGATAGTGCAGGAATCTGTCCCCTGAGTTGTCAGTACTTAGAAGTATACATTTGACACAGCTCACATTTAAAAGTTATTGTGTTTAACTAGCTCATTTCTTTGCAAGGATGGTTTGTATAGAATTAATGTAAACTTAGCAGTACAGCTGAAAAAATGCATAGGCAAATTTATTCTTGTGATAGATGTCTGGCAACTCAATCAGTAGCTCATTCAGGTCTGCTTTTATTTCTGTTGCTTTTAAGAAATAAGAAAATGTTCCAGTGAAGCTGACTACAAAACTGTGCCACGCTGGTAGGCAGCAAGTGACATCTTTGCTGGGTTCAAGGGCTGCTCAGATTCACTCTGGTGAGGCAATTCAAGGTTAAATGCAAGGTTTGAGTCATCCTTCTTATATCTCATTCTGTTTCAGATGTCTCAGTCTGGGTTGGTTATCTTGTCTTTTTTAGCTAGATTTAGCTATTGTACGGCTGAGTAACCTAAACTCCCTTAATAATAAATGAAAAGGAATAAATGCTCTTCACTTAGGCTATTTTACATATTTGCTTCCTTTTAAGATGAGGTAATTTATATCTTAAATTTTCTGCTTTGAAGAACTACAGAGTCACAGAAAGACTGAGATTGGAAAATACATCTGTAAGTCATCTACTTCACTCCTCCTGCTAAAGCGGGGCCACCTAAAGCTAGTGGCCCAGGACCATGCCTAGGCAGCTTTTGAATGTCTCCAAGGATGGAGACTCTACATTGTCAGTGGGCAACCTGTTACAGTGCTCAGTCACCCTTACAGTAAATAAGTGCTTCCAGATATTCAGAGGAAACCTGTGTTTCAGTTTGTGTCCACTGTTTCTGGTCCTGGCACTGGGCTCCACTGAAAAAAGCCTGGCTCCATATTCTTTGCACACTTCCTATGGGTATTTATATATATTGATGAGGTCCCCCAGTTTCTCCTCTTCACCAGGCTGAACAGTCCCGTCTCTCACAGCTTTTCCCCATAGGAGAGACGCTTCAATCCTTTAATCATCTTCTTGACCCTTTGTTGAACTCTCTCCAGTATGTCCTCACATCTCCTGTAGTGAGAACTGGACGCAATACTCCAAGTGTGATGTTACACATGCTGAGTAGAAGGGAAGGATCCTGAAAGAACTTCTCTCCAGTAGCTTCTCTCTAGTAACTGTATATCAGTCCAGATGTGTAGTTCAGTTCATGCAGTTACATTTGGTTAGAAGAATTCAACCTATAAATTGGGCTCTCCATTGACAATGAGGTTTATCTATATTCTTTTCCCTGGAAGATTTTTTCTTCATGATAGTTTATGTCACCAGAGAAAACAAATAATTTTCTTGCATGTAGTCCAAAGATAACTTATTGACTGAATAAAGAGTGAGGCAGACACTGGATAGAAATGCAGCAAGATCAAATATGACATTACTTTTTAAAACCTCTTAAGCTGAACTTAGTAGAGAGATAGAGAAAGTGGCAGTGATGCTCCTATCAGATCTCTTCTGCTTTATCTTCATGAAAATTAAACTTCATTATTGTTAGTCTTGCTAAAAATTCTCAAGTATATTAAAAGAAATGTTTATGTGGCCCCCGCACATTCTGCTTTGTCTCTCTTGATGTCATTTTTTTCACCTGTAAAAAAAGATAAAATACCTATGTCATACCAACACATTAACCAGTTGGAGTTCATTTGCAGTGGCATAAATATTCAGAGTATAAGATGGTCCACATAATGTCATATTGTTCCTTCTGATATCAAATGAATGAAAGGGTGGTTTTAAAATCTTGCCTGTCAGCATATTGATTTGTTGTTCATTAACTGTTCCTTGTCTTGTCCATGTAAATGTTTCTATTAAAAAATATAGCTAATACAAACTTTGGCCTAAAAGAAAAGAATTTGCGTTACCAGGGTTCAGCAGAAGTTCACTACAATGGACTTGTAATGTGTTGTAGACCTCTAGGCAAATTTCAGGAAACAAACAAGGACTGTTG
Organism: Coccyzus lansbergi; assembly: GCA_033558105.1. Classification (NCBI taxonomy): domain Eukaryota; kingdom Metazoa; phylum Chordata; class Aves; order Cuculiformes; family Coccyzidae; genus Coccyzus; species Coccyzus lansbergi. The sequence continues at coordinate 2,080,746 of JAUMJK010000267.1, read as the reverse complement.
GGTTTTTAATTACTACAAGTTTACAAGAATTGTCTTTGGCACAATTCTACTGCAGTGAATCAGAGCACCTTGAATGTGCAAACTCGTTTGACATGTCAGGGGGAAAGGACTAGCAGATGCAACTTAAGTTATTAAGTATGATGTGGGAATCAAGAAGTTAAATCCTATGGTCTACATTAGAGAAAAGGTCAGACTAGAACGACTTTACTGCCACTTTAGTGAAGAAGCTGTGAGGTTTTCCCCATGTCTTTGATCACTTCAATTTCACAACCTGTGCAAGTGATACTGACCATAAGAGGGAAGAAAGCAGTCATTGTGGGTGCTGTTACCACACACATTCCATAAGCAGAAGCTTGCATGGGGTATGGGGATATGTTTAGCAAAAGGAAGTCATGCCACTTTACTCCCCCGATAATCCATGTCAAGAAGCCTATATGTTAAATACAGTTTCAGAACTGAAATACTTCTCTGAGTAGTTGAATTCTATCCATTAATCTTCTAGCATACAAAGCAATAAAAAAGTAGAGGAAAAAAAAATCATCTGTTAAAGTAATTCCCCTGCAAAATACCAGTCACCCAAACAGTAAGCCCAACTTTTTTAAGCACTGAAAGAGAAAACAGGTTTGTCCCCATAAAATCAAGACATTTACAAAAGTAGAGCAGAACTGACACTTACTTCTAGTGCTGGGAGATCCCAAAATATCAGACCCAGAAAACTTGAGACATCACTCCATATAGAAAAGTTACAGGGAAACGTTTTTAGGAATTTCTGAGCTTGTTATCATTTCATGGGGAAGTTTGATGCCAGCTCATGGCACTGAGCCACTGTTTGCTTTTCAGCAAGATGTGCAAAACAATCAAGAAATGGGTTCTTTAAGAAAGAATTCATACAGAAGGGGTTGAAATCTAACTGTCTTTTTATTTCTGTTTGCTCATTTTTAGTGTAAGGAGCAATTAAGATTAACCATATGCACATTGTTGGTAATTTTCACACTATGACCTGTTTTCAGTATTTCTCTCATGCTGTCCTCACCACGCCTTAGTGATGAAGCCATCTTTGATCATGCTGATAGGCACATGCTATCGGGATGAATAATATTGTATTGCAGTTTCCATATGTTGAGAAGAATTTTACCTAACATAACATTGAATATATCTTTGTTATGTTTGTGAGTACAAGGCCAAATTCAAAATAAACTTGACTGTTCAATGCTAGACCATGGTAAAATACACTATAAGACAGACATAACTTCTAGTAAAACCTTTTTCATGTCTGATAGTGAATTTATTTTAGAAGTGTATTAATTCTTTGTTTGTGGTGTGTCAGTTCAAATTTCTCTAAATGTTCAGCTTTGCATCAATGCAAACCACTAAAATTTCACTACCACTGAAACTATATCCTTTTATCACACAACTCCATTTTATGCCAGCTTCTTTTGCCTAACCAGCCAGCATACCCATACTCAAAAAACTCCAGTACATTTATAGTGTTGTTTATTATTTTTGGTAGGGGGATAGATACATCGTACCTATTATATCTAAACATGAGTCAGTGGGTGACAAAAAGATCCTGGTATAAGCATGAAGACATTTAATATTTAGATATATTCTTATAAAAATGCAAGAGATGGTATAAAGTTCCTTTTGGGGTCTCACTCTAAAGTCTTTGCTTCTCCCACTTCCCAACTTATCTGCCAAATCACTGCTTTCAGATCTCGGTCAGTCCTTCACACTTAATGAAATTAATCTTTCCCCTCAAGACTTTTGATTTTTATTGCTTTGGCTTTTTGGATGAAACCGTAATTGACAAAAAACTTTTAATGATAAAATTGCTTAGGCCAAGTCCATCCCGTGTGACTAGGAATAATTTCAGATTAATTTAAATATTCTAGTCACCAGGATCTCTTACACTTATGCCAGAAATACTAAACTTACTCCTTCCTAAATAAATGGCTTTTATTTCTCTTGGTTAATATATCAGTATTTGGTACACCTAATGTATCAATTTCCTATCAAAGTATTTCTTTTTAATATCTTCTAAATGTATGTTCTCTGGCTTGGGGAAAAGGAAGGACTTCAAGAAACATACTTGGTCACTCATTTCTCTCAATCATCTTTTCGATACATGAATTCTCCCAGAGAAAATGGTACACAGACGAGGTTTACAGGATCCATACCAATAACCTCAAAGCAATCTATTTTGCTGGCCATAAAATCTATAGTTATTTTCATCCATTTTTTTGCTTTTTCTACTGAGAAGCTGAAAACAAGCCTATTTCTTAATTTTAAAATAAACTCCAAATCTTTCTGCATTCTCCTTTCTAGTTATTCCAGGATACTTGCTGTTGAATACCAAGTAGATACATTGTGTGTAATATTTGTGTTGCAATATTTGCTTGCTCTGCAGTAAAGACCAGGAATTACCTGGTGACATCCATGCTGAATATACCACAGGCTGCAGTGGAGCAGTATTTAATCTGCCTTTGTCATAGGTATGGTCAAACCAAAGGATTGTGTTGTCCGTTATCCTCTGGACCGTGATAAATGCACTATGGGTCTGGGAGCAGAACACATCTGTGGAGACATTTCCCTGGATGGATCTCTCATCCTCAAGCAATTTAGGAATTTAGGATTCAGAGACTTCTGGAACCAAGATGGTATGTTCATGCTGAACAAGCCCTGATAATTTTATCCTCCTGAATTAGGCCAGTCAGTTTCTGAACCTATGAAAATATTTAACTATAAGGGACCTAGCAGCTTAACAATGACTTGTAAGAAAAAAGTCAATATTTCCTTGTTTCAAAGATCCTAACGGAAAATGTAAGGAGAAAAAAAATGAGAAAAATAATTTGTATTTCACCTTCTCTGTGTTACTCAAAACGGTCAGCTATTATCAGAACCATTGTACATTACTTTGGAAGTAATTTTTTTTTCCCATTTTTCCAGACATTTTACATCTTTCTAAAACATTTTGTGCTCCATCCAGAGATCTGTAGTGTGGGAAACTGTTTCCTATCTACTGTTTGCATTAAAGTGAAAGTGAACGTCAAGGTCTTATTTATATATTTATTTAGTTGTGTATACATTAGTGAAGTTCTACAAAGAAAGTCAAATTCAGTATAATTTTATTCTTCATTACAGTCTTCATTTGGAAGGAGAGGATAATCAGAGACAACATCTAATATTTGAGTCTTTTGTGTAGCTAGGCCTTTGAGTATTGTCAGAGAGCTGAGGAAGGTTAATAAGATTTTTTGAATTCTAAACAATGCATGTCTTTTCCCGTTATCTTTCATATGCTGTAGAGAGGCTTAAATTAACAGAAATGTGAGTGGAGCTATTATAATTGCCTACTTTATTATCTCCATTTTCTTCCTGCAATGATCTGTGCCTAAGGAACTACATAACTTCATTCTCTACAGTGGAGGAAACAAGAGGAAGACATGTGTTGTTCTCCCATAGGCACTTTGGACTTGCAACTCATCTCTTTATTGTCCATTGCAGCACAGGAGGCTATTGCTTGAAAATCTTGCAATAATAAGCAGATTTGCAGGTAGTAATCTGGGAAATTAGGGAACATTTGCCTTCCATGGCTTTCTTCTTCCCACCATGTCACAAGGAAAATGTCTATATATTGTAGTCTCTGTCAACTTTTTTGTTTCCAATTTGCTCCTTCTACCAAAGTAGCTAAGATAAGGGGGTTTCAGGCATTGCAAAAACTACAGATGTTAAGAACCATTAATAATAAAAAGTCATGATGGTTAAGGAGTCCTCTGAAGTATCTGAAGGCCTAGCCAGACAAACTGGTTTTCACACACAAAGGAGGTAAAGCCTACTACAGGTTGGGACAGTAATTAAAAGAAAAAGTCGGAATGTAACCCATACATATTTTTTTTTACATATTTTTTCCATTAGGACTAGGTACATTTATTCCCATTTTTATGTGGGTTTTTTTTATTTTGAAAGATACCCTATAAGTTTGAAAAATTCAGCTATCTTTTTCATCCACAAAATTTTGTTTTACCTTAGAAAATCCCTGGGGTGCACTTTAAAACTACTGTAGCGTTCTCCTCGTCACTTTTAAGTATTCAAAGGAATTTCTTGTAGCATATTAAAAAGACCGATTTATGACTAAAATAATGTGTAATTAAACAGAAAAGAAAAATATGTATATGAACCATTTATCTTATCCACGTGTCCCCTTCTATCTACAAGCAAAGGCAGGATTTCACGGAAACCCAGCTGCTGTTGGTTCAGAAGAGGCTATATGAGGTGGCCTCATCCTCAGAGGATCTCAGCTGCTTTATGTGAATATACCTGTCCCAACTGACTCTCTCATTCCGTTTCCAGATTTTGGGTTTGACATTGCAAAGCTGCGTTTTCCCTACCACCAAGACCTGATGAGACTTGTTCTGTGTTAAATGTCACACTCCTGTTTTTTAATACACTCTTTGATTATCTGTTTTCCAAAGCATACACACACACAAAACCAACAGGCACCCACTAGGAGTTTTTATTATTATTCTGTGTCTACAGAGCTGGATAAATGGAGTAGGACAGGTCTGTGAGAAGGGCTTAGAGGTACTTATTAGACACAAATGTTACTGATGAGGAGCCCTGCACAGTGGACAACCCAGGAGGAAAGATCCCCCCACTTCCCAGTCAACTTGCAGAGAGTTAAGCTTACTTATCAGAGGACACTGAACTGGAGGAGGAAGATTGCAGGTTTTTAACTGCAAGAGTCTGCCACAAGGAGTCAGGATGTAACATAGCAAAATGAGGGAGCCAACCCAAGAGAACTTCAACAGAATGCTTCTCTCCTAATTGATTCCACAGCTAGTTTTTCATGAGTTAGAGTGCCTGTCTGACCTCTCAGAAGGCAAGTTCCCCTTGGGAAGTAAGCAGAAAAAAAAAAAAAGAAAAAAAGGAATAGTTTCCTTGAAGGTGACTGAAAAACTTTACTGGTTTGTTCGATGGACAGGGGTTCCTTGAGCCAGCACACTATCATTCACGTAGTTAAACCTGGGCACTGCCCTACTAGCAAGGCCAAATTCACCTATCAGGCATGCAGTACTAAAACATGTTATTTGAAAAGCTGAAAGCGTTCAAACCCACTTACCAAATTTCCACTCTGCTCAGCATGCTCCCAAAAGCCAGAAGCTAGGGTGCCTTTCAGCAAGGAGCTGAAAGTGTAAACCAAAACATAAGTAGGGTGTAACGTAACTATAGAAAATACTGCTTCAGCAACCTCCTTAGGTGCTTTTCTGTCATCAAGACAGACAGATTTTGCATCACCTGCTGCAAAACCCCAAATCAAGTATATAATTGATTGATAAGGTAGTAATCACTTTAATATGATCATCAGCCTGTAACAGGGGATGTTTTTTGTCTTTTACTGCTGTTTCTGTACTTTTATTGCTTTGATTGCACCAGGAATTCTTCTATCTTGATTTGAACTGCAGATTAATGATTTTCTTCATGCTCCTAGATATTGTCTATAATATTTAGCCTATCTTTTCAGACATGTTGAATACTTATTGTCTGTTGCACTAAGTCTGTCTCTAAGGCTCCCACTATCAGATCAAAAATAACATGAACACATAATAAAAGCACTATCCAGTAAAACACATTGGTTCAATGTTGTTAAAATGGATATATTAACTTTATGCCAGCTGGCTTTGTGACAGATCAAATTTCATCTGTCCACACCTTTGTGGGTTTTTTTAGAACAGGTATTTCTCCTTGTTACATGTATAATACTGTAGCACTGGTCTTGTCTTCTCTGACCTATTCAATAATACTGGGACTAGGAATTCACGCATGGCCCACGTTACATCAGGATCAGGAAGGGGACTGATTCACTAACGCAAAGATTGCTCTTCCTAACCATGGCAGCACAACTTAACTTGAGAAAACAACCATATCTGCAAATTCTTCCTGCAACAGTTCAGGGCTAAGGTTAGCTGCGGTGATAGGAGTACTTTGAATAACCATACAAGCCACACATAATTGACCTCAAAATCTCCAAAGATTTCCTAAAAAGTGTTAACAAGCAGTATTGAGAGGTACTATCTTCACGGTATCATCCAGCTATTAGAATGTTTTTAAAATTCATTAACATTACTGGAAACTTTGATTGCTCCAGTATCAGCAGCTCAGAACTGAAATTTCTTGTGACATCTTCCACAAGAAAGAAATAATCTTTTGCAGATCAACCCTGTGAGATCTGAGGAGATCAAGAAATGTTTTCATGAGGTAATATGATCCCCCATTCAGTTACACTGTTTTTTATTTGGATTGTTTCTTTTCTTTGTCTATAACCACATGAGAAAGGCACAGATGATGCCTAGGGAAATGGTTTGATTTATCATCACAGTATAGTCCTGAAAATCTAATCCTAACGCTACAAGGAAGCCAGCGTGTGGACCTAAGGAAGACATCTCAGTACTGTGAATATGGAGGGTTTCCTTTCAGTAACTACTGACATCTTTATAAATAGCACTTAAGAATCTCTAATGAAAAGACAAGTTAGATATTGAACATTATATTTACTGAACTACTTTACTTGCCTGAAACCAATACTTCAGCTGGTACAGTTGCAAAGATTATGGCAGAGTTAAGATTTGGATACAAGAAGGAGAGCCCCATGCTGGTTTGTTGTTGAAGGTTGCCTCCACGAGACCCAGCTGTGAACTGACTCCCAGTTGCTTCTGTTTTAGAATTGAGTGAAGTTAGATATGACCACTAAACCCCTGTCTTTCATGCTCTTGGGTACAGAAAATGGTGTGCCTTAGCCATGTTGATTTTGTGATCCACCAAGCCTTTATGAACATTAAAGGGGCTAGTCTTTAGTAATACTCAAATATAGGGACCTAAATGTGAGAAGCAGATTTCTCAAAGCATTTGACAAGATGATACCAAACCATTGGCAGAACACGAGACAACAAGTTCTCAGTCAAAAAGACTAAATTCTACATACGCACAAACCTCAGGAAGATCTAATGGTTTTGTTACATGAACAATGAAATAAAGAGTTCTAGGCTGAAGCACAAGAGAGACAATAAGTCCCATAAGGCCTCTTTAACGACGAGAATTGCAGCTAGATGCACTGTGTGAGGTATGACTCTACAGTGACACGTGGAAATAGGAACACATATTTTCTTACTTGTTTAATTCTCATGGAGGCTGATATATGGAAATGTTTTTTCAACTACTACCTGAAACACTGACAGTTATTCAAAACAGGACTTTTCTCAATAGTAGGTCATAAAGGGCGTGTACTGCTCTGCAGTCACATTCCTCATTCAGAGTTTCTTATTCATAGTGTTACACAGGGGACTCCTCTGTTAACCAGCTGCTTCAGAAACTTGTCATAAGACAACTGTCAAAGCTTGGGTTCTTTTTGGTTTGTGGTTTGATTTTGGTTTTTATTTTTTTTTTGTCATTGAACATAAAATCTTATTTGAATATAAAAATAGGATATTGAATGTATTTGTGTGCATGACTGTCTGCCTAAATATATATCTGAGATTTTTCTGGTTTGCTCTGAGACTCTACCTCAAGCCTTTCCCAATCCCTGTAGCTTTTCAGTGAAAATTAAAAAATATATATCGTTACCCTCAGAGATTAGTTTCTTCTCATTTATAGTAGTTTTCCACTAGCCTCCATGAGAGCAACAGTAAAAAAAATAAATTACAAAGGTTTCCCAAACAGCCAGGCACAGAGGAAATAAAATAAATCAAACAAGCAACATTTCTGTGATGGAATCTGTTTTACAAGCCTGGCACAGAAAGCAGGGGAATCAGTCAAACAATAGTAAACAGCAGCCTGTGGTTAGAAATATTTTTTTGAAAAAGCAACTCCTTTTCCTTTTCCTTCTTGCTCCAAGTTCCCCCATCAGAGGCTTTCTGGCAGTGGGACTCAGGGATAATCTCCTGGAATACCTGAGGCATAGAAGCCAACAGGATTAAAGCACCTCGTGCTCCTCAGCACAGTCATGTGATAGCCTGCTGATCCTAGCAAAAGGCATCATTTCCAAGCAAATTTCTCACTTTATGTGCCTATATGTTGTTCTTGCTCTGCTGGGATTCTTCTGAAGCATAAGGAAAAAATTCACAACACTTTTGGTAAAAAAATTAAACCTACAAAACTGCTCTTTCCAAGAACAGCAGTAGCTGAGAAAAACTGTGGAAAATTAACATGCAGTTTGATGAGTAGTAAAACAACTGCTGTCTCTTTGCTTCGAGGGGCAACTTCAAAGAATACATAATTTCTAACACCACCCATACTGTTCTGTTAGCTCTGATCAGGCTAACGTTTAAGAAGAAAGAGATGCTTTCTGCAAATCTATTGGCAGATTATCTGTATTCCCCACAAAACTGCACTGCAGATTTTGGTGTGTCATTATCTGTCAAACTGCAATTGATCATAGGGGAATGATTTGGGGGGGGAGGTGTTCTGAAAAATTGTTGCATTCCTTGTGAAGTTACTTTACCATATGCTGGCCTGGGAAATGCATCTTAGACTGAAATATAAAAGTGCCAACCTAGACTGCTTGTTTGGTTTTACCTTCTGTTAATACTTAATCTTTACATCTTAAAAAAATAGATAGCCTACCCCCAAACTCTTAATTTTATCATTTTTAGGTTAATTGTGCTGATCACATTCTTATGAACCTTTCTTTAAACAACCATTTGCTCTAAAGCTTGCTATCAAACAAGGAATTTGAAGAACCCACAATTGTTTCTGTGCCCAAATTTTAATTTAGCTTTCTATCCAATAGCCAGAGGAAAGAAATCATGTGCTAGGCAGAAGATGAAAGTTTATAATAAATGCCTGTATTTTGAAACCTGTAGGGGATAGTAGAAAAAGTCACTTGACTTTCACCCACAACATGTGATAATCAGATTAACCCTGAAGTACATTTTGTGTGTAAATACGCACAGGGTAGAAACGGAGAAGGACATTGGAGGTTGCACTGTAACAGGTCAGCAGAGAAGCATTCCTGGTGGAGAGGAAGAATTTCTTTTACAAACAGGACTTTAGAGAGGTCAGAGAGAGCACTCCATGCACTGAAGCGTTAACATCGATGGTCTCCTGCTGCTCTGTGAGGATGTTGTTTTTTGCCATGGGCTTTCTGCTGGTCATCCTTCAGCCATCCACCGGGCAGTTCCCCAGAGCCTGTGCAAACACACAGAGCTTGCTGAGGAAGGAATGCTGTCCCCCCTGGGATGGAGACGGGTCCCCTTGCGGGGAACTTTCCGGCAGAGGGTCCTGCCAGAACATCCTTCTGTCTCTGGCTCCACTGGGACCACAGTTCCCTTTCTCAGGAGTGGATGACAGAGAGGATTGGCCTTCTGTATTTTACAACCGGACATGTAAATGTCAAGGTAACTTCATGGGATTCAACTGTGGGGAGTGCAAGTTTGGCTTTTCAGGACAAAACTGCACTGAAATACGACTGAGAATAAGACGAAACATCTTCCGTCTCACCACTCAACAGAAGGACAAGTTTCTTGCCTACCTTAACTTGGCAAAGAACACCCCTAGCAAGGATTATGTTATTGCTACTGGCACCTATGCTCAAATGAACAATGGCTCAAACCCCATGTTCAGGAACATCAATGTCTATGATCTCTTTGTCTGGATGCATTATTATGCCTCTCGGGACACACTCTTAGGTGGGTTCAATGTGTGGCGGGACATTGATTTTGCCCATGAAGCCCCTGGCTTTCTGCCTTGGCATCGAGTTTTTCTGCTGTTGTGGGAACGTGAGATCCAGAAGATAACAGGTGATGAGAACTTCACTATCCCATACTGGGACTGGCGAGATGCAGAGAACTGTGTGGTCTGCACTGATGAATACATGGGTGGTAGACATCCCACCAACCCTAATTTACTCAGCCCAGCATCATTTTTCTCCTCATGGCAGGTAAGGGCAGGCCAAGGGGAAGGGGAAGGAAAAGGGGAAGGGGAAAGGAAAGGGGAAGGGGAAGTGAATGTTTCACTGTGCCAGAGTTATCCTACATTACTTTAGGCACTGCAGTGAGGTACATAAGCTGGGGTCTAAGCATTGCTGCATTCACTTAGGTATTTCCTTAGACATTCACTAACAGAGAGAAAATTAAGTCTTATGTGGACTTAATTTTAACTAAGAGCTGTTCATTTGTGGTTTTCCCTCTTCCCTCTCTGACTGCAGGATTTAGATTTCTTAACGAAGAACCTAAAATTAAGGTGAAAGTAGGAAAGTTATGTCTTTGTGTCCAGATATGGCCTTTAGCAAGCTAAATAGGCTTGTGTTTCCTGAAGTAGTCAGGTGAGAAGAAGCAGTATTTATGTACACAAATTGTTAGCACACAACTATAGCAAGATGGTAACTGAATGATGGAAATAGAAGTTAAGAGTTTTCAGAGATTCTAACTCTCCCAATGTCTTCTTCTATCCAAGAGTTAAAAACTAACAAATTAAGCTTGTCTGCTTTCAAATTAGAAAAAACAAGAAAACAAGAAAAATTAATCTTTAGAGTGCAGAAGAACCAGCCGTGTAATTCACAGTAGTAGTTCAAAAGATATAAAAGTAATAATCTCTGTTGCTCAGGGGAACTAAGAAGAAAACACAATAGGTGTTGCTGCCACTTAAAAGCATTGAAAATTAAACCAAGGTAAATTTACATATTTACATATGTGATTCATTCTCATATAGATGAACTGCTACAGCTTTCGTGCTGTTCTAACACTGAGAGCTTCTAGACATTTTTTTGTCTCTTGCTCATTACTGCCACATTGCCTAAAATACAGTGGCAAAGGTCTATTGGCTTCCACAGACACATTCCATCATGACAATAGCATCAGTCCCTTCTGGCACTGAAGTCTATGATTATGTTGGTGTAAATCTATCTTTGTTCTATTTATTTCTGTAGTAACAGCCCAAACGAAGGTTGGGCAGTTTTAGTGATTTAATGGGAAGTGAAAGAGATGAAGCTCTAGCAGCTATCTGATATTCTGGCATTGCAGAACAGCAACTAACTGGGCTTGCTGGGCTAGTTATACTGTATTTGGTCTTTATTTGTGTCTTCTAAATAGCAGAGGCTGTGTATACACAAGTAATTTCAAGCATTGCCAGGTACTGTAACAGACTTATTTTTGGACATTTTTTTGGCACACATTTTGTATGTATTTACCAGTTCTCCCTCAAAAAGCTTCTTTTCAGGGACCGTTCCCAGGAACACGTTTGCATACAACCCCCCTGTTTGGGAGGCAAAGATGATTCTGTTGGCATACTTGTTGATTATTTCATGCTATTAGGTCTCAGTGCTCAGAAAATTTCCTGACCACATTTAATTTAGAAGTGCAGGCATTGCCATAAAATAGATATAGCTACAAGCATGTGTTTTCATCTAATTGTCTAAGGTTCTGCTCATTTCTAGCAGTGTGAATCCACATGAACTCTACAAAATTAATTAGATTTTATCATGAGAATGAAGAGGATCTGATGCTGTTCTGCAGTGAGTTAAATAAAGAATTATGTGGAAATGGTACAACTGTTAAAGTGGATTAAATGAAACTAGAATCACACTGGTTACATATGTCAAGTTTTGCAGTATATAGGATAATATAATCAAGGTAGTAGGAGGCAGGTAGTATAAAAGAATCAGCAAGTTGCCACTAACATTTTCTCATTTTTTCAAAGGTAATATTAATCATATCCAGATTCTTGGAATTTTTCAATCCTGGTAATAAGTACTCAGAAAATTTACAGGTAGTAATGTATGTATTTTAGAAACAGTCAGGTTTATGACTTCTAATTCAAGGTCAGTTCCCACAAATAAATTCTTAAAGTAAAGACTTCATTTTAATTAAAGAAGTTGCTTTAACAAATACTTTTGTATAAATTTAATAGGTGTAACAATAGAGACTGTGCTAAGTCTAAAACATATACAGTGTCAAACTAGGTATGTAACAGCATAGAAGTCCTTTGCTGAAGTTTTCATACTTGTTTCCTAAAATGGGTACTGATCACTTACATTTTTCAGCCATTTCTGAAATGTTACACTTCTATTAAAAAATCCAAAATAGGACTACAATAACTATACCTCCAAAGAGTGTTATTCCCCCTTAACATCTTCTATGTGCATCTCTGCTGTCTTATCTGGAGAAAGAAGGAAAGAGGTTAAAGAGATCTGTATTTTCAGTCCATGAGTTTAGGGTGAAGATACAACACAAATATATTTCTTTCTAAGTCTTGAATCTAAATTTAAACAATTGTTATAAAGAAATAACAGTCAATAGAGTTCCTTTAAGTAGTATGAAGCAAGAGATCAAAATCTCACTGCTGAAAATCAAAAAAGGAACAAAAATAACCTTAGCTTGAACTGGAAAATGGCCACAGAACTGCTGCAGAAAACACTGATCACCCAAACTCCCTAGCTAAACAGCAAGACAGAAAAAAAAAAAAAAAAAAAAAAAAAAAAGAGGACAATCCAGAAATGTGAAGGAATTTAGGATTTTAATAAGCATTCAACAAAAAAAAGAGGGCAAAAGAAACCTTTTTGAATAACATATCTGTAGTAGGATGTCCTTTTAGCATTTTAATTCTCTTTCTAAAGTGTAATAAAACAATGCCTGCTATGTTAGAAAATACTTATAGGTTTATTTAAAAAAAGGTAAAGTGCCTATTTGCAGAAAAACATCCTTTTTTTTTTAATCCTTAAAGAAAGGAGAAAATACTTTATTCAATTGAGCAGTTGCCATGGCAACATGGATACCCATGAATACATGCTGAAATTCTTGCTTTTGCCTTACTTTTTCTTCAACATGCTGCTGTTACCACTTAGCTGAGTGAATTATCTGTCCACATTTTTAGCATGTTTATCATCTAAGTGAAATTTGATTCCTGCCTCTGTTTTTACCAGCAAGTCTATCAGGAATATTTAGTGGTTTTATTTGTTTATTTGGTTCATTTTAGGGTAGATGGAGAGGATTTTCTCATGTTTTCAGCTACTGGTTTGTGATGATTCAAGTGTTGCATTCAGAATTAGTACTGCATGACACATAGTAATGCTTTACTAAATTTTGCAATTCTGTGCCAACTTAAATGGAAAGTTGTGTGGGAAATGAAGGTCTTCCATGACATTTTGAGAGCTTTCTCTTTTAGTGCCCATGTCAATAATTATGCAAGGTAATGGATTCTCAAAAGAAATAATTATTACACCTCATTTAAATAGTAGTAGGTGAAGTTCTGCTCTCCTTTGCACTGAAAGTAATGTGGAGAAATAACTGACATCAGTGGAGTTACAAATGCATAAAAATCTTTCTGCAAATAAAAGCAGAGTCTTTCTGCTGGTAGTTAACATTAGTTTGGGATTCCCACAGTTTACTAGACAGACAGTGAAGAAAATCAAGCAAAAAGAATATAAGCACTGGTTTAGGTTTGCTAGTGTGATGAGCAGGTTACGCAAACAACTTGATCCACCCATTGTTTGTCTCTCCTAAAAGGAAAGTGATTTGAGAGAATTAATTGCATAACATGGAGAGCTGTCTGTCCTCAGATGTGCTGGTGTAGGACTGCAGCCAATTCTCTGTTGCAAGACCAAGAATTTCCCTTAGCACTTCATTCTGTATCACCCTGCTGAACCACTTACACAAATGCAAAGCTACTACAAAAGGGAAACAAGTTACACAAATAGAAAATGTATATAATGCTTCTGAACTAATAACAGTAGTACTTTAGATCCATTACCTGAAAATGTGACTTCAGAAGAAATACAAAATTCAGCTATTCAGACAGTTATTTGATTCTAAGCGCAGTTTATCAGGGAGTTGTATTGCTAGACTGCAAGAATAATTTGAAACACTATTTTATGTCCATCTTTAAAAACTACAAGAAGTTCTTAAAAAGGTAAATACCAAAAGCCAATGCTCCTTGATTCTTAAATCAGCCAGTCTTACATCTGGTTTTGGACACCCAAGTTCTCATAGACTCAATGACTTTATTTTTATTGCAACTTAATCAGTTTTAGTGCCAGCGGTACTTTATAAAGTGTAAATTCAAATACCGCTGTCCAAATAGAGCAACTGTAAAATCAGAATTTATCAAGAATGATCTCCTAATGATACATTGACATGGATTATAAACTTGAAACATTTCTTATTACAAAGAGATAGGTCTCCACGTGCCACATCTCAGTACCACAGCCTAAAGGAATCAGGACCTATGCAAGCAGAAGCAGTTACTCAGGCATCCTCGACTTCTTTATGTCACTGTAACCTCAAAGTAATACCTCTTCTTGCACGGAACCACGAGTGGGTGACAGCAGAGTTTGGTCTGTAGTTGCTTGGTTGTTCTCTAGTATACAGCTGTGCTTGCTCAGGAGTCATGTAGTGTAAAAGACAAACATCTTCAGAGGCTCTTCTCCCAAGGGACAGGGGATAGGACGGGAGGGAGTGGCCTCAAGCTCTGCCAGGGGAGATTTAGGCTGGAGATTGGGAGGAAGTTTTTCATGGAGGGGGTCATTGGGCATTGGAGCAGGCTGCCCAGGGAGGTGGTTGATTCCCCTTCCCTGGAGATGTTTAAGGGATGGGTGGATGATGTCCTGAGGGACATGGGTTAGTGTTTGGTGGGAATGGTTGGACTCAATGATCCGATGGGTCTCTTCCAGCCTGGTTGTTTTATGATACTATGAAATTCATAGCTAAAGAATTGCATAAAAATTAGTTTTTGTTAATAATTCATCAGAAAAAGAAACCTATCTGTAGAGACAGGTGTAGGTGAATTTGCTGTAGACATGGAGACAGCAACACTAAGGGTACAGCTTGGTGACAGTCACAGAACAGGCAATCACAATCTGCCTGCTAAATCAGACACTGTTTATGAATATTTAAGCAGTAATTGATTACGCAGTTTCCTACTTTACTCCAGCATCATTTTGAGGTACTTAACAAGGTGTAAGTTACTCTCCAATTCTGGACTGCCTCTTAGGAAAGAGATGGAACTTAGACAAGCTTTTACTGAATGCTGAGAAAATACCTTGAAGGCCTTGGGTTTGTTTCAGTGCTGTCACTTCATGTTTGTCTCATCTCCTTTTAGCTTGATTTTCCCAGCTCCTCTAGTTGATGCGTACACCATACAGGTCAGAAAGCTAATTAATGATCTTAACCTTGCACAAATATGTTTTTTAGAATTTCTTTGAAGATTTGCTTTCTGAATTTTCTTCTTTTCTTTCAGTCCTCTGCCTGTTTTACTATTCCATTCTTGATGATATTCAGTACTACACGAAGAATCAGATATAAATATACACAGTCTCTTCAGAGAAATTTGATCTGCTCTGTATACAGCAACTTTTAAAGTTTTTCTTATAAAAGCAAGCTCTGAAAGTACAGTTTGTCCTATTTCAGTTTATTTGGGGGCTTCCTTCCATTTTCCTAGTTTGGTGAGTAAATGATTTCTGGGTGCCATTGAATTAGATTATGCCAGGTCCTAACACAGCCAAAAATAAGTGAACATTAAACCTCCTTACAAGTGCCAAATGTTTTAAATCCAAAGTGAGGGTTGCATTTTAATGCCATTCCCAAGCAAGGATATAAGCAGAGAAAGACAGAGAAAGGTAATAAATCAGTGCAAAATTTCTTTTCACCATATAATGATGATCCAAGGCTCCAGTTAAGCAGTCTAGACTTCATGTAGGACAAATGGAAGTATGGGGAGGTGTCAAAGAGGGTCATGAAGTGCCCACGTCACATGCTTAGGGAAGCTGAGATGGACATCACAGATAAGGAAGTCATAAAGTTGCTCTGGTTGTGGTCGGAAGCAGTCCTTTTAAGCTGTATTATTCTGAATCATAACACCACAAAAACATGCTGATACAGGTTCTGGATGGGGACAGACTCCTGTTTGGTGGGCTCAGAAACATAGCAGAGTTAGAGACCAGCTGTAATGGAAGCCAAAGTGTCACTTAACCCTTTTATTTGTTGTACTTCTCTAGCAAACTATGGGTCTTCATATCGCTTTGCAAGCAAGTAGCTATTTCAATATTAGAGATAAATTACTTTTTTCTAGTGCTCAGTAAGATAGAACCATAGAATCATAGAATCTCCAGGTTGGAAGAGACCCATTGGATCATCGAGTCTGACCATTCCTATCAAACACTAAACCATGTCCCTCAGGACCTCGTCCACCCGTGCCTTAAACACCTCCAGGGAAGGTGAATCAACCACCTCCCTGGGCAACCTGGTCCAATGCCCAATGACCCTATCTGTGAAAAACTTCCTCCTGATGTCTAGCCTAAATCTCCCCCGGTGGAGCTTGAGGCCACTCCCTCTTGTCCTGTCCCCTGTCACTTGGGAGAAGAGGTCAGCTCCCTCCTCTCTACAACCTCCTTTCAGATAGTTGTAGAGAGCAATGAGGTCTCCTCTCAACCTCCTCTTCTCCAGGCTAAACAACCCCAGTTCTCTCAGCTGCTCCTCACAGGACCTGTTCTCCAGCCCCTTCACAAGGTTTTCACCAACATATTACCTGTGTTGTATGTCCCAGTGAGTGCTAATTTATTAAGTCCAAAGCAACCACAAAAAAAATTGTCACTGAAACCCCCAAAGCTTTGAATTTAAAAATAGCAGACAACAGACAGAACACTGTTGAATATTCCTGTAATCTAGTTCAATTTATTTAGGCACAGGGGCTAGTCTGTTCAAGCAGTTGCAAACTAAAAGATGAAAGGGTTTCCCATTTGTGAAAAGGTGCAAGACAGCAGCAACACTTCCGCACATTTACAGTCTGTTTTCTAAGAAATTATACAAAGAGCTGTGCTAAAGATTTCAACTGCAGTGCATGGAGGGATTTTTCTGCTCAGTGCTACAAAGCACAGGAGTGGTACTGCATATTCTGGACTGCCATCTACTGGCATTTGCTCTGCTAACTACTTACATAAAATATTCCTCAGAGTATCTTCCTAACAATTTCCCTTGACCTGGTGAATTTATGCGTGCCAGAGAACAGGCACTGGGTGCAGTTCGAATATGAAGCTTTGACCAAGGTGAATCAAGAAATCTGCTCAGGGCACTTCCAAAAAGGAGTAAAAAATTATGTTTTAGAAAAGCATGTTTCTATAAGAAAGCGTGTCTGCTGAATGAAAAAAAAGGCAGTGATGTGACCCATTTTCTGCTTGTTTTTACATCCAGAAAGAAACATCTAACTGACCTTTGTTCCGATGCCACTTACACACCACAATTGATGAAACAGCAAATTATAGTTTCAGGATAGACTCAGAATTTTTATTACCTAAGTTATACCTGTCTGGAAAAGCATCTTAGCTGATTTTATGACCAGACTTTAAATTTTAGTTCAGAACGAATAGCAAAAGGTCACAGATGAACGTTTTCATTCCAGCCCCTTACGTCGGCATTTCTTCATCATGAGTTACCAGATATCTTATAGCATCTGGCTTCTGTTTAAGATGAATTCTGTTATTCAGACTGTTAATAAGGACTACATTGACAGATAAATGGAAAAAAAATAGCACTATAACCATTCATAAGCCTCATAACACTAGTAGTAGTTGCATTAAATCCCACTGAAACAAGTAAACAGGATGAAGGGGAAATGTTTCCTTGTTTAGATATATGTGAACTCATGTTTGAAGACGATTTCCTGTCTGAATACCTGAAGAGCCAAGCTAGAAGGCAGCATGTGATTCCTCTTTAGGACAAAACAGAGGTATATCTCTCAGGTCCTGGGGTGAGGATGAAAAGATGAGAGATGGCAGGGCAGAGAAGCCAGAAGAAGATACAGACCTAGGCAAAGTCCATAAAAATCAGAGCTAAGCAGAAATTCTACATGCATGTGGTTCCTGACCCATGTGCTCCACTTGGCTTAATCTTGCACAGTTGCCTTCTCCGTTGGAGCACTTCTAGAGACGTAGCTCTGTGCATTCTTCCTAAACAAAGATATTATTAGAGTATCTCCCTCAGCCGCTCTTTTGCTTATAACAGAAATAAACTCCCTCAGTAACACAAAACAATATTAAAATCAGTATTGTAGCTGCACTTTGTTTTTATATCTGTAAGTCAGTCTCTCCCTGTCACTATCTTTTCCTTTTTAGTGGGGATTCTTAAAAGAGACCTCTCAGAGGCACAGTCTTGACCTCAGTCCTTCTTAAATGCACAATTGTGACCCACTTGGTGAACTTGTGCAGAAAATGTGTACATGAAACTCTCTGCTGAATAACTGCCTACAGCCACCAAGGGCACCTTAGCTGCTTTAACAGACTTTTTTAGACTAGACATAAGGAGAAATTTCTCCACAATGAGGTTGGTGAGGCACTGGAGCAGGTTGCCCAGGGAAGATGTGGATGTCCCATCCCTGGAGGTGTTCAAGGCCAGGTTGGATGGGGCCTTGGGCAGCCTGATCTAGGATTCCCCTGTCCGTGGCAGGGGGATTGGAGCTGGGTGATCTTTAAGTTCCCATCCAACTCAAGCTATTCTATGATTCTACGATTCTATGATTCTATGACTAGGGTAGTTTTCACCTAATAGAGAAGTCTGTACAGATAATTTTCTCTGATAAGCTTTCTTACAACCTCAAAAAAAAGGAGAATAATTAATTCATAAGATTCATATTCATAGGAAACGTCATTTAAGAATTCCAAATTTTAAGAAATCTTTGTTATGTTACCAACCCCATCATTCATTTTCTGTGAATTTATGGTCAAAATGCTTAGAAAAGGATTCAACTTACCTCTTTCCACTCATTCAAAGCTTAGCTAGACAGCAAAGCAACTTGTATTTGGCTCTGTCTTTAGTAACTTCAGAGGCACATCCATGCCTCCAGGGTGTGATTCATTCCATCCTAATGCAGAAGCTGTGCATTTAGTTGAATACTCTTAATTTCGCTTCCCTTGCTAACTGCAGTCCAGAGACAGTTTCTGCATTGATTTTTTTCACACGTTTTATTTCATTACCTTAGTCAACAGGGAGAGTTAGACACCCCTAGAGGTAAGTACTCCTCTCCTACCAGACATCTGGCTTAGTAGGGGTGAATCACACTCAGGAGATGCCCCTCTCTCTATTGACTGCAGTCAGTATTGACTCTGCAGAGGCTGTCCTAAAGTGTTGCTTCAATCTGGCAATTTGTACACAGCTGGAACTGGTGAATTGAATCTTCTATGCCTTTCCTTCATGAACAGAGTAGCTCATATTCTCTCATCCAATTCACAGCAGATATGATTGCTTTCACTCACCTTCTTGTTCCTTGTTTCGGTGCGTGAGATAGAAATGCACCTCTAGGATGAACAAAGTCTGGAGGTTTCATATTATGTGTTTTCTGCCCTACAGTGTCTCATGTAATAATGACACCTATTCTTTCTCCATACTGCTGCACTGGTAGGTAACTTTGAATTTAGACTCAGTGAGATTTCGAAAGCATAAATGAAACTCATACTTTAGACCTCATGGTTTCAGATACAGACCAGTGAGCTATTTCAAAACATGCACTATAGAAGAGAGGTGTCTTCCATGAAATAATCCAGTTTATATTAAAATCCTACTTGGCAAATTTAAAAATTTAAATATGTTCTTTCAATAAACATATTATATTGAGTAATTTCTTTGTTTCTTAAAAAAATAATTGAAGTACCTCTTCTGTTTAGTTTTATTTTTTTACAGCTGCAACTTTACTAATAGAAAGTTTTTCATACAGGTAATTTGTACTCGGTCTGAAGAGTACAACAGTCAACAGGCTTTATGTAATGCCACAGGAGAGGGGCCTATACTGCGAAATCCTGGGAACAATGATAAGTCAAGAACCCCAAGGCTCCCATCCTCAGCTGAAGTTGAATTTTGCCTATCACTGACTCAGTATGAATCTGGATCTATGGATAAAATGGCAAATTACAGTTTCCGAAACACTTTGGAAGGTAACACAATTTATTCTATTATCCTCTTTCCATCTGTAAATTTATTCTCTCTGGGGTTAGAGGCTTTAAACTCTGTACTGTTTGAGCTGATTCTATAATTCCATAAAGTATCACACAAAATAAGAAAGGGAAAAAAAAAAGAAAAATGGTATGCTTTCTCCTGGAATAGCAACAGACAAAAATAACCACTTTAAAGGCATTTCATAAGAAAACAGAAACTGTAAACTAGATCAGACCCTAATTCCATCTATTAGGAAATATTGTCTCCCACTACAGTCAGCATTAGGCACAACAAAGAGATGTAACACTACATAAAAGGAGATCATCTAATAATCTCCTTACACATAATCATAGCCATGTCTGAGTGGTTTACATGTTTGCCCTGGAACATTCTGTCTTCCAGAGACCAGGTATCACAAACAGGAGGGTGGCTTAAATAATCACTGTCAAAGGTATCAGAAAAAGTAGGTTTAACATGATGTTGTAAAATTGTCAATTTGAAAAGGAGATTCAGTGGAATTTACCACAATTGAAACAGTGACTTAATTAAAGATTCAAGAATGGCAAGGTTCACGCAAAACTTACTGCAGGTTTCCTAAATCAAGTCAAACACACAGGCACAGACAAACATAACGATATATGGATATACAGACACAGAGATATTAACCTATGGTGAATATTTCCCTATTCTCATGTTTAGCAAATTAGTCACTTTTTAACACTTTGAATTCCTCTATGGGTGATTGCTGAACCTCAAGAAGCCTGACTTTGCCCCTACACTCATTGACTTTAGCAAACAATCTTTGAATGTTTGTGAAATCTTACTTCTTCATTGACATAGGATCATAAAATAGTTTAGGTTGCAAGGGACCACAAAGGTCATCTAGTCCATCCTCCATGTGGTGAGCAGGAACATCTTTAACTAGATCAGGTTGCTCAGAGTCCCATCCAACCTGACCCTGAGTGTTTCCAATGATGGGGCATCTACTACCTCTCTGGGAAACCAATAAAATAATATTCTTCTTAATATCTAGTATAAACTAGTCTTTTAGTTTAAAACCATTGCCCCTTTTTCTATTGCTACAGACCCTGCTAAAAAGTTTTTCTCCATCTTTCTTATAAGCCCCCTTTAAGTATTGCAAGGCCACTATAAGGTCTCCTTGGAGTCTTCTCTTCTCCAAGCTGAACAACCTCAGCTCTCTCAGCCTTTCTTCATATGGGAAGTGTTTTAGGCCTTTCATAATTTTTGTGGTCCTCCTCTGGACCGTCTCCAACAGGTCCATGTCCCTCTGTGTTCAGGGCTCCAGAGCTGGATGCTGTATACCAGGTAAGGTGTCACCAGAGTAGAATAAAGGGGCAAAATCACCTCCCTTGACCTTCTGGGTCATATCATAGTGCCATCTGCCAATGACATTTGAAGAGGATCATATTTTAATTTGAATAATGCCAATGACACTACATTCAAAAATATCTCTTCTAGATAAATTTTTCCTCCAACTGACTTCTTTTGTTCTGTGTAACAACTCTTCAGAAACTGAAGAGCATTTGTCTTTCTCCCAATGCAGGTTATCAAGCTCCAGTTCACCATTGTGGTCATTTGGAGCCTTTCAAATGCCATTCAAGGCATAGTACAGTTGCCATGAATAGGTTCTAATAGAAGATGTGATTTAGATAGTTATTCTAAGACATACAGCTTAGATAGCTACAGAAGCAGCATATATTGTCTTGGTCATGTTGCTGCATGGCTTCTAGATGCACAGAGCTAGCACAAAGCAAGGGCAGAGCGTGCCTGTTGCAGTAGTCCATCCAGATATGCCCTCCTTGACATGCACCACAGCCCTCTCAGAGCATCCATAGAATTCATTCTATGGGATTTAAAAGGGAAGAAAAGAGACTGAGTGGGTCTTTTTCTCCTGGAAGTGAGTGCGGACATTTACAAGTCCTAGGATTCATGTGGAATGAGCTTTAGAAACTGTACACAGTGAGGAAAATCTCAGTAGGGTAAGGCTAAGATAATGAATGTCCCCTCCTTATATACTCAGTAGACATGAAACTAAAAATAAATACAAAATCAAAACAACCTGATATTAGATCCTCTCTATTCTAAGGGAAGTCCTGATAATAAAGTAACCGTGCTTGCTTGTAGTTCAATCTCAGTGCAATTACCACATCTATGTTGTCTAACTTAGATAACCTACCTAAAGGAGATCTCCAGTGCTCAAGAGCTGATATGAAAGACAGTAAAAGTCAAAAGAGTGATGTTATTTTTTCTTTCTATAAGACCATTTCATTAAAGCCAGAGATAATGGGAGTGAAAGTGTGTCCACATCCTTCCATGATAAGGAACTATTTTCGATCATGACTTTCTCTGAACATGAGCCAGATGTGGCTCAGTAGGCATTTATCTATATTACCATAGAGATGGAGCTTATATCATTAGACAATGTTATTCCAGGAAAGTTTTTTTAAATTTCTTTTCTTTTGAGGATACATATTTTACTAATCTGAATTATTTCAACACTTACTGGAGTTACTCTAGATTTGCAAAAGATGACAAGAACAAGGTCAGTGACTGTGATTGAGTAGCTCCTGATTTATACCAATCTGAGATTTACTCTCAGTTTTAGCTCTATACTGGAAAACATCTGTCATCACCTAGTAGAACTGATCAAGTACAAGAACTTCCGTGCAAAATTTTGTGCTCTTCGATGCTTAAGTACACTGGAACAAGGATGGCACGTTTTTACCCCTTGAAGAGTCTGGTATCAGCATCAGTATGAACAGATACCAATAACATAGACTGAATCTGTTTGACTAATATAAAATGCTGCTATAGAGATGACACTGAAGAGCAACCACAGCTACCATAAACAGCAAAGTTCTTTATTTTTCAATGAAACAACAGCTCACTGAGACTGAACAAATGTGTTTCCCTCTCAATCAGGGGCAGAGCAGTTTCTGCTCTGACTGAAAATGCAGAGGTTAAAAAATATTTGTACATTGACCCTTGAAGTGGAAATAATTATTTTAAATAGCATTTGTTGAATAGTGGCCCTAAATAGAGGACACCCTTGACTTCATTGGACACTTCATAGATACAAAAAGAGAATGGAAAATCAATCTAGTTTATAAGCATTAGGTGAGAACAGAAATGGATTAGCTGACTGCAAATGAAATAATGGAGTTTCTTTTTTGTGCAGTTCAACTTCGGTGTGACACCTTGCTACTTCCTCAGAACAAGAGATGACTGAAAAACCTAATTTCTTTTTCTTCATGAGAAAATCCCACATTTCAAACTAATTTATTCATGGCAATTTGAAACCCGACTTAGTGTCTCCTAAGTTTTGCACAAATTGACAAAAGAACTTTAATTTTTATTAAGTCTAGAACTCTATCACTTTCATTATTAACAGATTAACTCATGACACATGGTGTCAAGTCATAGAATCATAGAATCATAGAATCTCCAGGTTGGAAGAGACCCATCGGATCATCGAGTCCAACCATTCCTATCAAACACTAAACCATGTCCCTCAGGACCTCATCTACCTGTGCCTTAAACACCTCCAGGGATGGTGAATCAACCACCTCCCTGGGCAACCTATTCCAATGCCCAATGACCCTTTCCATGAAAAACTTCCTCCTAATCTCCAGCCTAAATCTCCCCTGGGCGGAGCTTGAGGCCATTTCCTCTTGTCCTGTCCCCTGTCAATTGGGAGAAGAGGCCAGCTCCCTCCTCTCTACAACCTCCTTTCAGGTAGTTATAGATAGCAATGAGGTCTCCTCTCAGCCTCCTCTTCTCTAGGCTAAACAACCCCAGCTCTCTCAGCCCTCAAGCCATGTGATAACATTTCATTGTCTGTCACAATTATGTATTGCTACTACTCTTCTGTCAGGAAATAATGGAACAAAATATCAAACATTTCAAAATGTGATTTCATTTTAGTAGGACCTTGTCCCTTCTTTCTGAAGTTTTAGCCTACAGCCAAATCCCTTACCCAGCTTAAACCTCACCCTCTGGATAAATTTTTGTTGCTCATTGAGAAAGTGCTGTCAAATTGCAGAGGATCATTACTAGAGAACTAGAAATACTGTTCAGCCCAGAACACTGTAAAGCTCCACAGGAATAATTTTAAGTAAAAAACCTAGATGGTGACATGGTCTAAATTAAACAATTAAAACCTTTCATGTACTGCAGCCCACTAGACCAAATTCTGCAGATATTCAAGCTTCCTCACTCTAGAGAATGTAATAATAAAATTGCTTTAGAAAACATGTAAGATTTAACCCTGAAAAAAATCTTATGAGATTGCCAATGGTATGGAAACTCCACAAAGGTAAGCCAGAAGGGTATCTCTAACTTGAAAGACAAGCAAGGATGTGGTCCTAAAATTCTTACATCTATACCTTCTTTGAAGTAGAGGTATCTATCTGACTTGAATGTCTCTAATACGTGAAATACTTATTAAAGAAAAAGAATCATCCTCAGGGTGACCAGGTCTAACTACATTAGGCAGTTGGACTCAGACATATAGTCATAGAATCACTTAGGTTGGAAAAGACCTTTAGGATCACTGAGACAAACCATAAACCTAACACTGCCAAGTACGCCATTGAACAATGTCCCTAAGGTCCCCATCTACATGTTTCTTAAATACCTCCAGAGATGGTGACTCAGCCACTTCCCTGGGCAGACTGTTCCAATGTTTGACAACCCTTCTGGTGATGAAATGTTTCCTAATATGTAATTTAAACCTCTTCTGGAACAATTTGAGGCCATTTCCTATCATCCCATCACTTGTTATTTGGGAAAAGAGACCAACACTCAGCTCACCGCAACCTCCTTTCAGGTAGTTGTAAAGGTTGACAAGGTCTCCCCTCAGCCTCCTTTTCTCCAAATTGAATGACCCCAGTTCCTTCAGCCACTCCTTGTAAGACTTGTGCTCCAGATCCTTCACCAGCTTTGTTGCCCTCCTCTGGAGACACTTGAGCACCTCAATGTTGTTCTTGTAGTGAAGGTCACAAAACTGAACACAGTATGCAAGGTGGGGACACACCAATATTGAGTACAGGGGTACAATCAACTCCCTTCCCCTGCTGGCTAACACTACTTGGTTTCAATACATAAAGCTTTGCACTTCACTGATTGTACAGGGACTCCTGTGTTCTCAGCTATTAGATTGTCAAATCCACAGTCAGCATGATTAGATACTCTATTAAAACAAGGACATAGAATCATAGAGTCACCGGGTTGGAAGAGACCCACAGGATCATTGAGTCCAACCATTCCCACCAAACCCTAAACCATGCCCCTCAGTACCTTGTCCACACGTGCCTTAAACACCTCCACGGAAGACAAGTCAACCACCTCCCTGGGCAGACCGTTCCATT
This sequence comes from Coccyzus lansbergi, assembly GCA_033558105.1. Lineage (NCBI taxonomy): Eukaryota > Metazoa > Chordata > Aves > Cuculiformes > Coccyzidae > Coccyzus > Coccyzus lansbergi. Next base: position 2,055,455 of record JAUMJK010000267.1, on the reverse strand, counting down.
GCCTAATGACACTTTTGAGTCAAGAATTTTTTCCTTATGTCGAGTCTGAACCTCCCCTGGCAGAGTTTGAGGCCATTCCCTCTTGTCCTGTCCCAAACAATGGCATGTTCAATGAGAACCACATATATATCATCCTAAAATCTGTCAGGCAGCCTTCATTTTGAGCAGAATCATTAGCTCTTCCTACAATAAACTTTGAGCTAAATCCCTATCTGATCTAGTTTGGCCTGGCTCCAGCAAATCTACTTCAAATCCACTAAATCACTGTTGCTGATTTACAAGGCAAAGACAGATTGGGCACATCTCTTAAAAATATGATTGCTCTTTTATTGAAATCACAGGTAAAACTTGCATTCACTTCAGTGATGCATACCCTAGTGGCTATTTCTAATTCACCATAATTAAGTAAGGATTTAAGAGGATATTCTTATACTGACTTGAGTATTTAACAGCTCACTGTCACCAGGGACAGTCCTGCTTCTTTATGCAATCTCCTCCATCCAAGACAATGACTTTCCCTCTTCTTTTAGGTACTAGCACTAGTTCTCATCTAGGAGTTGGCATGTGTGACCTCTTCTCAAGTACCATATTTTAGGAACTCTCCAAAACAACAACACTCAAGAGACTTTCATCCTGCAAGTCTGACTGTAGAATATTATTATTTGCCAAATCCTTTTGTAAAGATTAGAGGCTGTATTGACTCCTATGAACAAAAAAATGTGTTCTATAGACATAAACTATGTTGAATGACTATTATATGATGAAATACAATAGCCTATTTTATCTTAGGAACGTTTAAGTATCAAGATCAAAAACGAAATTTTTGATCCCGTGCAGGAGTCTGTACTAGGACAAGTGCTGTTTAATATCTTCATTAATGATATTGACAGCAAGACTGAATGCACCCTCAGCAAGTCTGCAGGTGATACCAAGTTGAATGGTGCAGTTACCACAGTGGAAGGAAAGGATATCACCTAAAAGGAACTGAACAGGCTGGAGAAGTGAGCCTCTGAGAACCTCATGAGGTTCAGCAAGGCTAAATGCAAGGTCCTGTACCTGTGTCAGGGCAATTCCCAATTTCTATACAGGATGGGGGATGATGTGATCAAGAACTGCTCTGCAGAGAAAGACTTGGAGGTGCTGGTCAATGAGAAACTCAATATGACCAAGCAATGCGTGCTCACAGCCCAGAAGGCCAACCATATCCTGGGCTGCATCAAAAGAAGCGTGACCAGCAGGTTAAGGGAGGTGATTCTGCCACTCTGTTCCTCTCTTGTGAGACCTCATCTGGAGTACTGTGTCCAGTTCTGGAATCCTCAACATAAGAAGGATATGGAACTGTTGGAACAGGTCCAGAGGAGGACTATAAAGATGATCAGAGGGCTGAAGCACCTCCCATATGAGGACAGGCTGAGAGAGTTGGGCTTGTTCAGCCTGGAGAAGAGAAGGCTCCGAGGAGATATTAGAACAACCTTCCATTACCTGGAGGGGCCCACAAAAAAGTTGGGGAGGGACTATTCACAAAGGCTTGTTGTGATTGCATGAGGGGTAATAGCTATAAACTGGAGAGGGGCAGATTTAGTCTAGACGTAAGGAAGAATTTCTTCACCATGAGAGTGGTGAGGCACTGGAGCAGATTGTCGAGGGAAGTTGTGGCTGCCCCATTCCTGGAGGTGTTCAAGGCCAGGATGGATGGGGCCTTGGGCAGCCTGATCTAGTGGGATGTCTCTGCCCATGGCAGGGAAGATGGAACTAGATGATCTTTAAGATCCCTTCCAACCCTAACTATTCTATGATTCTGTAAAGTGAATACAATTTCTCAGCATGAATAAATGTACACTCATAAATGTCTGCAGGGATTATGCTACTTTTTAATAGCCAGACACAATGGACAAAGAAATTTTAAAATACAAAGCAATTAAGCAGTACATTTGCTGACATGCTGCATTAGCTACTTGGCAGGAGTTTTAATTTAGCTTATTCTAATTTCATCTTCGCTATGCCTTTGAAATATATTAGCACTCCTCTACGGGTTTTCCTTAGCCCTTGTCGAGAAAGCTGAACAGAAATGAAGCAAAAATAGGTACTTTGATCTTCAGTCTTACTGGAAATAGACTTATATGTGTTGTCATATCAGCAAATTATTTCCTCTTGAATATACAGGCTTTGCTGATCCAAGGACTGCAATATCAAACATATCTCAGAGTGGTTTGCATAATGCACTTCACATCTACATGAATGGCTCCATGTCCCAAGTACAAGGCTCAGCAAACGATCCTATCTTTGTACTACACCATGCATTTGTTGACAGGTGAGTTTAATTCTCCTTAGTAAATCTAATTTATTTTGTGTTTTTACAGTGTGTTCTTCACTTACACTTCAAAACTGCAAATATTTTACGTACCTTTACATGCACAGCATTTTCAGAAATGTGGAATTAAGCTCTGCTAGTATTTGACAGCAAATGTCTTTCCCAGGTGTCTGTATGTACAGTGGAATAAATATAACTTGAAAAGTTGACAAATGCATTCAGCTTTTATTACCAAGGTAAAAATAGTTCTTTGATGATGTCATATGATTAATATATATGGATGTGTACATCAGGAAGTTTGGACCAAAAGTGGGTGACTCATTTTAACAAGACTGTAATCAGTTGGAGCAATTCGTTTACATTCTAAATGTCAGTACTGTTTTAATTTCTATTCCATAAGGAAAATCCAAGTGTGCTATTTATAAATAAAGCAGAAAAAAAAAATCTGTATTTCAGTGTGACAAACAATACTGTAACTTTCTTTTGATCAAAGAGAAGAGTACAGCTGTGCAGAATGAAAGGAAAACAAACAGAAGGATATCGTGCCTATTGATAAGAAAGGGTAGGGAGCAGAGTTTTGCAAGACAAGACTGAAATTACCATGTTAAGAACAGCATTCCCAGATTTAATGATGACCTTAGAAAATTTTGTGTAGTTATAATATACATGAATGGCTGCAAACCATTTACTGTGGGCTGCATTACACCAAACTGTGATGAGTAAAGAGCTGTAAAAGAGTTAGCTAAGCAAAGGACAGTAAAAACCACACAAATAACACTTCTTCTGGAGCAGTTTAAATCTTACCAAGCTTCCTGTACTTTCCCACCATGCACTGACTGCGACTTGGCTACCACAATGCTTTGAACAAAAGAACTACTACCCTCTAAAAACTTTCAGTACTTCTTAATAGATTTATATGTGCAGAAACCTACTGTCTGAGACTGCCTGCACATGGCAAGGCACTTGTTTATATGTAAACCAAAATGGTTTCTTTATTTGGGTCACTGAGGCATGCAGCACGGAAGAGATGCAGATTGCATCTTACATACTTCATCTTGCAGTGAAGTTCTTTACTTTCAGGCAGTTCACACCAAAACTCTTATATAAAACTTTATTATAATTAAATGAATAGCTAGTCAATGTAAAAGACAAATTTGAAGTTGGTCTTTTTGTCCTTATTTTAGATATTAAATGAGCCTAACAGTTGTATTGTTTATACCTCATCCATCCTGAAATAGGATATCAAGACTTAGCAGGTCACTCAGGCATCAGTGGAATGGTTCCTTCAAAAGCTGACCCACCTATCTTCTGCTTCTAATACCATAGGTTATAATTAGCCCTCTGGAGGCGTCAGTTTTGAAATTCTTCTCTGTACAAAGCTTTTCTTCAGAACATTTGAAAAGTTAAACTGCATAGCTTAGCTGTGTTTAGCATCTCTACACATTCCCTGCTTGACGGGATGGATGCACAAGAGTTTTGTGTGTGTCATTATAAATTTTGAGACTAGCACCTGGAAATTAATCTTCCAATATCTAGACTATCAAAAAATGGATTAATTGATCAATCAGAGAAAAAGAAAGCAGAAGGGAACGTATTATGCTCTGCATTTTCGAAAGAAATATTTTCCTCTGACATTCACACCTACATATCTCTTAGCTCCCACTCACTGAAGGGCTTAAGTAACACCTTGGGCTTCAAACTGACCACTCCCACAAAGGAGTTTCAGTCATAGTCATCATGATCCCATGGAAATATTTTTCATGTAGTCGTTAGCCATTTTAGAAGGCAAAACTATCTTCAAAGGATAATATTAAATCCTTCTAGTGTTTAAGAAACTGCATAGGCTCTGTGGGGGCAACACAGATAACCATGATGCAGCCTCATCCTGCCTGTGGCACAAAGAACATTACCAGTACTCTGCAGTTGCTGTGTATTTGGTCTTTAGTACACACGGATGCCAAAACTAATAACAATCCTTCCTTTTGTGTAAGTGACAGAAATGCATTAGCATGATTAGGGTTACTTAGCAGCCTTATCCATGACAGATTAATCATTCTTGTAGTTATAATTAATAAGTAGGTGACTGATAGGTACCTACAGTACATTTAAAAAAACCTGTTTCTCCCCTACATAGGCTTTAAATCTGAAGGGTTGTGAAGATGTTCTTTTTCTGAGGCAAGTAAGAATACAAAGAATATAGAAAATGGGAGAAACACTCTCTACAGCAGCAGAAGCACTTTTTTTGTCCTTATCAACTTTTCTCATTTGGGCAGAACACTTTTGAGCCAAACGCTATCACTAAATCTGGCCAATGGATTTTTAACTAGCTTTTAAACTAAATGTTCTGCCAAGGACAGCATCTCTTCCAGGCCTTGGTGAGGACATGGAGAATTGTGAGATGGGGGTGGTTTACTGGCAAAGGTAGTAAAAACACTGAACACCAGCAAACACAAGTCATCTGGGTTTTGCAAAGACAGGGAGTGTCTCTGTGTCATGATCCAGCACTATGAGCATCTATATCAGACCCAGAAGAGGGATTCCTCACTCCACTGCAAATTTCTTTGGTGAAACTGAGTGTGTAGTTTGTTCTAACAAACTCTCATCTCCTGGAGATGTGTTTCCTTCAAATTTATTTCAACAAGGCTTTTGAAGGAGCTGTTGATCCGAGCTTCAGCTAACCCATCTGTAAAGTGGGTGATGTTAGATGCCTACGCAACAGGGACGTTGTCAGGGCAAATGCATTAACGACTGTGAAATGCTCAGTTACAACCATAATAGGAGCGACAGAAATCAGGCAATAGATCATTTGAACTGATTTTTACATAGAAACATATGGTACAGGGGAGGATAAACAAATGTATACAGAGTCTGCTGACAGGTGTGAGCCAAACATTAGGAGCTACTTTCCAAATTGAGCAACAGTCAGCCTCCCATCTGCTGCCCCCTACCCTTTCCTACCCAGACCTGATGTACAAAATGAAGTTGGTTAGAGCAGAGGTGTAGTTAAGAAGATCTCTCAGGTGAAAAGCAAAGCATTTACTGACAGACACTCCCTCTTTTTTAAGTTATTCTCTTTCAGCAGTGCAGAAGAATGAAGGTACCCAGGCAACAGCTTTCTTAGCAATGATAAATCAAGCTCCTTCTTACTTGCTAGCTAGAATACCTAAAGATCAGATGTCAGTATCTGGTAAAAGTGGGTGACCACCTGAAAATTATTAATTCTTAACTGAATATTTAAAGGTTAAAAAAAAAGAAAAAGGATGGAACAAAATATACACTCAGCAAAAAAGCTTTTTTAGCTGTGCAGCATTTCTTTTAATTACAAATCTCTTTGCTATTCAGATACACTCTACAGTCAGCACAAGGGAATAACGAGGGAGGAGCCAACCCACTCAAGCTGGAAGGAGCAGCTGCATAAGCAGTGAAAGCAAGGGTCCACAGTCCCATTTGAGTTCACTAGGGTGTTTTCTCTGCTCTGAAAAAAGAACTCTTCATTCTTTGTCAACTTTTCAGCCCATCCATCCATCCCTATAGACACAGAGTATCTTCATCTGTTCTCACTGCACTTCTGCCCTTTGAATGCTTGTGAAATCTTTCTTCAAATTTGTTCTGTGTCTGTCCCTTCCTTGACTTCCACATCCCACTCCAGCAGTTACCCTTGCAAACTGCAAGAAAAACTAAATGGCAATGGGGAAAATAAATTGCCATTTAAAGTCTCCATACTACTTTATGTTAGTGCATACATTATGCCATGTATATTACAACTAATGCAATACACCTCAGTTCTTATCTCACTTCTAAGTTCTGTAGCAATGGACAGGGTTTATTACAATAGTGTGGCTGACTTGCAAAAGTCCTGATATTAGGACAAGCAATTTGGATCTGATTTTCTAGAAACACAAAATAAGTTACAGATTTCCAGTTCCTTGTATCTTTAAAGTCTAAACTATTAAACTACTATTAAACTATTTGTAGAGCTACACTCAGATTTTTAGTTCTAGTGGTGCCACACTACAGGACCTTTTTCTCCATCTTTCATGAGCAATAACACAGCTCAGAATACTATTGCAACCATCATTGCATCATCTCTGTTTATGTCTTTTCTTTGCTCTCTACCACATTAGATGAACTAATGGTCTCTATTTTCAAGTCTTCTCGTTGCCCATCCCCAAATCATCCCTTATTCATTGCTATGGAACTCACTGACCCCTCCAATAAGTTTCTGATATCAGTCTCTGTCTTACATTTGTTTGGCATTCAGTCAAGTCCCTCCATAAACCTCCCAGCTGGGACTTGTTCACCCTGCATATCCACAGATTCAGTCACAATTCCTTCTTTCAAAATGACACTTGCAGAAAACCTCAGACATTAATAAACTAAAACCTTTTCTTTGTGGGTGGACAGTTGTGGTCCCACTGCATGGTTACCTATTCATACTCCCATCTGTTTGTATCCTTCTGTGGTCCCTTGTACAATGTGTAAATTATAAGCTTTGACTGTCTAACTGCTCTGGTCTGTGCAGGGTGCCCAGTATATTCTTAGCCTCTGACTATGGTTCTTAGGTATCAAAACAATGTGAGCAACAGGAGATAGGAATCGCTGCATTACAGAATTTACAACGACAAGAGACAGGTGGACATCCCTAAGCTGAACTTCTTGGTTGAGTTACTCTTAGCTTGCCATCCCAAGGGACTAAATTCGTGTACCAAAGTGGCAAAAACTTTAAGGATGGAGGTGTGTGTATATTTGTGTGTGTGCACATGAAGTGAGCTAAAAGTAATCAAAGCCAAGTATGAGGTCCCATAGGAAATGGAAAGGCTTTCATTTACAGCTGCTCACATACAAGGAAACTTTCAGGAAAGTGAAGGAGAAATTCTCCAATTTCAGAATCCAATGAAAATGCTAAAAATTCTGCCTAATCGAGGCAAAAGTTTCCATGCTGTTTAGCAACATCAGTCACCATAGACTCCTCAGCAGGACACTAAAATAACCCCTTCTGCTTCAGGAGCAGTATGGAGCTGGGAACTTTGGGAAATGCCTCATCTGAAGATCTAACAATAAAACATTCCTTATTGTAATACTTATCAGTAAAGTGTACATGTACAGAGCAATCAGTTCAAAAATATATTTGAGTCTACGCATGCTAATGTACATGCCAGCACCACACCATTCCCTAAGTCAGCTTCATGGACCCTTTCAGCACTCTCATGCCAGTCTCTTCTCCTTCCACTTTGAAAAAAAAAAAAAAAAGAGAGAAAGCTAGCTTAGCTTTATGTGAAAAGTCATTTTGTTGGAAAATACTTTAACAAGAGGAAATTTGATTTTCACTCTCAGAAGATGTCAAAATAAAAGCTTCTTTTTTCACTCTGTTTTTTAAACAGAACATTTTCATTTTCTCTTAAATGTCACCTCATTTTTTTTTTCAAATTAAAAAAAGGCATGAGAAAATCCAAGTTGTTCTCTTGTTTTGAAATGTTGACAGGAAACAGGAACTTTTTTAGTAGTTAAAAACTATTTGCTTCAAGGTTTTTGAATATTTGGAGCGAAAACAATCAAAAGGAATCAGTAGAATTTCTTAAGCCAACACTAGGTTTCCAGATTTGTTAATACATAAAATGCGATTCATTCTGTATCCTGAAGTGTCTCCAGTGAAAGACAACAGAGACAAAACATAAGCCCAAGGAAATTTTGCTTCCATTTGATTTATAGAAATTTAGAAAGACCACAATAAGTGACTTAAACACAACTGAAAAGGCGATTGCAGTACAATATGTTAGCTAACAATAAAGCAGTATAAAAAGGGAGAAGTCACTGCATATACCCTAAATATAATACTAATTTTCTCCTTTTATATGCGTAGAGCTAGACTCTTACTGCTTTCTAAGGTATGTTTCCAAAAATGATGATACAGTCTGAAAGTCATATATTTCTGGAGCTGAATGAACTCTGACTTGAAACCACATGAAATGTGTTAGACAAAGGAAAGTTAAGAGCTGCCTTTAGCAATATAGCTCCTCCCACAGTGAGGCCAGCTCCCTCCTCTCCATAACCTCCATTCAGGTAATTGTAGTGGGCAATAAGGTCTCCCCTCAGCCTCCTGACTCAAGCTTTATCAGCACACACAATCCTCTACAACAAGTATGAGATACAGAGCAGAGCAGTAGTGAAGGGGTAAGAAACTTGAACATGGAAATTCTTAGCAATGAAAGAAGGAAAGAATTTATCTTAATTTTACTTCCCCACAGGGATGTCTACAAATGTGCAGGAGGATACACACACCTTGTGTCACCACAAGCCCTCAGCTAACGCTGAGCAGGACCTACTAACCTTCCCCTCAATCTCTCGGGTTTAGTAGTATGTTCACCAGAGCTACTCAGCTTGTTTGATGGAGCTGACTCACTCAAAGTGGGCTCAGTATGTGGGTAGAGTGAGTTCACATCTACTGCAAAATACCACATAAATATATTCGTGGAAAACAGAGTGTAAGTGGGAAGGTTGGGATGTTGCTGAGAAACACAACTCCCCAGTACATCTCCTTTGATATCTCTGTGTCTGAGGCCAAAAGGCAGATCGTACTGGAGCTGGACTCTAACAATCTATGTCACTAAGGCTGGTTATTTCCTGCCACTGCAATTGCCAAGCAACCAAAGGGGTGTAGGAGCAGCCTTGGAGGATCACACCACAGGACCATCTAACCTGGATCATGGCTACAGTGGTGGCCAGAAGCAAAAAGTTTAGAACAACCCTCCTCCAGACAACATCCCTGCTTTGCCTATTAGACACACAGGAGCTGAGTCCATGTAAAACCGAGAGTTACACCTGTGTCTAAAGCAACCCACATTCCTAAAGAAGCCCTCTGGATACGTGCAGATAGACTGAACAGAATCAGAGACAGAGAGAAATAAGGACAAGGAACATGATCTGGAGATAAATTGTCTTTTCATTCATTAAGCATATACAAAAACCTACAGTGCTGCTGATCCACTTTGCTTTATAGGAATGACAAGAGGAAGGTTAAACAGTCATTTTCTGGATTATATCTGAAATACGGTAGTTGATAGTCTCATCTACATTGTTTCAGGCTAGGTGGCTATAATGACCCATTCTGCTCTTAAAATATCAATAATATAGGAGATTCGGCTCAAATAATCCATTAAAAGTGCATGCTTCATATCACTCTTACTGCAAGATTTTCATTCAGACAATGTGGTTATAAAACGGATCACATTGTATGCTACATATTATGCAAGCAATTAGTGTTTTTTGAAAGGAAAGGTTGCTTTGCCCTACAATATAGGAAAAGCCACACGGTTAGTCTTTACTTATTCTCTTAACACTGGAGGAGGGGAAGGTTCTCTCTGTGACACAGAGATCAAGACAAGCTCTGAGGCAGACAGCTAACAGAGCACTGAATTTCCTTCCTGCAGTACTTCTGCAATAATAGCTGCTGTAATTGTTCAAATTGTAAAAAAATCACAGCAAAACATGGTACTTTTCTCACCCACGTGTAGCTACCTTCTGTTCATCAAAAGAAATGATCACTTTCCTACCATAGATGTGATTTCTATATCACATGCCCTTGTGAACCTCAATAATGACAATCTCTCAGTCTCAAAAGAACTGAATTACAGAGCACAGGAGTAGGTTACGTAGAGTCAGTTCAGTTGCCTTCACAGCAGTCCATTTTAATCTGCTTGTTATCTTTCTCTTCAGGAGAAACTAGTTATTAAACTTTGGAGCAGCTGGCATTTGTACTATCTCTTTCTTCAATTGATAACTTTCTGTTGGCTGCAAATCATGGCAGAAATGAACATTAGCAAGTTAACCCAGGATATGTACTCCAGGAAATGGAATTTTCTCTTTTTTTTTTTTTTTCATGCAATGTATGGTTGCACTTGTATCTCCTTGTTACAAAGCACAGAGAACATGCTATCATGTCTCACATATACCTCACATTCTCACACAAGTAACTTTGCAGCAATGGACAGTGCTGCAGTAATCACAGACTTTGAACTGGCACTTCAGTTTTTCTCTGTTTTTTCCCTTTTTTTTTTTAAATAAAAATACATGTTGCTTGCCAGATTTCTTTTAGAGAATGTCAGGTATCGTAATACTGAAACATATCATATAATTGAGCTCTATGGAACAACATTCAGCTTTCTTTCTGATGTAGTCAACCAGATCTAGTCTCACTCTCACAACTAAATGAATGAAAGGAATGAAGGTCTGTGTCAAACCTGGTGCAACTAGCGACATGGTTTCATATTTAAATGTGATAAAGTCATCAGTGGGTTATAGAGCTGAACAGTGTGCATGGATTTATCAGGCTACTGAGAAGCCGCTTTAAGCCTCCTTAACATGGCACGTAAGTTAAGATGAAGAGACAGTTCTGCTCTCCAATTAGTGCTACCCAGAGGTGTTCACCTCTGTTCCTCCCCTGTGCTACTATTGGCCGTCATGACAAAAAATTATGAGTAAGGTCTGTGACTTTATCTCACCTCAGCTACCCCAGAACAAATAAAAACAAATGAGATGTTTGATTTTAAATCAAATTAGTTCTTTAATCCTGCTTATGACACGGTTGTGTGAATGCTTACAGAGAAAGGAATGAAGGAGTTAAGGAACATTGTCTCCTCAGTAGTTGTACAGATCTAGAGTGAGCATGAATCTTCATCATAAGGGGGCTGTAGTTCACCCACTTGGGAAACCTGCAGTATCACATGTGTTCCTGGTTACATGGCAGAGAAATCAAACCCTCTTCTTCCTTCTTTCCCCCTCTTCATCTGCCCCTCAATTGTAAGGTAAAGCACATCAAATTAAACATCTTGAGGAAAATCTTCCTCAAGGGCCCGTTGAGTGTACATTGTATGACAATGTCTCTGCAGTAATTCAATACAAGGAAATCCTTAATTACAGATATTTAAGCTCTGATTTCTTCTCCTACACTGCAATCGGTCAAACACAGATCTGATTAATACTGTGGAGGCATGCTCTTGGGTAATGTCTCTTACAAGAGAAGCTTTACATTTTCTAGTTTTTAAGATTTCTTTCCTGCTAGCAACACCTTTCTTTTCAGAACATATAACACTACCTAGAATAGCATGAAGCTATCCAGTCTATATACAACGGTGCTCTTACGCTCTGCTTGGTATTTCCCGCTGGTAACATAAACCCATTTATTTCTTGACTCATCCTTTTATTAGCTATAATCTCATTGCATATATTATTCGTAGATTAACATCAATGCAGAAATATAAATTAGTAGCCTTTTTCTAATCATCCTCAAATCAATCTTATTTTTCTCCCCTCACTCTTTAAACCAAGGTGGTGTTTTTCAATTAATTTTGCACGTATTTCATTTCACTTTGTAGAATCTGATATGTACAGAACAAGGAAAATATTCAGGTTTACTTATATGCAATTGAATGGAAGTGATGCATCTATGTCTTTTATAGCTAGCTTTATTTTTCTCTGTAAATCACCTTACCACATTAAAACATTTTGCAAAAGCAAAGTATATTTCCCTTGAATGAAAATTTGAACTAACAAAGCATGAACATATCAGGTAGGAGTCTTTACAATTTTTTATCACATACTAGTTCTTCAGACTAATTACTGCTGGTACACACAAGTATTAATCTCCTTAACTGTTAGTGAGATCTGTATACAGATATATAGCAAGAAACTTAAATAGAAATGAAACTTCATGTTTTGCAATGATATGACCTGACTCCAAGAAGTATTATAGTCTAGTAGGCACAAAGTGGCCCCGTAGCTGAGGTTTCACTCCACCACAGCATGTCTAGTATGAACTCAGACAAGTATTCTTTATTTTGTGTCTATATTTTCTGAAATAAAATGGGAATTCTAACACTTCCTAAAATTTCTCTAATACTCAGGAAGAATATTCTTTCCCTTCATGGCTTTTTGGGAATCTTTCTGACCCTTTAGCTATTTCTACAACAAGCATGTGACTTCTGACTAAATCAGAGAGTTTTAATTATAGTGGATTTATCATTTCTCTAGATCAAATTTTCCAGTGTTTAAATTCAATGGGCCTTTTTTTAGTCTAAATCAAATCTATTCTACAGTATTAAACTTTTGTTTAATATGAAAAATAATTTTTACATAGATTGTTGATTGTCAAATCTAGTAATTCTAAAACTTTTAAAATTTATTTTACTAATACACCCACTATAAAATAATTTCTGCTTTGGACATGCAATACAGAGAGACTAAGTCTCTCTGAGCTCTAAACATGAGACAGGATATCTTTCAAAATTTAAATTATTCTTCTATCCTGTTCAGGTCCTTAGTCTCTTCTTGGGTCGTGCATTTTTGATTACCTTGATTTCTTCAAGCAAAGGAAGAAACCTTCCGGACAGAAACAGTCTTTGCTCTAATCTGCACAGAATTATATTTTAATCAGTTTGAGGCCTTTAAATAAAAGCTACTGAGTCACTTTTTCTTGCATTAGGGCAATCACAAGACTGATATATAATTCATTTATTTCATTTCTATATTTTAATTTCCTGTTTCTTAAATCCTGATTGTCCATGACCCTTCTAGGTAAGAGTAGTCAGTCTGGAGGGTTTATGGTTTACTCCCACTAGACCTCAGATTGGGTTCTCCCCATTTCCATTCACTGAATAAAATTCCTGATGGCTTTTGATTAGCTCTTTTCATCTTTCCTTTATCTCATCTTGTTTCCCCCACCATGCTTACATCCCATCTGTTCTCTTCAGCACTGCCAACATCACCCAAATGATACCAGTCTATCTGGGACCGCAATGCTAAAGAAGTCGGGAAAATGTCACTCCTACCTATACAAATAGCTAATTAATACTCTTTGTCTACATGATGAGGAAGAAGGAGACCAACCAGATTGTTGTAGGAGTTGAACAGATTTCTCTGTTACTGAACTTCTGCCCAGTACTTCTTTTGCACAGAAGGAATATGGAGATGAATATCACAGAACCCTGATCTGAATCCCTAGGTTTGTGTTACCTTTAGTCTCATTATATCAAGAAATAGAGGCAACGTGGAATTTCATTCATAGTCTTTCTTTGCTAGGCAAGGGGAGGATATAGACGTTCATACGAAAACGTAATAGCAATGTTTTGCCAAGATACCCAACAATTCCAGGGAGTTCAGGTCTGCTATTCTGCTGCAAACCTGACATTTATACCAGGAACATTGTCAGCCCATGAAGGGAGCAGCTAATTGCATCAGCATTTTGTCTCTCTGCATGTAGCTTTAATTTTTCAGTCCTAAGCACTTCCAAGTTCACAACTACTGAGCAAAACACAGGAAGCAAGTATATATCTTCTAGGTACTAAAAAGAAACAACTTACAACATGACTGCTTTTAAGGGAGGAAAAGAAGAACTTCTTTGAACTGTAAGTGAATCAACATCTGATGATGGAAGCACTGAATTCTCTCTGTCATGGAAACCACATGCCTGTCATCAGGAAAATGCAACTGTGCCTGTAGACTAAGGCATATGAAAGAACTATCAGATGATCCATCGTAGCTCTTCAGATGTGTTCACATTGCCTACGGGAAAGGGCAGCACTGCATGAAGGAGAGCACATTTGATGACAACTGCCTTAACTGTAGCTAAGAGATGGAGAAATGATCTTATTTGAGGAATAAAGTATCCTACAATGTATAATTCAGTAATCTCAGTACTCTGAAATTAAAGTACAGTGTGGTTATTTTCTCCAGATACATTTTGGGGTTTTTTTTTTTTTTTGGTTTTTTTTTTTTGTCTCAAGTCTTTTCAGTTGAGAGAAGTCCCCAAGGACAGGAGCATTGTGCACCTCTCTGTTATCTCATAGTGCCCAACAAGAACTCTTTCCATTTCAACAGAGATGTAGCAAGTCGTATACCCTCTCCATGGATTTTCTCCCCATCTAGATGCAACTGAGTGGTTTATTTTTCCACTCAGTTGGGAAATCTTGCTTGAAAAGCAAGGTTAGGTAAGGTTCCTTCTTTCATCACTTTGCTTACAAAACATGAGCGAGGCAAAGATATGGTGGTGTCCCCCATTTAAAAAGAGATATACAAGCACACGAGGATGTAAAAAATACTATCCTTGTATTAAATCTGTCAGTTTCCTCAGGCAAAAGAAGAAAAACATGAAGATCCTCATGAAAACGTAGAGCATCATGAAGTATCTTGCCAAGGAAAACAGAGAGAAAATATCTTACTGAATAAGCTGGAAACAAACTTTTAAGTGGAAAGAATGAATGCAACTTCACCCAACTGCTTTACTAGCAAGCAGAATATGATCCTAATCTTCCAAAACGCCCCCCTCTCCTAGTCATGTTTCCCTTCCCCAAAAACTAAAGCCAAGAAAAATGCACAAGGCCAGCTATTCTAAAAGGAGTAATGGAAGCTATGACAATCAAAAATGTCATGGATGTTTCTGAGATTTCTACAGTGATGTACAGATAAGCTAGATGAAACAGATTTCAGTAAAGACTATATAATTTTATGCTGGCTAAAGGAAAGAACTGTTCAAAAACAGCTGAAGGAATTATGCAAAATGTCTTACGCATCAGCACAAATCATCATATCAGTAACTGGAGGCATATGATTGCTTCTGAATCTAGAGATCAGCTGTAAGAGCACACAAGTCAATGCTCCTGCTCCTGCTAAAACTTTGTTGTCTAATGTGGGAACCACAAGCAAATAAAGGAAGCCAAAATTTCATATGTTCATTTCCATGGAAATGCTTTACATTTGTATCCTCTTTGAAAGATTACTGACCTAAAGTTTCTTCTTGTAACTGCTTATGAAATTGCAACATCAAGTCATCCAGAGAGGATGCTGCATTTCTGGGCATGTCATACAAATCTGTTTCAGGTGAATGATGACTTCTAGCTCTGAATTCTGTTCTCATCAACCCTCTGGATTTTCAGAGTCCACCTGCTCAGCATTTTCAATAAACAGACCCCAAGAAGTACCTCAGACTCCTGTACAAAGAGAAGAGTTGCCTTAGCTCCTATCTACAACTTCTAGGAAAAAAAGGCACTGATAGTCAGGGTCCCTTGCCCAAGGCACAAGTAGAAGCCAGGTAGGGAAAAGACTGGACTCCAACACTCCTCAATCCCCCCTCTCTCCTCCTGCAAACTGAACTACTGTCCTGACTTCCTTTATGATCCATGCCTTTTTAATGCTTACTGAATTTCTCTATGCTGTTCTCAGAAGATATAATCTGATTGCAGAGCTACTGTTCAAAATTTCTTGTGATAACTGCAGCTGAAGTTATTGTTTAAATTTATCCATCTGAAAGCTTCAGTTCAACGTTATTATTCTGACAAGAGTTTTTCTAGACAAGACTGATGAAATTAACTGAAGATGAGAGCCACAAATGAAGATCTTAATCAAGATTAATATCTGCATTTTTAATGGTTGACAAGGTGTATGAACATAGTGATGTATTCATCTATTGATCCTAAAAAAAGAACAAAGGCTTTGACCCTACCTCTGGTTTGATGAGTGGCTTTAATTTGAGAGGGTAAGCAGAGTGCTTCTCATCATTTCTGCCCAAAGATAGGAAATAAAATTCTACTGGCAGAACCTCTGGATACTCTGCAGAGATCCTGATACTGCCAGGCACTTGTATTTAGAGTCTGTGTTTCTGAGATAACTTGAGTCCCTGATCACCTGGTTATTAATTACAAGAAGAGGGGGAAAGTCTGTTTTTCAGCCAGCAGCCAGTGTCAGGGAACAAGATCTGTTGAGCCAAGATCTCAATTACAGTACAATCTACAAGTCTCTTTAGACCATTTCCATCCCTTGTAACTGATAAATATATTCAATAATCATTGCCTGAACTTGATGTTGATAATCCCCTCCTACCAATATCTTCTGATTGAGCCCGGGGTTACTCTTTTTCAAGTATAAGCTACATGCATCTGCTCCCCTGGTAGCATCTTCCCACCTCCTCTATTCCAACTTGGCGTATCCAAGTCTGTTGGCAAGCCAAGGTCACCATGTAAACAGCAGAGCATCAGGAAAAGGATCTAGGGTTTGGAATGAAGTGGAGAGCAGAGCAGGCAAAGAGCAGACACAGGAAGGAGAACTGAGAATATTTTGGAGGGTTGGTAATTTTTTTTTCCAAACACATCCAATAGTTAACTGCAAAATGTCAATACAAACTCTTCCCATGTTACCCTCCTTTACTATTTCTGCTTTCATGTTAAAGAAGAGACATGCAGCCCTATGCTGATAGGCAGTTAATGGGGGAAATTTTTGGCAGAGAAAAATGGAAAGGAGCAGCTGAGGTCAGAGGTGTGGCTAACAGCTTATATTGTGTTCGCACAGCAAGGGTTTGGTGACAAGGGATCTGCGGGAGTGGCTTCTGTGTCAAGATGCCATAGGCTACATCCATGTCAGGTGCAGCCAATGCCAGACAGCTCCAAGATGCTGGTCCAGCTACTGGTCAAAACTGAGTCCATCAATGACACTAGCAGTGCCTCTGTGATAGCATATTTAACAATGGGTGAAAAAAGTCTGTGAAACTTCACCTGAGAGAGATGAGTGAGAATATGTAAAACAACTATGCAGACACCAAGGTCAGTGAAGAAGCTACAGCTGGAGAAAGAGTCATTCCTGGCTGCTGACCTGCTTTTTCAAGTTTTAGAACTCATATAGCTTCTTCCTGAGGTGTTTCCACCTCCTGGTGATGTCAAACCAACCATGGTGCAGACATTACAGGCCCTATGAGGAGCGACTGAGAGAGCTGGGGTTGTTTAGCCTGGAGAAGAGGAGGCTGAGAGGAGACCTCATTGCTCTCTACAAGTACCTGAAAGGTGGTTGTAGAGAGGAGGGAGCTGGTCTCTTCTCCCAAGTGACAGGGGACAGGACAAGAGGGAATGGCCTCAAGCTCCGTCAGGGGAGATTTAGGTTGGAGATTAGGAGGAAGTTTTTCACACAGAAAGGGTCATTGGGCCTTGGAATAGGCTGCCCAGGGAGGTGGTTGATTCACCGTCCCTGGAGGTGTTTAAGGCACGGGTAGATGAGGTCTTGAGGGACATGGTTTAGTGTTAGATAGGAATGGTTGGACTCGATGATCCGATGGGTCCCTTCCAACCTGGTTGTTCTATGATTCTATGATACTTTAATGCAGGCTTGAAAACCCTTGGCAAAGGTGGAGAGAAAATAGAGGAAGGGGAATAAGACTGAGCAACTGGCAAAAAGACCATCCAAACTGAGCCAAAAGTATTTCTGAGGATGAGGAAGAAGGATTGAAGTCTTTAACCTTTTTCTCTCTCTCCTTCACAATCATGTTAATTAATAAGCAGAAAATAGAGATAGGTCACAGAGAGACAGTGAGCTGCATTTATGGAATTTAGAAGCATATTTAGCTTCTCTACAGCACTGCAGGTCTTTGCTTTGAGTAAACTTGTGTAGGAACTCAGCACTGAAGTAGCTAACCCCAAATGATTTGGAAATTATTACATGTACATGACTGTAAGCATATCACTCTGTCTCCAGGGTTCATGAAAAAAAAGCATCAAAACTGCTTTTTAATCTTTAAGAAGAAAATTTCTGCCAGTCTTTATTTTACCTGCGTTTTTTTTCCTACAGCATTTTTGAGCGATGGTTGAGAAAGCACAGACCCATGCTAGAAGTTTACCCAGCAGCCAATGCACCCATCGGGCACAATCGAGAAAATTACATGGTCCCCTTTATCCCACTTTACAGAAATGGAGAATTTTTTAAATCATCAAGAGAGCTGGGATATGACTATGAGTATCTGCAAGATCCAGGTAACATTACTATTCCAATTAAATGTCAAATTTGTTGCCCACGACCTGGAACATATCTGAAAAATGAGAAGATATTAGAAAATCCTCCTGTTTCAGATTTTTTCCTGAGTCTAGTGCCAAGTGGCACTTGCTTGTTTTAACCTTTCTGGTCTGATGCAGAGTCAACATGATATTATAACAAAAGTTCCAGTCAAAAGTCACTGATATCAATGCTATTTATCCTAGTCTATTAAGAGCAGAGTCTGACCCAAATGGTCAGCTCACAATCAGAGCTGGTGAGAAAGAGTGATGGATTTTGAGTCTACTGGTATTCCCAGTTCAGCTGTCATAGTGCAACACAAATGGGAACCAGACAGGATTCTAGACATGATTTAAAGTAAGACGAAGGTAAAACTCTCTTTCTGGCTTACAAATGGATTTTAATCTCTTAAATATCTAGAGCAAAATTCATCTCAGTACCAAAGTCCAACACAAAGTCAGTGTATCACTTAAAACATTGATTCATTGTCTTTATGCTTGCACTAAGGCTATTCATACAGAATGCAACTGAAACATTGATAATGCCCCTTTCATTTAATCAAATGAATTTTGCACTGTCTAGTGGTGGTTCTGACTTGCATTGCTGTTCAGAGGTAGTTTCGACTTGGGCCTCTTGGCCATCCTCAAGAACAAATTGGACAGAGGTGGCTGTAGCTGCTGGGGAACCTTAGGTAAATCAATTCTGCTCAGAGTAGTGATTCATATGTTCACTTGAGCAGTACAGTTTTTCTTAATGTCAAAAGAAAATGTTAAATACTGTTAAAAATGTAACATTTTCTGGAACTGATGATTGCTCAAATACTGTGGCCCAGTCTTTAATAAAACTCGCCACTGGAAAGATCAGATATGCCTCTAAAGTTCATCAAATTATATCCAGGATGTGAGATGCAGTTAACCTTGCAAAGTATTGGCCACTGAACAGGTAGGTGATTTGACATGTTTGCTGTTCTTGTTTGAAACAAAACATTTTGTGAAAGTAGATCTTTATTTAGAAGACAATTATGAGCTAAAAGTCCAATAACTCCATAGCACAAAAATCAAGGACATTTTGGCAATTCTAAGATTCTCATAGCTTGTGTTTTGCGTTTATCAAAACAATATCAGTTCTCAAGGTATCTCTGCTTTTCTGATAGTTTATTCACAGTTTCTGCATACTTGATAAACTGTTCAGTCATGCATTTAATTTCTTCACTCATTTCTCAAGTGAAATTTAGCTTGATTCATAGTCATCCAGAACATACTTTTTTTTTAGTATTTTATTTTTAATGAAAGGAATCTAGAACACTTTGATATAATTGTTAATACTATTTTAGCACTACCACCATGAGACAGAAGTTAATATTTCTCCTAACATGCTATAAACAATTTGGACAAGTTCAAGTCTTCATACAGAAAATAATGTAATATATACTTCAAATATAATATCAAAATTATTGGTTTGGTCTTATGAGTAGTATTTCTGCTTTTTATACATGTTTCTGTAGTTTAATGCCTGAACAAAACCAGAAATATTTATACATAGTTTTAATTCAACCCATTGGTTTCCTAAAAAATTCGTCCTTGAATCATTAAAAAAAGTACCATAACTTTCGGAAATATCAAGTCCTGAACTGGTACTGCAAAATGAAGCAAGCGGTAAACTATTCACCATTAACAATTCACTTCTGTTGCCTCTTGGTCTATTCATTTTTTCCAGGAGAGCATATGGACCTCAGAAAATTATATTGTTATTAAATTTTCCCCATGTTCTTAACACAGAAATAAGGAAGGTAGTTCCTTAATTGTTTTGGAAGATCAACACAAAGAGTGAAATTTAATCTCATTTAGAAAACTTGAATAATCCTTAGATATCTCTCACTCCTTTGTTAATCTTACTGAGAAGAACAGATCTAAAGCTATTTCTTATCCAAAGGGAAGAACTTTTTACAAATGGAAAATACCTGGAATCTCAAAATTTAGATACAGACTTTTCTCATTACTTGAGTGTTTAAATCCAGGCTTTTCTCCAGATAGGAATGCTAGATTCCTGTTTAGAGAAACACAGAAGTAAACAGGAACTTCCTGGTAGGAAAGCCTGCTGACCCAGTGTACTCCAGTGTACTCAAGGGACAAGAAAAAGTCTATGACTGGCAACCAGGAATTACTAGACAAAATAGGAAAATGTTACAAAGTTTACCAAAATCACAGCAGTGAAGATCTGAGTGGTTGAGAAGAGGCAGCATTTCTGCAGATCTTCCAGAAGAGGAGGAAGAGGAAAGGCAGGGAAAGAGGACAGGACAGAGCCAACGATGAGCACACAAGTAAGGTCTTTTTTGATTTTCAAGGCAGCACCTGGAGGAAAGCATCAAGGGCAGCATTTCTGAGTTATAGCACTGGTGACTTGGGAGAGATGAAGCAGTACTACACAGAGTATGATGAGCCTGGTTACAAGAAATAAAACCATGGAAAGACTCCAATGACAAAATGGCTTTTTAAAGCAAAATTATATTGTTGCTATTCCCCAGAGGAAAAGCTGATGCCTGGAGCCCTGCTTTTCCACCTAAAAGCAAATCAGTGTGTGACAGTATGTAGTTATTTTAATTACAGCTTCATTTATTTTTATACGTATGACAGCCCTGAAGCAGAAGTGGTCACAAACAGTGTGCGTGGAAATCTGTCCCTCAGGAATCAGGCACATGTCAGAGTCTAGCTGCTGGGGACCTGATCAGAGCAGAGACCAGAGTAGGCACCAGTTTTCCTTGACATGAGAACCATGAACTGTAAAACTACCACAAGTCGCATGGTTTACTCAAAATGAACATGTTAGCACGAACAGAAAAGATTTGGAAGACTGATGGCACCACATAGCAATAGCTGTCAAAAAAAATTTCTATGGCAAGACTTATTCCAATCACTTACAGTTCAGGGCCTGAACTAAGTATTTTCTTTTTTTCCTCCAGAAGTAGGAACAGATAAATCCATAGATGCAGCTTTGACTTTTCCCCAGAAAATCTCCCTCTCTCTGTGGGAATGATTTGATGGCCACTAGTTGTATAGCCAAGTGTTTCACTTTTTTTTGAAAAGCAGGCAGCTACCCATTTATAAACCCAGGAATCTAACCATCAGTTGCAATTTTTGGACACCTTAAGTAAGGATCTTTGATGCTTAGGGAAAAGCAAGGGATAAGAGCATTTTGATTACAATGTAGAAAGCCAGATTGTTCACATATGTGTTGCAAGAAGAGTGCTCAGATCTAGGGTTTGACTGCAGCTTGTTTCTATTTCTGACTCTTGACCAGTTTGGTTACAAAATCATATCAGTCGAGTAGAAAATGCAGCAACTGACAAATATGATACCATCATGGAGGGATTCTGCTGAGTCTCCTAACTTAGGAGCACACACTGTTCGCCACAAGGTGAAAGGGTGATGTTATGCGTGTAAGAATACATGGTAAAACAGTGACATGCACAGTAAAATATGGAGGCCAGGACAATAGAAAAGAATTAAAGGCAATAATATTTGAGAAATGCTACCTTGGGAAGGGTTTTACATTCACAAATTAAATAAAAGGTGAGAAGTGAGCATTTTGGTCCCTTGGACATGTAGATTAAGGTTAATTAAAACAGAAGGAGAAAACCGAAGAAAACAGAATGCAAAAAAAAATGCATTGCTCAGAAAATATAAGCAGAATTCTGATGTTTATATAATGATGTTCAATGGAGGAAAAGAAATACAGACTCTAAAAAATGGGAGTGAGGGGCGGGGGGTGTTTTTTGCTTGTTTGTTTTTAATTCTTCCTGGGAGCTAGTCAGGCATCGGAATCTACCTTTTGGTAAGTTGTTAACACATTAGTAGCATATAGTGTGGTGATGTCAGGTATCCTATATCCAGATTTCTCTCTTTTTTGAGAAATTTATATAAGCAACAAAAGACCAGTTATGAACTGTACGTGTTAACTGAGGTTGTCAAACAAAAAAGAAACAGTATTTTTATATAAATACACCCAGGAATTACTCTAAAGTAACAGATTTTTGCCAGTAATCCATTTTACAGGTGTCTCATCATTGCCAGTGAGTGGGCAGGACTCCACAGGAGTTTTTTTACACAGAAGTAAGCAGTGAAGAAAAACCCAACCAACATTAGCATTAACAATAACAATTAAATATAAAGTTTCTGTTATTTATCCAGAAATTATCTAATTATCACTGTTTCTGGAGAGGGCCATGTGATGAAAGTTGGTCATGGTTTCCTGATTTACCCAGCTTGGGTTGAAGGCAGAGCTGAGCGGGTGCAGCTTGAATTTACATTGTTAGATACTGCAACTCTACTATTGAAAAAAAAAAAAAAAACACTACCACCCATTGCACAACATCTCTTGCAGTTCAGAGACAGTGGACAGTGACTGATAGTCTTTTCCAGACTGTCATTGTTGTCAGAAGACAACAAATAAGACTTTCCAAGCTGTAATAATGAGGAGGCTCTGATGAAGTTCATGAGAGCTAAGAATTTTCTGTTACTACAAAAGGAAAAGATTCTCCCTTAAGACAGAATGAGGGACCCTATAACTTGAACACCTCCCAGATCAACTTTCTAGTTTTGATTGTAGGAGTCTTGCTGCTATTTCCTGTGACCACCCAGAGGGACACAAAAGTGAACCATGAACATGTAAGAAATGGCAGAAGCCAAATAGAAAGGACTTGCTCACCAGGATAAGAAAAATATTGCAAATTTAATCTCAAACTATATGCCTGTGTCACCTCAAGTTTTGCTTTAAAACCTAATGTCCATTAACTACTCATATTAGTAGAAAAGTGTGTCAAAAGGAATAACAAGACTGCAAACTTATCATTGGATCATATGGCAACACATAAATGACAGAAAATTTGGCCAGAGTTTTTATTTCTAATTTGTAGAATTAACCCTGGAAAGACTTTGCCATCCTGTAGTTTACATAGAAGAAATATATAAATATTCTTTTTTAAAAAATCAAATATTAACAGTCTTTTTTCGTTGCTGGGATCCATTATATTAATAACAAATTTTGACATTACCACAAAAGGAAGATCTCAGGACCTTCTCTCATTGGTTTTAACAAACGATCTTTGAATCTTTGTGAAATCTTACTTCTTCATTGGCTTTTGTTAGCGTATGAACCTCTTGAAATCTTATCCTGAGAAGGGTCCCATTTTAGGGGGAGATGTTGGTAACAATGTAAATGTGGCAAGTCTGCATTATTACCTGAAATACAGGCAACACAAATTGCTTCACTTTGAAATTACACTGCTGGAGTTCCTACCTTTCTATAACATTCATCAATCCAAACAAAATGGACTGTTTGGTATTTTTATACTATATTAAAAGAGGATATATTGAGTAAGAAATGATTTGTTGCTCTTACCTAGAACTAACACTCTATTTGAGAAGTATGTCAACAGTTGAAGGCTAAAACCATGGCTGAGGTTAATCTTTGCTATTTGCCTATCAGAAAGAGCAAGATGAGGAGGTGTCAGTATTAGTCATTAATAGGAGGGTAGATATTAAACACCAGACCAATCTGTCTTCCTTTTGCTCTGTAATTAACCTATTGACTGAAAGTGTAATTTTAACCTATGTCCATGGCAGCTGCCAGGAAGGACTGTCATTTTTCTTTAAATGCTGATACAAAAGGAATGGAATAGGCATTGGCTGATGTATAACACAAAACAGCTATGTGTCATCCCCCCACCACCACTCCCTTGACAATTTTCCAAGACAGTCGTCAGAAAGCACAGTAGCTACACTCTTGGGCCTTGCACAGTTACAGATTAACGAATTATAGTAACATAATAATTGAAACCCCAGTTTGCATGATTTTGGCTGGACACCCAGTCCACTCATAGGTTTACTGTCAAGTTAGAGTCACAGGTTAACAGATTATAGGGTGTTCTGGGGTGCTCCATCCTCTGACACTCAGGAGTTGCCATGGCAACTTTATTATAGCAATACCAAATATGTTTTTGTGTGGTAAGAAGAAACAGGCAGTAGCTGCCAGGAGATGGCTTTTGGCTTTGAGCTAATTACGGAAAATGAATAGACTAAGTCAGAAAGCAAGAGAAGGGATTGTTTGACTGATTATCATAGTATAATAAAATAGATTAATCCTTTCTGAGAGGGATTGCCATGAAACGAGGCATCTCATCATCTCAAAGTTATGTCACATTTTACAGGGAAGAAGATAGTTCAAACCTCCAACTAGTATTGATGGAGGAAATAGATGGTTCAAGGACAAAGCACTGATTTAAAATGTCGCTTATAAAACCCTCATATCCCACATAAATTATTCAAGGAAGAGAAATTTGTGATAATTCTCTTCTTCCATAATATTAAAACAGTATCAAGTTCCTGTAGTATATCGATTTTCTTTTATCATATGCATACTCCAGTTTAAGCAGGCAGATTATTTCTAATTTAGACATGTTTACATGATAAACATGAAAATCTTGAGTTGAAAAACACGAGAGTTGCAATGTCAAGCACACAAAGTTAAGAAATGTCAGCATTAAAGTTGTCTAAATAGCCATAATTCACTTTCCACATCTACAGTTTTGCACTATGTTTAATTGCACTATGGGACAGGTGGAGCACCTCCCATATGAGGACAGACTGAAAGAGTTGAAGTTTTTCAGACTGGAGAATAGAAGGCTCAGAGGAAGGCTTGCAGCAGCTTTCCAGTACCTGAAGGATGTATAAGAAAGCTGTTCGCAAAGGCTTCTAGTGATAAGACTAGGGGCAATGGGTATAAACTGGAGAGGGGTAGATTTAGACTAGATATAAGGAAGAATTTTTCACTATGAGAGTTGTGAGACAGTAGAACAGGTTGCCCAGGGAAGTTGTGGATTCCCCATCCCTAGAGGTGTTCAAGGCCAGATTGGATGGGGCCTTGGGTAGCCTGATCTAGTGGGAGGTGTCCCGGTCATGTTTGAACTAGATGACCTTTAAGGTCTCTCTCAACCCAAAGTATTCTACGATTCGATGACTTTTCCCTAGAACCCTACCTCATTCACTGCACAGCATAGACAGCACTCATTATGATGTCCAATTCTTTTTTCTTTTGATTTTCTTTTTCTCAGTTATGCAATGGGCAGTCTAATATATTATTTCTTGCACATTTCTAAAATGCTGTCAAGAAGATGTTTCCTCTAATCCTTTTACTTGATGCCAATCACTGTAGTAGCTGCGTCCTGCAGAAATATTAATTTATAGTCACAATACAAAGGATTCGGTAAATGATACTATCCTTATTTGACAGATAAGAAATGAATTATTAAAGCAATAATGTACTTCATGCCCAGAGGCTTGTGGGGTTCCCTCTGAAGCATCAAGAACCTAATTTTGTTGTATTTCTTACTGTTATATAGCATTTTTATGTCTAATGAGGTCAGAAACAGAAGGTTGAACGTGCATACTGTTGCAAATACAATCTCAGAATGCAAAGTCTGGTTAACTGGAAGTCAAAAATCAGAGGAATAGAAACCAAACTTTGCCCAAAGTGAAACTGAGTTGCAGGGACAAATTATATCCAGCCTAAACTGAGCCCGAATTTGAATTGCATCTCAGTAAGTGCTTCAAACATCAAGTGCTAAGGATATGTTAACCTTAAAGGTTAAAAACTGCTGCAAACCAAAAGTATCTTTTCAGAGCACAGTGTACATAACAGCATAAACTCAGAAGCACCATGATCCAACAAGACTTATGGGATTACTTGTCTGGACACCAGCGAAAATGCAAGATGGCAGGAAGGCATTTATAGTCTTTGTGGGATATATCACGTTAAATATGGTTGATTACATCTATATTAGTCTAAATGCATGAATCCTCTTGAAAAATAAACCACTCTCCTAGAGAAGTTGCCCAAAGAGGTGCTTTCCCTCCACCACCGCCCCCAGTAACTAGTAATCACAGCTAATAACAGTAATTATAGCCACAATTGGGAGATTTGGACTCCAAATCCTCCTCGTCCCAAGGGGACACATATTCCCTTTTCTTAAATTCATACCAACATATCGTTGGGTGCATTGTGAGCAGGACACTTTCCAACTCCTATAGTGAAGAGAGCCATAATGAGAAAAACAGAGGTGCAGACATCCACATTCACACCACAAAGCAAGAAGACAACTGATCATTCAACCAGTGAGAAGCTGCCCTGGATTCTCCAAATAAAGAGGATTTCTTCTGCAAAGAGTGACCAGAGAATAATTGTGTAGTGCCCCTAACTACATGAGAAATATCAAATGAAAAGAATAGGGCTAGCGGGGGGAGGAGGGGGGAGGTGATATCAAAATTATAGCAGAAGGAAGATTTTATTTTTATCACTGAACATGTAGTTAAGGCAAGGATTTTCTTGCTGCAAGAAGTTTAAAGATCAGTTAGAAAAGCTGATGGAAGGGGAAAAAATATCTCCAATGACTATCACATACAACAACATCACATCTGGTTCAGGAAATCCCTAAGATGCAAATTGTTTGAGGCTGTTGAAGTATTTTGTGAGAGAATTGTGATAGAATTCACCTGTTCTTAATCTTCTTGGTTATTGTTGCCAACAGGATGCTGAGCTAGCAGGACCTTTGGCCATACTCTATGAAAATACCTGGGTTATAGTCTTACAGGTTTGACAAAACCCTAAAGAACGCTGGGCACAGTGAACTCTGTTCCTTCCTTTAATATGAAAATTGAGAAGCAGAATACAAGGATTAGAGAGATCTATTCAAAGTTATTTGTTACCTTCAGTCAATTTCTACAAATGTAGTCTCTCTTTTCACTCAGTCTTCCAGTACCATCTGTATAGAACTTCCATAAACTGACACCATATTGCATTATGTAAAAGGAATTTTATTTTTCTGGTTTTGCAGCGCTTGGTTCTTTCCACGATTTTTTAATACCCTACCTTGATCAAGCCCGCCAAATCTGGGTTTGGTTAGTTGGAGCAGCTGTGATCGGAAGTGTCATTACTGCTATGCTCACAGGGCTCATTATGGCCTGCCGGAAGAAAAGAAGAGGAACTTCTTCTGAGATACAACCCTTGCTCATAGAAAGTGAAGATTACAACAATATGTGTTATCAATCCAACTTCTAGAGGCTCAGAGATTTCTAGTAACTCAGTGGTGTTACTAAGGTGCTAATCAAGCATGCCATGTTTGATTCATGTTTACAAATACCTTGTTGAGGTGTGCTGCATAAGCAAGATGAGTAGTCTTCCTCCCCAAGCCTCTTGTAATCTCCAATGTTGTAGTATCTTATCAGATTCACTGCTACAAAAATCCCCAGATCCAAAATGTCATCCAAAGAACCCCATTTATTTCCTATGCTTGATTAAATAATATTCCAGACCACTTCGTGTGATAGTGTCTCTACTCTTTTATTTGCTCTTTTACAACTGTAGACTCCGGTCCTGTGGTACAACCCCTGTGTTTGGTGTATGGATTTATTGAGAGGTGCCAGACTCCACCATCATTGCTATGTTGATTCTATGTTTGAATGTAAGAGCATAAATAGCCCTTCGTCATAGCAAGAAAAATATGTGGTGTTTCTGAGCACAGTGAATGACACATAGGCACATTTTTCTTCTAAGATAGAAATATTTTCCCTCCAGCTCCCATAATGTTCTGCTTGTTTCGACTGAATGACATCGGTAGCAGAAAGTGGGCTGTTGGAAACTACTTCACACTTGTCTCAAATGCTGTAGTTGGTTGTCTTCTTTTAGGAGATGAAACCTAGTCTCACCACACCGACCCCTGTTCAGTTTGACTTACTGATTGCTTGTGCTATGGATGACTTCTCTTTGCTCAGGATGTGTATATTCCATAGAGGTTGCCCATAAAAAGGTGTTGTGTGTTGACCTTAACTGTACACTAGGAGCCCATCAAGGTGCTCTATCACTCTGCTTCTCAGTAGGATAAGGGAGAAAAAATATTACAAAAAGATTGCAGGTTGAGATAAAGACAGGGATATCATTCACTGAATCACAGAATCACCAGGTTGGAAGAGACCCACCAGATCATTGAGTCCAACCATTCCCATCAAACACTAAGCCATGTCCCTCAGCACCTCGTCCACTCGTCCCTTAAACACCTCCACAGAAGGTGAATCAAGCACCTCCCTGGGCAGCCTCTACCAGTGCCTAATGACCCTTTCTGTGAAAAACTACTTCCTAATCTCTAGCCTAAACCTCCCCTGGTAGAGCTTGAGGCCATTCCCTTTTGTCCTTGTTTCTTTTTGGGAGAAGAGGCCAGTTCCCTCCTCTCCACAACCTCCCTTCAGGTAGCTGTAAAGAGCAATGAGGTCTCCCCTGAGTGTCCTCTTCTCCAGGAAAATGTAAATACCTGGAAGTGAAAAATCTGTTCTGTCCCCAGCTCCTGTCTCACTGCATATGACTGAAAATCACACCCTCGTGCTGCCCAGGCCTGATTAAAAGAACATTAACTTCTAAAAATCCAAAAGCAGGCTTAAAAGAGTTTTCGTTTGCATTCTTTTTGTCCACATTTTCGCTATCAAGAGATTTTATCCACCGGCGTTTTCAGTAGCAAAACTGAGAGGAAGAACAGGTCTTTTAGAGGCAACCAAAGGTCCTTTTAGAGGACACACGTCAGCCATCACTGTCACAGACAGAACAGACTTGACTTAGGAAAACACATTCAATTTATTGCCAATCAAAAGTAAGAATATGATAATAAGAAATAAAACCAAATCTTCAAATGCCCTCCCTGCAAACCTCCTTCCTGTCCTGAACTTTACTACCAATTTCTTCCTCCTCCCCCTGAGCAGCGTAGGCGGATGGGGAATAGGAGCTGAAGTCAGTTCATCACATGTTGTCTCTGCTGCTCTGGCCTTCTCACACTCTTCTCCTTCTCTAGGATGGTTTGTTTCCATGGGATGCACTCCTTCAGTAACAGACTGCTTTAGCATGGGTCACCTATGAGATCACAAGTCCATCCAGGAGCCTGCTACAGCACAGGCTCTCCACAGGTTAACAGCCTCCTCCAGGATACATTCAGGTCCTCCATTGTGGGGTTTTCCATGGGCTGCAGGTGGGTTTCTGCTCCAATGTTAAGCTCGACAGGTTGCAGGGGAAGAGCCTGGCTCACCATGGTCTTCACCATGGGCTGCGGGGGAATCCCTGCTCCTGCACCTGGAGCACCAACTCCTCATCCTTCTTCACTGACCTTGGTGTTTGCAGTGTTGTTTCCCTCACACATTCTCAGTCCTCTCTCTTGACCGACATTGCACAGTAATTGCTTTTCCCTTCTTGAATATGTTATTGCAGAGGCACTACCACTGTTGCTGATGGACTCATCCTTGGCCAGTGGTGGGTCAGTCTTGGAGCTGGCTGGCATCTGTTCTTTTCACAGAATCACAGAACAACCAGGTTGGAAGGGCCCCATCGGATCTTCTAGTCCAACCATTCCTATCTAACACTAAACCAAGTCCCTCAATTTGCACCCCAAATCAGGCAGCATCATGCTGGAACATGCATGCTGCCTCCTGGGCTGGGCTGGGGTTGGTTTTCATCCTGGATCAGCCACTGCCTTATGTCCTTTTGTACATGTGTAAATTTCTGTTGGCTTCTCACAGAAGCCACCCCTGCAGCTACCTCACTACTAAAGCCTTGGCCTGCAAACACAGTACACAAGGTATCTAATCACAAGACAAATCTTAAATAAAAAGAACAACTCAGAATTTTTTGGTTGGTATGCCTGTGGGGTCCACAGTCCCAATGTTAGAATGTAATAGGAATACATTGGAGGTGTGCGTCTTAAAAATGCTGAATGTCCAGCTTTGAGACAGCCTCATTTTCATATTGGTTAAGGTAATTTTTACCATGTGCTATCCCATCACAAAGGACATGAACAAGAAGTCATTTCTGATTCAGCTTCTCAGCGGTTGCCATCATCCTCGCAGAAGATTGCCACCAGTGTTCCCTGGACCTCCTTGTACTGGCCACAACAACTCATCATCTGTGGAAGCATGGAAGTGAAGCTTTGGCTCATCAAGTCTTCTAAATCCTACTCTTTGCCAGTTCTTGATCATCCCTCCTTCCTCAAAAGCATAGAATGCATAAATCATCCCTTGTGACCAAACCTTGTGACCTATTAGTTAAAGGCTATTTATGTTCTCCTCAAAACATCTATCAATTCCCAGGTAAGATTTTTCCTTTCCTTTTTCTTCAGCAGAGAGTCTAGTAGTCTTTTCTTCCCCAAGGAGTTTCAACACAGAGATAACCTAGCTCTAACTGATGAAAGGGAATTTTTATCCCCTTCATATATGCAGGCATACCCCCGGGCATTTTTTTCCCTTTAATTCCTACTCACCATATGACCTGGAAACCATGCCTGCTTTGAGAAGAAATAAAGAACACAGTAGCCCTGTTTCAAACAGTCAACATAATCTGTGATTGCTCAACCAAGTTGGTTTTCTCCCTGCTGGCTCATTTTCCAGAACAGGGGGATGGTTTGCTCCTGAGCTGCTGGGATTTTGTTCTTGAAGAGTACTCAACCCTCATGGACTTCCTTGCCCTTAAGGACTTTCTCCCATGGGACTTTATCAACCAGCCTTCTGAACATTTGAGAGTCTGCTCTCTGGAAGTTTAATGTGACTGTTCTACTAATCCCTCTCCTCACCTCACCTAGAACTGAAAATTCTGAAAAAAGTAATCTCATGATCACTTTGTCCCAGGCATCCTCCAACCATCACGTTCCCCACAAGGCCTCCTCTGTTCACAAACAGCAGGTCCAGGAGGGCACCTTTCCTTGTTGGTTCACTCACTAGTTGTGTGATGAAGTTGTCTCCCATGCACTCCAGGAACCTCCTAGACTGCTTCCTCTCTGCTGTATTGTACTTCCAGTAGACATCTGGCAGACTGAAGTCTTCCACAAGTACAAGAGCTAGCGATCTTGAGACTTCCCCTAGTTGTTTATAGAAGAGCTCATCATCTGCTTCTTCTTGGCTGGGTGGTATATATAACAGACTCCCATCACAATATCTGTCTTCTTGTGGGCTCCTCTGATTTTAACCCACAGGCACTTGATCCCATCATCACCATAATCGAGCTTGATGGTATCAGACCACTCTCTAATACAGAGGGCTACACCACCACCTCTCCTAACCTTCCTGTCCCACCTGAAGACTTTATAACCTACCATAGCTGTTCTGGAAAAAAGGCCATGTTCTGGAAAAAAAGGCCAGCAGGGGAAAAAAACAGATTGGTTGAGTAGAGAAGTCTTGATCGACATTAAGAAAAAAAGGAATATTTATAGGCTCTGGAAGAGGGGACAGGCCTCTTGGGTGGACTACAGGAGGGAAGTGAGGCTGTGTAGGGAAAAAATCAGAGGGGCTAAGGCTGAGCTAGAGATCAGATTGGATAAGTCAGCAAAAGACAACAAAAAATCTTTCTATAAATATATAAACAGTAAAAGGAGGACAAGGGAGACCATACAGTCCCTTTTGGACTCAGAGGGAACAGCAGTGACAGGGGACGAGGAGAAGGCTGAGGTACTTAATGCCTTCTTTGCCTCAGTCTTTAATTGTAAAGAAAGCTGTTCCCTCTTTGTAGAAACCCCAGAAATAGAGGAGCAATACGAGGCTCCCATGGTCCAAGAGGAGGTGGTCAGAGCCCTGCTTGGCCAACTGGACACCCACAAGTCTATGGGGCCAGATGGGATTCATCCTAGGATTTTGAGGGAGCTGGTGGATATATTGGCCAAACCCCTTTCCATCATCTTCCAACAGTCCTAGAAGACTGGGGAGGTACCTCTGGACTGGAGGCTGCCTGATGTAGTTCCCATTTACAAGAAGGGTAGCAGGGAGGATCCGGGGAACTACAGGCCAGTGAGTCTGACCTCAGTGCCAGGGAAAGTCATGGAACAGGTGATCTTGAGTGCTATCATGAAGCACTTCCAAGAGAACCGGGTGATCAGGCCCAGTCAACATGGGTTTACCAAAGGCAGGTCCTGCCAAACCAACCTGATCACCTTCTATGACAAAGTCACTCAGCTGCTGGATGAGGGAAAGACTGTAGATGTGGTCTTTCTGGACTTCAGTAAAGCCTTTGACACAGTTTCTCACAGCATTCTGCTACTGAAACTGTCAGCCTCTGGCCTGGACAGACACACACTCTCCTGGGTAGAAAACTGGCTGGATGGCTGGGCCCAGAGAGTGGTGGGAAATGGTGTTAAGTCCAGCTGGAGGCCAGTGACAAGTGGGGTTAACAAGGGCTCAGTGCTGGGTCCAGCCCTGTTCAATGTCTTCATCAATGACCTGGATGAGGGCATTGAGGGTACCCTTAGCAAGTTTGCAGATGACACAAAGCTGTGTGCAAGTGTCGATCTGCTGGAGGGTAGGGAGGCTCTGCAAAGGGACCTAAACAGACTGGACCGCTGGGCAATGTCCAATGGCATGAGGTTTAACACGGCCAAATGCCGGGTCCTGCACTTGGGGCAAAACAACCCTATGCAGAGCTGCAGACTGGGAGAAGCCTGGCTGGAAAACTGCCAGGAGGAGAGGGACCTGGGGGTATTGGTCTATAGCCAACTGAACATGAGCCAGCAGTGTGCCCAGGTGGCCAAGAAGGCCAATGGCATCCTGGCTTGTATCAGAAATAGTGTGACCAGCAGGTCCAGGGAGGTGATTCTCTGTATTCAGCACTGGTGAGGCCGCTCTTTGAATACTGTGTCCAGTTCTGGGCCCCTCACCACAAGAAGGATGTTGAAGCTCTGGAGCAAGTCCAGAGAAGAGTGATGAAGCTGGTGAAGGGGCTGGAGAACAGATCCTATGAGGAGCAGCTGAGAGAGCTGGGGTTGTTTAGCCTGGAGAAGAGGAGGCTGAGAGGAGACCTCATTACTCTCTACAACTACCTGAAAGGAGGTTGTAGAGAGGAGGGAGCTGGCCTCTTCTGCCAAGTGACAGGGGACAGGACGAGAGGGAATGGCCTCAAGCTCTGCCAGGGGAGATTTAGGTTGGAGATTAGGAGGAAGTTTTTCACACAGAAAGGGTCATTGGGCACTGGAACAGGCTGCCCAGGGAAGTGGTTGATTCACCTTCCCTGGAGTTGTTTAAGACACGGGTGGATGAGGTCTTGAGGGACTTGGTTTAGTGTTTGATAGGAATGGTTGGACTAGAAGATCCGATGAGTCCCTTCCAACCTGGTTGTTCTATGATTCTATGATTCTATAGCTGCGCTCCAGTTATACGAGTCATTCCACTACGTTTCTGTGATGACAACAACATTGCAGTCTCCTTGCCCTACAATAACTTCCAGTTCCTCCTGCTTATTGCCCATGCTGGGTGTATCAGTGTATATGCACTTCAGCTTGGCTGCTAATCCCTCAGTTCTCATAAAGGGAATAGTGTTCATTCTCAATTGACTGGTCCTTGGAATATCTAACCCCTCAGTGCCAGTTTCATCCTTCTTATCACCAGATGTACTTGTCTCCACTTGCTCTGAGGTGACATACTGATGGTCTTTGCCAGCACATCACCTCTCAGGAACTGGAGTTTCACTTCCAGGTTCACTCCTGACTAGTCTGGCTTCATCCCCCTCCCCCTTCACATCTAGTCTAAAGCTCTGTTTTTGAGCCCTGATAGATTTTTAGTGAGGATTTTGGTAGTCTTAGGAGACAAGAATGCCCCATCCCTAATAAGGAATATTGGGGGTGCATGGGCCAGTTCATGATCAAAAAACCCAAAGCTTTGCTCCTCATACCAGGTTTGGAGCCAGGTATTAATCAACTGATTCTTCTTGATCTCTTGTTCTTCATTCCTTAGTATTCTCTTAGCTTCATTCCAAGGAATGACACTACTTGTGTCCCAGAGCCCTCCATCATTTTCTCCAGAGCCCAGAAGTCCCTCTTAATTGTCCTCAGCTTCCTTTGCTGTATGTCATTGTTGCCAATTTGGAATACTAGCAGAGGGCAATAATCTATGGCTTTCACAAGGGAAGGAAGTTTTCTAGTGTTATCCTTCACTAAGGTCCCGGGCAGGCTGCAGACCTCCCTGTGGAGCTGGTCTGGACTGCAGATAGGGCCCTCTGTTCCCTTTAGAAGGGAATCCCCCAAGACAATCACTTTCCTTATTCTCAGAGGTTGTTTTGATGGTCATTTGAAGATGACACAGCCTAGGGAATATTTCTAGGCTGTGGAAACCACCCTCTTTGCCTGTGGGGAAGGATTCCATTTTGCAGAGGTTTGTATTTACTCTGCAAGGGAAGCTGTGGGTTTGTTGTCTGAATGGGGCTTTCTGTGCTGGGCAGGAACTTGCTGCCATTCCCCATGTCTTTTTCCCTCAATCTTGCAGTTGGTAGATGGGTAGTTCACAGCTGTGCTTGCTCTGGCAGCCTGCTTAGTTTGTTAGAGGG
Source organism: Coccyzus lansbergi (assembly GCA_033558105.1). Taxonomy (NCBI): domain Eukaryota; kingdom Metazoa; phylum Chordata; class Aves; order Cuculiformes; family Coccyzidae; genus Coccyzus; species Coccyzus lansbergi. The sequence goes on along the minus strand of JAUMJK010000267.1, from coordinate 2,020,960 downwards.
CTCTATTCCACTGGTCTATTTCTCTCTTCCACTCCCTGATAGTCCTCAGCCTAGTCGCTTCCTCCCTCAATTTGGAATAACATAATGCCATGAGGCCGTGCTTGCCATGTAGTCTGATTGAATTACAGCAGGTAGAGTTTAAACCCAGCCCTACTTTTACCTTTTCTTCTATCTGGCCAAGGTGACTTCACACATTGTGTCTCCTGTTCTCAGATAAGAAACTTTCTGTTGTCATCAGGCAGCTGACTCAGGCTTGGGATTTAGTTCTGACAGGACCAGTGCTGAAAATGGGATATTCCAGTGCTTGGAGCCATGAAATCTAGACATGATACTGTGCATGTAGCCCATGAAAGCACGTGCTACCTTGACACCAGTGGGCATTGAAGCTAGATTTGAATGCAAGCACTCATCAGATGAGGATCCCACCAGCAATGTATTTGCAGAATAAGCAACATTTTGTTTCACATAATGAAAGACAAGTGGTGCTTGGGTGATGTTCAGAAATCTCCTACACGACACGTAGCATCTTCATTAAAACATACTCAGTGCTGTTTGTCTCTGGCCTTTGCAGGCAGCTATTACCCTGTAAAGCCTTCAGTTTTCTAGCATGATGCCTTTCATAGAATCGTAGAATGGTTTGAGTAGGAAGGGACCCCAGAAGTCTTCTATTTCAACCCCCTCTGCCATGGACAGGGACATCTTCTTACTAGATCAAATTGTTCAAAGCTTCATCCAACCTGAACTTGAACACCTTCAGAGATGGGGCATCCACAGCTTCATCCACGACTGTTCCAGTGCCCCATGCTAAAAAAAATATATCTAATATCAAATCTAATTCTACCCTCTTTAAGCTTGAAATCATTACCGCTTGTCCTATCACTGCACTAGTCAATAAAGAGCCGCTCTCTAAAGGCTCCCTTTAAGTACTAGAAGGCTGCTATAAGTTCTCTCTGGAGCCTTCTCTTCTCCAGCCCAACAAGCCCAACTCTTTCAGCTCATCTTCATGGCCCTCCTCTGGTCTCACTGTAACAGATCCATGTCCTTCCTGTGCTGAGAGCTCCAGGACTGGATGCAGTACTCCAGGTGAGATTTCATAAGAGCAGAGAGGGAAAATCACCTTTCTTTACTGGCTGGTCACATTTCTTTGGATGCAACCCAGGATTGATTGGCTTTCTGGGTTGCAAGCCCACACTGTTAGCTCACGTTGAGCTTCTCAACCACCAGAAAAACCAAGTCTTCCCTGATTGAGTGTCACATTTAGTCAAGGCAGGACAATGACCAGCTGTTAGTCCTTTTTATTCTTTTCTCCCTCCCACGTTTTCCCCAAATTTATATTTGTAGCACCTGTCTTCTCTATTGAGTTAAATCTGTAATTCACAATGTGTGTATACATGTGTGCAGGGATGCAAGTCTCTTTGAATCAGTCTCCATGGTGACCTGAAAATTGGCAGCAATTAGACCTGTTCATTAAAAATGGCCCTTTACTGCAATTTTAGTAATAAACTGTGAATTAGATATAAAATGCCTATTATAACTATAGAAAACCAAATTATTTCCGTATATCCATCTTGCATTCATTAGTTTTTCTGAAGTCCCATTTTATTTATGGACATTTCCCCAGGAGTCTGCCTGTTACATCCTTCTCTTGAGTACATCAGGCATGAAGAACTCTGATGGTGACAAGAAGTTCTGGAAATCTACTGGATTAGTAAATCACGTAGAGAAACTAGCTCTTTCCCTGCATACAGAGAAAATACCTATTGAAACAAGAACTCTGCAATAAACATTAATACAGGATCCTAGCTGCGGGTTGGCACTGTGGATTATCTCCCTTCATGAAACTTGTTTCAGCCTTACAAGACTTCACTCTCCTATCATCCCACACTGCCTTGTTTTATCTCTCAGGAAAAGGAATTCTTGAGTGCTCTGTGGTGAGATTGTCCCACACTAATGAATCTGGTATACCAGTAGCAATGAAAAGCAGTCCATGGGGTGATACCTACACTGTTGATGTCTGAGCATGTCATGCATATTTAAAAGGAATTTGGATGTCTAAAACCACTTCCTTGCTTTTCCTCATTGTTTTCTAGTAAGAGAAACATCCTTAAGGAATAATATAATAATAAGTGCATAAGATATTTTCAGGTTGATGACATATTGTGAAAAAAATTTCACACACTTTCCTGCAATCTTAACCATTGTAAAATATTTCTGGTTTGTACTGTTGGAAAATTTAAGCACAATCATTTCATTGTCCTGCATTTTCAAACTGCTATATGTCTTTCCCAAGCACTCCTGACAACAGTGTAATAAATATGAATAAAGGAAAGTAGTCTGCAGAGCTTCTAAACTCTTATGGCAGAGCCACGTACCAGGCTTGCCTTGCCTTGCATACCAATGCAATTCTCCTTGTAATCAGATTCTGGTTTTCTCCACCAGTAACTGATGATGATGAGCTCTTCTGCAACATTAATGTTGTTATTCGCATCCTTTCCTCTGTGCAAGCTATTGTGAATAAATAGTCCATATGCATCACAGAAGAAAATATGTTTATGGAAAATGTCCTAAAAGATTAAGTTCATTGCATGTGACCCTTTCATGCAAAGTGTGAAAGTGTGGATCTGCTGGAGGGTAGGGAGGCCCTGCAAAGGGACCTGAACAGACTGGATCGCTGGGATGAGTCCAATGGGATGAGTTTTAACACGGCCAAATGCCGGGTCCTGCACTTGGGGCACAACAACCCTATGTAGAGCTACAGACTAGGAGAAGTCTGTCTAGAAAACTGCCTGGAGCAGAGGGACCTGGGGTGTTGGTTGATAGCCAATTGAACATGAGCCAGCAGTGTGCCCAGGTGGCTAAGAAGGCCAATGGCATCTTGGCTTGTATCAGAAACAGTGTGACCAGCAGGTCCAGGGAGGTTATTCTCCCTCTGTACTCAGCACTGGTAAGACTACTTCTTGAATCTTGTGTTCAGTTCTGGGCCCCTCACCACAAGATGGATGCTGAGGCTCTGGAGTAAGTCCAGAGAAGAGCGACGAAGCTGGTGAAGTCCTTATGAGGAACGTCTGAGAGAGCTGGGGTTATTTAGCCTGGAGAAGAGGAGGCTGAGGGGAGACCTCATTACTTTCTACAACTATCTGAAAGGAGGTTGTGGAGAGCAGGGAGCTGGCCTCTTCTCCCAAGTGACAGGGGACAGGACAAGAGGAAATGGCCTCGAGCTCTGCCAGGGGAGGTTTAGGCTTGACACTAGGAAAAAAAAATCACAGAAAGGGTCATTGGTCACTGGAACAGGCTGCCCAGGGAGGTGGTTGATTCACCTTCCCTGGAGGTGTTTTAAAGACAAGTGGGTGAAGTGCTAAGGGACATGGTATAGTGTTTTGTCACAGATCTGAATGTGGCAGAAAGATCTACTAATAAGGTCTTGAAAGCCTGGACTGTCTTCTAATAAATTTACTGGAAGATTGGCAGGGTGGAAAATACTGTTCCATTAATGGTACTTTGCTAAATTTACTGTGGACTATTCATTGGCAGATCACCTGGGTCTATAGATCAAAACATATACATAGTTAGGTAGTTGGAAAAATACCAAACAACCAAGATCATGACAGTATCTGTATACAGAACAATTTATTGGTATGAGATTTTTGGTTTTTAACTGAAGCACAACACATACCACAAAGTGATACAGCCATTAGCTGAGAGCAAAATATATATACTCATGGCAATGGAGAAGTGCTATGTAACTGTATTCTCATTATAGTTGTAAAAGTTTCATAGTATGTGTTTATATGCGTGTAGATAAGCCCCATAAAGACTCTTTTTTCCCTGCTCCCCTCTCATATGGATGACATTACAGGCATTTATATCAAGAACAAGTGAATATGTGAGTTGTCGAGTCAGAAGAGCAACAATTTGTTTTTTTCTTTGATCTTGTCAGTTAATGCTACAGTGACCATGGAAGATACAGACCACCAGAGAATCCAGCTTCCATGTCCTCTTTTACACCATCAGGGACTTGAGATGCTACTTGGAAATTCGCTTTAGTCTTTTGCTTCTACAGCCTGTGGTCCCAATTATACAAACCAGAAGAATGACTTTCAAAGCACCAACATCCTGTTAACATTCAGGACGAATCAGACTTCTGACAACTCTCATTTAAGAGCCTAAATGAAAATGAGGCATTTCTCTCTTCCTTACTGCTACCAGTGAAATTGCTTGCCATTTCTGAAAATCAGATCACTTCTAGTCAGAAAGACTTCACTTTCAGTGGAACAAATATGCTTAAATCCACAAGTCTGGATATCAAGACTTAAAATTTATGGCCTCTTGTCTCATCCTAAATGCTGTGGCACTCTAGAGTACCAAAACCAGTTGTATGCAGGGAATCTTTCATTTTAGAAATTGTTTTTAGAGGTCTGGATACAGATGACAAACCAAGGAATTACTGCAGTCATCATAATTAAAGTGATATTCTGCAAGGTGACACACTACTGTAAAAAGTTACAGGAAGGCTCATTTGGAAAATTTGGGCTAACAAAATTAATTTTCAGGAAAATCATAAAAAATATTTTGGGAGAGAGACAGGATAGTTCATTGGTTATTCAGGCCACCAGTCATCAGCCGACAATGCACAATTTCAGATTAGAAAGTGCTATAAACCTCAGCCTAATGCTTATGCATGTGCTAAATAAGAAACCAGAAAGAGTAATGATAAATTATGAAGCCATTACATTCATGAGAATTAAATTTGGGAGGAGCTGGAAAAGGGAAAGGGATGAGAAGTGCAGATTACTTTAAGTTATCTTGCATACAAAACTGATGATGTTTTCAGGAGAAACAATCCAAGTTCAGATGATTAGAAATTATTCCAATATGCCATTCTTCACCCCTCCTGTAATATCCAAGTGGCTGTAATGTGCTTTAGGTCACATGTGCTAAGTATCAAGTTCTCTGCAGTTAACTAGGCTCTAACAGGATCGCGTGGTTGCTCCCCAGCTTTCAGGAGGCTGGTGAAGTCAGCAATGGGGTAGCTGTTTTTTACCACAGAATTCAGAATCAGGAACAGGTAAGGAGCCACTTATGTGTGCTCTTCAGATGGTCTCAACTTTGCAACACACTGTTTTTTCAGGTGGTTCTCCAGCTGAGACAGAGAGCCAGTACATACCTAACTAGCATCCACATTTGCAGCCCATAATGTGTTGTGTTCTCCAAAGAAATATATTCCCTATAACATCAAAGAAGGGAAAAAGAAGGTTTTCAAACAGATTTTCTATACTGAAATGCAAAAATCCATGTGAGTTTAATCAGGTCTCCCTGGAAGTCTTTAAAGGCTTTCACATTTCCCCACTGATTATAGGAGAAAGGTATTCATTTAATTTAGGAGATTTGGTTCATTAAATAACTGAAATTCATGAGAAATTGGTGCCTGGATTGGGAAGACAGCTGCTGCTCAGCCCACAGCTGCTGTTTTTCACTGTAGAAAGGCTCACCTATTAGTAGGAGCAGTCTTTGCCTGCCATTGCCCAGCCTTCTGCTCACCTTATTATCAAGAATTTATCATGATCAATGATGCCTGTATAGTGCCTAAGGGGGGGAGGCGGAAGCACAGATTTTTCTTCTGCTAAGAAAACAAAAGACTGCAATACTTTGCTTGCTGCCCAGTGTAAGAATTGTTTCTTATTTGATTCGGAAATTTGAGCCGGGTTTTGTCAAAATAAATAGCCCTTCTAATTTTTGTACGCTCTTTAATCTTCTTGTATGAACAATGAGATTTCCATCTTGATCAAATGCATTTGTGAGATGTATCATTTCCCATAAAAACTCTCCAAATATCAGACAGATAATCAAACCTCATGAGCCAAAACACATTTTGCCAAACCTCCTTACTTGGCCTGGGGAAGGTGAGTGGGAAAGGACATTCCTCTTAATGAAAAACATCATAATAAATATTGAAAAAATCAATTTTTCCTCTGACAGTTCTGTGTAACATGCCACCGACCCTGTATTAAGTATAAATAAACATCTTTTACATTTCCACAGCTCAAAAACTTCTCTAGAGTGCAGACTTCAACTTTCTCTACATGTATTTAACCTAAAAACCAAAAAAAAAAAATCAGAAGGGATATACAGCTTGCTTGGTTTATTTTTTATCTTGTTGCAGTTGAACTCCTCATCCTAGAGTGATCATGTCTTTTGCCACCATTATATCAACATCACTCTGGAACGAGAAAGCAAAAATACAACCTTGAGATTAATGTATGCAGTTTAATTGTGTATCCTAACTTATAAAAAAAATACCCAGAATTTTGACAGCAATTCTAAAAAATCTCAAGGAAGTCTGCACACTAGTATTAATCGATGTGTCACATGCAATTTTTCTAAAAAAACACAACAACACTGCCAAAAGCTGGGGGGGATGTCTATGAGGACTATCAATTTTTTGCAGAAAGATTGAGTGAGTGCTCTGGTCCACAGTGCGTCAGAAAGAATCCTAGATACATCACTGGGATGTTTATTATGAGTCTTAAAACAATTGCTTCAGGTTTCTTGTAGAATTAGCAGTTTCTTGAAGATCATAGTACAATGTCAACTCTCCGTTAAGATCTATAAAAGCAGTATCGTTTGAGCAGGTACTTCAAATAAAACACATTGTGAACTACTTTACCAGATTGACTAAAGCAAATACCCAGATTTTGTTTCACTCAGACTCTCAGGTAGTCATCTTCAGCAGGAAGGATTTCTACAGACTTCTGGTATGGAAAGGAACTTTGTTCATCATTGATTTTGGTGGGTTAGGGACAGGCAGCTGCTGTTTTCTGTTCCCTCTGTATTCTAAATAAAGACATGTAGAGTGCCAGTGGTGGGGTGACTGTGTATGAGAACGAGATAAATTTGTTTTCCTTCTGAGATGGTCTCATAGTCAAATACATGAAAAGAATGTATTTGGCACAGTCCTTCATTTCAAATAGTCTGGATTTATCCGAAATTTCAACTGGTGGCATATGAAGTATGCATGTGCCTAATGTTTTAAGTCAGAAAATGACTGAGTGGCTAAACAAGAGATACCCAATTTTTGTATTTCAAGTATCCTACCCACCCTCCTACTATTCTTTCAGAGGATCCTGGGTCTCCTGTAGCATATCTGCCAAATATGTGGATGTTTCAATTAGTACCAGATGTCTCAAAGAGTATTACAGCCTGTGTTTAAGCAGTGAAATTCCAGCCTCCCCTGCCAGCAGTAATACAAATGTACATAAGCACATCCACTGTGCTTCCACAACTAAAGTAGTATATCATTAATTAAAAACAGGTCACAAATGGCAACTCAACCACATTCTGTGCAGTCTTGGAATAGTTGTTTATTCCAAAGTCATAAGGCTTCTTGTAAACTAAATATGTTGAGAGTATAGTGCCAGAATTTCATGACGTATAAATGTATGGTGCTTTGTCAAATACAATAAGAGACATAAACTCATATTAAGGTGTTAATATAAGAAAATGGGAAAAAAAAAACCAAAAAAAAACATCCTGAAGAGCAATAGAACTCAGCAGTCAAATATTTCACCTGTCAGGACTGACATTAAGTTAAAACGACTAACTCAGTCTAGGATTTTTTAGGAAGAAGCATCCTATTCATGAAGCAACCAGTATTTTTCAATTTAACTAACTGCCAGGAAAATCCATAAAATTATTTTTATCAGGTGTGACTGTCCCCATTTTAAAGGTAGGCAAAACAAACACGAGATTTTAGAAAAAACTTAATGCAGATGTGTATCAAAGTCTCAGTGAACTTGAATTCTACACATTACTCTGAAAATACCGAGTAGTTGGTTTGTAAGGAAACTCTTTAAGATGATAGGATAAAGACCAGAATTGATCCCTGCCTGATTCCTTTTTTAGCCAATGGTTTGCACCTACCTTCACAATGTTGTATAATTAAGAAAGGGGGATTATGGGAAAAGACTTCTGCAAATGAGAAAAAAAAGCCTTATTATACAGCTAACTGGTAAAAGCTTTGCTTCATTTAATGGAACTAGCAAAGTCGAAAAGCTTATTACTTACTCTCTGAATGTTTACAAGGCATGCAGTTACAGTGGTTAGTGACCTATTTAAATCCTTCCAGCCAGTGGAACATAGAACCTCTGTTGTGTTGTGGGGCAGCAAGCTGAAGCTATGAAATGAGCTGCTTCATATGATAAAGAGTATGACTTCCTATGGGCAGGGACCCACTAAGTACTATTGTTTTTCATGAAGTAAAGACTGTGGGGGGGAAAAAAAAAGTTCAGGCCCAAATTTTGCTTCCTGTTCCACTTGGAAACTCAGTAGACAGGAAAGATTAAAGTGATCTGCAGCTACAAAAAAAACCAAAGCATTCTTTTTTTTTTTTTTTTTCCTATCACATTATATATATTACCTAGAAATAGCTACTTCCAAGGCTTATAGAATCATAGAATCACCAGGTTGGAAGAGACCCATCGGATCATTGAGTCCAACCATTCCTATCAAAATCTTATTATTATCTTGCAAAAGGAAAATTGGAAAGTTGAACTTTTTTTTTTCAAATTTTAGGGATAGCAACAATTCATCTGAGGTCATTATCCTCCTTTCTGAGGCTGGATTTTCCTTGGTGTTTTTCTGTCTCTGTAGCACTCTACTTCAAAGGAGTCCTTTGACTAGTAGGATCACAGGCTAAGTTCTTCTCAGGATACCCATGCTTGTACCAGTGTACCCAGTACTCAGGCATTTACCTTGTCAAATTCTTACATGGCTTATGAACCCCTAATAACCATCCAAAGAGAGATAAAAATGCATCTTTCACCTTCTCCCTTTCCAAGATATTCCTAAATTCCTAACTCTATGTCCTCATCACCTCAGAAACTACTAGGGATCACACAAGGTGTGGGTAAAGAAGGCTAAATGCCCAACATGTTCCCTGCCCTCAGTACCCGCAGCTCCCTTCCTGAGGGGAGGGCTGTTTTCTGCCTAGGAGTTCATCAGGTTCCCAGCAGCTGACTCAGCTTCTGGGGTCAAGTTATGGAGAAATCCAAGTCTAGACCTGGCACAGAAATTTCTTTGAAGGTTTAGCTGGTAGTGCAGACATGATCCTAGAGAGATGCTTTGCTTTAAAAGGAAGATATTCACTAGTCAAAGATCAGATTGTGCTAGTATTGCTTCGCTTGAACAGTACTTTTCACTAACAAAGGTTGAAAAAAAAAAGAAAAAACAAACCCAAAGAATGGTTTGTCATTATAAAATAATAGGATTCTTTTCCATCTGGTTTCCACTCTCTTTCTAAGCATCTTTAATTTTTATTTTTTTTTTAAACAGATATGTTTCCAACATGCTAACTTTTCTCAAATAAAACAATGTTCGTGGGGTTTTTTGTTCTGACTTTTTTTTTCTACAATGAAAATGCATTTATATAAGCAATGTAAAATCACAGACCTGAAAAAAATTCCATACGCACGTTATGGAGCTAATATAGCTGGCCCAGTCAAAACACCTTTTTGGACATCAGTTTAAGCAAAAATGTCACAATAATAATTTTTCTTCTCAACTATTACAGACCAAGGGAACCATTTCTTACTCAAATGTGCTTCATCAAATTTGCTTTTGCAAGTGAATAGAAGGAACCCAGGGAGAGGAAAAACTCTGTGGATTAAGGGTTTCACAATCTGGCATATATGAGCTAAAGGCTTCTTGTTTCAGAAAAAAATTATAAGCCCAGAACTTCATCAACATATAAATCCTGGAAGAGTCTCTTGGTCACACCTGAACCTCAGCAAAAGTTCTGCCCTTCTGCAGCAATAACAGCATCTCAAAGATGCAGAACAGGACATATGTGTGGGGAGCTTTCTGCTTAACAGCACAATTCTTCTTTCCCTTTGTAAGCCATTGTTTAAACCATTGAGATCTCATTAGTTCTCAAGCTCCCTGAAGGAAATAAGCCAGGCAAAGTAATATTTAAACAGTGAAAGGAGGAATTTATATGCAATTGATAAACCAGGGTCTGTACAGAAATAGAGAATGTAATTGAAAAAAAATTCACCCTTTCCATCACTGCCTGCTGTCCTGAAATGCCTATGTGTGAAAGCAGAAGCATACTTGCAGTGATGGCCACAAATGGTTTGACTTTCACAAAATCAAATCCCTGGGTGTCATTTAAAAGGTGACACAATCTTTGCTACTGTGATATTTCCCCATTTTCTACACAGCTGTCCTTGTGGCACTGTCCCTCCTCTTATTCCAAAGAAAAAGTCTCCAGGACTGGGATGTTGCACAATTTTTCTAAAGCTAATCAAAGTGACTACAAGACCTCCATTGGATTGTGTACAATAGGATCATTATAAAGTGTGGTATATGCTGTGATTAAAATTGAGGGTCTTTGCATTTGCCAAAATGGCATTTTTCTGGAATTAAGGGAAGCAGAGAGTGGATGAAGCTTCTTGACAGTATGTGTTATGAAGGGAGGAAAAACACCAAAGGAGGACTATATGACACATGGATGAAGATGCTTCCAGTGATACAAAGCTTAGGGCACATCTCTAGATGAAGTTGAGGGCATACAGACAGGAAGAGATGGATATGAAACACAGCTTCCATCGATCATCCATGGAGAGGGAATAGACTGAGATTAATGAAAGCACCAATGCACTCAGCTCCAATAGACAATGATACTTCGCTTTCAAGTAGAGACTTTTGCCTGGCTGCATCTCAGCCACACTTTGATCTGCTTGGGGACTTTATCTCAAGAAGTGCTTAAGCAATCAAAAAGAATAATGTTATATGTAAATCTACACATTCTTATAAAATATTTTTAACAGTTAATTATGTTATTCTGATATAATAAAGGAAAATACACCATTTATATATTCTCTGCAGAGATTTCAGCATTCAGTGCTCACCAACAATAGTGCAAATACAGGCAGGGTATATTCAGTTGTCAGTGGAAGCTGGTATTCACTCATTAGTTGGTATTTTTCTGTTCTGGAGAGTACATGCTTTCAAGCATCTAACACCCTATGACGTACAATAGCACACCCGGTCCTATAACAACATGTTTCAACAATGCTATAGAAATATACAGAGTATGTCCATAGCCTCAGCTAACCACACAACTGAGACTGCACTTAAGAGTCAGACCAGCTCATTGCCTACACAATTCACCCTCAGATATGACAAGCCTGAGCTGCAAGCTGGAAAGTGCACAGAGGTAGCTCGTCCAGCTGCATTTAAGCCTGTTTTCACCTCACATTGCCGACTCAATCTGAGAGCCCTCAACTTTCCCTGAAACCAAAGTGTACAAGTTCTGATTGAGCATTGATCAAAGATGTGATGGCCAATGTAGTGATATGTCCTGCTTCTGACTTCACATCATGTATCACTGCTGTGTTTCTCCTTAAAATATTTGTTTTCCTCTTTACCTTAAACCTTGCCTCTACCTGGCAGCTTGCAGAGTTTTTGTGCAGCATTCCTAACCAGGCTGCACCGAGTGCAGCTCAGGACACAGTCCACTCCATGTGATCTTTGGTATTTTCCATTTCTCTCAGATCATTAAAGGGAGACAAAAAGGCTCGGAGGCTTTACTTATTCAATTCAGAAGCACACTGTTACATTTCTAACATGCTACCACCACTACACAGCACCAGGACAGAATCAGTTATCCTCAAAGAAACTCATGCTCTTTTGAAATCAGAAGAAATGCCCTACTGTCGATGAATATATTCTTGGTTACAGCACAAGAAGCATGTCTTTGCTTTCCCTCCCCCACTTCTCACCCAAATTTCTTCCCTGGGGTTGTAGAGTATGAGATGAGCAACATGACCTTGCAATGACAGAATTTTAAAATGTGACTTGGTGTACCAAAAGCAATGCAGCAGCATTTCTCTTCTTAGTGTTGCTATGTGCACTAGACATTTATGTAACACTGCTTCTCATCCTCAAGGCAGTCCTTACGTACAGTCAGCAACAATGCACACAGAATTATTTAGTCAATTGTCAAAGCTGCTTACAGCTAGTACAGAGCCAGTATCTTGGTGAAAAGGAATTAATGTGTAAAACCATCTCCAACTACCAAACTGCAAAGAGAAGCTGATGATTTTTTGAAACAGGTTAACTTGAAAGAGTCAGTGGTGGACTTATTTCAAACAAATTGCTTCTTTCCAAGAGGTTTACTAAAATATACTAGTTTTATTATGTGCTTTAGCAATGTATTTGCAAATAGTATTTCTCAAACCCCAGGGAGACTTTGTATCCTCATTCAGACAATGGGGCTTCCTTGTAATTTCTAGATTTGAGGAGCCAGAAAAAAAATTCTCACCTCTTCCCCTTTGCTCACAGGTTTGAAATATTTCATCTTGTTCATTGCTGGCGCTCATCATACTCTCCTGCTCTCCTTGGTTTGCTGCTCAGTTGACAGCAGTTTACCTGAAGTTTCAGGAGACACTTTTTGCTTTCCTCTCCTGGTTTAATGGTACAGATCATTAGGAAAAAGTGCAGATTTTGGACTGTGCCAGGAGGAAGCAGAGACAGCATGTACACCTTTTTTTTTGCAAGGTCTGACATTCTCAGAAATCCAGGGGCTTTTTTAAGATACCATCTACATTTGGGATGGTTGGCATACTTCAGTTTTCTCTCCTTGCCCCTTTAATAATGGAACAGATCCACTGCTGTTATTACCGCTCCAGCAGCTGCCTTTTAGAAATACAAACCTTCTAGAGAGTGTAACACTCAAGCATGGCAAACTTCAATTATCCATTGCAAGTCTGGAGATACTCGTAATCTCAGAGGAAATGCACAGCATTCCACAGTACCAAAACAGATCTGAACCTTCTTTGAACATGGGTGATACAACTAGCAGAATACTAAACCTTCACAAATACTCATCCAACCCTTTAAAAAGCAGCATCCTTTGCTCAAAACTTTTATGTAAAGGTAGTTGTTATACATGTCAGTCCAGCAGAGTTTTCAGGGCTCAACCTTAAAAAGATGTTGGCTAATCAATCTACTGAACTTAAAATTTCTGGAGTTTCTGGGATTTACTATGCTTAGTGCAGCCAGTAAAATAGAGAATCATAGAACAACAGAATGATTTGGGTTGGAAGGGACCTTAAAGACCATCTAGTTCCATCGACCCTCTCATAGGCAGGGACACCTTCCACTAGATCAGCTAGCTCAAAGTCTAATCCAGTTTGGCCTTGAACACCTTCAGGGATGGGACATGTAGGACTTCTCTGGGCAGCGTGTCCCAGTGCCTGATATCTAATCTAAATCTACCCTCATTCAGCTTAAAAACTCCTACCCCTCATCCTATCACTACACTCCTTGATAAAGAGCCCCTTCCCAGTTTTCCTGCAAACCCCATTTAAGTACTGGAAGGCTGCTGTAAGGTTACCCTGGAGCCTTCTTTTCTCTAGGCTAAACAAACTCAACTCTTTCAGCCTGTCATCATACGAGAGGTGCTCCAGTCCTCTAATCATCTTTATAGCCCTCCTCTGGATTCATTCCAACAGGTCCATGTCCTTCCTGAGCAGAGAATAAAAATTGAACAGAATCACAGAATCACAGAACAACCAGGTTGGAAGGGACCCATCGGATCTTCTAGTCCAACCATTCCTATCTAACAGTAAACCAAGTCCCTCAATACCTCATCCACCCGTGTCTTAAACACCTCAAGGGAAGGTGACTCAACCACCTCCCTGGGCAGCCTATTCCAATGCCCAATGACCCTTTCTGTGTGAAAAACCTCCTCCTAATCTCCAGCCTAAATCTACCCTGGCGGAGCTTGAGGCCATTCCCTCTGGTCCTGTCCCCTGTCACTTGGGAGAAGAGGCCAGCTCCCTCCTCTCCACAACCACCTTTCAGGTACTTGTAGAGAGTAATGAGGTCTCCTCTCAGCCTCCTCTTCTCCAGGCTAAACAACCCCAGCTCTCTCAGCCGCTCCTCATAGGGTCTGTTCTCCAGCCCCTTCACCAGCCTCGTTGCTCTTCTCTGGACTCACTCCATGTGAGCATGTCTCATCACAGCAGAGTAGAGGGACAGAATCACCTCCCTCAGCCTGCTGGTCGCACTTCTTTTCATGTAGCCCAAGATATCACTGGCTTTCTGGGCTTTATCAGGCCCTCTGTAGGGATGAAGAGTCTCATTTTAGCTCTGTGTATTTCACCAGTGCATCATTATAGTGACCTTAGTGAAATACACCAGCAGCAGAGATGATGCAAACCCCAAATTACCATTCAGAGCTGACTTATCAGCACTATTAGACAGATCTCTGAAAAATGTACATTCATTGCAGAAATGCTCAATTCAGCATGGGCACCAGTGGTGTTTTGATTAAACTTTGCTGTTACATCCTCTCTCTTAAAACAATAAAAACTGGTTTTATTTTGTGGTGGGAAATCTACAGACAATTCAGATACATAATCCAGAGAAGAACTGATCCAGCTTATACTAAATCACACTGGTGTGTCTATGAAGTAATTGTCAGGCTGAAGTGAAAATTAATCTCCCTAGAAACCCTTTTATTTTTTAAAGAAGTAAACATTGCATTTTAATAACTGTATCTCCTCTATGACTTATGGGACTTGAACTGCCATAGTCAATGAGTAGTTAGACTCTTGTTTGCTTCTCTAAGCGATACCTTGTAGTTTGAAACCATAATCTGATGTGTTAGTGTCGATTAGAGCCTTTTCTCTTAGGTAGCTGTTCCAAAAGCAGATTTCTTATCAAACCATTTCCTCTCTGCACTGTTAGGCAGTTACAGCCAAATTGCTGTTCCCAATGTGCCTTGTCTGCCACTCATATTATCTGCCCCTTCTCAGCCAGCTCCAAATAGTTTTCTCACCCATGTGATAGAAACATTAGAAACAAAGGGATGACTCTGCACTTGCATTTTTGGCTTGCTCACGGGTTACTCAGTGCTTACATTAGGCTATGTCTATGGATGCAAGCGTATCTAGTTATTTTTTCTCACCTCCAAGGCACATCTGCTAGCAAGAGAGGTGAAGATATCCAGCCAAGGAAAACAAAGAGAATCCAGTGCTGAGGGAGGAAGTCCATGATCAGGGTGCTCTGTGTGTACAACCCAGTGCTAGCGGAAGCAGAATGTGCACAGTGCTTTCCTACACATCTTCACATCAGGCTTGTGTGGGCAGGAGTCTTCAAACAGAGAGAGTTTATCGCTTTTTCCCTTTACAGCAACTGTTCTCTAGTCTGTTGTGGCAGAACAATCAGCATTTTGCAGAAAAATAGATTTGGCTTAAAATTTCTACCATGTGCAATGCAGTCATTGGCTAGACATCTGTGGTATGCACTGGCATCCTCTTCCCTAGCCCAGGTTCAAAGTTCTATACTGTGATCTACCATACTCCTTTCAGTCCTGCCTTCTGGAAGAGCAGATAAGAGACCAAGGATGAACCCATATGTTATTAGTACTATATGTATGCTGAAATAGGGAAGTGTTGCTCCAAACTTAAGTCTGGAATAATCACTGTGGAGGGATGGACTGTCCTGCAAACTTCAGAAACGAAGGTCACTCCTGATCACACCCTCCCATACTCCATCAGGACTCACCATTGCTGCCATTTAGTAAAGCAGTGAACATTTACTCACAAAAGTAATCTCAATGCTATGGGGATATAATTGCTTGGGTAAATCTGTTTAAACCAGCAGTTAACTGTGTAAAGTCCTAAGTCTTGTACTGCTGTATGAAGGGTGGATTCCCAATGCAGAGCAAGGGCTTGAAAACACTCCCATTTTAAAGAAAAGTCCTGAAACATTTATGATGAATAAAACAAAGATCCTACTGAGCAAACGCTGAGGGGTTTGCAGTTTTGTGACAGAATGAGTGAGAAATGGCAGAATACATGGTAATATCCTTCCCCTGCCAGCAGGACACTTATGACAGGCTTACTTATAGGACTCTGTTTAAAGCATGAAGAGACAACCAATTATGTAAATCCGGTTGATCTGTAAATGTAGAATTACGTGCTGTCAGCCTTCACTTACTTCCCAGGCAGAGTTATATTTTCATATACACTTAGCTTACAGATGAAAAAGCTGTGGATTTAAAAAATGGACTTGACTCAGTTTTACAAGCTGAAGGTACACAAAACAGCAAGGTTAATATAGACTATAGAAAGACCATGTTTATCAATAACACTTGCCAGTCCTGAATCCAAGCACAGTCACTAACCCTTAAACTTTTTGTCCCTCCAGACAGCACAGCTCAAGGAAAAGATAAAACGCGACTGAAGCTTTTTGCCTTTCCCCAAATTCACCCTCACTTGGTCTAGCAATTAGTTATACGAACAACAGGGAGATTCGATTAGATGAAACTTTACACAAAATAAAACACATACCGTCGAATAGCAATTAGGCACACTTTTTTACTGCAGGTCCACTAAAGTGATCCTGAAAGATTAATTAAGCCTCACAACACTCCAGAAAGGTAGACAGTCCCAAGCCAGTTTAGAATGGGTAAGCTGAGATCAGTACAGGAGAAAGGCAGGAAGAGGAGACTATGGTTCTTCTTGCATCCTATTCTGACAGCACTGTCTAATGTAGCAACAGGCATTTAACATGCCTATATGCAGCATCAGCTCCTGCTACAATGCAGAACAAGAGCACAGTAATAGTATTATTATTCTAATGACAAAGCACCACCTATTCAGTAGTTGAGTCAGGAAATATTTGTTTTAGCACAGAGCTAACTACAAAACTAGCTGCTCATTATATGGTGATGGAACCAGTGTCTGTCAGAGAGGAGATGCGAAGCTACAAGCAACATAGTGATAAGATGACTCTAAACTATTTTTAGAAGTCATTAGACACCAGATCTTAAAACAAAAGGAAAAAGATTACTCTTTGGTTGTGGTTTATAGATGCAGTCATGATTTCAATCATGCTTTAAGCTAACTACCAGCAAACAAAAAGCCTGTAGTGTTTGCAGTATCTATTATCTTTGCATTTTGCCATGAGTGTTATGTTTATTATAAAACCCATGCAGTCAATGTTAGAAATATGTATTAATCATTAAAAAGGACATAATCCTTTCCTGCATACATCTAGCTTTACAGCGACAGATGAATGAAAAGCGGTGGGAAAACAATGATCCTTCCATCTTCAAAGTAAAAATCAAAATCCATAACTGCAATGAAGGTTCCCATCTCATACTGCATTTCTATTTTGGCTTCTACCTCCTCTAGGTTACTTTCAGAATTCTCATCAATAAGAAAAAGTCCATCTCTGGTTCTTTCCTTCCCTCCAGAAGTCCATATTGGGCAGAGACAGAGGTAGTGCAAGTGTGGATGCTGAGGAACACATCCCCATGTGGCTTTACTGCTGCATCTCCATGGTTCTGCTCCACTGAGAACAACTCCTGAGCAGAAGCTGCCGAGGCAAACTCATTTTCACTAGTTACACATACAACATGCCTGTACACGACTTCCTAGAAAAATGCTTCCCTCTGAACAGCGATACTGTTATTTGTAGATTCCTGTAAAAAGTTTGCCTTGTGAACTGGAAATTAAGGACTTTCCTACTAAAAAAAAATATATTCATTGGAGAACTGTAAACTGAATCAAATGCACTGTGCTAAATAAAGGTGAACCACAGACATAAGAGATGCTGAACTACATTATGTCTGTGTGCTGCAAACACTACAGGGTATTACTCCCCAGATTCTGCCAGAAATCAAGAGACAGGTTTTCAGCAAATACAAGCAACACTCCTCTATTAAGATGTACTTGCATGATGCCTACTTATGCCAGATAAGCTCCTAACTCACACTTATATGTCTTCTTCTCAGCAAAATAAAGCAAGGAGGGGAAAGAAGAAATAAAGGAAGCTGGATTGGCTATTGGATGGACAAAAGCAAAGTTGCTCGTGAGAACCAAAAATTTTTAAAGTGCCTCTTTGACCTCAAGCCCTTTCACGGCAACTATGAGTAGAGTGGAACGCAGCTGTGGGAAGGAAGAAGGGAAGAGGAGAGTAAATTTGGGTGTTTCATAACATCCCCTTTGGAATATGGTGAAACCGTATTGGAGCTTCTGCAAAGTTTCTGTTGGCATACATGACACAAAAAGCCACAGTAATTAAGGTTTTGCTTTTACTCTGCTGTAGATCTCACCTGATCCTGTGTTCAGCAATATCAGTGCAAACATGTGTGACTCCAGTGAAGGGATTCAAAGGATCACAGTCAACCAAATACACTCTGACATATCTAACACTGGATTTCAACCTGCTGCATTGTAAAATAATCAGTAAGAACACCTGAAGGCTTGAAGTATTTGACATTCAAGGCATGTGAGTACAGATTGAGTGAAACTTCCATGTTGAGTGCGTGGTATAACAAAACATCCTGTCTGCTCCTGCTAATTGCTTTTCTTGTTCCATCTTTATGGCTGCATAAATCACACTTATTTTGCAAACTCACTGAATGCTGAATTAGTGCAAGATAGACAGTTCTCCACATACAGCTGTTTGCTTGCCAAAGGGCTGCATCATGGCACAGTCTGCCCACAGTTGCTATAGAGTTGTGCTCGCTTTTTCATTCTCCCACATTCCACCCACTCTTCCACTCAGGATGGAAACAGTTATATCCATTCCAAAAGCAGACTAACTAGAGTGACAGTCTATATTTCAAATACAGAATCCCAGTTCTGCACTGTATAAAAACTTTAATATGAGGTGTTTCCTCCACAAAGTCATGAGATGTGTATACTAACAAAATAGGTCTTTGTAATATACTATGTTTCACCATTTGGATTAATTTCAGATTAGGTTTACTGACCCAGCTTCAGAGGACTGAAGTGAAAGAAATTCAAACATTCCACAGATTCTTCTTCCATCAACTTTTAAAGCAACTGTGTCTCTCCCTGGCTTCTGTACTTTTTAAATGACAGAAACCACTCCAAAGAATCACTGCTGCTACAAACATTGTGTGAGCGTATTTGGCTTTGAGCATAAGCACTTATTATTTGTTGGTATACTGATGCATCCGTGATTTTCCAAAGCCTTAAATAATCATAAATAGGAAAATTTGTGCTATTCTTTGGTACATTTCTGTCTGTTTAAACTGCAGTTGAACTTTTATGTTGTACAAACAAAAAATTGCACTTTTATCTTCTAAACAGTCTTGCTGGTCCACAAGACTTTCAGCTGAAGGATTCTTTATTATACTCAAATCTTGTCCCATAAGAGTTGCTGCTGTTGCTCAATTTATGAAGTATCTTAGAGATTTTGTTTGGTCCACAACAGAAAACTCCAATGGTCTTCCTGTTAAAGAAAAAAAAAAGACATTGCAAATAAACACTAACTTTTAACAATAGACAGAATTGGATTTAACCTCACCATATCATACAGAAGTCAGCTCTACAGAGATTTTAAGGCGAGAAGGGCACATAGGATCATGTATTATAGTTAGTATTACTGAAGCTACCAGATCTGTCCCAAGTATCCCCACAACAAATCCTATTACTTATTTGACTAAGACAACTCTTAGAAAAAAGTGCCTCATCTTATCCTCAAGACACTAAGTGATGTAAAATTACTAATTCCCACTCCAAATTTTTCCATGAATAATCACTTATTTTTGGTTAAAAATGTGCCTCACTTTAATGTCTTCATTAGTGTAACTTGTGATTTACATTGGCAGGAGATCTAGTCACTAACAGTGACTCGTTACACTAATGAAAACAGAGCACTACTACCCTATGATTATTTCTGGCAGCAGCAGAATGTCTTTACCACTTTAGTTTCACATTAGCATGCAATCTTTCCTTCAGCAACTGTATTGGGAAGTCTTATGAAAAGCCAAACACAAGCTATGATCCTTGTTCGTCGTCCACAGCTTTCAGCCCATGATTATTAGTTAACCTGACAACAGAATTTTCATCTCTGGTCACCTTCAACACAGGCTGTAAGTCAGACTTAACAGTCATATGGCACCTAAGGGCTCAGAACAGTAGCCAGCATCAGAACAAGATACATTCATAACTGTGGAACTGAGGCAATCATGACATTCATCATCTCCCTTTTTATCAAAGATAAGAAGAAGCGAAAGGAAGGAGAAGGGAAAGAAGATGTGGTGCTGTCTCTTGTATATAATGAAAAAAAAAAAATCTTCAGCTTCCTGCTGAAATTGTGCCAACTCAGAGAAAGATCTTAAGATTTACCGGGAACAGAGAGAGCAAGAGGGGACATAGCTTTAACAATTGTGATCTACAGACTTCAAAAAGAGGCTGAAGACTTGAGTTCTGTTTCCTGCCTCCAGGACTGCTTCACTATTTTATCCAGTAACTACTTAATATAAAATATCCTGGCACGTGCAGGATAGTCAAATGCACAGTTTAAAGCTGCTCAGGCATGCTTTTGGTGAGAGAAGGGAACTAGCACATACAAGAAGAAATCTTTGATGCATATTGTCTAGTATATGTGCCTGATGTTAAGCAGCAGCTCAAATTGCACGGTAGTCCACACTGTATCAGTGCACAGCGACAGTGAAACAGCAGAACTGAGGGATCAAACATCAAGAAACATCACAAAGTTAAACAGGTGACAGCAATGGAGACCTTGTGCAGGTACCTTACAATGCTGACTTTAATTGCCTTCATTTATATAATCTCTCATATTAGTCCATAGCAAACATTCACAAATTACTTTTCTCACTCTTATGAGTGAAACATTCCTGTCATAGAATCATAAAATGTCTTGGGTAGGAAAGATCATCTAGTTCCACGCCCACACTGCCATGGACAGGGACACCTTCTGTTAGATCAGATTGCTCAAAGCCTCATTCAGCTTGACCTTGAATACCTCCAAGGATGGAGCATCTAGGATTTCTCTGGACAACCTGTTCCAGTGTCTTACCACCCTCACAATACAAAAATTCTTCCTAAAATCTAATCTAGAGCTACCTTCCTTCAGCTCAAAACCATTACTCTTTTTCCTATCACTGAACTCACTGATAAAAAGCCCCTTCCCAGTTTTCCTGTAGGGGCACTTTACGTTCTGCTAGTACTCCTTTCAGCAGAAAAAGGTGTCATGTTGGTGGCTGGATTTGCAGAAATAATGAGTGCTATTGTTTGTTGCTCTTAAATAAGATTCCTCAGCACTTGCAGAAACTGAATGTAGTCTGATCTGTGCACAGTGAGGGAAAAGGGTGCATGAGCTACCAGCAAAAATCCATCTTCTACTGTGTATTTAATAACAAAACCCAAAGAGTTTGTCTTGTCTCTCTTCCTTTCATTACATTACACAGCCCCCAAAGCACAGACATGTCTAAGCAGAACATTCTAGTAATATATTCCCATCCCAGCAACATCCTTCCAAGATACAGAGAATTTTTTTGGCTGGTAAACAGTATCACTGAAAGGTTATATGATTTGCCTAAAGTCACAGAGACTTGTGGCTAAGATGGTCTCCTGAGACCCAGTTGAGCTACTGCACCATACAGCAAGTCAGGGGCTCTCAAACTTCCTTCCTGGGATAATTATAAACATTAACATAATATTTTACTCCTTCAGAGTACTAAGTAAATAACTACTCAGTGTTCATATGAGATGAGGAGGTCAGTACATATTCTTACATCCATTTTATGAGCAGCAGGAGGTGAGGAATACCTAGAGAAGACAAAGTCAGAACTTGAAACATCAGAGTTTTAAATCCCATATTCTTTCTTAGAAATTTCTGCTTTACAGTGCATAAGAACATATCATAGTGCTCCACACCTTCCTCTCCTACAGATATTCATGTCTTTTTCTAGGTCAGATTCTATCTTGGTAAAAAATCTGTGACTATTCGAAATAAGCAAAATTGAGAAAGCCTGGCAGCCAAGACATGGGGTAAGCTTTTCATCCAGAAGACAACTGGACAGGAACAAAGTTGCTGCTCTGTCCCCAGAGAGAGAGTATGGAAAGACAAGACATAATTTATTCTATAAGCTGTCCCAGTGCACATTCTTGGGACTGTGGGTGTCATATAAAGTATTAACAGTAGATGGCACACCTCTGCTCTGCTTAGCCCAGAAGAAAGAATTCGGAACATGCTGCTGGGTTGTCTCATGTTATGATCTGAAGTTTTGGCAAAGCACTTTGCTTATTTGGGACCCAATGAGCAAAACCAGCAGCAATTCACAAACCACAAACCAACCAAATGGTTACATCAATGAGAGATTTGCCACCTGTGTGTTTATTTATGCACAGCTTTTACTAACATCACAAGATAAAAAGTGGAAAATATCTTGTCCCTAAAAAAGCCCAAGGGGATGACTGCAAATACATGTGAAAGCCTGAACACTGGTACAATATGTTGAAAATAACTTGGCTGCCCTGCTTTTTTTCCCCTTTTTTTTTTTAAATTTATTTTGCTCTGCATATTGCAGCAGGGGCATTTAGCTGGAATGTTAATGAGAAATAAGAGCTGAAAGAAATTTAGTAAGAGACTAGGAAATTGGACTACAAAGAAAAAATGAAGTTGTCATTTTATCTAGGAAAAGAGAGAGAAAATTTACCTACAACAGCTAAGTTTCTGTGGGATAGCTGAATTGCACTACTGTCTACTATGTTAAATTTAACTACGTCAACAACTACAGACCTATAACCATAAACGCTGCTAAGAGGGTAACAGAGAGTGAGAAAGCCCACATCTTAGCAAGCTGCAGGCTAACTAAAAGAGTCACAATGTTATTTAGGTACTAAAAGACACCTTGTAAGAAATGGTGGCACAATTTAAAGAACCAATGTGGAAAGACAGAGGAAATAGTACTTGGAGTCTAATTAGGAGTAATGAGATGGAAAGCACAAAAGATAAAGCAAGTATGACTACCACTAATAGTTTCATCTATATTAAGTGCACCTACACTCTTTCAAGTAAGTGGCAGAATCCTCATTATTTTCACCTTTTAAAATTGCATTCACATTGCTAAACAAAAAAAAAGATATTAGAATGGAGCATAAAAGGTCAATGGTACTCTATGCAGAGAACTCTGAGTCAGGAGGTTAATTTGCTTCTCTAACCTCTCTCTTTGCCTTTCTTTCGCATGGTCCTTCTCTAAGTGATACTTATTTGCACAGTGGGTGCAACTACTAGGGATACCTCTGCAGCACCTTAGGGACCTCCTGGCAAGGGGCCCCATCCAAAACATCTTCTAGCACCTGAATCCAAGATAAATATTATCACCAGCTTATACTGCCAACAGTGACACATACTGGCATTCAATATTTCCCAAGACCCAGGGCTCAGTGTACCCTAGTCACATCCAGCCTGAGAAGAGAAGAGTCACTAAACAGATGTTCATTTTGCAAGTGCAATAAAGGACAAAAAGTTATTGGAAGGATGTTCTGCAGGTGAATGTGAGAGCACTTCTCAACTAGGTGCACTCAGATTATTATAGACAGCTACTGAAGGTGGTTTGCTACCACCCTGATGACTTTGCTAGAAATGGATTAGGCAAGACTCACACTATTCCTTCTACCAGACCGGCTTTTGAGGCAGAAAACTGCCAGTGGGGTGTAAAACACTCAACTAGTTAAACTGGATCGAACTGAATGTCTTCCTTGGTTTACACCTGTCTTGTTTCAGACCATGTGTTTGCCTAGAACAGTAAAAAGGCACTGCTAGATTTTAACAAAGAATAAAAAAGTGCCATAAATTTCCAAAGACAATACATCATCTGAAAAAAAAAAACAATACAGGAAAATCAGATTCCTCCTTGTGCACTTTGTTTGGAAATCAGCACTACAAATCATGAAAATTATAGAAGTAGTCAACAATTTAAAAAACCTGCAACTTATATATAAAACCAGCATATGTTTCAAGTAAGATATTGCCATGGACAAAAATATATCTGAGAAGTGAGATGGAAATCTGTTACTTTTATTTTCTGGGCCACTGAACATCCTAGCTGCATGAAAAGATGAACTGTTCGGAGTGTAAGAAAAAAAAAATGTTTCAGTTTGTACAGGCTATCTCTCATAGCAAAATACTTAAAAAACCAGTGGCTTAAACATTACACTCTAAGATAAAAGCCAAAAATATTTTCACACAAACATAGCTAGTAACAGCTAATATCCTCAGCTTCCAAACTGTGGCATTCTTCAAGCTGACTGGTACTTACCTCCTATTACACTTTGCTATTTCACCAAAAAGGAGTTTCCACTGGGGTCGTCCAATCAAAAGCCTTGAGTTTAAAGCTTGATATTTTTCACCAATTATTTTCTGTAAGAAAAAAAAAAATTACATTCTGACTGATTTGCAAATTGCCTCATATCACCCAGGGCTCCCATTTCTGACATTGGCTGACTTATATTGCTGAAGTGTAAAACCTGAGCACAAGTATGAAACAGTTGTGATTAAAACTGCAGCTATTTCATGCACCAATACCTCTGCTCACTGGATTTTCAATGGCTCTCCTTGGTATCTGTTATACATCGTTCCTCATGCAGCTGCTCATTAATCTCCCTTTTACTTTTAAACCAATTTATTTAAGTCATAAAACAATAACCATGCTCCTATTATTCATTCCCTCATTGGCTTTAATGCTGTGCTGAAAGAAACACTGCTGGTGCAAAAATTATATTTCTATCTAAAGTCTTCTTTTTTACTTTGTACAAGTAACTCTTACAGTGACTAGGTCTAAACAGGTAACAAGGGAAATCTTACACTTATCCCTGAAAGCAATTTGCCAACTGTTTTAAGCTGTCTTAAGAGCTGAAAGCAGCCAAAACTTCTCCCCAGACAGATCCCATCCAATTCCCACAGTACAAACTTGCGAGCATTTTGATAAGGCTAAATGCCCTTCCAATGTAGGGGATTCTCTTTCTTTTGTTTTATGTCCTAATGCAATAGAAAGGCAGAGAGAAATTACATCTTATCTAGGCTACCAGATTCACTCCACTGTGGAATGACCTGAAACATTGCTTGTACTGGTGTAAACACAGAGCCTTGGCCAGTACATTCTCTGTTGGCATTTTATACTCAAGAGTATACCACTGAGGGGTGGGCTTGGCTCCCTGTTGTCACACAGGCATGTTACTTCTGAACAAAGGAAGCGCAAAGTAGAACTGCCCTAATTCTAGTAGCAGTCAGTACTTTGGACTACCATCAGTGAACACGAGCTGTACGGCAATTGAGTTTAACTTGCCCTTGAGAAATCATGAGCAGCACAATATTCCGTGCCAGTTTAGTTCAAGAGACACAACAGAAAAATGGATTTAATGAAAGACTAAAACCAAAGATGACTTAAATAAATTCAGCAGGTGCTTGATACACAATAGAAAACATGTTTTAAATTGTCCATTATTACAATCTTGCAGTGTCATAGCAATACAGACCTGCTTTGGGTTTAATTTTAGCTGAGTAATTACATATCGGTTCATCAAGTAGGTATTTTCAAGCAACCCATTGCAGTTGACATACATCATCCAGGCACTACATCTGTTGTGCTCATAACTACACCAGCAACGAAGCTGGTGAAGGGGCTGGAGAACAGGCCCTATGAGGAGCGGCTGAGAGAGCTGGGGTTGTTTAGCCTGGAGAAGAGGAGGTTGAGAGGAGACTTCATTACTCTCTACAACTACCTGAAAGGAGGTTGTAGAGAGGAGGGAGCTGGGCTCTTCTCCCAAGTGACAGGGGACAGGACAAGAGGGAATGGCCTCAAGCTCTGCCAGGGGAGATTTAGGCTAGAGATTAGGAGGAAGTTTTTCACGGAAAGGGTCATTGGGCATTGGAATAGGCTGCCCAGGGAGGTGATTGATTTACCTTCCCTGGAGGTGTTTAAGGCACGGGTAGATGAGGTCCTGAGGGACATGGTTTAGTGTTTGATAGGAATGGTTGGACTCGATGATCCGATGGGTGTCTTCCAACCTAGTTGTTCTATGATTCTATGATACTGTAGTTATCACATTATTTAGACCATTGGATAGTGTTCCTACCAGAGTAGTGAATGTTATGCTGTATCCACCTGATACCAGGCAGATCAAAATCCTTTGGGCATGGTTTCTCACTGCATTTCATGTTTTGCAGTAATTTTTAGGCTTTGTTCTGGGTCTGCTGTAGACAATGGAAAGCTTCCAGATGCAGCAAGGTGAAGAATTACACCTATGCTCATGTAAAAAATAATGTAAAATGAAGATTGTAAGCATAAATAGCTACAAGGGATGCCACGATCTGGGGAATTTCTCCAGCTTTTGGTTCAGTAATACATGATAATCAACAGTTCAGTATGATTTCCACTCTTAAACATGAAGCAAATTGTAACTTTTTTCTATACTTGAGGTAAAGAAATCCAAAGTTTTTAAAAATGGCTAGTTTCTCTAAAAACATCTATTTGAAAAGAAGATTTGAGCTTGCAAGCTCCAAGATCTATTCTGGTTTGATTCTTAGCCCAGATGCGAGGCACATTCTCATAAAACACAGCCAGCTGTCTGGTTCGTGGCCTGACCTGGAAGGACCTCTTTCCTAGAAAAGGAAGACATAGATCACTGCCCGCATCTAATCAAGTTAAGGAGATAGACTGGATCCTCTTAATGCTGTGGGGACGGACTTGCTCTCTTGCCCTACTAATGAATCAGTTACTTAAGTTTATGGCCCCATTTCCTGTATTTACCATCTGCAGTAACTCCTTTTTGTCTTTGACTGACAGTTTGCATTGCCTACTGCCTCAAAGTGTACTTTGGTTTACAAACAGCATTTATCCACATACCTGCATTCCATCTGTCTGACTGAGGTATAGCTGGATGTTTACATAGTCTGGTCGATTCTCTTGCCAAAGCTAGGAAAATGATAAAAACAGCCAGTGAAAAAATGTCCCTTCCCTTGATGTAAGTGTAAAGTCATTTGTGCCTACTATCTTGGGTTTCAGCATCAGTGAAGTAAGATTTTTAAGGAAGAAGACATGCTTGCATAGCACCCCTTCATGTGCTCCAGAATGTTGCAAGTCATGCTGTGTACAATATATTATTTTAGGAAGCTACACTGCTCTTAAAATCTACCTGAAATTGTAAATCCCCTTACCTTCTCAATCTGTCTACTAGCCAAATGGCTAAGGGGCACTCAGTCTTCCAACTTGCACATTATTCTTCCATCTCCTAAATTTCACACCTAAATGTCCCGACTACTGGTACATGGCTACACTGTGCAATGAAATACTAGTGACAGACACTCAAACTGGTTTTGTGCAGCTCCAAGAATAAATGAAGGGTGGATCAGGTAGCCCAAGCAGAAGCATGGCCAAAGCTTGCTTGTCTGGAGTAAGGTTGCCTTTCTCTACAGCATGCTCGTTGTGAGATGTGGACATATGCTGCATTTGTTCAAGTTGTCAGTATCCCTCCAAGCAACACCCATTACCTTGTTATGCAACATACAGAGCAAATCTGCAAACCAGCGGAAAGATTCAATGTCCCTGCACACCCAAATGAAATAGAGTCTTCTGAGCTTGTAGCACTTCCAGCCATCACTTGAAAAGAAAATGTTTGGGTAATTAAAAATTATAATTTAAAAGGAAACATTAATTAAGATGTTTTATATTCATTAGTGGAAACATGTATTCCCACTAGAAACTAACTGCTAAATTGTTCTTCATCTGTGATACATCAGACACTGAAATGACCAATGCAGACTGTTATGGTGATCTTGAGAATATTAAATCTCTAGTACAGAGGTAACACTCTTCACAAATACTGTTTTTATATTAGGAAGTTGTCAGTTATACAGATGACTTGGGCAGCAAATATGGATTCACACGTCATCATCATCATTGAAGCAAAGCAGATATTCTAAATTCAAGTGTATTATGTCAATTCATTATTAGGTTTATAAAGCAACCCATAAGAGGAAAATATTGACAAATGCATTAATGTCAAGACTTATTTCTGCCTTTCTAAGTGGGAGGCTTTGGTTGATAATAACTAATACTCTAGCAAAAACACAAGATCAAATCAAATCAGAGTTCCATTGTATTAGGAAACTGTGACAGTTCTCAAAAAATGCTGGTGGTGAATGCAGTCATGGCAGACTCCAGCATTGCATTTAGAAAAACAGGATTCCCATGTCAGATTTCTAATGCAAATAAAGCGCAAATATAGCACAAAAGAGGGCCTGGAACTAACTGGGAAAGAAGGGAAGCGAAAAAAAGATCCTGATGATTAATGAGTTCAAACAAAGGACAAATATCCAAGACCTATCTTCTTAGTTGGCCAAAGCTATTTTCTGTTGTTCTGATCCCTGAAACACCCAGTGCACAGTCTGTTTACTCCTTTTCGTCCTAAAATAATTTGCAGATGAAGGCAGCTATTGCATATCAGCTTCAAATACCAGTCCCAGAAGCAAATCCTAGTCAAAATGTTTCATGCTACATCTCACCACGTCCATTGTGCATTATTTCAAATTCTGCAGTTGCTGGCATATCCAGCAAGGGTATTGTTTTAATAGGTGTACCTAAGTGATTATTCCAATCACTATCTTATCTCCTCATGTCCCTAACCTTCACTGTAAGCCTGAGGAGCAAGGATGGAGACATTCTCAGCATCATGTAAGGAGTTGAGAATTTACCTTCATGTAAACTGCCCACAAAGAGAAAAAAATGTGCTTTAAGACTGGAGAGTACAGTGTCTTCTAAGCTAGGACAAAGACAACAGACAGATCATCCACTAAACCAGTGTTTTGTTGATGCTCTTATACCAAGAAGGAAAGCAGGCTTAGACTGTTACTTTTTCCCAGAATTAGAGAAAAATTCCCCTGTATAATATTACAGTGTACAAACGGAAGATTACTAGAATGGCAAATTATAAGATTGACTGTTTGGAAGCCCATTTATGGCTTTTTCCTGATAAATGGACATTGCAAAAGCTTTTGGACACAAACCTGTTATGAAAGTATCTCTGCAAGTTCCTACAGCCTTTGATAATACCCTGGTAGAGGCAAACATCTCATTACCTGCTGCAGGCCCATAATAATCACCTGGCACATTTTTGCTAAGCACTGTCACGGATAATCCATCATGAGGAAAGCGGTTATCTTATCCACCTAAGCCCCAGGTTTTCAGCAAAAATGTATCTTCTTTTAGCAAGCGTGATCAATACACTCTGAGGAAAAGAAAATAAAGGAGCCCAAGATGGTCCTTTAAAGACTGCAGCACAATGAGAGATGTGGGGCTGATAATTTTCAGAAGCACTCAGCATTGCCAGTCCCAGCCCAGATCAAGGACAGCAGAACATGCATAGCATCTAAATTCCCAGCTTTAACTGCACTCCGGTGTTAAAGCTTGCCATTGGAACATTTATCTTATAACAAATGCTCCAGTAGTGCATTGTAGAATCTTCTCAAAGCCAGCTAACCTTTCAACACTTCAGGGAACGTTTGCTGCTTTTGTTGGCTTTTTTAAAAACGCCTATGCAACAGGGGTGCTTGACCTGTGACTGGAGCTCTTAGCCAATAATTTAGCAAAAAAAGTAATGAAAAAAATCAATTTAACCATAAAATCAAGCCTATTTCAAATAGCATAAGATTTGGAGGGAACCATATTGAAAATGTGAAAGATCAAAAACAGGTGAAAGTCTTGGTCTGAATAGAATGACAAGAAGACTTAAGTTTAAAAAACAAACAACAAAGAAACAAGGAAAAAAATAAAGCAAAGAAAAAGGCATACCTAAAATTTAAACTTTTCAAATGGAGTTAAAAATCTGAATGATTTCTTAATCCAAGCTGATCCTTTTCCTCTAAAACTTTACACTTACTCATTTACAGGAGGTAAAAAGAGGAAGAGAGCTGGCACTGTACTTCCAGCAGAAACACTTGTACAACTCTATAGCCTCATCGCAGCTGGGATTAGGGAACAAGTCTAGCTGAAGTGCTGTGACTACATGAATCACAGGCTAGGCTGGTGACAGGACATAAAGGTTAGTGACACTGCCCCAGCCCGGGTGCACTACTAGTACAACTGACACAATTCTCAACTCAGTCACATCTCCAAGCCTGACAGTATTCAAGAAACGTTTGGGCAATGCCTTCAGACATGTGATGTGAATTTTGGGGTTGTCCTATGCAGGGACATGAGTTGGACTCAATGATTCTTCCAGCTTAGGGCATTCTATCAATTCTATGACTCTTCGGGTTACAAATCCTGTATGATGTGATTTATGCTCTTCACGGGACATACTAGTCCTCTACCTCTCTCCAAGAAATCATTCACTTATGTTAAGCTAATAGAAGTCTTTCTGACATACAATTCTATGGTATATTGGAGTGAAAATGACTTCAAAGGGTTTAAGCTCGCTTACAGTAGTGTGTTGAGTATTGATGCAAATGGTGTAACTCCAATACCTCCAGCCACACAGAGGCTGACCTCGTAGTTCAGGGATTCCTCAAAGGGGCTTCCAAAAGGTCCATCCACATACAGCCTGCAGAAAAAGCAAAAAGAAGAAAGAAGCAGCTTTTAGAGAAAGCTGCTAAAATCAGAGAAGAGGGGAAAAGAGGGGAATTCTTCAGGGAATAAAGAAGAAATAACACATATTCCTTCATTTCTTCATACTCCTTCATTTCTGGTCTAGACCCTTGGGAATGGGACCTATCCCAACCCTCCTAGACTTATGCCTCTAATTCTTACAACAGCTTTGTCTACCTGTTTTTAAAGATCACTTAGGAGACCAAGTCCCATTTACAACCCATTTTTAATACTTCAGATACTGTTGGAAATTCAGTTGACAATAATTTAAAAATGGACTTTTAGATAACTTCAAAAGTTTGACCTCCAAACATTTCCTACATTGCCGAAAGTCTGATGCAGGTCATACATAGCTCAAAACATATTGGCTGTAATATCTCTAATAAGATTCACATACCTTTTATTTTACTTATGGAACACCAACTGTATATCTTACTTCAGTAATAGATTCATGTTTAGAAAATATTATGGAGATAATTTGAGCAGGACATGTAGTCGAGGTCCGTTCTGTGCATGAGTGACTCACTGGGCCACCATATTTCAAGTAACTGGTGAATACAGCCAGCAGCTCAGTGACTAGGTATTTGCTCACAGCTAGGGCAACTGACATCAACCTTTGGCCTATGTCTACACAAAAGTTCCAACATAACTATTTTCATAATGTACACATACTTGCCCTACGATGTAAATAAGCTCAGTATACTATTTATCCAATAACGGGGCATTAGCTTCTTTATAACATCAGCCAGCAGATGAGACATCTCTTTTCCCAGACAAAGTATTCCAATCCTCATCTGATTCTCCCCTTTCAAGGGCTGAATCTTAGCCCTCAAATGTTAAGTTCTCAGTCAGATCTCATTTCTTCTAGTTTTGTCGTCTAACCTGTGGCATCTTAACAATCAAGATATCTTGTCTGGGTGCTTTTAGCCAATATGGTCCTTTCTAGGAAATTTATTTTAGACACCTGTTACTGCTGGCATCTTAATACCTCATATTTTAGGGTCCTTCTACTGTGTCTTATTTAAACACAGAAAAGCATCTACTTTCTTATGAATCTGGAGGAAAACAGGATGGTCCTTAACTATGCCCTGTCTTAAAAATTCCTTTCTTTACTCTTGTTGTCCTACCAAGACAGAAAGGAAGAAAACACTGAGCCAGCCACAGCCAGTAGAAAACATTGGAAGTACTGGCAGTAGACCGATTTAAATAACTAGAATTCCTCATTGTTATCCATAACTACTTAATCTGCAAGCTAAATATGCTTGTTCTTATTTCTGTCTTTGGATTCTGAAGTCACTGCAGTGTTCTACAAAAGTTCTTTTGGAGAACTTCAAAGCTTTTCAATGTCAGGTGTGTTAGCATCACCACAATGAGAATACTAGAAAAGCAAATACACTCAAATACTTAGGACATACAAATTCTTTTGTACAATGGGGCCAATAAAAACTTAACTAGACATGTGCATACAATACAAACAGAATTTTTAGTGTCTTCCAATTAAATGTTTCCTATTATTTAACACTTTATGCCATATTTACTTAATAACAGTTTATTCTCCATTAATGAAATTATACCACTGCTAGAGCAGCAGCTTTAAGAGATCCTATAAAAGCTGCACTATCTTTTGACTGAGGAGGTAAAAGAACATATCCTATTTAAATAAGCAGCAGGGGAAATGTAGAGAAGCAGGTCACTACTAATCTGGTCCAGGGGATATTTTGACAGGACTGCACAGATGATCTCAGCAGAGATCTAATTTGGGGATATGTGTACAGGGAAAAAAAAATACTAGATAACAAATACCACCAATTGAAATGCACTTTCATTCCTGGCATACTTCTTATACATACATTATCCTAATCAGATCCTGCCTAGCTGATGAAATCTGGAGAATTGCTCTTTAAGGTATAAAGGGCATAAGTATAGGCCTGAGGGAAATTCCTTGCATTCTGCACAAGCAGCACTAACTTTTATTTGAATATAGAGACTCAAAGCCAACATTTTTTTGGAAACAAACAAAAAAAAGTCAAAAGCAAACTAGCAAAGGTGATTTTCCCAGAAATTACCACAGGGGATGTGAAATTAGACACATACTGTATGGATGCCACTTATGGCACTTAAGCCTACTTGAGGACTAAGTGAAATATGTATGTTTGTCAGATCTCAGAAGGGACTAAGCAATTCCTGGGAAGTCTGAGTGCCCCTGAATACCACTGACATGATCAGCAGTTGAAACATGCAAAACTAGATCTGGTCACTGCAAAGCAGTCAAGCACAGTGTGTAATTCCATGCCAGAAATTCAAGAAACAATCTTCAATTAAACATGAATTTTTGTCAGATTGCTCCAGTTTGTGGCCCATTAGTCCCATCTGGCTTGCAAAATATTTCTATCTGCCCATTATACCTCCCTCAGAGTGTGTAAGAAGCAGTTGTTTGGACAGCAAATGCAGAAGAGCCAAGGGTCTCCTGCTGTGCCTGCATGAGGCCCAGCACAGAACAGACAGAAGTCACTGTTTCCAAGCTGGTGAAATATCGGTACTCTGTTAACCCACTCCACAAGGCTGCCTAAAAAGACTCCTTCCAAGGATAACATGTTCTCCCTGGAAGACTTTGTTGAATGTCATAACCATGCACTATTTAATCTCATTTTACCGTGGGGATATTTTATAACTAAAGGAAATGCGTGACTCATGCCCTTATGAAAGAAGTCAGTTAGGAACTGATCCTTCTTTCATTCAAGTCGGTGAAATAAAAAAACCTTTCTGGATGTTGTATCAAACACAGCAGTGATGAACAGAGCAGCAATTCAGTCAAGAACTTTTAGAGGGATTATGCAGTTTTCACTTCCTGTCAACATATTCCTCCTTTCCTTCCCTAGTAATGAAAAATTTTGCATAAAAGTATTTTATCATTGCAAATGAAGCCTCACAGCATGCAATAAAAATACAGATAAGCCAAGGAGGGTATGATGATTTGTTTCGTGAGCTATGCCCCAAACATATCACACTATCATGCTATACTCTCCTATCTCCCAGGCTTCAACTTAATTAAGGAAGAGAAGGGATTTTTTTTCCTAAAAGTTTAGAAATTCCCCCTTCAGGCAAACTTATTCAAATAACAAGTTGTTCTTTTCACATTTATTTCCAGTCTTAGGAGTGCTCTCAGTTATTCTGGTGCAATTTCTTAGCTCGCAAACAGAAAAAAAGCTCCTCAAAGCAGAAATCATGAAAAATAGCAGAGGAAATTATTAAAAAGGATCTTACAGATAGTTGGTGAACACATTTTCTTTTTAAAGAACACTTAACATTCTGCAGTAGAAAGGTACAGAAATATCTCAGCAAGCACCAAGACAGCTTGTTCCAGTGCTGGGCAATGGAACTGCATTTACTGTCCCTAATCCAAGGGACACTGTCTCAGGTACACAGGCAGCTGTATAGCTTCTAAGGCTCTAGTTGTTATCTTCCATAAGGAACTGCATAGTGACATGTAGAGACACCAAGCACATCTCTGTTGGACTTGAACCTCATGCCTGAAGCGTACGGGTGCCCTTAGAAAAGTTTAATGCATCTTGTACTTCACTCTCAAACTGGGATGCTGATATTACACTGTAGCTCCCAGATTATTTGGGAGATACTTTAAGACATTATCAGGGATATTAGTGAAATAACAGATGTGTAGGAGATTTAATTCAAGAGCTTGAAAGAAATTTGAATTCAAGTATTGGCACTCGCAAGCTAAAGAAAATGCTTGGATACAAAGGACTATGAAAAGCACAGAAAGTCCTAGTCTGACTAAACTTTGCAGCAAAACTCTTACAATGTCAACAAAGGAAGTATTTCATCTAGCATTATGAGATTATATATCCTTCAGCAGTATTTAGCTTTGTTATTAAAACCTAGGTGTAGGTATCTCTGTGCAAGCATACTTAGTAAGTCCCTGATACAGTCCAAAGAGATGTACTCAGTACAGTTAATGGAGCTTAAAGAAAGATTTAGGATGTGATGAATTGCTCTCTTATGACTCAGTTCAACAGGACCTTAGAGATCAGTGCTCCTCTAGAATGGCCGCTGAAGGCCAAGCAGAACTGATGTGGCGCTAGACTTGTAGCCTGAAATGCCTGTATCCAGACCAAGACAAGTAGTCACCAGACACTGAGATAACTAAAGCTTTGATATTTAGTTCACACACAGGCACCTACATTTAGATGTCTTAGGCTGCAGCTGAATACCTTCCTTGATTCTCTATGAAATGTTTATGCATTTGACTTCAACAGGTTTTAGATTAAGTTCTCCAAAATCAAAGTAAAATCAAGTAAATAACCCTCTCCCCACACTCATTCTTCTCTTTAACTTGTCCTACTAAAACCATATTTCAGTACTGCCATGGCAGATACAGCCCGAGAACTCCAAGGAACCAGCCATCTGATGGCTGCAACAGTCTCCTTACTCTCTTCTGCTGCTGTAAATCTTCTCTTGCCATCACCTCCCTCTGATAACTCACAACACCAGCCTCCACCACCATGTGATAAATAGTTAAACAAGTGCCTTTCTGTTCCTCCCACACTACACTTCATGCCTGGGAGGAAATCTCTACAAACATCTACAGAACTATTTCATTACCTTCCTCCAAATTCCTTCTTAAGACTCCTCTTTCCTCTAATATACAAGCAATAAACCAGAAGTTGACAGTAGCTGGGCTGCCAATGTGCTTGCCGTAGCTCAGTCATATTCTGGCCCAGTACTGCCTCACTGTTTCCCTGAATTCTGCCGTCTGATTACATCCAGTTGTTGCCTCCTGTTCTTCTAGTTGAAGTTGGTTTGGTCAGGATAGTCAATGTTGTGTGATTATGTGTATCAGGATGGCTTCCTGATGCCTGACTGTTTTTTTGGGGGCACTAGGATTATACACATAAATGGAGAATCACTGTGAACTTTAAACTTACATCAGAGGTATTTCTTCATATGGTAGGATTGCAGAAAGCAAAACTGATTACAGATGTGTTTCAGACCAATTCA
This sequence comes from Coccyzus lansbergi, assembly GCA_033558105.1. Lineage (NCBI taxonomy): Eukaryota > Metazoa > Chordata > Aves > Cuculiformes > Coccyzidae > Coccyzus > Coccyzus lansbergi. The sequence goes on along the minus strand of JAUMJK010000267.1, from coordinate 1,985,505 downwards.
GAGTCCAAATCCTATTTTACGATTTTCAGTAAAAAACTAGCTACAATAAATTACATTATTTTATTTTTTAAAGAATACATATTTAATCCTACAGAAGATTTTCAAATATTTTCTGCAGCAAAAATCAAGATGGCTGCTTCATCTTTTCAAGTCAACATATGACACTTCATGTCATTATTTAATTATCAATTAATAAGTGCACATTCTGACACTATTTTCCCACAGGGCTTGTGATTATTGACAGCATTTCGGTACCAACACTTTTACAGATGAAGAACCACCACTGAAAACACACAGCCCTTGATTTGTATGGATTTCTGAAACTATAATGGTTTTCAAGGTTTTAAAGTGCAATAAAATGTGACATCTGGCATGTGAGACCAGACATTCCCATATGTTCTTCTGACATTGTGAAGGATGATGTTTTCATTAAAGAAAACAGCAGCCCCTTAGACAAGTTAACTTGCAAAACCCAGTGGGTCCAATTAACTTTATACACTACTTTGCACAAAAACATTAGGATTCTAATTCAGATTTCATTAGGAAACCTCTCCCTTTTTTTAACAGCTGGGGTATAATTTCTTAGTGATTATTCATATTTTTTCCTTTTAACTTCAAACATATGCTTACAAGATGTACTAGAGCTCATAGAATTTTCCTTCTCTCTTCTACAGAAGTTGCTTACTTTATCAGTTGGTGGAATATCCAACTGTAACAACCTAGATGGCTCAAAACCCTACAGAATCTATTAGTAACAGATTTTCATCTCACACAAAAATAATTATTTTAAAAATTCTAGATAAGACATTGGTTTTAGTACAACTCAGTTCCATTTATTTCTCCTTGGCAGGGCAAAACAAAATGAAATCACCCATTCTTAAGCTTATTATACTCTCAAGGATCCAGAGATGACTGGTTAAACTAAAGAAGAAGAGGGAACTACATAGGCAGTGCAAGCAGGGGTGGGTAACCTAAGATGTGTATAGGGACACTGTCGGATTGTGTAGGGATGAGGTTAGGAAGGCAAAGGCACAGCTGGAGCTGAACTTGGAAAGGGAAGTAAAGACTAACAAGAAGGGCTTCTACAGGTATGTCAATCAAAAGAGGAAGGTTAAAGAGAATGTACCCTCACTGATGGTTGGGAATGGTGACCTCACATCAAGAGACAAGGAGGAGGCTGAGGTACTCGACATCATTTTTAACTCAGTCTTCACTGATAAATGCTCTCCTCAGGCCTCCTGCGTCATGGGACAGCAAGGTGATAACCAGGTGGGTAAACCCCAGCCCACAGTAGAGGAGGATCAGCTTCGTGACCACCTGAAGAAGCTAAACATATATAAGTCTATGGGACCCAACGAGATGCATCACAGAGCCCTGAGGAAACTGGCCGATGTGGTTGCCAAGCCACTCTTCGTGGTATTTGAAAAGACATGGCAATCAGGAGAAGTCCCTGGAAGAAGGATAATATTTTTCCCATTTTCAAAAAGGATATAAAAGACGACTCTGGGAACTACCAACCTGTCAGCCTCGCCTCTGTGCCTGGGAAGACCATGGAACAGATCCTCCTAGAAGCTGTGCTAAAGCACTTGGAGGACATGGAGGTGATCAATGGCAGCCAGCATGGTTTCACTGGGGCAAATCCTGTATGACCAATCTAGTAGCTTTCTATGATGGGGTGACCACAGCAGTGGACATGGGTAATCTGACAGATGTGACCCATTCAGAGTTCTGTAAAGCCTTTGACACGGTCCCCCACAACATCCTCCTCTCTAAACTGGAGAGATGGATTTGATGTGGCATGTCATCCACAGGGACCTGGCCAGGCTGGAGAAGTGGGGCTGTGAGAACCTCTTGAGGTTCAGCAAGGCCAAGTGCAAGGTCCTACACCTGGTCAGGGCAATCCCCAATTTCAGTATATGACGGGGGAATGTGTGATTGAGAGCTGCCCTGCAGAGAAGGACTTAGGGCATGCTGGTCAGTGAGAAGCTCAACATGAGCTGGCAATGTGCACTCACAGTCCAGAAAGCCAAACGTATCCTGGGCTGCATCAAAAGAAGCGTGGCCAGCTGGTTGAAGGAAGCGATTCTGCCTCTCTATTCCTCTCTTGTGAGACCTCATCTGTAGTACTGTGTCCAGTTCTGGAATCCTCAACATAGGAATGATATGGAACTGTTAGAACGGATCCAGAAAAGGGCTACAAAGATGATCTGCGGGCTGGCACCTCCAGGCCAGGTTGGATGGGGCCCTGAGCAGCCTCATCTAGTGGGAGGTGGCCCTGCCCATGGCAGAAGAACTGGAACTAGATGATCTTTAAGGTCCCTCCCAACCTTAACTATTCTATGAGTCTATAAATAAAGATTTCAAAAAACCTGTAGAGATATAACTTCCACTGAAGGCAACAGAAAACAGACTTGTTCAACTCAAGGACACCCTCATAAGCATGATTCTTCCTTGTTCAAGACTCCTACAGCAATCTGAGGGTAATCTCTCAGACCCAATTTGTTTTCCTCAGAAATGAATAGAACTGTCTAAGTACTGCCTAAAGAATTTATGATGAGCGTGTATTTCTTATTATTCATTGCTGACTATCACAGGAGAGAAGGAACAGTTTAGACTTCATTAAAAAGATCTGTAAAACCACTGTAAGAACTAGAATCAAGTATAATTATATATTAAGACAACTTTGTTCTCTGAAAGTACATGTAGATTCTCTACAAAATTCTTGGGTCGATCTTCTTAATTAATGTTGTATTAATTCTTCACCATGGCAGCCTTTTTACTGTCATTTTTATAAAATGCTTCCAAAATATATTTCTTTGATTAAAGATCACACATTATTTAATTTTATTATACTGAGAAATCTTATTTTTCATTGATTTCCTTCCCAATTACAGTATCTGTTTTGTTAAGTGTTTTAACTTTCTGTACATTTGTTTCCAACCAATTTTGCCTCAGTACAAGTAAAAAAAAAAAAAAAAAGAGTGTTTGTAGTGCCTGTACCATCTTTTGTAAGTGATCTTTTGAAAATTTAGTCTGTTGCATCATTAAGTGATAAGATGTAGCAGATCAGCCACTATAAGCAGATTGGCATGGTTCTCCATAACTCATTCACTGGCACAGTAGATATCTGTCCATCTCACTGCAGATGGTATTTCTGCTTTAGAGTAATCCACTTAAGTATTTGACCTTTTGAATCTTTCAATACTACAAGAAGTTTCTTTGTGCATATACTGTTGCCTTTGGATGTCAGAACTACTACCTAGCAGGTGACACGGATCCTTCTCACAGACAGTGCTGATACTAGCACTGAGACGTCTTCTTCACTTGGTAAATTAAACACACTAAGATAGGCTATCCCATGTCCCCATGTCAGTGGAAATACCTGCAGCATCAGTACCTCAGGGCACTATAGAATACCTGGGAGCACCTGAAGCATACTCATGCAACTGGCATGCAGATTTCAGACACTGATTCAAGTTTTTCACACCTCTGTTACATATTAACTAGCACTGGAGTTCTAATGCACTCCCCTCAGCTACGGTTTAGGTATTTTCTAGTTAAGTAAAAAGCCTGCATGGGAGCTTAGGATTCAGGAAAGCCTGACAGTTAGTACATATAGGAGATGTAGTACTCATCCCTGCACTTAGAAATATGCTTGGGGTGGGGGGCTATTATACCAAAGGTCAAAAATTTTTTTTGATAGAGTAGACTAGGGGAAGAAGACAACCACTCTAAGTAGATAACCATACTGTGGATAACCATAAGTGGATAATAATACCGTAGTTAAAAGCCAGTAGGTTTTCACAGTTAAGCTCCAATACCCCTTAAGGTTGGGGAAAGAAAAGTTGGCACCTGCTGATGAATCCCAACAATGACAAGTGGAAAAATTAAAATCCTTACTTGGTAGTTGCAGAAACAAAAGGGGAGAAGAGAAGCAGCTGACTAGAGTGCTGGAAAATGTAGTTGGCATCAGATCAACCTAATGACAAGGCCAGGCATATTACAATCTACTCCAAAGACAGCCTGTTCAGGTTGTTTGGACTAGACTAAATAGAGATGAAGATCTGAAAATTAAAAGAATACGAAGAAAAAAATAAAAAGGATAAATTGTACAACAAATTTAGCAGTAGGAATAAAGTGGTCAATCCTGCAATAAAATGAGATATCCAATATATAGTACACCTAAGCACAAATATGGTCCCTAAAATGGAATAAACCCTCAAGAAAAACTTCTCTAGTTGCTGACCCTTTTCCCTCTTGGGGTACACGTTTAGGCAAGCAAAGCAATTTAGTCCACTCAGAAGCCCATGTTTTCTCTGGAAAGCTCTTAGTAAGGAAATCTTTCTTACAGCTACACTTTAAGGAAAGATGTTCTCCATGAGCTTCACATTCTACATAGACTGCTGAATGTGTCTACAGGAGGAGGTGTCCTTCAGGGCAGCTTTATGAAACAAATAATTACTGGTTTGGGGGTTTGTAAAATATCTTTGTATGAATTTAGCAGTCAGGAAGCCTAGAAAGAAATCCTCTAAATATTGCTCAGACAGCTAAGAAGTGACATTTGCAAGATAATGAGAAGTCAACTTCAAATGGCTTCCAGATGTTCAGCGGTGGTCAGAAACATCAGAAATTTCTGAAGTCAGCATAAGGCTATAGATGAGTTTGTGTATGGATTCACAGGCAGAAGCATATCAAGAAAATATACTGCATTACATCATAGACGATCTCAATCTAACCCAGAGACTCTTGTCGTCTTCAGTTTTTTTCTCTGAATATGTTCCAACTTCCTATTTCAAGTTCTGTTTTTAACACAGAACAGCCCATTATTGTCTGTGGTGTTCCAATTTCAGTCCTGCCAAGACTCTATATAACAGCATCGTTATTCATAGGTGGTATTGTCATTATTATAACATTATCTTTCTACGTACTCAAAGACGCCTCTCTACAGCCTTCTGGCCTCTTGGATTATTCAAAACAAAGAATTTTTTATCCCTTGAGTTTTTTAATTCCTTCAAGCTCTTATCTTTCTATGTGCTAGATATCCCTGTTATCCATGATAACAGAGTGTCTTATTTTCAGAATTTCTGAGTTTTAAGAAGCTGAGAGAAAACATGTGACCCCAAACAAGACACATGAGCAAGTGACCTGGTGGCAGGCAGAGACAGGGGACTAGTGCTTAGGAACTCTGAATATATTATTCCTCTCATAACCCTTCCCAACCTTATTTTTTTGTAAAAATCCTGAAGGTTACAACTGAGTAGGTGCTGTAGGTCAAGGTGACTGTGAGGCACTGAAGAAAACAAAGGCTGGACACCACAGCAGAATACACCTGGTACTGAGTCAGAAAGGGCTTCTCCTGTAGACCAGTTCCTATTGACCAGGCTTGAAGTTGCTCTTTGTATATACAGGAACTACACTGTGTGACTGGTCTGTCATTCTAGAGAGACACAGTAAATCTTGATTTATGGGACTTCTTGCATAAAATCAGTGTCCTGCAGCTCCGCGCTGGTCAAGCTGATCCCCATCACATTCGTTGTCATCATGAAATGCAGATCACAGGACTGTGTTTCAGGTCTGACCTCAAATGCTAGTTTTGATTGCTCTGAGAGGAAGAGAAGTCCTTTTAATCTCATCTCCCTCATGCTGATCCACTGTCATTTCCAGAATGTCATTTGCATCTTTAGTTATGTTCTCCCTTTTGGTGAAACCAAGTAGCAACGCTTTCTCAGACCTCTCCCCACGAGATTGGGAATGCTTAATATAGTAGGTTTAATACTCTGATACACAGAGACAAAAGGCTGCTATAAAGTGCTAAGTATGATCCTAACATTTCCCTCATCCCATGTCACTATTTCTTCTTTGATGAAAGTAATGTCTCTCTTGGTGAACTAACTTTTATGCTTATTCCAACTCATTTTTTCTTTTCTTCCACCCACCACCTGAAATTTGCTAAATCATTCAGAAATTTCAGTCCATCTGCTGTGAAATATACTGTCCTCACTGGTCCAATAACTTCATAGGATTTAATTAACTTGGTGTTTACATTTCCCTCCTTGTCATTCATTACTTGATATATTGAAAAGAACAAATGAATTACTAAATATTTGATACCTCACCCCTTTTAAAACTGTTTACTTAAGAGTTATTTGCTGCTTGCCACCTGCCAGCACTGACTTTTACATTTTTTTATTCTTAGTACAGTCCTGTATTCTTATTTAGAAAATATATGCTAAATTCTCTCTCTTAAAAAAAAAAAAAATCTGACTCCAGAATTAGTCGAATGGCAAAATTCCACTGAATTCCACGATACCAGGACTTAGTTCTATGGGACTGAAAGGTATATTTTCAAGCAGGTATCCACTATACAAGTAGATACATATACCACATCTACTTTTTACTGTTTGTCCTGCTGTGTTTCATGTATTTGCAAGTGAATACATCAGGACATAGACAGTACACAGTGGGTGAAATCCCAATTCTCCAGGGTTTGTGCATCTATAAAGTCTCATTTTTTGAAGAGTTCATTCTGTATTCATTAGATGTGGTCAGTCATTTTTGCGTTTCACCTTCTTTTTCTAACAATTGCAATTTTTAAGAAGTGTAAATATTGGACTGACAGGTAAGTACTTTATGGTTGTTCCATTCTGAGATTCTGAAACTGTATTTACATTTTTCCTGATGGTTGCATTCATCAACCATTTGCTAAACTAACACGTTTCTATTGTCATCACTGCTATATCTACCACGAAAGCACCCAAAGGTCCCCAATCAAAAGGTACTTCTACCCTTGGAGAAGGAACTTTACAAAAAGCACACATAGGAAGGATAACTGCAGCAACTCAGGTGCTGTGCTGCGATCCAATCCACCCTCTTCCATACCTTCCTTAGGAGAACTCAAGTAAATCAGTTTGACACTGTGTGACATCGCCTACCTGTTACACAGCAATAGTTATATTTGTCAAATGGAGAAAAGCATTGTAACAATGACTTTAGTAAAAGGCTGTGAGGTCCATAGGTATATCTATAATGGTCATAAAGCCATCAAAATATGAATCACAGTCCTTAATGAACAAATACAAGGAAAGGAAGGACACCATTACTCAAAAGAGTGTTTCTACAGTTTCACTGTTTTATGGTTCTCTTCCTAACTGACAGCTTTTATCTGCAGATCTGACTGATAACACAGTATAAGAAAAGCTAAGAAGTAGATTCCTATCTTACCAGAGAAGTCTTGCCAAGACAAATAAGTGAAAGAAAGGGTAAAGATGACTGTGGATAAAGGCACCAGCCCTCTTATTTCTTTGTTAATTGTATTTCACCAATTTGTTTAACCTTATATGACAGTGCTCAAATACTTGAGTGGATAGGGGTTTTTTTACCAAATTTTTTTTGTTTAAAGCCATGAAGGTTTTAGAAGCATTTTTAATATATTTTTTGTCTGAACAAGTTTTACGGTGCAATGTCCCTTGAACTTTTATCTTCCATGGCATCTTTAAGTGCAGATTAAAACAGATCCCCCAGACTTAGCAAAATCAAGACACTCTTTCTTTTTAATAGATGGCAAACAACTCGGTCATAACCCCTCTCCTTGGATACACGAAAAGGTCTGAACAAAAGAATGAGTCAAATTTGATTGACTCTTAATTGCCAAAAACACATTTGTACATGGTGCAGCACTATTTACTGATGCCACAATCTGAGTGTAGGGCCAAATAACAAACAACAAATTTAATTCATTAAGGAAGGTTCATTACAATGTACATCTCGAATAGCCAATGCAGAGATAAATTAATTTCTTAAGCTTTTAGAGTTGCTTTTAGCCAACCTGCTCTATTTTGCTATCAGAAGACTTCAAAGAGCCAACCCAAATTTTGGTAACTGCTGTTTGCACCAGTCCCTTTAAGTGGTGTCCTAGTTCCAGCTGGGATAGAGTTAGTTTTCTTTATAGCAGCTGGTATGGTGTTATGTTCTAGATTTAGCATAATGTTGATAATACATTGATATTTTAGTTGCTATGGAGTCAAGGACTTTTCAGCTTCTCATACCAGCTTGCTGATGAGAAGATGGTGGCTCACAGAAAGCTGGGAGGGGACATTGTCAGGGCAGCTGACTCAAACTGGCCAAAGGGCAATCCCATATCATACGATGTCATATTCATATATTTGGGGAAAGCTGGCTACGGAAACTGCAGCTTGGGAATTAGCTGACCATCAGTCAGAGGTGATGTGCAATTTTGCCATGCATCAGTTGTTTTGTATATTTATTATTATTACTACTACTACCTTTGTTATTATTATTATAATTGCCATTTTCAGTCCTATTGAACTATTCTTATCTCAACTCATGAGTTTCAGTTTTTGCCCCAATTCTCTCCCCCATCCCACTGAGGAACGAGGCAGGAAACAGTTGTGTGGAGTTGTTTTTTAGCTACCTGCCAGCTTAAACAACAAGGATTTTTTAAAAGATCTGCACCAAGAAAAAGAAAAGTTAACCATCAGCCACTGCATAGGTAGCTACTGCCATCTACTAATGTGCAGGCATAATGTACATATACATTCACACAAAAAATACACTCAAGCAGCAAAGTACTGCTGCAGATGGGGCAGGGGAAGCTGTGTAAGTTCCCCATCTAAGAATTGCTGCTTGTGTTGACTCTGAAAGACGGAAATAAGGTCTGAGCCCCAGGGCACAGACCATCTGCAACACTTCAGAGCTTGGAATTAAATGCTCAAATATGGGCTATAGCACCATGGATGAAAGAAGCCACGGAGATGCCAAACTCAGACTGTTTTCTCCTGGGGACACAGCAATCCACAAATAAATTAGAGAGACATTCCTTAAACTCTCCTCCAAAACACAAGACAGAAGGAGCTCAAGCATCACTTGCGTGTCACAGAAGTGCAGTGCCCAGAGGCTCTCATTACAATCACAGCCCTATGCACTCATTTTGTTTTGCTCTGTTGATACCATAAGGCAAACTGCTCTTTTGAGTTAAGGTATCTTTCTCCATGTAATGTGTGAACTGTGCACAAAACTGAAAACTACATCTGTCTTTTCCTCCTCCTTACCCTCCATTCCTCACTCCTTCTATCCCCCCATCAAATCACACAATATACAGCATCAGTACTCCCCTTCAAGCCATTCAGAAACTAAAGTTATATTAGAATATTTTTCTCTTTCTTCAGTTCACTAGCTAATTTGACATATGAGAGTTGAAGCAAAATTTCATGTTGACTCCTTGAAACAAAAAAGGGTTGACAGAAGGGCTGGCACATAATGATTGTCCTTCACAGAAAGTTCATTCTTTCTGAAGGTAAAGTAGCATAGCATTTCATTTGGACATAACTGAAATATGTAACCAATGGCTTTTACAATCTTCAGATCAGGTGTGATCCTTCAAGACAGCAGCCCCGGCCCTTCTCACTCAAGAATGCTAGCACAGCAACTGACTTGCCTATGGTATCGCCATAACCAATGGATTTTGGTATTTTCTAATCTGTCTTACAGCTCCCATTAAAAATTTAAGGAAAGCCTGGTTTGAGTTCACAACTCTGCTAGATTTTATCTTATATCAGCTTTAACAAAGCACCATTTTCTTAGATTTGAGCCAAGTGAGCAGGATCCCTCTAATATATTTCAAAAATGGACAGCACAATGTTCTTAAGATCACAGAATTTCATCTTCACAGTGCATAAAAGCCTGGTACATCAGACTTATAACATCTTCACAAGCAAACATTAATCTACATGATTTGCCTCACAGAAGTTGAAAATAGATCTGGGGATAATGCACAGTAAATTAAATTACTTACTTCAGCCACCATTGCTTTTGCCTTCCTCTGGTATTAGCATCATGTGATGGAGAAATTGTCAATGACAAAGTCCACTGCTTTATTTTCATTTGTAACATAAAAAATATGGCACACCACTCTGCCCCCAAAAATAGCTTTCAAAGCCTTCTGAAATTTCTGAGGGGATGCAAACACTTTTATTATTTTGAAGAAAACATTAGAAATAAATGCCTGCATTTTGAATATTGCTTAGGAAGCTCCAGTCATCTGTGTAAAAAAAAGGACAACTGAATCTATTTTAAGACATTTAACAATTGGTTTAGCAGAGGGAAATCAATACAACAAAAACTTCAATCTTTTATGGTGATTTGTCTAAAAGAATTCATTGTACCTTAAACATTTCAATACCAGAAAACACTAATGTATATAAATTACTGCTACAAAAAAACTATTTTATGTGGTAGAGATGTGGTATATAATGAAGGAAAATAGAAAGCCTTGATATTCTTAGGCAACACCATGATGCACCATGCAGGAGAAAGCAAAATCCCAATCCTCAGAAATGCTCAAGCAATCTGAAGTGCTTCTTGAAACCAGAGAGGACACAAAGAACACAACTATATAGGTTGTAGTATACGTTATTGTTTCCACATTGGTCGAGTGAATTTGGGGTAGGAAGACTGACCCTGCTCCCGTGCAGCTTTTTTTGAGTAAGAAGCAATTTTGCTTTATAAAAGCTTCTAGAGGAATGACAGTTCCTTGCAGAGTTTGATTCTAAATGACTTTCAGCTGTACACAAACTCACTTTAAGCCTCATAGTACAAAGATAGCTTGACAACAATGGATAATTAAGTCATAAAGCAAAGTGTCACACGAAAGCTACTAAGCTCTAAAGCAAATGATTTAAATATCTCTGCTTGCTGATTGGTGCCTATAACACAGGGATTCCATCATTGCTCTGGCAGGAGTAAGAAGTGTCACTACATTCATGGTATCAGGGAAAACCATTGCTAGGCACCTTGCTAAACACATGCAACGCTTCACTTGAGGTGCAGATGCTTAGACTGGTAATTTTCAGAACAAGTTTGTAACACACAAAATTCTTCTATTAAAAAACAACAACCAGGAACTCTGAATGTCACTCAATTTGTCTTTGCCATCCAACAACTCAATACGTATCTTTCATCTGAGCAGCTTTTGTGTTAGGACTTATCTACTTCTGTCTCCAATTCTGTTCATGAACACCTTGAACAGCTGATTAGTCAACACTCAGAAAGGATATGGCAGCTAATATCATGGCCCATTGCAGTTCTGCAGATGCTAACAATGTTTTCCAGCTGTCAGCTGTCTGGCCATTCAAAAGCACTTGTGATTCTTACAAACCACTTGATGTGGTCATGGAACTTCCTTTGGGCCACATTGGCACAATATCCTAGTAGCCAACTCTGGTTGCTGTGATTGAGGATAACCAACAGTTGAAATAATGTACTACAGGAAGAAACGGATTTTCCACCACTGCCAATTTTTAAGATTTGAAATATACTCCTGGGCTAAGTTCTAGCCTAGATGTTGAGACACTTTCCTCCATGAAATGTGGTTGACATACATGTTTTCTTGGAGATGCTCAATTCAGGGTGCTTTAGTTCACATTCCACAGCCTAGATCTCCTAGTTATTCCTCAGAAGAGACAGAGGAAGGCTGTTAGATCAAGCTGCTGCCCCTGATCATCACCAAAAGCCTACAGTCTACCTTCTGGCATCAAAACAAAGAAACGTTAAGTGTTTCCCTCACACATACTGAAAAGCCTGGCACTCAGAATTGAACTACGCCACCAATGTCACTCATCAAAAGGTTGCTAAAACTGAAATCCAGGTTCATGTCCTGATAAGAACAAGCCATCCTTGCCTTTTTATGCACAAGTAGTACATTATAGCTGACTCCTCTGGCCTGAAGGTTCATGCTGTTCTGCTATTACACAGAGTGTACACTTGCTCTGCTGACCCTGGGGTAGAAACAGCATATGCCATTTTATGAGGTGAAGAAGCAGCTCAGATGTCTAACAGTTTTCCTACTTCTTCAAATCTTGTTTGAGAAAAGGCCAGAAGAGCAATGAGTGGCATTAGATTTTGACCCTCCTTAGAGATCAGGAAATATAGTTTCTGCTTAGGCAGCTCCTTTTTTTTCCTCCTTTTTTTTTTACACATATTTAGAGGGACAATATTTTCCATTTTCCCTTTTATTACAGCTAGAATCTTTCTTTTCTCATTTTTTCACCAAGATTTGCCAATAAAACACCAGAAGATGCTGCCTCCTTTAATGGGTTCTATGAAAGAAAAGAGTCTTCAAGGTACCACACTGAAAGCGTGGGAGCAAAAATTAAATTACCAGTATGCAGGTAGCCATATAGGACTGAATGAATGATGTTGTTCCCTTTTATCCATAGAGTCAAGGAGGAAGTCACTAGTGTCAATAATCACAACCCTCTAGCTCTTATTTTTTCAAGAGCTTCATGCTTGTATTTCTGTAACTATGGTAATTGTGAAACTATTTTTAAATTAATATAAGCCATTATTTTTCAAAACTATGCTACAACTGTATATAAGGCCAGAAGGGATCATTGTATCTCTCTCTTACATAATAAATCAAAGAGCTTCACTAATAATTTCTGTATCAAACTATCATAACATCTGTTTGAGCTGTTATAAAAATACCCTTTGAGACACCTGGTGGCAGATAATTCCCCACAGTCTCACATTGCTGCTCAGTAGTAGCAGGGATATATCAATTAAATCAACAGGCTGTATCAAGAAACATGTTCATGCTCCCAAGCACCAGAATGAAAACTAGTTGTAATGATTTCTCTTATACCATGCATTTTGAACAAAGCAATGATTCCCTCTCTCAGATATTTTGAAAGTTTTAGGTATCTTCTACCTTCAGTCAGACCATTCCCCTTCTCAGCTGGGAATACTGCAATGTTTTGCATAAAACAGTTTGCAACTGCTAATGAGCCACAGCTATGCTATGATAAACAGAGCTAGGCTAATCTTGCATTCTGGATTGCTTGGTACTTGAAAGAGAATATATACCCACACAGAACTTCGATTTTGCATGTATGTTGCTGCACAAATCTCTCAGAGGACACAGGTTTTTCCCCACATCTCTCTACATCTGAAATATTAATTCCTGTTTCAAAGTTTATTATATTTCAGGTCTAAGCCCTGTTCAAGTCAGCAGCAAAATTCTCCTTGACTTTAGGGGGACTGGTTCACTCTGTGTTGTCAGTACTTGAACTCCTTTGAAAATGGAACCTTTGAAAATGGAACAAGAGAGTCTTTATTATGCACTAGAAGTTACTGGGGCATTCTACTGATACTCCAAACAAATACAGCCTCTGTCCTCTGTCTTGAGGAATTTATGACCCACATTTGAGTTAAAAGTGCAGTCCTAAATATTTCAAGATATTGACTTGTTTGATATTGTGTGTATGTGCCAATACAAGCCCTTGTAGGATCTGAGCTCAAACATGTAGGGCACAGTATGAATTAATGTTCTCTTTTTTCCTGTTTTCAACAAAAACTAGATCTGATGCTTGCATTTTTAGTGACATTGTTACTTTCCTGTAGCAGGAGTGTTGTTTCTTATAAACAGCTGTAAGCCTTAACCCCACTGCCACTGCTGTTCTTACCATTTGGTAAAACCCCAGTGACAGGAAAATGTTGTTCACTTATAGTGGAAGTTTTATTGTCAAGGAGTTCAAAAACCACATGGGTCTGCAAACTCTACAGGATAAACATGATAGCACTGCAGTCACATTTAAAAATAAAAACAAAACACCCCTTCTCTATAAAGGGCTTGATTTTCTTTCAAATGTCATTACAGATTTCTTATGAAAGTATTTCTTTTTATTGAATAATCAAAATTCTCCAAGACTTGGGTTTACTGGGGGCTCTGTGCTGCTAGTGAGATAGCTTCCAGTCTACATTTTGAAAGAAATCTTGGAGCATTTCAGAAACCATAATTTTCCTGCTTAGTTAAATGTACAATGTTACAAGAAGTGTTTAAAGTGCTTGTGTGGGCACTTCTGAAAGGCTCTGTGATTTGACACTTTCCGATCTGATTTCAGCAATATGGGCAGGCCACGTGGTTTTCTGGTAGAAAACGGGATAGATGTAATTTTAGATGAGAGCGCCAATTGCACACAACTGAAAGGACTGTGGAAGACCCAATTTCTGTTTCTGGCCTTGTCCCTGGGAGAGTTGCTCCTGGGTGACAGTGGAAACTTACATCAGAGTCCCATGCCTCAGATTTTTCTTCACAGCAAGAGAACATCTTTTGTAGAGCACTTCACAGAAAGCCTTTTATAGAAAATCACTCCATGAAAGTTCTTCACCTCTTTTTTAAAATTAAAAGTTTTCCTTGCCTTTACTGAGTGACAGATGCAGTGGTCATGATTTTTTTCCCTTGTTGAACACCAACGAAGATGTTGCCTTTGTTTCTAACATAAACTGGGTTTCTAGGCCATAATCCTGCCAGCTGCTCTTGTATGTGCTTAAATCTAAGATTCAGAGGGAATCTCAGTGGATGCACTGTCTGAGCATCATCACTTCCAGAAGCCAAAATCCTATTTTCTTTGGTTAGACTTAAATCATTTTCCTCTAAAAAGAAAAACGTTCTCAAGACAGTTACAAATAAGACACGAGTTTTATTCCTGGGGTATTATTTATGAAATATTATCAGTGTCTTGGCTCATATCTCAAGCAGAAGTAAGCTGGCATGGATCCATTACAGATCCATTATCATTAACTTGAGTAGCAATTGGGAACCAGATGGCACAATGGTTTGGGGCACTAACTTTCTGATGCCTATTTGTCTAGACTGCTCCATGACAAGAATTGAATAACATCATTTGGCTTTGCGTGAGCTGAAAGTTCCAGCAGTTTTTCAAAGACGACCTTCAAGGATATGTATATGAAGATACAGACATATACATGTATATATAAATCGAGATCCTGCATTTTCTGGGGGTTTTGTTGGTGCTCTTATTTAAAATGATTGCTATTTTTTATGCATACAAAAGGATTCTACTTTATTTTACTAAGAAGACATGCCAAAGAAAGACCTAGAAGTTTAAGACTGATGGTAAGTAAATGTATTTCAAGCACTCTGTTATTCATTACATGTGCTAGGTTTCAAGTTCATTTTTCCCTCAGAAGTTCAATATTTGTCACTCCATTTGACTAATAAGATAGTGCTCAATTTACATAGTTTCCCTATTTGACTACAAAGCACTGCTGTTATTTCTCTATATCACATAACAAAAACAGTTACCCAAATACTTTCTTAATTCCTGACTATGATTAAGAAAAAAAAAGAAACATAGAACTTTGGAAAGCTTTTAAAAAGAAAAAAAAATATTTGAGAGCGCCGTTTTAAATAAGCCTTAACCTGCAAAAAGGTTTTTTTTTTTAATTTATTGAAGAGAATCGTAAGTTTTTAAATGACTTCCAACCTCTTGTATGACTGGAGGTGTCATTTCAGATGGTACAGGACTTTCTAGTTTGGCAGAAAATGGTTTAGGGAGATAGCAGAGATTGGAAAATTAAGTTAAAGAAATCAGTATTATACATATGTGAAGTAATTAACAATTAAAACTCATCTAAAGGTTTGCAAATTCTACAGTTTTTAACATCTCAATTTAAAGACTGGATGACTTTCTAAATTCATGCTCCTGTTGAGCCAGAAGCATGCTGCAGGGATTACTGGGTAATGCTCATGGCTAATGATAAGAAGGGACTCGAATTAGCTGGAACATAACAGCTCCTTCTGTTCTTAAAATCTGTGAATCATCTAAGAACTTTTCCACTAAACCCACAGAAGATAAGAATGAAGACTGCAAGTATTTTTGAAGGGGAAGAAGAAGCAAATAATCCTTCTAAAACCCCACATACGTACTTGAGGATTTCAGCAATATCTTGAAAATATAAAGTACTGCTGAACTCCCAGTCACTTGTATATACAGAAATCTGCTACAAAGCTGTAATGCCTGTAGCATTTCTGGTGCATCCCTCTTAAGCACTGTTTCATGCAATCAGCCTCTCTCTTGCCTTTTTCACCCACCAAGCTAGTTCCTCACTCTTGCACTTCTTTTATCACTTCCTTTATCATTCATTCTTTTAGGGTATTTTTCCTTATGACATTATCGGGCCCAGTTGCAAGAGACACTTCTCTCTGCTATTGCAAGGCAATTGCACATCCTTCCCTTGTGCACACAGCATGGGTCAGACACGAGTGAGTGAAGTCAGCAAGAAAAGACTGAAAGACCTTGTTGGGATCGAGCAACCTAGGCCTCCACTGCCACCACCAATCACCGTGTCACATCCTTGAACCTATAGTCCAATTAATGAGCAAAATGGTGTCTTCTTCAGGAGCAATCCTCTGTAGCCTGTGCCAGCAGTTCGTGTATTTTATGAGTAAATCCATGTGATGAAACAGTAGGAATGTCATCAGCAAAGTGGGCAACCAAGGAAAGCATAAGCTTGATACCAACACGAGAAAAGCTCCACAGAAATGTGCTAAGAGTAGAACTCTGTAAAGTTTTTTTTATGAGATATGCGAAGTGCAATGCTCATTGTCAAAGCAATCAGTTGTTGTTGTTATAACAAGTTTAGTTAAGATTGCATTGGAGTAACTAACCTCAGTGACTTCAGCATACTCATGGAGTGAGGGAGAAACGGTAGAACTGCAATTGTGACTGTGATTTGGTTTGCATACAGAGACTCAGAAACTCTCAGTGTACTCAGGTACACTCAGAAACAGCTATGTATCACAACCCATGTGGCTGCCCACAACTGCAGGTTTAATTCTTAGCTTCAGGAATGTGAATCCTCATGGACATGACAATGGCTTCATGTCAGCAAGGCGACAGATGTTCTCCTCAAAAGATTTCTTTCTGTGGATTTGTGGGTTTCCTACTGAGGTGGATGAGGGGGTCTAGTGATGCCTGATTTCTGAATCACATGCTTCATGCTCTGACAATCAATTGAGGTATGAAAAAGATTTGTCTGGATTAGACTGGTCCTGCTGGTTCAGCAACCTGAGACTGTAGGCATTTATGAGAGAACATACTATCACATTCCTTCCCCACTAACTATAATTTTTCCAAGACATGGTTACCTTGTCACCTGAGTAAAATGTAAGATAAAGCCAAGCTCCTTCTGCTCTGCAACCTTGTAAAGAAAAGTGAGAAGATGCAAACTGCAGGTTGTGCTGATTGGACTGATGCTGCACTGATGTTCTGGCACAGTACCACCTCTCTGCCCTCAGGCCATGACAAGAACCAGTGCTCATACAATGCTACTTGTGAACAAATAACAATAAGTCAAGGAAGCACTGTGAGGTGTCAAGTGGCATTACAAGCCTGACTCTTTGTAAACTCAGGCCTCTATAATCTCCAAGGTCAGCAGAATAAACTCAGGCAAGGAACATGAAAAGATACAGCGTTTCTCCCTTCATCAAGAAGAAATGCAAAGCCTGTTTCTTTGACACATTTAACCCAGTAAACCAAGAGCAATGGGGATGAGTATTCTAGAAAACTTCTTCTAGCCATTCCAGCACAAAGACATCTTCTTTGAGAAAAAGCACATACTCAGAATTATCTTGCTGTTCCATGGTAAAGAGTTCAAGGTAGAACATCAAATTTTCTGTATTTCAAAAATTGATGGATCATAGTTTGCTCACGTAGCCTTTAATATTTATCATTATGACTCCAAATACCCTGAGAGATATTGAACATCTTATCTTCCTTTCCAATCTCCTTCATTCAGATATATCTCTTGAATAAATAAATTCAACATTTTGTCCTTTCTACCTAGTAAGACCTGCTTAGTTAATCTATTCAGCTAAGTCATTACTAAAATTTCTGTCTTTATTTTTAACCTTCCATATTCTCAGGATTTCCTTAGGCCCTACAAGCTGCAGTTTGTGCCCCATGACAATGTCTCATTAAAATGACCTTACTGCTCAGATCTCTATGCATTACAATCAGCCATTACTCAGCTGAAATCAATGAAAGGACACTGATTTACGAGATCTGTCTGTTCATTATCTTCACGTCTGTTAACTGACCTTCCAATGAAAACAAGCAAAGGGAAGGGGGAAAAAAGCTGTCATGGGAATAAAATACATTATGAAGGTGAACAAATTTTCTACCTTGCTGAACAAAAGTATTTCACTTGAAAGACAACCCCTGAAGAAATTAGGATATGTCAATAGTCTTCAACTAATGTCCAAATCATAGAATGATTTAGGTTGGAAAAGACCTTTAGGATCATCAAGATTTTTTGATCAAGTCATTAACCTAACATTGCCAAGTCTACCAACAAACTATGTTCCTGAGGCTATAATAAATGATAATATTTTTGTAACAAGCACAAATTTGCACCAATTACTATTGCTATGAACAGAAATCTTTCAAAAAAAAATGCAAAACTCTCTTTCAATTAAGTGCCAAAATTTGACTGATTTTGTATATTAGAGAGATCAGCCAATCATGCCACGTAATGTGGCTGAAAACATATATTATTATGTGATACAGGGCCCCAAGTAAAAATAGAGCTCCATACCAGAAACTACTTGTTGTATGATCTTCAAAGAGCTGAAGCTTCCATTGACCAGAATACAACACTCACTCACCTATGAATCAGAAAATGTATACCATTGCAAGCAGACTGTACTTGCCAATAAGGCTACCAATAAACTGAATGCAAAAATGAAAAATCAGGTATATTAGGAATGATTTATATAGAGATATGTCTGTTCTTTGAGGAAGGATGACGACCTAGTTTCTCAGACCAGTCTGACAACATCCACTCCATAAGTGAAAACATCTAAGCCAAGCAAAGCATTCTACTGCTGTGGAAAAGTATCTGTTCCAGTGCCACAAATGGTGAGGACAAAGGCAATAATTCATGGAAATCCTAGTGAAACAAACAGACCAGGAGACCAACATGCAGTGTCTCCCACATGTATTGTATCTCGTAGTACACCAGTAGAACAGTGACAGTGGATAAGGCAGACAATAAATTCAGGGGGATAATATCCTGTCTCCATTGAAGTAAATGTAAAATCATCATTTTCAGAATCAGCTTTTCACCCTTGTGTGTTTTTATTTTGAAGTATACGCAGTGAGGAGATGACTGGTTTTCAGCACTCAGCCCTTCTACTTGTTACCTGCTCTTAAAAACAAAATGGATCTTTGGATTTTAAGAGCTGTATATAACACTTAGCTCCACTGGCTTCTTATGCATTTCAGGAACCTGATAATAATAATTAAAATAAATACCTTTGCTTATTCGCATCATCATTGCTGGACTGGCTCCAAACATTCTTTGTTCCTTCTCCTCCCTCTGTCTACCCTGTACTAGCCTTCTTTCATTGCTCAGTGTAGTCAAGGTTAATGCAAGTACTGTTGCTTTTTCTTCTTTCCCCTTTGCTGACTGTTTTCAAGACTTGGCTGAAAGTGACTGTTTCATTTATACAGCATTATAAAAAGGAGTATTTATGGTTTCAGTCAGGTATGTAACTTGGGAGAAGAGTTTTTGTCCAGTATACTCAATAACGTTCAAGATCTCAACAGTACCCTTTCGATTTCCCTGTACATATATCCCTAAAAAAAGGCAGAAAAAAACTAATGTTTTCTAATGCTTGCAGCCTTCCAGACAGGAGCCTGTTAATATCCAAAGGAATCTCTCACCATAAATGATGGAATCCCACAAGACAAGAGTGGGGATTAGCCTGACAAAACATCTGCCTATGTCAATAGTATCAAGTGAAACAAAACTCCATCAGACACTGATCCAGGCAACTTAACATCTGCACTTTGCCTCCACATTCTCATTGGCAGCTGGACACACTTGCAAAGTCTGTCTGCTTCTCCCTGACACCTCTAAGAGACTGTAAAGCTCAATGTAAGCAAGAGTCCCTGACAGATCTGCCTTAGGACTTTACACTAAAAGCATGGGCAGTGCTATAAACACTTCACTCTCCCTCACTGCAAATAGATAAAAGATTTTATTTCTCCCAAGAAGACAATATTACTTACTTGGGATAGCGCCTCTGCTGAAAGATGGGCAGAATCTCTGTATCTTGATTTGAATGTAGAAGGAGTAAATCCCGAAATCTTTCTGTCAGGACAAACAAAGAAAAAGAAAAAAAAAACAACCAAAAAACCCAGACTGTGACTCTGCATTACAAGGTCAGGCCACAAGTAAGCAAGCAGTAATATCAGTGAATTGTCTTCTCCAGCAATATTTACCAGAGGACAAAGCTACCCGAATAGGTAACAAAATCTATATATTCAAAGACAACTGCTGCTAAGACTAGAAATCAAAGTTTCCTATAAACTCTTTAAATAATTAATTTAAAATGTCATTTTTTATCCAATATTGAATTCTAGTAGTGCTTACAAGTTTCTGAGGTCTGCATGCAGTTTTTCTGGATATTGTGCACAAACAGCCATAAATAGTCCCTGCCTTGAAGTGTCTAAACAGAAAGGAGGATCAACTAAGAATTCACCTACCACTCAAGGATCACAACAGTCTAAACATACATAGACTAATTAGTCTAAATTAAATCGCAGTACAAGTCTTTGTTTAACTGATTCATTGCTGTTTTCAAGGATCATTGGAAGACTGCATTGCTTTTTATTCACTATTTATTTCAAAAACTGCACTATAGGGTCATCTCCAGTAGGTACATTTTTTGCACTTTAGCTTCACCAACCACCAAGTGAAGGACTGATTATGGTTTGTTTAGTTGCCTTTCTCTGATGCCTTTCTCTAGAGATGGTTAGATGCAATACATAAGCAGAATCTGAATGAGCCTCTATCACTATCAATTTCTCAGTTCCTGGAAGAAGAGAATCTCCTCAAAATAACTTGATACCCAGTTTCAGGAACTGAAGGGAGTTTTCCACCCAGGTCAAATCCCCTTAGCACATCCTGTAGCAATCTCTAGCATGCAACATCCTCTATTTCATTCTTCCATCACCTGCAACTTTTACTTAACCAGTCTTCCAGCGGCACAGAAGCCTAGGACACTGGTGATGCCCTTCCCAACTGCTCATCTCCTACTCTTTCTGCAACACCTTACAACTGTGGTTTGAAGACTTCAGCTACAAGTTTTATCCTTCATTTGCTAAATCACAATTCACAGCCTGTGTTGTGTGCAGTGGCTATACTAAACTAGTTATCTTTTCCATGTAAGTTTTTCATTCTGGGAATTGAACCCAAGGATTTAAGTGTAATCCTTCCTCCCCTTATATTCCTATGTATCTCAAAATATCTTCTAACACTGGGTTTACAGATAAGGAAATCAAGGGACAGAAAATCAGTGTAGGAAAAAAAATCTGAATCCCCCAGTTCTGAAAAGAAACCATAGCAGCTTTCTTACTTCTTACAGGTTAGTACATAATGTATTTTTTTAACACTCAGTTTCATATACTCTTGCGCTTATAACTAAGCTCCATTAATTTGGATACAATTTTGCTACGTAGCCTCTGAAATCGAAAAAACCCCCAAACTCATATGTCTTGAAACTATAATACTTTAAGAAAGCACAATAAACGCAGAAGAAAAGTTCTCTTGTTAAGGGCTTCGTTTCAAAGGTAAGTTGTCTCAGATGGTCTGACTTAGGTCTGCATCAGCTGGCCAAGATGTATTGCAAACATCTTGTACAAGATACCAGGATCTATCAGTGAAGAAACAAGGGCTGATACATAGTATCTTCATTCCTTTATTTCTAGCCCTCCTCGGATTCAATCCTAAAAGAAAGAAGCACTTATACCTTCAATTTTTTTACTACATCTTAAGCCTTCCTTGTACCTAACCAGGACATGGATTGGATGGGGCCAACAACTATAAACACACTGCTGTAAAGATGGAAGTGAACTTCAACAAGCAACTTTCAGGGAACATCCTGCTCAAGATCTTCCTAAGCAGTTTGACATTACAGCTACTTCTTGACCTCATGAGTTTTTAGGAAGATGCAGAGATTTTTTTTTTGTTTTTCCTCACTCCTTTGGTACATGAAATAAGCTGTACATGGGCATGCCCTGTCATCCTTAAAGTCAATATGATACAATCTTCAAAATAGACTGGACAAGAACTAAAAGACTACAATAAGCTATCACTGGTGCAAAACATCTAACTATATATGTATCAGACTGAGCACATTAACTTCCACCTCTTCCTCAGGAATCTCCAAATACAACTCAAGCTACTCGTGCACCTCTTGGAACCCTTTATAAAATGGGGGTTGTATGTGTGGGCCTGGTGGAGGAATGAGAGGAAGTTTTCAATGGCAAACAATGAATAATAGGACTTCCTTTCATGACTCGTGGGTTTTGACCTACAGAACATGGTGCCAGCCCCATGATTAAGGATTTGTGGTTGGGGTGGTCTGATTTACTTATTTTTTAAGGTCTCTAGCCAAGTGTAACAACAACGCAAAATATGGGGAGATACACTCTTCTTCAGTTCATTATCATGCAACGCCATGGTACACATAACTGAGCGAGTCTGGTTTAGTAGACCTTGCAAAGCATCTGCAACACTCTTGGAGAGACAAACCACATCTCAAGGAAGGTACATATAAGCCCTGCTCCCTTTTACTGCCCAAGATGGATGACACCCAGGCAGACAACCATATTGCATCTCTTAGTCTGCGACTCTTTTTCTTGTGTTGCTGTCCTTTCCCATTGCTCCAGGTTGCCTGGCTACACTCCAGGACTCAATTCAACAAATCGTGATCTTGAAAATATTATGAATAGTAGTGTCACAGTGCTGGCCAGTACTGGAGTGAAAGCAGCCAAATTATGGAATTTGAAATTGTACTAAACAGCTTCCCTAGTGGGCCTTGTTTTAGTTAAAGTCAACTTTTGGATTTTTCTCCAGGCTGTGGCAAATTTCCCAAGCAGATGTATTTTCTTTACATCATATGACTTTACTCATTTTTCCATGGCAACAGTTACACTACATGGTAGCATTCCACCTCATCTCACATACATCCTACAACTTCCTTCAGTTCATACAGCCTCCATGTCTTATAAACCCTCATAAGAGAAATAGCACAAGTGAAACCTTTAGGATCATTTTGTCCCATAGAATCATTATGTACATGATTCATCATTCAGATCAATAATATTCTCTTTTTACACATGGAAGTGTACAAAAGTCACACTAGTGTAAATGACATTTGCCTTTAAGGACTATCCAGTATGCTAATAAGGCAGGTGGCAAGAGCTTTGGCAGCTAATGACAGAACACAGGCACTTTTGGTACTCTTACAAAAGTGCATATAAGAAGTCTAACATTTGACAAAAGAAGGCATCTAGGTTTGTATCAAGAAGGGCATGGCCAGCAGGTCCAGGGAGGTTATTCTCCCTCTGTTTCCAGCACTGGTGAGACTGCTCCTCAAACACTGTGTTCAGTTCTGGGCCCCTCACCACAAGAAAGATGTTGAGGCTCTGGAGCGAGTCCAGAGAAGAGTAACAAAGCTGGTGAGGGGGCTGGAGAACTTGTCTTACAAGGAGTGGCTGAGGGAGCTGGGGTTGTTAAGCCTGGAGAAGAGGAGGCTGAGGGAAGACCTTATTGCTCTCCACAACTGCCTGAAAGGAGGTTGAAGAGAAGGAGGGAGCTGGCCTCTTCTCTCAAGTGCCAGGGGACAGGACAAGAGGAAATGGCCTCAAGTTCCACCAGGGGAGGTTCAGGTTGGATGTAAGAAGAAACTTTTTCACAGAAAGGGTCACTGGACACCAGAACAGGTTGCCCAAGGAGGTGGATGAGTCCCCATCCCTGGAGATATTTAAAAGACAGATGGATGCGGTGCTGAGGGGCATGGTTTAGTGGTCGACAGGAATGACTGGACTCAATGATCTTGTGGATCTTTTCCAACCTAGTGATTCTCTTAAAATATGCAATTATATTCTCCACCTTTCATTCTACCAATGCAATTTACATTAGTTTAAGACTGTAATAGCTAGCCTTCTAATGATCTTTTACATTTTTCTGAGATCTGTTATGTCATCGATTGTTTTCTCATTCTGAGTGTGTCATGTGACATCACTCACTGACTCTCCCATAAGTCTATCCACAGAATGAAGTTCTTATGGACATCAAGAATGGATGCATAGACAAATCTTACACTGATTTGTTTTTCAAACATGCTGAGTGTTTCCAATTCCTCCAGGTTTTCATTCTGAGCATAGTCTTATGCGCTGCCCTAAATCAGGAAGGCTCTAGACTATAAAGGAGAAGAGAAAGTTTGCCATCAAAAGCCTTAGAGATTTAATCTCTATTCTTACATATATCTCTCTTCCCTGTCTCTCACCTAATTCTTCTTCCCTCTTTTCCATTCTTTGTTACTTTGGTTTAGTGTTTGATAGAAATGATTGGACTCGATGATCCGGTGGGTCTCTTCCAACCTGATGATTCTGTGATTCTATAATTCTCCCCTCTCCCAGCTCAACATATTCATAAATCAGCTACTGGAATCTCAGTATAAACACCCACTAACATCTTTATAAAATTATTATGAAAAAACAGTTACCAAGGACAGAAGGATGCATTTCAAAGGAAATTATCCCTTTGAAATATTTATATGCATATCATTGTTGCTCTCAAACAGAATGAAGTTGTGCTCAGTATGGGAAGTAAATGGTAGTCAGAAAAATATGAGCAAGAGTGGGTGTAGAATCTGAAGCCGTTCAAAGTGGTTACACAGTCGAGTTTCTGGGAGAGGTAGAAAGGGAGACAAAGGGAAATTTTGGGACAATATTTTAATATCTAAGGCAGCCAAAGCAAAGAAAAATAACTTGCATCGTCTGTGTAAATTAAAACACATTAATATTCACATTCTGCAGATAGAGACATTAAGGCACAGGGACCACTAGCCTTGTTTTTTTGAGACAGTCACATCCCTGAAAGCCCCTCTGCTTTAGCATTTCAAAGATGATGACAAAAGTCACACTGTAGTTGTGTCATGCTTGACTTTAAAACAACTTCTTGTGGCTCTTCGTCCTTGTTCTTTTTTGTTACAAAATACTGTACAGAAAATAACAGAAAAGTCACTCTGCTGAATTCTAAGGGTCTTGAAAAATCAAATTCCTGCTCTTTCAGAGTTTGATGGGTCTGTACCTGTGAGGTCATAGCAGTATATTACTGAAGTCTGAGTTATTACTGTTTTGTTTATCCCAACCACCTTCTATCCAGCAGCTTCACATCACTCTAAACCTCTAACCAAATCAGATCTAATTGCATGTAACCAACTCGGTTAAAAACACTGTAAAACTGAGAGTAATTACTTTTTAATGGATAAGGATTTTTTATATCAGTGTTATGAGTTGTTAAATTAAATTTCATAAAAATAAACATAAATGTGAATAGAAAGCAACCAGAGAATGAGAGAACAGAATAGCCTCATCAGAACATTACAGTCCAGAAGTTTTGCTGTTTACCAAAAGGTCAATCCACAGTGACGCTCCCAGAAATTTGGATATTTTGCAGTCATGTTTCTGTAATGACCTGTAGCACTTCTGCACTCACACAAATCTCAGCTCTATCTTTCACGCCATGGACACTTGCAAGCCCTGTAATATCAAACTAAAAAAATTCTATTTAGTTTTATGCAAAACACAGAGTGGTGTGGAGCACCTTCTGTGTCATGAATAACTCCTCAGTACCTTGTAATAACTTGAAAAGAAAAAATTAACTAAGCTTTCTTAAAACTGCCAACAGTATTTATAAGGATTTGAGACTTACTAATCTGACTTGTTTTCAAGCTCTGTAAATTTAGAAATGCTGTCATAAGTAGTTCCCCAGTGCTCTGTAAAAAGAAGAGGCATTTAGAAAGAAATGTTTGCCAGTTAAGGGCTATAGAATTGTGATGGGCTACAAGAAGGCATAAAACTGAAAATCCAATATTTGAGTTTGACCTGCGGCTTATTAGTGGCCAAAGTTTCTGTAGTTAAGAGAGCGTCACTTCTCTCCTCTTGAAGAGTCAATGCTACAATTACTCTCAATCAGATTAAAAGAAATCACTGATGAGATAATGTTGATGTGCTACAGGGTCCAAAGTGATTACATCATAAGCCTTGAATTTCCCCTGAAACATACATATTTCGCCAATACAGAGGTAAGCTTTTTGACCAGCTTGAACTGTGATTCTCAGTCCATTAAGCCTCATTGAGTTTAATTCTCCTGTTTTTTTACCATCATTTCCCTTCTCCCTGATCATTCATCCCAAAGACTAATTAGACTCTATCATTTCCAGAGCTACTAAAGAAAAATTAAAAGCTAGTAAAAACCTAGGAACTTGAAAATTATGTAAAAACTTCATGTTTATCTTTATTTAAGGGAAATACAGAAACTTTCACAGAAAGGCAAATGGTCTCTTCATTTTCTAAGCTCGGGGAATAAACAGTGATCATCCTGTTCAATATTGTATGTTACAGGACTTAGTTTATTTAAGCAGAGGGGAAATATAATGAAATCAACTTATGATTACACAGATCAGCAATGAAACTTTCAGACAACCGAGAACTGAAAAACAGCCTTCCTTTCTTTGAAGTCTCTGTATACCCTGTTTTTCCTCATAACCTGCATTTGCTTCCCAAAAAGTAGTCAGCTCCTTCTCTGCTCTAGCTGTGTGTTTATCACCATTCTCCCTCTCTCATTCTGGCATCAGCACATCCTTTCCCCACTGGAACTCTAGGCATTTCCTTCTGTCTTTAAAAAGTCCCACCTGGTACATGAAAATTAGCTTGGACAGATTTATTTCTGACTAGGCCTCCCTCATTTACCCTATAACCACACATACTGCATGATTCATGTGTGTATACCCATATATCAGCCATTGAAGAAACTGTAAAGGTACTTCTTATCCAAGGATCCTTAAAAAGTTGAAAGAAGAGTGATGGGAAGGAAAAAAGCAACACTTGCTTTGTTCCAAAACAGGGAAGACAGATGTCGAGGACCATATTTAGACTGCGTTTTGTATGTTTGACTTGACAAAACAGCAGTGAGTGACCCAGGCTGCCTATGAGCTATGCTGCCAGATTTGGGCTCCCCAGACAGCCAGTGAAGAGAAGCAGAAGTGGACACAACATCATTGTCTTTATGCTCAATACTGACTTGAAAATCCTTCTGTAGGTTATATAGCAACTCCCTGGCAAAGCTGGGGATTAGTTAGACTGCTAGAGTTCAAAACCAATGTCTTAATCAAGAAAACTTTTGTTCTCTGAGGTACTTACTATATTTGAAGACTATTTCTGTCAAGACAGCAGAGTTCATGCCTCAACTTGACTCTTACAAAATGCAGTAGTTAAACAGTTTAGAAACAACACAAAATAGTAGTTTCAGTTTTAAATATGTACTCTAAATCCAATGCTGTTTACGTAGAATTTTTTAGCACTGAGTTCTACAATTGTTCCCTTTGGCCACGAAGGGCTGTACTTTGATTTTGACCTCCCTGTAAGCCAGTGCAGGGAGGCTCAATTACTACTTTCTTCACTAGAAGTGCACTTTTCTCTCTCACAAGATGCCAGAAGATATAACGTGGCATCAGTATATTCCTTTTTGGTAATGTTGTGACGCTTGATCTAAAGAGTTCTTACATTCACAAAAAAAAAAAAAAGTCTCAAATTATGTGAGAGGGATATTCAACTTGTTCTCTCTTTGTAACTTTTAATCTAATACAGAAACTAGAGGAAATCCAACCTTTTATAAGCTACATGGGATTTTAACATCAAAATTGAGCTGTTGTGCAATTACTGCAATACTATCCATCACTGCAAAGCTCCAGAGGATATGCTTCTAAAAAGCTAAGAAAAGGCATAATTTGTCAGGCTGTAGTGATTCACATCTAGGCACACCCTATCCTAGTATCTTGCCTTACATGTGGACACCTACGGAAGAATCAGAACAGTGCAAGTTCTTTCTCATTTTTATCCCTATTTCCTATATTTCAATTTGTGCTCACTGCTTCTTGTTCCGTCACTAAGCACCCCTGAGAAGAGTCTTTCTCTGTCTGCTTTACTCTGTCCCAGGCAAAAGTAGGTAGGACATGCCATGAGACTTGGTTTCAAGATCCAGGAACCTTTCTTTGTGCAACATAAGGGGCTATTCAAGTCTGATAAGATTGTTTCATCTTCAGCCACTGTTGTTAAGGTGGATGATGCATAAAATGCTTTGCATACCCCAAACACTCAGCATTGTCTTATACAAAGCCCTCCTGCTGTATTATGAGAGAACAGGAGAAAAGTGCTAGTAGATTTTGGCCTAGCAAAGGATGCTTCTATTGACACATCGCTGCTAAGTGAGTTCCATTGCTTTGTGCCAACTCCTTTCTTAAAAGTCACCCTAAATGTCACTAAATAACCAATGAGTCTGCTTACAGCGGGGGAAATTGAAATGTCAATATTTTGTGCTGCCTCAATTGACTACCACCTTTATATGAAACTGCAAACCTACGTCTGTTTGAGGAGACAACAGCAGGTGAGGAGGCAACGGTCCAGTCACAGGCATCATACATGCTGAGCAGGTTAGATGCTGGCTTCTCTTAACTGGGGCAGGGATCGGAGAGGAAGAGAAAATGCCAAAAAAAAAGTGGTTGCAAAAGAGAACAAGGAGTTTCCTTGCTAAAAGACCCTCACTACCTGCCTTGTAATACAAAATGACTGTGAGGTTGCCTGGCTCAGCCGTGGCTGGGAATGATGTTGCTAACCACCAAGCCTTGATGTTAGTAAGATCATTAAGTTTGCAGCTAAGTTGTATGAATACCTACATAGAAGGCAGTAAGTTGTTCGCAGGGTCTGTGCTGAGGTAAGCTGAAATATGCTGAATACTTTAGAGACAATGCTTTGACAAAACAGAGTTGATATACACCTCGTGGGGGAAAAACCTGCTCAGCCAACCACTTAGCTAAACTAAAATGCTAGAAATAACAGTAACAAGGCTCCAAATAAGAAATAAAAGAACAAAAAAGGTATTAAGGGACTTCATTTATAAATAGAAATAATTTCTCCTGTGTTTTCAGCTGCCTGTTTCTGAGAGAACACATTCAAGATCTTCTCTGAAAGCACTCCTAGCAGCAGTTGCATTGAAGCATGACACAGGATAAAATGATCAGAGCTCATCGGGATCTTATTTTCTTACATGATTTTTTGCTAGTCAGTTGAGGATAATCTACTGGGAAGAAACATTTTTTCCAAAGATCATATCAAATCTGAGACTCCATTTCTTACAACATATCTCAAAAGGCAATATCAAAATCGTAGCAGGAAAGGATTTGAAAGACTGGCAAATCAAATGAGCCATTAGATGCTGTTTCATTTTTCTCTCCTTTTTTTTTTTTGATAGGAGATAAAACATAAAGCACACAAATATATCAGGAAATGTATTAAAAGTTTGATTTAAGTTCACACTTTTGTGAGTAATTCTGTTATTTGTTCTTACATCTGAATTAGATAAGTCATTCTTGAGAACTTAAGCCAGCCAACTCCCTGAATATAAACTACTATATATATATATAATGTAGTCTGCGTAGTTTTTATTTCTCTTAATAATTTCTCAAAAGTTCATATATTTGCTGCATTAGCTTTTGTGCAGAGTTTACTTAAAATCATAGAATTATAGAATAGTTTGGGTTGGAAGGGATCTTGCAGATAATCTAGTTCCACTCCCCTGCCATGGACAGGGACATGTCCCACTAGATCAGCTGCCCAAGGTCCCATCCAACCTGGCCTTGAACACCTCCAGGGATGGGGCAGCCCAACTTCCGTTGGCAACCTGTTCCAGTCTCACCACTCCTGGTTAAGAAATTCTTTCTTATATCAAGCCTAAATCGGCCCCTCTCCAGTTTATACTCGTTCACCCTTGTCCTATCACCACATGTTTTATGCTGTGGGATTTTTTACCAGATTGTTGTCTCCACCTCTACACTATCATGATGTTATGACTGCAAATAAATATTAAGTAGACATGCTTTTACCTGACAGAAAGTTTGTTACTATTCAAGTCTCAGACATAGTATTCCCAGCCTTGAAAGGGAGAGAAAAGCTTGAAAATTTTGCTGTGTAATACTATATTGATAACTATTTTCTAGAACAAAGAACCAATGGTTAAACATGATTTAGATCACAAAGTTCCTTTCATCATCATAAGGAAATGATTTGAGATGTACTTTTCTGAAAAAGTGATTTTCCCAACGCCTATAACTGTAAGCTGTTATTATATATCTATACAGAGGTTTTTAGATGCCAGCCATGACCTGGCATATTGCAATGCATCAATGTACCATCAGAAATACAGCAATACAAAACAGCGCAGAAATGAGAAATTCATGGAGAAATGGCACACACTGATATAGGTGCATTGAGAAGTATGGGAGACTTTTACAGAAATACTGTTTTTAAACAAATTTTTGGACTAATGCAATGCTCCTTTATTTAGAAATCACACTGAGAAAATTTCACTTGCCATGCGTGTTAATAATGGGGCACAATTAACATAATCCTCCCAACTCATTAAAAAATGCAAACATCAAATGACAGAAATTGTAAAAAATGTCTTCCTTTAATTATAAATTTTGACTTTTTCAAACCAGTCACAGCTAAGCTCAAGAGACACTCAGCTGACACAGTGTAAATGAAATCCTTGAGGGAAAGCCCTATGTTGTCAGGCTGGCACCAGCCACTTGGCAAAGCACAGCAAAGCATCACAGCTTCATCTTTGAAAGTGAATGTGGGTGTCTGTGGCATTTTCCTTGAGGAAATAGCACTTACTGTGTGCTTAATGAATAAGAGAATATGTTAAACTCATGGGAAGGGATAATCCTTAGAACTGCTTATCGCAACAAGGAGCACAAACTGCCCACTGAATAATTTTCATTTCACATAACACAAGGAAGCTTCTTGGAGGCTGTTAGTGTGCAAATTATCATGGATAATACAGTAAAATCACCACTGCAGCCTTCGCAGCAGAACTCAAAACAGCCAGTAATCTCTGAAACTCCCCCTCTCAACAAAATTCCTCTTCAACACTGAAAAATTTGTCAACAGCCCTCAGTTAATGCCACCCTCCACTAAAACACCCCTTGCCCAACACACGTGAAAACACAAATGTGTCTATTTGTATCCACAGACTTTCTAGGTTGTATCCCCAGCAGAGAAGCATTCTCCCATACTCATAAGCATGGTAATTACTACAGCATAACCACGTTTTCAGGTTCCAGCTAAGTCAGAAAGCTAAGCAGTCGTCCACTGATTATCAGCTTTTACATACAGAACTGGGTTCCTTCGAATTACTAAAAACACAGTGATGCTTTGTGTAAAGTATTGTTCAAATTTTACTCCCTACAGACAGTCAAACATTTTCAATTAAAAAGTTGTTTAAATAAGACATTGATTTTTTAAGATAAAAAATATTAAATTATTATCATTAAAATGTAAAAAACAATACTCAAATGCTGAAAGTTTGTGGATATACACAGATGAGTATGTAGAAATAAAATGATGCATTTCATGTCAGACACAGGAGATTTGTCACAAACCTTTCTCTTTTCCCAATTAGAGTTTCCAGACAGACTGTATCTGCCTCTCCTTTTTCCAGGAGAGAGTGAGACCACTGCATATTATAGCGTATAGCATTAGCAAATTATATTTTTCACTTTCAGGCATTATTTTTGACCATATGATACTTTAAGATTTAATGTTCCTCAAAGAAAAGGTAAATTAACTTTTTCTTTATTAAAAAAAAAGAGTTGGTATCTTCTATTTCTAGAGATTTTATCGCTTAGATTTCTCAAGGAAAAAGTTGCTTTAAAACATAACAGGGAATGTTATTTCACCCTCTCTTCTTTGCTTTGATGCTGCTGCCTTTTTATCAATCCTGCTGAAGGCCCTGCATGCTGGAAAGCCTGCCTATCTTTTTCCATCTGTTTCAGCTGATCTAATAAGAGATATTACCTCTCCTTTCAAAACTTGTCTCTCATAGAATATTATTTGATTCTAGCGTACTTTGGTCTAATCTGCTACAAATACTACAATCTATATAAGTTACAAGTATAATTACATGCTTCTTGGAAACAGTTCTGTCACTTTATTCCCATTCTGATCAAAAAGCACTTTAACTAAAGCATAAAAAGAACAAGAACATATCTGAGCTACAGAAATGGAGGTCATAATGTCAGTGAAACTAAATACACACTGCACCCTGCTCATCAGCTGCTGCACTTCATACCAAAGCACCGTTTTTTGCTGTCATGGCCCCCTCTGCTCCACATTGAGTACCTACTACCCACTCCACGGGTAGCCTGCAATCTCATTAACATTTCAGATTCCCAGCCTATGAATTCTCTTCTACAGTTTCTCCTCACAGTGCTTTTATTAATACTGAGACAACCAAGTAATTTGTCTCACTAAGAAATGCCACATTCAGCACAGAGTCACTTCCATTTCAGATTTCACTCAAAATCTGGACACTCTTGCAATTAATATATCTTGCAGCATCTTAAACTTTATATACTATTTAAGGCATTTCTGCCTTGCTGTCTCTTAAACTGCAAAGCCCGATAAAAAGAAAAAAAAAATTGCAGATGTCACATAACCTTTATTTTTCAGGATTCTTATTTTTGTAGTTCCTGACCATATTTGTGGTGTATTTTGATTAATACTATTTATCATTTAATGGGACACATCTCTAGAGGAGGAGTGGAGCAGAGAAGAGCTGCAGTTGCAAGTTGCTCTTCAAAAATTCTTGAATCAGAGTGTTTATGTTTACTTATGGTGAAACCCAAAATCTCCAGTTAGTCCTTCATGGATCAGAGAAACTATGTATATGCAAAAGTAAAAGGACTGGATAGAGAAAGAGGAAAGGGCGTGTGGGACACGAATGTAAAGCTGGGTTGCAAGGGGCTGTGGGGAATGGATGCTAAAATTTGCAGTGTATGATTTGCTTCACACAAACAGGGCCAGCACTGCATCTTGGAACATAAAGAGATTTTGGAACAAACAGTTCAAGAAAGTTTCAAGGAAGTCTGAAGTCTGAGGTGAGGACATGCAGCTGGCGAAAAGTGGAATAAATGTACAAATGGAATGAAGGAGAAAGAATAACGCAATAAAAGAGATGAGACATCCTAACCAGAACTTCAACACTAATATCACACCAAAAAGGAGGTATACAATATTTGCTGGGTAAACAGGATGAAAATGTCATCTCACCATTTTATTTGGTTATGATGACATTTGCAATGTTTAAATTAACTCCCACAGAGTTAAATGGTGTGCAGAGAAAAAATAATCTGAGCAAGTTATGGCCCCTCTTCCTGCCAATTAAACCTTAGACAAGGCATCTGTAGAAAGAAGCAAACAGGAGAGATCAAGGAATAAGGAGCAATACAGAGTAGCACGATAGACTGGTAACAACCACTGCTGGTGGTCTTTATAGCAAGAGAGCTAAACTTTAAATCACACCAAAGCCCAGATCAACTATCTACTGAAAAACAAGCTCATTTCCGTTTTCTACAGGAATGTTAGGAGTGTAGAGGCTACAGAAAGCATAGACTCAAACAAATGCAAAGTATCAAAATTTGAACTTAGTCCAACAGCTAGACCAAAAAGAAGGTTCAAAGGTGGCATGCTCATCCTCTTCAAGTATTTGCACACAAAGATGCAACAACTAAAACACACACACATATTTTCCTGGTTCTTGCCCTGAAATGAAGTGGGAAAGGGGAAAAAAAAAAATTCTCTTCACTAAAAGCACACAAACAGCCCAAAGATATGAAAAGACTGAAGCTGAAAGATCTACAAATTAAACCCCAAATTTAGGGGTTGTCTTATAATAACTTCTGTATAGAGATTATTCTAAGAAATTCTAAAGCACAATGTGGGAATAGGGAGCACATAAATATAACTGCCCCTTCCGATTATAAACTTCCTAAATATCATCAGTTCCTACAGGAATTTTTTCCTACTTTTTAATGTTCCAAAATCAAAATATACTTTTCCTAATTAGCTACAGCATTATTACAATCTGTCAGAAAAGGATCCTCAAAAGAAACTTTTAAGATTTTGATACTTTCAAGATATTGTAATTTGCAATTATTACTTAAATTGTGTGGTAATTCATAATTCCAAGTCTGAAGTGTGTCCAATTTTTTCTCTTGCCCCAAGGGAACATTTTCTTTCAACTGGGAGTAAAACAGGAAGTATTGATAGGGATTCTTCAAGAAAAGTTGAGTGGAATCTAATGGACTCCACTATTGCCACAAGAGAAGTGTGGGCAGGCAGTAAGAGCTGAACTTTCTCATTTCTCTGGAAACCATTATGCACTTGAGATTGTTATAGGTACTCACAAAAAAAGAACTAGAAAGTCCATTCAGACCTCGTATATTCATTGCTTCAAACAGCTGTGTTCCTCTGCACAGAAAGTACCACAAGAATGGAACTTCCCTAAGTATCCGTAATTAAATATTAACAGATAAATGGTGCAACGAAGCAAAGATTAAGAGAAGAATGGTGAAACACAGACAATACCAGAACAGCGGCTTTGCCTTCTTCAACAGGCACAGCATATAAATAGTAATTACAAATGCAGAAATTTGCCTGGAAGTGCATTGAAGTATATGTCCTGGAGATTCTCATTTTTATCTTGTGGCTCTATTTTTAAAGTAGCTTTGTGCAGTTTTCACTGCATTCATTCAAATCCTATCAGCTACTACATGCTAATGTGCTCCACAGGTTTCATTCCTGTAGTTCATAAAGGTAATTAAAACATCTAAGGCATGGCAAGGAATCCTTCAGCCTTGTGTTCTTGGATCAGTTCTTAACTACAGCAACATCCACATATCCTGTGCATATTCTATCAAAGGATAAAAATAATTTACATTATTAGCTATTTAATTTTCTATAATCATTAAATGATTAAAGAGCACCTGGGACATGCAAAGAGATGGAAGATTACAAATAACTGGGTGCATGAAGGAAGGACTTCAGAGTGCCTAAAAATCTTTTTTCCCCTAGAGGTAACACTCATTAACTGTTCAAATTGGAGTTGAGTCAAGTTATACTGGTTTTGGTACTAAGTCAGCTGGAGTTCAACTAATGTAAAACAATCCAAGTCTAGAGTGCAAAATTCAAATATGTTCACCTTCAGCATTAATTCTTTAATCAGAGGAAAGGGGCTTTCAGCATAAAGCCAGTAGGCTAAATCTGATCCTCTCACTTTTCTCCATTCTCTTAATCTTGTCTTTTACTAGGATTGTTTGCAGTCATAAATAAAATAATAAAGTAATTAACTAATGGCAATGAAGAATAAAACTAGCGTTCCTTATTATATGCTTTAGTTAATTATAGTGAAAAAGCCTTTGAACTGTTCAGTGATGTAACAGTATTACTTTTATTACTGATGTCAAATTAGATAAAAAGAAAAGTAATTAAAAATTTTTAGCACATAATTCTGATATCTTCCTCAGAAGTGCAGGTAGGATTCACTGATGGTGTAAGAATTGTTACTCATAAAATCTAACAGAGGAAAGTAACGTTTATTCTGTCTCTGCCTTGTGCTTCCAAAACCACACATTGATTTTTGCTGGAAAAACGGATTGTACCATGTCATTAACACCTTTACAGTCTGCCAACCATCTCATGGAATAACTAAACACAACAAAATACATGTTACTATGGAATGAAAAAGGCCTTAATCAAACAGAGTTTGAGGTAATAGCAAAAAAGTTGACTGTTCATCACCAATGGGTAGGTATTTTTAAAGAAACTCAGTAGCAGTTACAGTGATCCTGGGACAACCTGGTCACATCTTGCAGGCAGGTACTGTACTGTTATTATTCCATTATGTCATCTTCTGCTTAACACATTCCTCCAGTTTGAATCAAAATCAACTAAGAATACAGTAGATACTGACTGAATGATCCACTACTTTAATATTTCTACAACTCTCCCCAGGGTTACTTAAAATAAAATATTGCTTCTTTGCTAGTTCCCACACTTGTTGATAAATTCCAGATAAACACAGCAATGCACAGTGAGCCTTGGGATGCCTCAGGCTTTCTCTAAGCCAGAAACTGCAAGGACTAAACAAGGTCATGTAGATGTGTAGATACTCCTGAACAATTTGACAAAATCTCCTAGCCCAACAAGTTTAGATTATTCTTCATTCAGAGTCACTTAATAAGCATGTTTGTTTTCTTCTGGCAAGCATGGAAAAAACCCCTTAGCTTTCAAAATCCCTAATAACTGCCTTACAGCCTTCTTCTGTTTAAAAATAAGAATTTTAAGGTGTATATCTTTTGCTGCCTTGGGTTTTAGTCCACAGGGAATTAAACATGATCCATGCTTTCAGACATTTGCCACATGCTGGGAAACTCTTATTTTTAACTGAAAATGGCTTGTTTTGTTGGGTTTTTTTCCCCCGTGAAATTTCCTGGTCCACAACTTTCTGGACCTTCCAGAAAAATGACTATGATGATATATGACAAAAGGTCACATCACATAGTGCCAGATTCAAAATAAGATAGTTGGTATCTAAATGACCTAGTGATCATGTTTATCCTCATCTCTAGCAGGAAGAATTAAGCCAAGATACACATTTGGTGATGAGACCTAGAGTTTACTAGGGCAATGCAGATTGGTACCCCATGATCTGTCTGGTTTGGCTCTAGCTGGAGAGTTCTTGCATGCAACAACACCTACTACTGCCACGACATTTAGTAATTTATAGGACAGTAGTCTTAGATTTAATAGGTGGTATCAAAGTGCCCCCATTGCACCAATACAATAAAAACCATGCTGCTCAGAATGGTGGACAAGCCTTGGAAGTGTATCTTGTGTCATATGTAAATACACAGCAGGATGATATGACTACAAGATAAAAATTGCTGTAGAGCACAGAACTGCAGCAGTGTTTTAAACAAGGTCCCACATCAGTTTGTACCAGTAAAACACTGCAACATAGCAGCAATGTTTTATTGCCTTAAGGTACATAATTCACCTTAACACCTCTGAGTGCTCTGTATTTGTTTCCCACAAAAACACGCTGTGTGGCTTCAGAAGTCTGTTATTTTGGCATCATCAATATCACTTTCTGTCTCACACTCTGAACTTTGTCTGGGGAATGAGACATATTGTTTTGATACACTGATGTGCTTGGGGTTTTTTTCACTGTTGTCAAGTGGTTGGACATGAGGCATGGCCCGTGGCCTCTCTTTTTCCCTCTGGAGGTGCCAGCTGAAATGTCAGCTTTAAAACTAAACAAGCAGTAGTACTTGAGGCAGCAGCAAGGACAGAGGAAACATAAGGTTGATAGATGACAGCACTGCGGACAAACTAGACAGCAAGTAGGACAAAAAAAAATTTTAAAAAGCCTTTTGTAAACATTAAGCCATTTTTTTTTCAAAGCTGAAAGAGAAAAAGGTGACAATAGAGAAATGAGAGAAGCAGAACAAAGTAGGTGTTTAGAGGAGAGGATAATAACAAGATCAGCTTATTAGCTAATCCGTGGATCTTAGAGCCATGATCCACGCACAGATCACTGCAGGGACTTCAAAGTTACTGTAGGGTTTAAAGTTGCCATGCACTAGCTCAGCTGCAATAGCTACCAGGCAGCTGCAGAGAAAGACACACAGGCCTAGCTCTGAGCCACAGGGCTCATCTAACCTGCTTGGCTTCACATCTGCAGTTACCACAGATCAGCCACTGTAAATTCAGGTATCAAAGTCCTGACAGGCTACCTAAACTGTGGTCCACAGCCACAGGTTTCACCTCTGTAACACACCAAGATTATTGCATTGATAGTATGAGTCATCACAATGCCACAAAACATTTTGTTAACACAATAGGTGCTGATTCATGTAATCATGTATCAGTACAAGGATGGTAATTACATTATCAGAAATTCATTCTTTATGGGGGTCTACAATAGCTGCTCCACTATTCACAATACTCAATGCACATAAAAGATGATAAAAAAAACACTCACATGGGGAAATTCACAACTAATTGTCAATTAACTAACCCAACTACCTCTGAGGTAGTAATGCACGTATGTAGGTTCTCTTTATAACCAAATGAAGAAAAAAAGGCACACTTGGAGCCTGGTTCATCTCATCCTAAACCAGACACAAAAACAGGTCAGAGGTCTACAAAGGCAGCCATGGTAAGTATTTCAGGTAAAAGTGTCTACTACAAGGCATCTGAGGGCACATTACAGAAATACCAGTGCCAATGTGTCTTTGTTTTCTGAGATGAACATGAAAACTAAGAACAATTCATTTACTAATCCCACCATAACACAGATGAGAAATGAATGAGCTCATATTTGTATTGGAAGTTTATTTAAAGGATGATGCTGTCTACATAATGGGATGGAATACCGTGCCTTTATATAACTCTACTTCTGAGACAGGCAAGCTCCTAGCTTTTCTAAGATCAGACAGAACCGTTTGATTTCAATGGAGCAAGAAAGACATTAGTTAGACACATGGATTACTGTCTGATTTGCAGTAGTCTCTGAGTTACCATTTCTGAGTTTTCTTCTCCTTCTCCTTACTTTTCCTGTCCTACATTTTGCATTTTGCAAATTATTGCTTTAAAAGGTAAATAATATTCCCTGAACATCTACTAAGTATCTGCACCTATGCAAAATTTAATTCTAGGGTTACTACCTTTTTCAGAAGCCACTTCTTGCTACTAATGGGTATCTAAAATTATATGCACTAGGATATAGGCAATAAATTACTTTCCATCAACAGCTGCTTCTCATCAAGGGTGGACAGTTCTATTACTCCTTATCTTTTCTCTTGACACACAGTTGTTTCCCAGCCGACAAACCAAAGTCACTAAGGCCACAAGGTACTCTATTCAATTTTCAAAACATAAGACTCAATGTCAGAGACTTGACCCAAAACATGACTTTCAGAATTGGTTTGCCAGCAGTGTTTAGCTCCCCCCTCAAGTCCTTACAGATAATGGTAGGAAACTGTTCTTTGAACACATCTCCCAAGTGCAAGCAGCAGAAGCTGAAGGCAGAAAGAGGAGAAATGTCTCAAAGTGACAGGTTCTTCACAGCATATCTGCACTAGTCTTGCATCCTTTTTAATTTAGGCTTGTAATTGAGTTCTCTGAAATGAATTGTTAACTCTCTTTGGTGTCGGGCATAAACTGTCAGGAATGTGAAAATGTGATACAAAGGAGAATTTGAATAAATTGGATAAAGTCTGAGAGAATAGGTCCTGAGAAGAACTCACATGACATATGTCACCTAAAAGCTACTCCAGCTCAATATCCTATCTGCAGAAACAGCCATTAGAGCACGCTTAAGAAAGATTATAAGGAACGCAGCAAACATAATAATCCTTACTCAAGCAGCCAGCGGATTAGAGACCATTAATTGTCACAGGGCTTAAGGGACTGAATGAGAACAGGGTTTCTTACTATAGATGTGCCATAAAGGGATGAGTAAACTGTCTGCTTCTTGACAGCACATTTGACCCCAGGAGAGATATCCCTGTTTAGCAAAACTAATTACAACCGATGGTCTCTGTAATATGTCAGTGTCCTGAATGTCATACAGTCCTATCCAGGCAGACTTGCCTCTCAATGGAAAATATAGATACTGAGTTGGAAGAATGACACTTAAATGCTCATATAGTGCAATTCACATCACAGAGGCAATAAGAAAACTTCAAAGATGCCACTTCTTTTGGAAAACTCAATTAGCTAGCACTTCTCCAGTCAACTTGTCCCCATAGTCTACTATCCTCTCTCAGGTAGGAATGATGCTTAACAACAGACAAGTCATTGCACTGAGACAGACCAGAGGCTTATTAGGCCCATAATCTGCCTCTGGCCACACAAGAGCAGAAAATCAAGGTCACATATGTGAATATCATGTGGTCCTCCCAGTTTTTTCCTTATACAGTTTCAGTGACTTCCACAGCCAAGTATGCAGCCAGATCAACAAGTTCAACAGATATTTATGGACTGATTCTCCCTGAACTGGTTTAATCCCTTTTAGGGTGACAGGCTCATTTACTCAGTTCCACAAGCATACATGCTGATACAAATTAACACAGAAAATATTTCTTCATTACAAATGAACAAGATGTTGCTGTATATTTGTCTTCCTTACAAGGAAATGCTATGCTAAGCAAGAAGAAAGTCAGCCACCAAGGAATAATGACAACTATCACTTGAGTATACAACTGTCACAGGGAGCAGCAAATTACTATTCTCTTCTGTAGGGAAATCTGGCTTACACCTCTGGTCTGGAGGACATTCAAAGAGCAACGAAAGAGCATGGAAGAACATGAAAGCAACCTGTAATCTCAGTGTACCATAGGTGTTAATTAACGTGGCAGCCATCCAAACTACTGGCTTCAAAATCCACTTATCTGGGAGCTGCACATTTCAGCATTTCTGCAGACAGTGCTATGCAGAGAGACACTGCACTGCACAGGGACAGCAGGATACCAAAAAAAAAAAAAAAAAAAGAAGAAAAAGAAAAAGAGGCAGAAATGGAGGAACAGTGAAAGTCATTACATTGCAATCAGAAAATATGTTAGTAGTTGGAAAAACATGTTATCTCAAGAAATGTACAACTGTGTAAAGCAGGAGTTGAGTCAAGAATGTAATAATAACAACTCTGGGAAAACAAGCACAATCAATCTCTAGTGAGAATATGACACAATCAAGGTACAATTATGCTGAAGCTAGAAAAGGTTAACAGTTTGAGTAAAGGCATTTGTCTCTTGAAGGGAATTATTTTCTACATACCTGTCCAGTCTCCTACTACTTTAAGGTGGACCCCAAACGTTGCTTTGGTATCTGTAGGGCACTAAAAATATTGAATACATTAAGGACCACACTGAGTAACAAGAAAATAGCAAAATTTATTCAAAGTACAGTTGTAAAGACAGAGTCTGGTGTAAACAGGACATCCCTGAGCAGCCATACCAGCAGTTACACCCTTAAAGCAAGTCTAGCATCACTACAGATCAGGAAGCCAAGCACAGTAGTATCCACTGAGTTTTAACTCCTGGTCACAGAGGAGTCTGGGACAGGCTTGCCTGGGGAGGTGATTTGGAATAGCCACCTCACTAAGCATTTCTTAGGAATGATATCAACTGGGGATATAACAGTACAGAAATACTGCCTTTATTATTGACACGTGATTCAAAATCAGGAACTGCTCCATCACTCCTAGATTAAGGTATTTAAGAGATTTCTGGGTTTTGAATGTAAGGATACATGTTTTCAAGTCCATCATTCTCACACAACTGTCACTTTCTTCTAAGAGAAAACAGATTTTGCTGCATTTCACAAGAGCTTAGGTTTGCAAGGGAAAAACATCACAATGTTGGCATATCACAAAAATCACTCTGCAGCCATCATTGTTTCACTCAGCACCTAAGAGCTCATCTTGGAGCTACTTGTGACTACCAACACAGGGATGATACAATCTTATCCCCATCATGGCATCTGTAAAATTCCAGCTAAATCATGTCAAAGACACCCCACCCACGCAGTGTCCTTCCTTGTTAGCTACAGGGAGATTTCACATGCACTGTCTGGACATCTTTTGCAAGTTCACTGTATCATTGTACGTATAAACAGAACAAGCAAATATAAAGATTTTTCACTTTTTTTCCTATAAAACAACATCATTAGTTTCTTTTTGATAGAAGTTATTACTACAGAGCTTTGACACCTTTCTTAGAACCTGTTAGTGATTGATTCAAGCTCCAGCATGAATTCAACATCCAATAGTTGATAATTGTCTTTTTTTTTTAAACAGGCAATAGGAAATCTGAAGATTAAATTCAAGGAGCCTGTCTATATTATAAATAAAAGAGACTTTGAGAGTGAATCCAGCATCAACAGTCAGTCATCCACCATGCTTGTGAGGACACTTCTTGAGTCAGTTCTGAATTATTGCCATTAGAGTTCCTAACATAATCTGTCGTGGAGTGGGAAACCACTAGCCTCGGGGCTAAGAATCAGTTCCCATCAGTTCCTTATTTTGCAGCAGACACAAATAAAAAGCTAGTATTCTTCACATCTTGGCAAACCTAAAACAGGGAATACAATGTCCTGGTGTGTCACTTCATTACCCAGAAGGGAAGAGCCTTATTGCTAATAGTATGGGTTATTAGACAGGTTTGTATTTAATTCCTTGTCACCTTGAAAGCCTTCCTATAAAAATGTGGTACAGAAACTTAGAGTCAGAATTATTTCAGCAAACCTTAGCCTTCAAAAAAGTGGCATCAAGGCAGGCATACCTCACACAACAAGACAAATATTTGCTGTGGCTAATCTCAATGTCTTCTAACAAAAATATCAGGACCAGTTCTCTAGATAAGAGTAGGTAAGCAACCTCTCAGCTAGAAAATTACATACTGGCAGCAAAAGATCTGTTCTCCTGGGGGCTTTGTAAGAGACATTAGCAGAGTTTATTTTTCAGTCTGGGCTTTACCAGAGCAGCGTTTTAATGGAGGTTTAGTGATTTTCTTTTCCAACTATTCACAGTTCCATTTCAACACATCTTCTATAAAACTGGCTGTCATTCCCTCCTTCCATTAAAGTTAATTGCAGAATCCCCCCTTCCTCCAGCCAGAACAGGTTCAAACCAGTTATCCTTTACATTACCCTTGTAAGTAACTCTTTTCTGCACTACTTTGAAAAACGATCCAATAAAAAAGAGATTTCTTTTTCTTTAGACTTTAGGAAATCTATTTTGATACATACAGATGGGTATGAGAGATCCTCAGTGTTCTGGAAAAATCTTAACATGCTGCTAAATCTTACCAGAAGAACCAAGCACATCACCTAGGCTACACAGAGTCAATTTCCTCCAGTTTTGCAGAGAGAAAGATTGTAGGTGGCTAAGAGCCACCAAGATGATGAGATGACTGAAGAATGTCACATACAAAGACAGGTAAAAAAGGCAATGTGTTTGTATAAGACACAGAAAAGAGAGTCAGGGAGATCACTCTCTTCCAATAGCTAAAATATTGCTGTAGAGACAAAGACACTCTCTTCACCATCATGCATGGTGATAGGACAAGAGATCAGGGACATAAGTTGCTTCAGGGGAAATTTCATTCAGATATAAGAAAATATTCTTCACAATGGAATCGGTAGTCAGAGAAATGCTGCCATTTCTCTTGCTTATTTAGTTTCACAGGTCCCTGGATAACCTCACCTATGGCCCTCACACAAGAAGGTTGAATCAAATGATCTCCAGAGGCCTCTTCTGATTTAAGACCTTCCTATGGACCTACAATTTAAAGTTTCAAAACTGTATTTACATTTTTTGCTGCACAGAACACTTATTTTACCTCTCTCATCTCCATAAATACAATTAAATCTCCAAATTGTGTCTTCTTTCAGATGTTTAGAAAATACATTCCAGAAGCTTAAGAAAATATTAAAAGAAGCTTAATCATGAAAATGGGTAAGCTTCCCTGTGTTACTGACAGACCACTGGGTACGTGTATTGAAATGCAATGAAAATATCCTGTTACATATTTAACTTTCATGAAATCACAGAATCATAGGACAGCTGAGACTAGAAAGCACCTCTGGAGACTGACTACTTCAATCCTCCTGATGAAGTAAGGTCTGCAAGAGCAGGTGGCCCAACACACATCCTTTCACTGCAGCAGTTCAGCCAGCTTTTTGCCTAACTCCCTGCCCATTTATCTGCTCTGTACTTCATCAGTTTCTTTATGAGGACTTCATGAGAGAATGTCAAAAATCTTGCAAATTAAGTTCTTGTCAATTTTACATGGGTAAAATCTTTTATCACCTATTTTACGTTTCATAGAATCACCAGGTTGGAAAAGACCCACAGGATCATCATCTTTAAAACACTGCACAACTAAACAGTGCTCCAAGATCCTTCTTACAAACAGCTCATACACTTATATTTAAACTGACATCTATTTATGTTCTATGAAGTCAAGCACAAGCTGAAGTACCCTCTTGTATAAGAAATCAAGCAACTGGATAGAAAAAAAGGTCTATCAAAGTGGTCTCAACCAATGCATGACATCTTCTCAGAAGCTGTG
The DNA here is from genome assembly GCA_033558105.1 of Coccyzus lansbergi. Taxonomy (NCBI): domain Eukaryota; kingdom Metazoa; phylum Chordata; class Aves; order Cuculiformes; family Coccyzidae; genus Coccyzus; species Coccyzus lansbergi. The sequence continues at coordinate 1,941,575 of JAUMJK010000267.1, read as the reverse complement.
AATAAAAACAATTAGGATTGGTTTTAAACTGTGTTTTAGCAAATAGTACTTGGCTTTGCCCCTTCTCCTCTTAATCTGGAAACCATAAGAAACAATCCAGTGACTTTTAACTGTACTATTCCATGCAGCTCATTTTTTCTTTTCCTTATTGCCCAGTATGCTGCTCAAGGGCATGTTATAATGATTAGTAAATCTTGAAATAAGAAAATATACTTTCTCTTTGTTCCTTTTCCTTAAAAATCAATGTTCTCCAAACAGAAATATCACTAACTTAAATAGTCTGTCATGAGAAGGGTCATTGTTAAGAAAACGTCACAAGTGGTTAAGTTTTTCAGTAGTTCTTTCTGCACTCTGAAGCATTAAAAGGACTCCATTTGCCACAACAGTTTGATTAAAATGCTGGAGTACACAAACTAACTGTGGTAGACAATGTAATTATGCGAAGCAACATTAATCTTATTCTAACCTCAAGCTATCTATTATCTCTAAAAAGTAAAAGCTTTTACAGGTAGGCACATCTATGCTAATCATATTATCTGCCAGCACTTGGTCATCGTCCAAAAACTACTGTAAAACAAAGGAATTCTGTTAAATTCAATAGAGCTGCGCAGATTTACAGCCCTAGAGAAGTTAAACTACATTTTTAGCATTGGAAAGTTGGTAGATTTCCTCTGAGCTGTTAATCAAAAGTACACAAGTTTATCTGTATTTGATTTTTATATGAATTTTCACATTGAAAAATGAGAACAGTATTTTATGTGCTGGTAAAACCTACAAAATGCATATTTTTAGGAAAAAAACCCTTTCCGTATATATAGATTTTTTTCAAGCTAACTTGAAATACAAATGAAAATTATCACATATGAAATTTGAAACAATCCCAGGAGAACTTTATGGTTATAAACAACCAAATTAATTGTACTCATCAGTAGCTGTAGTTCTATTATTATTTCTGTATGCTCACATAAAAATAGATGATAATCTTTATTAATCTTAATAACTTAATTAATGTTTTATGCATTACTAGATTAATATATACTTAACATGTATTTTTTACATGAGTTTTACATTGTGAACATGATTCTCTCTTGTCCTCTATGCCTTCCTTTTGTATGAGTAAAATGTGAGTGAAGAAATTACTATTAGATCATAGCGATAATACTTTACACCCACTGTCACAGAATCATAGAATTACCAGATTGAAAAAGGCTTCTTGGATCATCAAGTCCAAAAACTCCTGTCAACCACGAAACCATGTCCTGAGCACCAACTCTACCCATCTTTAAATACTTCCAGGAATGGTGGCTCAACCACCTGCCTGGGCAGCCTGTTCCAGTGCCCAGTGACCCTTTCTGTGAAAAAAATTTTCTGACCTCCAGTCTGAACCTCCCCTGGCAGAGTTTGAGGCCATTCCCCCTTCTACTATCACCTGTCACTTTAGAGAAGAGGCCAACACACTCCTCTCTACAACCTCCTTTCAGGTAGTTGTAGAGAGGAATAAGATCTTCCCTCAGCCTTCTCTTCTCCAGGCTAAACAACCCCAGCTCTCTCAGACGTTCCTCATAAGGCCTGTTCTCCAGCCTCTTCACCAGCTTTGTTGCTCTTCCTGGACTTGCTCCAGAGCCTCAACGTCCTTCTTGTGGTGAGGGGCCCAGAACTGAACACAGGATTCAAGGAGTAGTCTCACCAGTGCCAAGTACAGAGGGAGAATAACCTCCCTGGACCTTGCCATTGGCCTTCTTGGCCACCTGGGCACACTGTTGGCTCATGTTCAGTTGCTGTCAACCAACACCCCTTCTCCTCCAGGTAGCTTTCTAGCCACTCTTCTCCTGGTCAGCAGCACTGCTTGGGGTTGTTGTGCCCCAAGTGCAGGACCCACCATAGTAGCACTCTAGTTATACGAGTCATCCCACCATGTTTCCATGGCAACTGCATCATAGTCTCCTTGCCCTACGATAGCTTCCAATTCCTCCTGTTTATTGCCCATGCTGCGTGCATTGGTGTAAATGAACTTCAGCTGGGCTGTTAATCCCACAGCTCTCATAAAGGGAATAGTCTTCATTCCCAAATGACTGGTCCTTAGATTATCTAACCCATCAGAGCCGTTTCTATCTTTTCTGTCACAAGTTCTACTCACCTTTTTTTTTTTTTAATATCAGTACAAAAATCTACTGGAGGCAATGAGCAGTGAAGACATCTGTATATTTGAGAGAACAACATGTAGCAAATGAAAACTGTGTTATGAGTATCTGTGTTGAATACCCCAAATATTTAACATGAGTGGTAACCAGTCGTACTCAAGAAACCTGCCCAGAACATGAAATAGGACAAATCTTACCGAAGTAATTTTAATGGTATTAAACAGTACTGAAATATTCTAAAAAACTTTTTTTAGACCTTGGGGCGCAGGGAGCTGGGGTGAGTCAACAGTTAACTAGCAAGAAAATAGAAAGTTAAATCCTGAAACTTTCCAATTCTATACATCTCTACCATAAGAACTCTGAATACTCTTTACTGAGATGCTAGCTTTTGACTACAGCAGTGTCACAGAAGTGCTTATGGATACACCAGGATTAACACTGCATAGTATATACTAGGAGAAAGAGAGAGATAAAAGGACGCCTTAGTTATATGGTTCTGCATATAAAGTTCCTTACAAAATTCCCTGCAGGTACTGCTCTTAAGCTGATGCACCACAATTAAACACAAGCTTCTGTATTTAGTGCTGTAGTAGGGGCATGAATAGTGTTCAGAGTTACAAAGATCTGTGCCACAGCTGGAAGAACAAAGTGAAAACTCACCTTTGTCTGACCTTTGGGAACTAAAAAGCTCATGCAGAGTTTGTTTAAATAAAAGGAAACTTATTCAATTGATGTTGTAACTTCAGGGAAAAGGACATAATATGATCCTAGTATGGATTTGCAGGTATTCTGGCAAGATCTGTAAACACTGCTGAGCCCCCTGATCTGTTTCCATGCTTCTGCCTGCCTGCCTGCTAGGATGAACCAGCTGCACCACAAGCCCCATTTCATCAGTACGTCCTTGCTCCAGACTCAAAAGAACTCTTGTACAGATCAAGAAAAACAAACTAATGGTTTAGCACTCTTGGGAAAGAGGCAGAATTGAAGGGCTAAAAAAGAAGTAAACACAACCAATTTATTTTCCTTCACATAGAGGGAAAAATAATAAATCCAAACAAAAAATAACCCACAAAGAAAAGGCTTTCAACTTTGTCAGCTGTCAAGAAAATGTGAATCTTGGAAGCTCCATAAGCTGCAATTTGTCTGGTTTCACACAGAACTGAAATAAACATTCTTAAAATGATTCATCCTGACAATAGAAAATGAAGAGGAGTGATGAAAAACACAGGCTTGCTATATAAAGGTAGCCAAAAAATAGTAGCTAGACTTCAGTCTGATTCACAGGAGGTGAACTCTGTTACACTGGTCAACCCCTGTTTTAATAAATGAATCCCACAAGCACCAAATTCCAGAGAGGGCGGGGGAAAAAAAGTTACTTTTTAAAAATACATTGTTGCCTCAAAGTCTAAAAGATTCTCTAAAAAGGCTCTGTTTACTGTTCTTTTACAGATTGGATTTTGTCTAAAAGTTTTCCCTATCAGAGACTTGGTCGTACAACTATCCTAATTTAACTGGCAGACATCAGCAGACAGTATAACATCTCTGCATGTGGGGAAATCCTAATCATGGAATGTGATTTAAGTAACAAGGATGTCTGGATGATCAAGGCAAGACCACCATGCCTTGAATACAGATTGCTTCAGCCAGAGCCGTCCCATTCCAGAGCTGACTCCTTACAAGCAGCCCAGTTGAAGAAACATATTCCAGACACTTTCCCCTTTTGCTTTCCATTCTCTTATACTCCTTGTAGCACATCCCCAGAAACCTGCAGTAAAGCTAGTGGGGAAAAACAAACCATAACATTGTTGGATGCTCAGGATGCATAACTGGTCAGCTGCAGAGGCAAAGGATCGTTCTGGTCATCTGGGATCTAACTTCTGAAAAATGAACTACAAATAACAACTAATCCCTGTGAATCTGTAGTTTGCTACTTCACTTCCGGCAGTCTCAGTTGTTAAATCACTCTGTTCAAAACAACCTTTTTTTCTCAGGTCTCAGTTTATGAGAATATGTTCTCTTGAACCAAACCTTTACTGTAATAGATATCCTAAGATTGTAAATAGACCAATAGTTGTAAGTGTAAAATGCATATAATGTTACATAATATATATAATTATTGAATAAATAATATGAAATTACTCTACTTGTTTTCCTGTAAGTCTGTAATAGATGACCAACTGCTATTCTATTGCTGCTATGGATGTACTACAAAGATACACCTATAAACTAGTCAATATTCCTTTGCCTTTGCAGCTCCACCAAGGTAAAAAACTTGCTGTGTACCCTTTCAACCCAGCAGACACATTATATTTCACAGAATCATAGAATGTACAAGTTGGAAGGTACCCACAAGGATCATCAAATCAACTCCAACTTTTAACATAGCAAAAATGTTTCAATCCTAGCAATATTCAGCCCATAAAATATATGCACTTTAAGTTGCTAGCTAGTGGAAAAGACAAACCACTACCTTATGGGATGCTCAGGATGCAAGCCTTTGTCTGTGAAGGAGTAGAAGGGAGCAGAGCCATGTACCTGACCAACGCTGCCTCTTCAAGTCCTCCAAGTGTATTGTGACACATTGCCAAGTAACACCATGTGAAGCTGACAAACACATGACCAAGGAAAATGAACAGCACAAAAGGTCCCTTCTCCATCATCCTTGAGCAGAAACTATAGCCACTCATAGAAAGAACCATCAAAGGATCGATAGATTTTTAGTTGCACCACCAACACCTTAAGGAAGACTGTGTCCCTCCAAATTACCCTACCAGCACACAGTTTTTTGCCAGGCTAGAGCACAGAGCCCAGACAGTCAGCTGTACACCAAGATGCAGGGTGCTTCATTTCCCCTAATACTTTGTTGACATGTTAACTATATTCATGCTTAAAAGTTGCACTTGTTTGTTTGTTTGTTTGTTTTGGTATCCTCCTATATTTCCCTGGCCTTTCTCTAATGTGACCAAGCAGTTAACCCAGTAGTACTGCCTCTGATGGCAGAAAACACACCTCTTTGCGCCAAGTCAGTAGATGCTTATTATGTATTCCAGATTTACTCTCATAGTATCGTAAACAAAACTGCTTATGAGAGGGATCTAACACCTTCTGTTTAAAGTATCTACTGAAGGAGGACTCAGGATTTAGTGAACTTGAGTGTGACAATTTCTGTGTTCCCTTAGTCCAAAAGAGTCAAGTAAGTTTTTGTAAGTTTAAATGACAGTGATGGTTTACATAAGGTTTTTATACAAATCCAAAAACTATTAAGCCCAAGCCCAAACCAAACAAACAAGTCTAAGGAAGTTCTGAAGGCATCTGAAATACTAATTGATTCTATTTTTACCTTACTTAAATTCTGTGTCAAACAGCTGCTAGATTTTCCATTCCTATGACGAGGAGACAAGCTCTAGGGATTTCTTTAGTGTGCCAGCAAAATACTTCACAATATCTGAATTTCCCTAAATTCTCTGTAAATTATCTAATAAACACAAGTTTCATAACCATTTGCAAAAGACATTTAACAAATCTTATTAGAATGTCATCATGTTAGATTTTGTTTTTATTGTATTTATCTGTCAGTACAAACTTAGCTCTTGATGTCCTTATGTACTTCTTATTCAGGTAAACTTCCAATAACATTTCAAACTTTTATGAGGTAGTTCAGAACTTGGCCTCTAGGCTTTTCCTCTTGTGGATAATTTCTCATGTTTACGGTATAGGACATATATTTCTCCATCATCTCCAAGTTTGCTTCTTGTGCAGTACAAAGTTTCTTTCTTGAAAAAAGTTTAGAACTAAAACTGCTAAACTGTTAATAACTTCACTGATTTTAAATGCATTGTCCAGGGATAAAGACCACCTTGACTTTACAAAACACTGTTTCTCTCTTACAAAAGCAAATGTGTTCCTCGTGACATTGTTTATAATATTTTTTTATGGAAGAACTTTCTTTAGCTATATATATATATAGCTAAAATAAAATAAAACAAAACCTTAAAGGCAGAAAATTTATTAATAATAGCTCTGAGATATTTAGATTCAGTACTATAATTCGTCATGTACATCCAGAAACCTCTTCTTTCATGTAATTCTTCTAACTATTCTGAGATGATTAATGGATTTAAGAGTCTCTCTACCTGGGCTTCAATATTTATTACTTTATAGAATTTTAATCTCCATGTTAATCAGACAACATATTCTTCTTTGATAACATGTATTTAATTTTGCCTGTGAATCTGAGTACTTGCATACAAACTTGTCCTCTCCCCTCCTTAAAACTCAGCTTTTACTTATTAAGAAACTTGTAAATGGTGGCCCCCTAACTTGCAACATACTGTAAATGACATAGTAAGGATTTGACTATTGACATATGAGCATAGAATTGCAGTCTCTCCAGACTTTTTCTTTTCTTAGTCATACAGAGGTATACATGGAAGGAAAGGAAGAAAGATATCACAATACAAATTCTCCTCATGTAACCTTCTTCAAATTAACCATCTGTGTAAAAAGATGAGAGAATCAGCAGAAGAGCAGAACTTGACAGAATATTGTATTATTAGACTCTTCTCAGTTTTGCCGCACTGAAGTAGGGGGAGGTCAAAGCACATTATAACACAGAAGAAAATTTCTAGTTTAAAAGGAAGTTTAAAACTACCTGTTACATGTAGTTGATCTCTGCTTACTTGCTACAAGAACTAGGATCTAGACTTTGAATGAAGAGCCAAAATTCTTTTGAGTTTTGAAGAAGCAGCTGCTCATGCTAATACAAAGTTTATATTATATAAAAATCCTGGAGTCTGATCTGGGATATTTGCTTTGGGTTCTTTGTTTCAGTTTTATTTTTTGCTTTATATATTCCACTTCCATGGCACCTGTCTTTATTAACTCTATCTTGCAAAGGTACTAATTGGTGGGTATGAAGAGTATGTCTTAAACAGAGAGGCAGAGAAAGCTCAGTAAGAGTTTATGCAAGTTACCTGTGTTTGAGTTTCAACAAGAGCATCTTGGGATACATGCAATTGATAAAATAAAAAAGGTCACTGAAGGACAATTTCAATACTATAACAGTATTAATCCAAAAAGACAACAAACAGAAAGCTCAAGACATATATCTCTTGGAACAACAAATGAGGTCCTGGACAGCTTTATGGATATTATTGAGTACAAGTACATTTATCCAAAAATATTTAAGATTGCACTATTGACAGAAGCACAAGACGTGGTACTCTTTCCACACAGACAGTTAAATTCTTACAATGTAAATTAACACCTTCACATTAGGCCTTTTACCTTAACAACAAAAGGTTACTTCATTGTTTCTGATAGAGATTCTGAATACTTAAAGGAGAACTGCATGGCAAGAGGGGGCATCTTACCAGTGCTGCTGGGTCAGGAGCAATGATAGAGAAAGGAATGAAATACCTGTGTTGAGCCAGCCAGTAAAGGTTGACCTATACGGACCAGGCACTTTTTCCTTTGCTTGAAGAGTCTGAGCTTAGTGTCTAAGATTTATTGCTTGATCACTTCCCACAAAACAATGTCCTGAATCTCAGAGAAATTCAATATGGATTATTTGCCTTAGTGATTTCTGTGGAGCAAGGAATTGTGGTTGGGTCACTGAAATCACTAGAAAGGAACTACAGAGAGCAGAACTCCATTCCCAGAAACTCCTAAAGGCTCCCATCTCTCCAAATACAATATCTGAGGGGGAATTCCCAGGGACTAACACTAGCACCTTCTCTAGTCAAGGCAATAATGTGATTCAGAGGATTTAGGTTTGCCTGCTGCCCGGAACTTCTCTTGGAAGAGTCTTTTGCCCTCATACAAATCTCACAAGGAGCAGCTGAGAGAGCTGGAGTTGTTTAGCCCGGAGAAGAGGGGGCTGAGAGGAGACCTTATTGCTCTCTGCAACTACCTGAAAGGAGGTTGTAGAGAGGAGGGAGCTGGTCTCTTCTCCCAAGTGACAGGGGACAGGACAAGAGGGAATGGCCTCAAGCTCCACCAGGGAAGGTTCAGGCTTGACATCAGGAGAAAAAATTTTATGGAATGGCTCACTGGGTCCTGGAACAGGTTGCACAGGAAGGTGGTTGAATCACCTTCCCTGGAGTTGTTTAAAAGATGGGTGGATGAGCTGTTGAGGGGCATGGTTTAGTGATTGATAGGAATAGTTAGACTCGATGATCTTGTGGGACTTTTCCAACCTAATGATTCTGGGATTCTGTGATACTACAGAAACATGTAATAGACAAAAGCACTTTCCTTTTGTCTGTTTTGAGCAACAAGAGTGGCTGTCTGGAGGAGGTGTTGCAGTGTTAAAACTCTGTTGTTATGTCTTGGGTGCTAAAATAATACTTCAGATACTTTGTTAAGGTGAAGTATCAAAATAACTGCAAAGATAATTTATTATAGACACATAATTGTCAGATATGGAAGAGGACAATTGTTTTAGATCAAATATTTTAGCTGAAAAAAAAATCGCAAACCTATGCTGGTGCATAAAACAAAACTTAATTAAGCCTTTCCATCAGCAGTCCAACTCCAGCAAAGAGAATACTGCAGACTGACTCATTCAATGACTTCAGCAATTGCTGCGCCCTCCTCCATAGCCACCATTGTAAAAGGTAGCAGTAAAGAAGTTTTGATTAAAAACTCATATCACCACTTTAAGTATCATCAGGTCTAAGTTTTCTTTTCTCCTTAGAAGTGATACTTCTAGATTAGAGATGGTACCCACTGAAAGAACAGTTTTGAATAGTTTGTACAGTTTCATGTATGCACCAGTGAAAGGATTTGAAACTTTAAGCTATTCAGAGAAAGGTTTAACTGAGCTCTGAATTCATACCATAATGGCAGAAAAGTATCACTTATCTTTCCACAACATACATCTCTATTTCAAGGGGGAAAAGGGGTATGACACCAGCTAGTGATAATCAAAACTGTCACAAATTTGAGATAAATGACTACATGATCCTGAATTTGGTGATATTTATTGCAGAGCAGCTTCATCAAATCTCAGACCTGAGACATCTACAAATTCAGAATACTTTGTCTCTTGGTCTTGTCCTTATTTCAAGGTCAGTCACAATCCAAGTTCCATGTGAAGTGATGCAATTGTTTCCTACCTTCTTTTGCCACAAGCAAATCAACACCACTAAAGCAACAAGGTTACCAAGCTTTATGAGGTGCTGAGAGTAAACACTACTAGCGGAGCTATCTAAACTGCCAGCTATTGTGCCAGTGGCTTGCATTGGCTCTGTTGCAGATTCAACAGAGACCACACGCAAGGACCCTGAACATTTCTGAGGTACTTAACATCTGCAAAACACAAGGCTATTTCCACTACGCATACTGCCAAACACATCACATCAACAAAAGAAATTCAAAAAATGTATCAGAAAAGGTGTCTTCTCTTTTAAGACGCTAACATTCTAAACAGAAACCTACTTAAGTCATTCACTGGGAAAAAAAGGAAGCGAGCAGCCATAAATGGTAAGTACTATGGTTTCCCGCTGCTGCAAAGAATAAATAATGTGGTTAATTATTTGAAAAGAGAAGGAACTCAGTAGTAATAAGATGGAGATGGAATCAAAACCAATTCTAACAAACTGCAAGCTTTAGTCTCCTCTTGTTCATGCAGGTTAAACTGAAGAGAATGGAGTCAGAGGGAACAAACACTTCCCAAAACTTTTTTTTTTTAAAAAAAAGACAGAAGAATCTCCATAAACTAAATCTGTCTTAGTTTTGATAAGAGCTGGGACATCATGCACTAAAGAGTGGAAGCAATGTTTTGGATCTGTAGAATCATTTAGGTTGAAAAAGATCCTTAAATCATCATGACCAACCAGTAAAAGTCCAGCTCTAAACCATGACCCTATGCACCATGTCTATATTCCTTTTAAATACTCCTACAGATGGTGACTCCACCACACTCCCAGTCTTTTCCTCCACCCTACTGTTGTGCAAAAAACACACCTAAACTGTAAATGTTACACAACATAGAAAAGGGAATAGTAAAATATCTTCTTCGTGCTGGCTCACTCCTTCCTTTCCACTTTTGTTTACAATCCTCATTTAAAGTATAAAGACATGACTGAACTAGTTACTTCTTGTACTCCAGGCAGACTGAGATGCTCCACCAGTTCAGACAGGACATCACATGGAGCCCAGGACAGGTTTTTTAGCAGGGCCTATTGTGATAGGACAAGCGGTAATGGCTTAAAACTAAAAGAGAGAAGATCCAGACTAGATATAAGGAATGAATTTTTAATGATGGGGGTGGTGACACAGTTGAACAGATTGCCCAGAGAAGTAGCAGATACCCCTACCTGGAAACATTCAAGATCAGGTTGCTCAGAGCCCCATCCAACCTGATCTAGTTGAAGATGTCCCTGCTTTTTGCAGACTAGATGACCTTTAAAGATCCCTTCCAACTCAAACCATTCTTTGACTCTATGATTCCAAGTAGGACAGGATAGCCAGGAAGAACACTGCAGCCTCCCCTCTAGCTCTGCTGCATCATCACTGCACTGCACTACCAGCATCCAAAGCCTGACACATCCATCATGTTGTCGTTGCTGTGGCTCAGAGCACCACACGCCTACACCAGTCTAGAAAAATAATCCAGGGATTATATAGCAATATTGTTCCAGCTTGCTTGGTAACTGCAAGTATGTCAGATGGGAGAAGAAAAAATACCGAGTTAAGCTATCACCTACACACTCTATAAGCATGGTCCCATGTCTGGCATGATATTAAACAACAGAAACCACTTTCTAAGCAGGACAGCAGCCCAAGGCATATTCTATGATGTAGAAAGACATGTGGAAATTACTGTCTCCTGCTTAGGCTGAGCAAAAACTCTCATAAACCTAGATATTTCAAATACTCATTATGCTGTTAAACAGTCATTTACTCAATAACAAGATTTCTCCAGCACAACATTCTACTAAAATGTGTTTGTGGCAATAAAAATGAAGCTCAGTAATTCAGTGGTAAATTAATATCGTGTAATAGTTAAAATATACATGTGAACTTGAAGAATATGATGTTATGTTGAAGGATATCACTGAACTTTATAAATTAAGGTGTAACACATTGAGCATGAATAGAAATTGCGCAATCTAGTATTACATACTAAAAATGGAATGAATTGTGCATGAGTGGAAATTGCTAGTTCTAATAGTATATATTTACTATATGACTTTAAAAACTAACACAAACTAATTTATCAACTGTATTTATGCACTGAAAATATACTGCACAGTATCTAAATATAAATGAGTTATTTATATTCACTGAGGAAATTCAGATTCACAAGAGATCTGTTCTCCATAGCTCCTAGATCTAGAAGTTTTCATGCAAAAATTCCTTTTCGTAACAATTTCGTTATTACAATATGTCATTTTAAGTACTGGATAAAATCTTCAATTTATACAAAGAATCTGACTTCAGTAAAACATCCTATTCAACTCCACCCTGAGATCTAACCCAGTAGGTCCATGTTAATGGTTTCTTTACTGATAAAAACACATCATGACATACAAGAAATTTTGCCAGAGGAAAGACTACTGAAGCAGGTCTAATATTTTTTGATGACATTATTTCTGGAAAGTAGAATCACACAGTCCATTGTTTTAGCAGTCTCCCAGTATTAAGAAGAGTAAATATTTATGAGAGTCACATAGTTTCTGAACCGTACAAGTACTACTAATGACGAAACCACTACCACTACTTTAGTTCCTTCAGAGATGGACAGTCAGAAATCAACAACACGAAGTTTTGAGATTAATGTTTAGAGACGATATCTCCAATGTTATAGGAGAGCCCTACATTTATTAAATATAGCTATGCTAGGTCAAAATTAGTATAAAGAGCAATATGAGAAATGTTAAGTTCTTTAAATTTATCTTTCATTGTTTAACTAATAAAAATATCACTACTCACTGAGTTCTGCACAAAAAAATCAGCTACCATTCCATCACTTTTTAACACATCATTTTTCAGCATTGCACTTCTAGTTATCTTCATGCATTATAAAGAGGAAAGCCTTAAAAACTGCCTACTGGACTTCAACCAATAAATAACACGCACTTCTCTTTTCCATCAGTAAAGTGAATAGTGAGGAAGCTTTTCAAAAATCAGGCTATTCAAGAGCCAATATTGTTTCACCAAGTTATATAGATGCAACTTCCCATAAATGCAATTCAATCCCAGATTTACAGCACAGTATTTATTTTGGATGGAATCTAATGTCAGTTCATCTGTGACAGTACTCACCTCCTGGCTTGGCATATAGGTAAGTTAATTAAACAGAACCATACCCCACAAAATCAAAGAGCTGGAAGTGGGCAGGACCTGGCTGTGCCCTATGAATCTCAGGTAACAGTAAAACGTGTCAGCTGTTACATAGCACTGGGTACATACAATTCAGTGGGGATAAAGTACCAGTTATCAGTCCAGAGAAAAGAATGAAATATGAGTATTTACCCTACGGTTTTCTTGAAGAAGAATAACAGTTTCAGGTGATACTAAATTATTCCTTTTAGCAGGAGAAGGTTACGACTAATACTAAACCTTAGGGTCTCCTTTGTGTAACAACACAGCCAGTGCAGTACAGTGGTTTTTTGGTAGCATATCCCAAGTCTCTGCACTGCTCACTTCTGTAAAACTTTGGATATGACTATATACTGTTTCACTTTATTCCAGTCTGCCTCCAGGGGGTCAAATTCCTATTCTAGATCAATTCAACTAACTAATAATCCAAATGTTGTATGACTTCCCTGGCATCTCAGTTTAAGTCACTGATAAGTCACTCTCAGCATATTAATAAAGCAGAAGACTATTCAAGAAACTTCTTTTTAAAATTTGATTTTTTTTCTAACTTTGGAAAAGGCAGTTGCAGGAATGTCTTTTGATTGAATATGAAATATGACATAAAATTATTTACAATTTATGCTCATTTTGTGTTAAAAGTCTACAAAAATGCCTGAAACCTCTTCTATGAAACAATGCTTAAAATCATATGGATTTTGTTTATTTTTTTATTATTGTTTTTTGTTTATGGTAGACTTTAGAAAAAGTTATCATTTTTTCACCAGTCAAGGAAATTAAATATGTATTGAGTACTGTCATACATAACAATCAACGTATCCCCCATGCGTTGCTACCTTCATTAATGAAACATAAGCTCTTCTGGAGCAAGTTTTCATCTCACAGACAATAAAGACCATTTGTTTACCAAATATAAACAAAAGGGAAAATACAGAAAAAAATATATTTCTTACCATCGTAAGGGTGAATGGATGGCTTTCCAGTGTGGACACTCTTGGACAGTGTAGAATAACATACTGAAACAAAATCAGTCAGACAAAATAAAATGATAAAAAGATACGTTCAAAACATTAAATGATGGGTTAGTATATACAAAGAGAACCTGTAGACAATGCTACAGGAACAGTAGTGATTTTTTTAGGAGCACATCCACTCACCTGACCAGGCCTTGCTTCAAAGTCATCTTTCACCATCCTTACTTCAAGGACATTAGAGGGATGGCTTATCACTGAAGTTATTGTGACTGGTTTATTGCTGCGGATGTAGCGGTACAACCTTTCCATACAGTACAAGCACAGAGGTCCAGAAATCCAAAACCAAGTCTGTGGAGGAAAATAAAATGCCACCTCAAGGATTTTTCATTTTATATTTTCTCATTTCAAAACTGCAGGAGTGCTTGCAGAACCTCATTTCCCATCTATTGCAGAGCAGTGTTTTAGTCACAAGTAAACTCCACATTTCTCTACGTGCAGAAATCCAAGTGCATTATGGAGGCTTAATCATCCACCAGTAGCAGTATCCACAAGCACCATTTTAATCATAAAACTCATCAAGAACAAAATGCTAATGACCTCATTTGCAATCATGTTACTTTGGTTTTGTACAGTTAAATTGCAAGGGGGTTCAGCTGTGAATTACACAGGACATACACTGTTTCAAAATGTAACAGACTAGAATACTACAAAACTGGTTTAGCTTTACAGGAAAATACTTTCTAGCTTGTAATGCCATTTGACTATTACCTTCTTTTCATCATCTCAGGTACAAACAAAATATCTAAAAAAGAAGCAATTCTTGTGCTATACAATTTATGCTTACGTAGCTGGTGTAAAATCACAGAAAAGAGAGAAAACCAGGCACTTCTGAATCACAACTCATATGCCCCTGTGGAAGATGTGTATGCTAGACAAACAATGCCCTAGAAATGCCTATTACTCTGTGTTGATTATAAAGGGAGCCCTGGGTGATTACCTCAGATGGAGACATTTGCAGCTGCTCAGCTAAATTTGATCCTAGGAATCAATTACTGACAGCTTATGGCAGAGCTAACTACTAATTCCACATCTGCTCAGTCACTCAAGCCATGGCACTGACGTGCCCTCAACCCTCATCCATCTTCCCTTCCCAGTTTCTGAAGTTACATATCAGCATCTTTTGCAACTAGCAGAGTATTTAATTTCCTCAAGCACCTCTGGTCTTAAAAACTCCAGGTCTAAGTGCATAGAACACTTCCAAATCCAAAAACGTCCTAAATTAAAGAGTTGCCTGGAAAGCATGAAACAGTCATTTCTTTCCACAGCTCTTCTTTTCCCATAAACAGCTCTGAAGTAGGTATCTTAAGCCCCAAAAAGGACTGTTTGATATCCTGTGAATCACATGGAGCCAGATACACTTTGATGCTTGTAATTCAGGAATAAAATCAAACCATAATAAAATCCAAATAACTTTGTTGGAGGACTTCTATGTGGAATTGACTGTTTCTTATTATGATTACACACTCCATAGTAAAATGTGTTCCCACTGCAGCTAGTAAGAGATGTGTTCTACAGAAAACAATTAAAATAATAAAAAATTCCTGTGAGCTATGTTATGAGACCAGCTTGAATGGTGGGCCTTGGACTTGTGAACTCAGTATTCCCAAACTTCCTCTGACTGCTTGCCAGTACAGTCCAACTCATCTTCCCTCAAAAGAAGAGACAAAATCTAGATGATGAAAAAGCTGCTGCCATGAAACAGAAAGAAACAAAAGGACAACGGAAAACAGAAAAAGGAAAGGCTTTTCTATCCCCACTATCATCATACTAATTTACCCATGCCACATATAAAACAAGCCTGCTGCAAACAACAGGCTATACAAAGCCAAACCACAACCAAATGCAATTCAGAAACGAGTATTAGGATCTGCATCCACATGGTAAAAAAAAAAATAAAATAAAGAGAACAAATGGAGTTTGATTACTTCAATTAACTACTGCCACACAATGCTTACAAAAGGACCTTATGAATATGTTATATAAATGTTTGCTCTGAAGTGCTATGCTGTAATTTAAAGTTGCATTTATAGCAAGATCAACACATCTCTTATAGTGTAGCACAGAAAAGAACCTTACAGTCAATCTCTTGACATTTTCCCATCCTATTCTATGCACCACATTGTAATGCAGTTCAAGGTTTAACACGGATTGTTTTTTCCTCACCAAATCTTTGAATGCCTAAAAAGGTTTTAATAATATTTTCCATTATTAAAACATCTGGTCTGGAAATGCAATAATTAGTGGTTATGGCTGACTGAAAGACTTGGCATGGCCTGTAATACCTGAAATGTTGGATCATACAGACCTCTGGGAAGTGTGACTGGAATTTGGGTCCCTCGGAACAAATTCTCATAAAGTTATTTTGTACAAAGGGTTCTGGTACTGATAAATCCTCTGGGAAAGGCTCAGTAGTATAGCCAGGAAACAACTCTTCAAAAGCCTTTGGCACCGTCACATTGTCTTGGAGTGTTTTGTTAGGATTAAAGCAACCAGGAGGGTGTTCCTCTAAGTTCGTCTGGTACTTGAGCACTCCCCTACAGGAAAATAAAAATAGCAAAGACATTGAAGTAACAGTCAAAACCAAGCAAATTATCTTAATATGGACAAGATTTTAGAAAGCAGTCACAAGGCTCATCCTCTGTAAAATTTTTATTCCGTTTGCTTCCAGGACTTTCAACAAGATTGAAGTTTTGCAACAATAGAGCCCACTGTCATTGGAGGCAAAGTCTAACTTCTCCAGCTCACTTGGCACTCCCTCAGTGAACAGCCTCAAGCTTAATACTACTTGAAAGGGGGAGGTATTGTAGAATACTTGAAAAAAGATTAAATAATTACATACCCAGCTCAATCACACCAAGGCTGTTTTTAGTCATCCTCTCTACAGGCAGCAAACCCCTGGTTTTAAGGCAATCTGTAGCAGAAGTGGCTTAATTTGCCAAGTCATAAACTGCAGGAATGTTCCTACTACTTGGTATTTATCAGGTTTGCACACAATGCTATAATTTGGTCCTGTGAATATTATCTTGTTAAACAGAAGGAAAAAAGAAAGTCCTGCATCATAACCAAGGAATCTTTCTTGTGAATTATTTTGTGGGGTCCATGCTTATTTTTAAGGCTAAAGTTAAATTTGTAGCAATAATAAAGTGAGAACCTTGTAGCTGCAATCAGAAACTATGACGAAAGAAGTGGAAACCTGAGACACTCCAAGATATCTCAACACATGAATGAAACATTGAAAACAGGGAAGAATAGATAATACTAGTAATAAAATTCCTCAGACATACTACTTGCTTCCAAATCTGGATTTCATGAGAGTAAAACCACAAGGAGGAATATTTAAAAATCCAAAGGGCTAAATGACAGCTGTACAGGATGGTGCTGGGTGGGAAATAAGGCACACTGCCACAATGTTTGTTGAGACATGTCCACTGAGCACGAAGCCATGTGGTAAAGGTTCATCTCAAATATACAATCAAATATAAGGACATATGTTCTCCCATTTTCTCCCCAATGCACACTCATAGCAGCAGCAGTGACTCAGTTTAATCCACAGACAGAGAAACAGGACATTGCAATATACCCAACTTAAATGGGCTCTGACAGGCTACTGGCAATCTTCCCTACTGAAAAGCAGTCCTGACAGCTAGTAACAAGCTCCCTGCATGGTCCGGTGAATAATGCAAAGCTTGGAAGTGAAACCTGCTCACTCTGAACTCCACATCTGACCCAGGGAAAATCACTTGGGAAGTGTCCATGTGCCTACATCCATGCTTCTGTCTGTATTTACTGCCTGATCATGCCTATCACTTGCATCTGGCATCACTGTTGGTCATCACATATTTGCAACGCAATAGATACCCCTAATATTATGCTAGTTCCCTGCTCCATAAATATAACAGTGCCTCATGGGCTTAGCTGCAAGTCACAGCACATTTGATATTTTTCCAATCAGCCTTGCGTGCATGCCTGCAAGCTGCTTTCATAGTTTTCTGTTCCCAGAACATACCAAAAGAGGATTCCAAGTTTTCCTTGAATCATGAATAGTTGTACTGCAAACACGAGCATCCCCTCCAGTGATCTCTAGTTTGCTTGAACCATTACAAACATGCTAACTGAGTGGCAAGCTGAGATGACAAAGCTGCCTGTTAACAGCAGCTGCAATGACTCCCATTTCTGAAGCAGTCAAGGAAAGGTAAGTTGTCTTACACACCAAGATCAGGTCCCAGAAAGGCTGAGTTCAGCACAACTGTTAAGGAGCCTAAGACATATCCTTACATATTTATTCGGTACAATACTTGAATACATAAATATTAATGTGTGGATACCAGTAAGTAGGAGACAGATATCTTTAGCAAAAAAAAATAGGAGAGATAAAAAGAGCAAGTCATACAAAATGTCCTACTGGCTGAGCAACACAGCATACAGTCTATTTGCATGGACATACATCAATCTCTGTCCCAGTTTTCCACCCCCACAGCAGTGACATTCACTTCTGGCTAGTGCTGGAAAATATATATCACTATTTCTTGAGATTCTTAGGATGATAAGCTATAGATCTATGGTTCTCATTTTTTTTTATAGGTAACTACAAAGTTCCTATCTTCTTATACATGTTCCACTGTTCAATTCAAGGTGAGTTGCTTGAGGGGTCTCCTGAAGGTCAATGTGTAGGTAGAATCTTCAGCTTTTCAGCTTTTGGAAGATAAATCCTTGGATAACTCTAGTGGCTCCTATGGACCAGTATTACTCTCTTAACTCCACAGTTATACCAAATTTGGATCATCTGAGAATCTGGCTACAAATATTTCATGTTTTATAGCTCTTTATGATGGAAGTAGAAACATCAAGCTTTTGGTTTTAGACAAACTATTTTTTGTGCTTGATATTGCTATCTTAAAATATAAATTATTGTAGCTATACACCATGCCTTAAGCCACTAGAATATGTGAAAGTCTTGTTGCAAGAAGTAGAAGAGTATTTTAAAAGTCCTTAAGAATTACTCCCTGAAAAAATTTCCTCTCCTTTAGGGTGCAGATGAACGAATAAACCGGTAACACATGACAGATGAATCATGTCACTTTACGTACTGATGTCAAGTGCTTGACTACCCTGCAAAAGAACATACTGTAAGAACATACCTATAATAGTTTGGAAAAAAAAAAAAAACACAAGAATCCAGGAATACTGTGGAAATACTTAAAAGAAATACTGTGGAAATACTTTACCTGTCCCAAGACAGGTAAATCCTCACCTAATCTGCCTACCCAATCCAGCCCCAAGAAATGCCTTGCTCTGTTGAGTAACTAGTCACATGTCTGCAACAATATAAGTCAAGCCATGTAGGAGTCACTCAGGCACCTAAGCATGGGTGTCTAAGTTTCCTTTATACTCAGAAAAGACCTTCTAGTCAGTATCACAAATGGAGCACAGGAATCAATCGCTATAATGTAGATCTTTGAAGCAGCAGGTTAGATGAAGCAATCTCAAGGCTTCATTGACTATTTATTAGAACTCATTAGCCTATAATGGGAGAAAGACATTTAGAAAGCATGTAGAGACCTACATTTAGGCATCTTAAGCTTCAACTGACTCCCACTCTCCATGACTCATTCTTCTCCCACTTCTACTGACACTCAGCTCTTTTGGATTTTCACTGAACAACTCTCCAACTCAATACTAAGGAGGCTGTGTAAAAGAAGATGCCTGTTGAATGGTTGGTGCATTCCTGCAGGCTTGGTTCACAAACTTCTTTAACTAGTCTTCTTCCTTCGTGAAGTGGAAACATGGTTAGGAAGACAATAGAGAAAGGGTAATATAGTGCAGGAGATAACTTAAACTGGACATGAAAAATATTTCAGAAGTAATCATTGGAACAGATTGCCTAGGGAGGTTAGAAGAGTTCAGTCACCAGAACTTTTCAAGAAGTTAGAAAGACACCTGTCAGGAACAATTTAGTAAAATTTTCTGCTACTCCAGGATGAGGAGAACAAGTTGGATTCATTTTTCCCAGCTATGAATGAGAGCTACGCCACAGTTAACAAAAAACCCAACTTAAATAAACAAAAACAAAAGAAAGAAAGAAAGAAAGAAAGAAGAAAGAAAGAAAGAAAGAAAGAAAGAAAGAAAGAAAGAAAGAAAGAAAGAAAGAAAGAAAGAAAGAAAGAAGAAAGAAAGAAGAAAGAAAGAAAGAAAGAAAAAAGAAAGAAAGAAAGAAAGAAAGAAAGAAAGAAAGAAAGAAAGAAAGAAAGAAAGAAAAGAAAGAAAGAAAGAAAGAAAGAAAGAAAGAAAGAAAGAAAGAAAGAAAGAAAGAAAGAAAGAAAGAAAGAAAGAAAGAAAGAAAGAAAGAAAGAAAGAAAGAAAGAAAGAAAGAAAGAAAGAAAGAAAGAAAGAAAGAAAGAAAGAAAGAAAGAAAGAAAGAAAGAAAGAAAGAAAGAAAGAAAGAAAGAAAGAAAGAAAGAAAGAAAGAAAGAAAGAAAGAAAGAAAGAAAGAAAGAAAGAAAGAAAGAAAGAAAGAAAGAAAGAAAGAAAGAAAGAAAGAAAGAAAGAAAGAAAGAAAGAAAGAAAGAAAGAAAGAAAGAAAGAAAGAAAGAAAGAAAGAAAGAAAGAAAGAAAGAAAGAAAGAAAGAAAGAAAGAAAGAAAGAAAGAAAGAAAGAAAGAAAGAAAGAAAGAAAGAAAGAAAGGAAAGAAAGACAAAACAAAGGACTGGAATTGTGACCAGGGCATTTGATTGCTTTGAACTCATTATTTCAGTTCACCAGATCTCAAGCTGCGTTGTTTTGTTCAACAACATATTCCTACCATGATATTGCTAGTACTAATCAGCTCTTGGTGTTTACTTTAAGCAGCAGAGCCAAGTGTTGCACAGACATTCCAGTTTCCAGTGTTTCAGTAGAGGTTAAATGGCATGCAGAAATAAACTTCAATCCAATACACGTTCCTTCCCTTATGCCAGTCTTGGCACTAATGCTATTAATGGACCATGTTTTCACATAGCATCATTTGTGGAAACTGCTCTACTTTGCAATAAGGCTGGGCTTGTTTATGCCAGATACAGACCTGACCATCAACTTTACAGCAAATGAACACTGCTCTGAAGTCTGTGAAAACAGGAAGAAAATCTAACAAATACTGTATCATAACAATGAGAAAGAGAAAATCAGGGAGAGGCCATTTCTTGCCTCAAAATGGAAGTTAGAAAGGAAAGAGAAAGGGATGAGCAACTTCATATCCTCCTCTCAGCAGCCAGGTAAGATGGAGCAGAAAAGAAACAATGTTTTCTTCATTTCTCACTACAAACTAGTAAAAGGGACTACAAATAAAAGGGACTACAAATAAACTTGAAAGAGAAGAGGTTTGTGCTAACTGTCTTTACTAAAATAAGATTCTTCAATGTGCAGTCTGAATATTATTTAAATAATAATCTAGTGAAAAACTGAAGAGCATAGGAAGTTGTCAAGAAGTTGGCCCACTGTGCACAAGTGAGCTCAGGAAAGGCCATAATCAAGGAAACTGCTCTTTCTGGTTGTGTTTCAGTAAAAAAAGACAGTGTTATCCATTTACTTACCCAGAAACATGTAGCATCAGTAGCATATAGAAGACAAAGAAAAGGTTGTGTGTATACCAGAAGATGTCATAGTTTGAAACCCTGAAAAGAATAAACCATGGTTCAATGCTGTTTCACTTAGATGGAATCACTCCTAATTAAAAGCAGATCTGTGCACATAGGACATTATTATACACCACACAGTCACATAGATTAGTCAAAGCCCAGTATGTATTCCTACAGGTACACAGTACTCTGAAGTCATTGAGTATTGAGAAGAACAGGTGACTGGCACAGAAGTAAAAAAAGCTGAGAAAGAGGGATGAAGGATGTAGAAGTACAGAGCCAGCTGAAGAATTCTTCCTAATTTGATGACCTCACTGCTTTCATAGATCCTACTTCGTTCTTATCATGTCCTTATACTTCAAACAGTTCTTCAGTCTCCAGGTTCAGAATTCAGCCTCTTTACAGTGAGTACATCCTTGTGTTTCCCCTGCCCAGCACAGGGCTGCAGTGTTTAATGTGGCAGTACTGGTACAACAAGTAGCATAGAGAGTTGAAAAAGGGTTAATGGGAAAGGTAAAAGAAACCTATCAGGGTATAGAGAGGAAGAAGATACAGAAGGAAAGGGAACTAGAGCAAGGAAGTAACCTGGAGAATTTTCATGGCAGGAGGTCACATATGGTGAGACACTAGAACTGATGGTCTTGGGAGGAACAAGAAGAGCATTACAACTGTGAGGATCAGGGAGATGAAAGGGGAGGAGGACTTCCTTTCATTGGTAATGTGTTAGGTAATGTAAAAATAGCCAAGACCTGAAACTGGAATTGTTAATCCTGTTTTGTTATTTTCTGGAGTAAAATAGTCACTAAAAAACCAACAACCAAATGGCTGAGAAAAAACCTACTTCATAGCACACAAATACACCTGTCACATTACACGGCATGGTAGGAGGGTCTCTTCCAAAACCAAAAGACCGATCCCCTATTCAGAAGCCAAAACAATTATTAAAGAAAAACGATCTTAACTCTTGAGAACACAATTTAAGAAGCTATTTCTCCAACATAACTGACTTTTTACAGAACATTTCCCCTGCATCTGAAATGTACACTGCATTTGTTGCTGTCAATACAGGACTCAGTTATTCCATCTCTCAAGAAAAAAAATAAATTTGACATTCTTAGGGTCACCAAAATAAAACAAAAGCAAAAGCAATTCTAAGGAACCCACCAGAAGCAAGAGGTTCCTATATATTCCCCAATCTTCTCCCACTCAGCACCCAAGCTAACACTTTTTCTTCCTTGAGAATACACAAACCATTTTTAACTACATACACCCTGGTAAGCATTTCCATGCAGTCTCTCATCAATACCTTTTAAAATGTGGGAGTGAACATCAAGAATAGGAAAGTAAGGATATGAAAGTGAAAGGAAGCACAAAGAAAAGGCACAAAGAGAAAATTTAGTGCCAGACTTGAAGCAGAGTTCTGGTTTTATTTGCAATTTTCTACAATATCAAAAGCTGCACTCTGAATTAATTCTTAGAGTTCTGGTTTTATTTGCAATTTTCTACAATATCAAAAGCTGCACTCTGAATTAATTCTTATTAGATCTTGAACACTTTTTTCAGAATGCACCAATTTTTCAAAATTTCAGTGATGGAAAGTCAATCTCGAGTTCTGACATTTTGTTTTCAATACCTAATCGTCACTACTAGTTAAAATTACTGTACACTTCTTGGATGGGTAGGTCTAAGTGTCAGCTTCCAGCTAGTTGTGCAGTTTTTCTTTCAGCATTCCTGCAGACACCTCTACTATAAAAACCTGGTTCCTCAAATGCATCAAGTTCCCTTAAATATAATCAAGTCCTCTCAACTTCACCTCCTTAAATGAAAGGGATGGAGATCCTTGAACCTCCTACCATGAAGCATCATTTTCAATATTTTAATAATTATACATTTCTTATTTGTGTCTTTCTTAAACCGATTGTCCTACAGATACAGATATTCCTCCGTATAATTATGTGCTCATGATTATATATTTTTATAGTTATTCAGAACATTTATTACTTTTTTTACTCTCTTCTCAGGGCTTAGAACAGACATTATTCACAGAATGAATGCAATTTTTAGGAACCCAAAGTCCCAAAAATTTGAGATCAAGCTGAATATGTAATTTTAATCTTGGTTAGCGTACTCTGGAGTTTGATGGGTGAAGAACTGCAAGAGTTAACTTATTGAGAAACATAAGGGGAGACTGCCATGCTTTAAAGGCACTCAGTAAGCAATGCAAGCTTGGAAAAAGATTTTTAATTCTGTTAGACCTAGTTTTTAAAAGGAAGGCATACATGGTAGTATAGAAGGTGAAACTGAAGACTGGAATATTTGGTCACAAAAACATATAGCATTGGAGCAGCTTATATTTTAATACTGCCTTAAATATATGATTTCCAAAGTCACCAATATTTGTGTTCAATAGAAACACCATTGAACAACATGTATTTGAAAGTCAGCAGAAATGTCAACATGCATTCACAGGATTTATTGTATTTTTCTAATGTCATAATCCTTCCAACAAACAACTACTGAACAACAAATGTTGGTCTAATTCTCAGATATGACAAGGCAAAAATTAACATTTTTCACACAGTACTCACTTTTCCCACTTAAAACATCAGCAGCTAATTCAACCCTCCTAATACTTATTCACACAGTTTACTGAACAAGAAAAGGCATTAAAATAGCAGGATAATCATGCATATGAAAATTATAGAAAGAAAATATGAAAGAAGAAATTAAGCAGGTCAGTTTGAAAGAGTGGACTAGGGTTGAAATTCAAAAGAGTATAACAGTCCCTGCAATACTTTTTTAAAAGTCCAGTTTCTGATAGACTCTGAACATATACAAGTAATTTTCCTATGACTAACATATGAGCTTAACCATCACAAGACATGTGAGAATTCATAGGGAAAGAGGTTGAAAAGGGAGAGCAAGATGCACATGGAAGCTTGTTACTTAGGAAAACACTATAAAACCAAGCTTGATCTATATGACTGAGGGACAGGGCAGGACAAAATTTCGAAGAATTATTAGAATTTCTAAGTTCTAAGAATTAGAATATTACTAGAGTAACAGGAGATGCAGATGTTCTATTAAGGGCTTTGATTTTGCTGACTAAGTGGCAGAAAGATGGCAAAGCAGTTGCACTTACAGTAAATGAAGAAGGAAACACCAAGTGTGTAACTTTGAAAGATGGAAACATTTGTTGCATGAGCCGCAAAGTTATTATTTCCAAGAATATGTTTGAAACTACATATATTTTCCTAGGTTTCTCACTCATTAATAAACATTGGGGGTTTTTTATAATTTATCACAGCCTTGGTGAAAACAGGACTTTGTTCTGGCTCACTGATGCAGAGTAAAGCAATTGCTTTATTTTTCTCTCTTCCCAAAACTGTCTTTCTTTGCAAGCAGAGCCATCTGTGTGGACTATGCAATGTGCAACAATATTTGACATCTTGTGCAGCAGTTCTATCCTGTACTTCTGCATACCACAAAGGTCTTAACCCTGGAAGTATGTCTGCCAACATAAAAAGTGTACAAGCATTTGCTTAACTACTTTCTTGAATCAGCACCCTGGTAACATTGCTACTCAGGAAATACAGATTAGTTCAACAAACTTCAAGATCACATATCTAGGTCACATCATTTGAGTACCAATCATGTCTGAAGATATGGAAGTAAAACATTCTCCAGTGTTTGCCTAATTGAGATGATGTATTTACATAATGAGTCTTTGAATTTATCAGAGACTGCTTCAAAAAGAAAGGATTTTTTTTATATATATAAAAGCTTAAATTGCATAGACCAAGCCTTTAAAAAGCTACAATGTTGGGCTAGATCCTCCTCCAAGGTACCAGTCACTCAAACGTACTGTGTGTTCAGTATTGTTGGTGCAGAATGTGAACCCATGGATGAAAAAATCTTTAGAAATTCCAGCCAACAGCGCACAGCTGTTCCAAAACTATAATTGACATCAAAAATAATGTATTTGACAACTAGAAGCAGAGCTTTAAAAAAGCAACATTCTACATAAGTAGCACAATTTTGTTACAGTTTGCTTTTTTGATGATTTCTTGGCTTGTTTTTTTTAGAGTTTGTTGTTACAAGTAACTGATGAAAATTATCAAGATAAAGATGATATCTTACTTTGATTCCAGTGGACTTTATACATTGGACAGAACTTTCCATATACTTAGTTTACTGCCTCCCTACACATACAGGAAAAAAAAGAGCTATTTGGATTTTTAAAAGTCTATATTTTTTAACTAAGTGCATTCCCCAAACAGTATTTTTCTCTTATAGCAATTTAATCGGGTTTTGTACTTTTTTTTAATACAAAATTTATTGTATTAAATTGCCTAGTTAATAAAAAAAAACCAAAAAAAAAACCAAGGTAAGGAAACTGGCATAATTTCTAACATTTATTTAAATATTTCTTGTCCTGCATTGCATTTGTTCTTCATTCCCTCTAATTAGTATATGATTACTAAAATGGCATTTTCCAGTATAATGATCAGATTTTGTCTTACCTGATGGCATATGTAGAAGCTGTACACATTAAGAATAGTACCAACACCATAATGACTCCAGTCATACCTGGAACTAAAACAGACATAAGATAACTTACATTTGAATCATGAAGAGGTAACTTATCTCCCATCACCTTATCAGACATATAAATCATGATTCAATCAAACTCTTGTTATCTCTTGAAGACAATTCATGTATCAAACTAGACAGGAAAGAACTGCTGTGTTATTTCCTGTTTTCCCAGAGAAAATTGCTCTTTTCCTTGCATTTCAAAATGCATCACTAATTTCCTATTAGTCTTTGCTACTGTAGTTTTTTGCTCACACCATTTGTCTCTAAGCAGGTAACCAAGAACCAATTCTGCCTATTTGTCTGTGTTGGTTGTACAAGTTTCTGTATCTCTTTTTATTCCAAACCCTAAACTCTGTTGAACACAACAATTAAAAACCTGGTCAGGGACAGAATTTCCAGCAAATCAATTTCTATGCAAGCTGTCACTACAATTGTTTGCCAACCCATTTCATCCTGGAATGAGAAATAGCCTGAAATTACTCTCCATGGCATTGTATCATGCTTGAAATTGTTGCCTGCAGAGCAAGGTCTGTGAGCATGATCTACAGCCAGTATTTGAGGAGGAAAGATTAAAAACATTAAGGATTAGACTCATCTGCTCACATGCAGACGCTGATCAGAATTCATGTATCCTTAGCTCTTTTTAAAGTCAAAGAAGAGAAACAAGTATTTCTACAGCATGATTTATTTCACCCTAAAGAAAAGTCCTGTCCGCAAAGTACAGTGAATCATCAGCCTAAAGACAGATTAGAAAAGAACCCAACCAAAGTTACCACTTTTTCTGAACACCTTATCTTCAAAATTTCCATTCTAGGAACTAAGAATCTGAAATCAGAATTAAAAACATAAAATTCACAAAGAATTATATCAAAACCTCTTAATTCTCAAAGAATGATAACTTCTAAGCATAGTCTCTAGTCACCTTAAGACCCACAACTTCCCTCCGCAACCTCTGCCAGTGCCCCAACATTCTCATGGTGAAGAAATTCTTCCTTATATCTAGTCTAAACTTGCCCCTCTCCCATTTATACTCATTGCCCCTAGTCCTATCACTACAACCCTTTGTAAACTGTCCCTCCCCAACTTTCTCATAGCCCCCCTCAGAAACTGGAAGGTCACTATAAGATGTCCTCAGAGACTTCTCCTTGGCTGAACAAGCCTAATTCTCTCAGCCTGTCCTCACACAGGAGGTGCTCCAGCCCTCTGATGATCCTTGTAGCCTCCTCTGGACGTGTTCCAACAGCTCCATATCCTTCTTATGCTGAGGATTCCAGAACTGGACACAATATTCCAAATGAGGTCTCACAAGAGAGGTATAGAGGGGCAGAATCCTCTCCCTCGACCTGCTGGCCATGCTTCTTTTGATGTAGCCCAGGACACATTTGGCCTTCTGGGCTGCGAGTGCACACTGCCAGCTCATGTTGAGGTTCTCATCAACCAGCACCTCCAAGTCCTTCTCTGCAGGGCTGCTCTCAATCACATTATCCCCCATCCTGTACTGAAATAAAGGACTGCCTAGAAAATATTTTCAGTGAAAGGTTATAATTAAAAGCATTTCCAATAAAAAATCTGCATCCTTTCCATCACCTTTTTCTTCATTTTTAATTTTTTAAACTGATTTTACACATAGTATGCAATGTGCCCTCTGACATAAATAGTTCTGATCCAATTGCATACAGCACTTGATCAGCATCCTAAATTGTCACCTAAGCCAGCAATCACCTTTTACGCCTAGTTCTTCAACTTTCTTCTCCATCAAACTGTAAACATGAAATCACTCACAACCTTGGTCCAATTCATCAGTGCATTATTAGTGTTTTGTCTCCTCTCTGTCCCTGTTTCTCTTTTCCTCCACTAACTAGAATCCTGAACGCTTGTTCCTTCTAAAAGCTAGCCTAATATCCTTAAGCAAGGACGTTCTTTCCTGGGCAATCTGAAAAGTCATCACACCATAAATCCTTCCAATTCCTCATTCCTTCTCTTCACTGTGTTTTTAAAAAAAAATGAAAAAAAACCAAAAAAAAGCCAATAAATCTACTTCTGAACTGTTTGAAAAGAGACCATTATTTTGCATATTTGTACAGCTCCCACTGAGGCACAGCCTTAAGAAAGGATCCTTAGCTAACGGTTCTGATCCTCCCTTCCCATCTTTAACTCCCTCTTCTGTCAGTTACACTCTTTCAAGCCTCCACCACTGATTTACAACTATACCAGTTCACAGAATTATAGAATGGTTTTGGTTGGAAGGGTTCGAGAAGGTCATTCAACTCATACCCCCAGTACAGCACACAGGGACATCTTCAACCAGATCAGGTTGATAAGAGTCCTGTCCAGCCTGACCCTGAATGTTTCCAGGGATGGAGCATCTACCACCTCTCTGGGCAATCTGTGCCAGAGTTTCACCACTCTCAGAAAAAAAAAAAATCTTCCCTACATCTAGTTAGAACTTCTTTTAGTTTAAAACCATTCTCCCCTGTCCTATCGCTACAGACCCTGTTACAAAGTTTATTTCCCCATCTTTCTTATAAACCCCCTTTAAGTCCGGAAAGACCACAATAAGGTCCCCTTGAACACTACTCCAAGCTGAACAACCCTAACTCTCTCAGGTTTCTCTTCACAGGGCAGGTGTTCCAGGCCTTTGATCATTTTTGTTGCCTTCCTTTGGACCCACTCCAACAGGTATACACCCCTCTTGTGCTGAGGAATGCAGAGTTGGATGCTGTATTCCACGTATGGTGTCACCAGAGCAGAGGACAGAGGTAGAATAATCTCCCTTGACCAGCTTCTCAACCACCAGGACTCCTAGGTCCTTCTCAGCAGGGCTGCTCTCAACTCTCTTCATTCCCCAGCCTGTATCAATACTGACAGTTGCCCCAACCCAGGTTCAGGACCTTGTACTTCGCCTTGCTGAACCTCTTGAGGTTTTCACAAGCCCACTTCTCCAGCTTGTCAAGGTTCCTCTGGGTGGCATCCCATCCCTCAGGTGTGTCAGCCTTACCACTCAGCTTGATGTCATCCACAAAGCTGCTGAGGATGCACTCAATTTCATAGCCTGTCATTGATGAAGATATTAATGCCAGTCCCAGAACAGACCACTGAGGGACACCGCTCATCACTGATCTCCATCTGGACATGAAACATTGACCACTACTCTGTGACCACTACTCTGTGCGTGACTCACTTCTTATCCACTGAATAGTTCATCTATCGAATCCCTCTCTCCAGTTCAGAGAAAAGGATGTGGGGCACTGTGTCAAAGGCCTTGGAGAGGTCCAGATAGATGACATCCATGGGTCTTGCCTTGTCCACTGCTATAGCCAATTCCTCGCAGAAGGTCATGAGGTCGGTCAGGCAGGACTTGCCCTTGGTGAAGCCATGCTGGCTGTCTTGAATCACCTCCTGTCATCCGTGTGCCTTAGCATAGCTTCCAGGAGGATCTGTTCCATGATATTCCCAGGCACAGAGATCATGCTGACAGGTCAGTAGAACCCAGGGTCATCTTTTCTGCCCTTTTTTAAAAAAGGGCGCAGTGTTGCTCTTTTTCCAGTCACCAGAGACTTCATCTGACTGACATGACTTTTCAAATATCATGGAGAGTGGCTAAGAGACTACAGTGGCCAGTTCCCTGAGAAGTCTTTGACGCATCTCATCCAGTCCCATGGACTTATGCATATCCAGGTTCCTCAGGTCATCACAGCCCTTATCTTCTCTTATAGTGGGAAGGACCTTGCTCTTCCAAGTCCATGTCTTGCAGCCCATCCCCTTGAGAGGTGAGGGAAGAGAGGCTGCTAGTGAAGACTGAGGCAAAAAAGTTGAGTCCTTCTCAACTGTTGTTGCTAGAATGGCAGTCTCACTTATTAGTGGAGGTACACTCTCTTTGATCTTGTTTTTCTGATTCACACACTTGTAGAAGCCCTTCTTGTTTTTCTTTACATCTTTCGCCAAGTTAAGCTCCAGTCATGCCTTGGCCTTTCTGACCTGCTCCCTACACAACCAGGCAGCATCCCTATACTCTTACCAACATACCTGACCCTGCTTGTACTGCCTGTGCATTTCCTTCTTGACCTTTAATTTGAGCCACAGGTCACAACTCAGTCATGCAGTCACTTGACTTTCTTGCCAGACTTCTTGCACCTGGAGACAGAGAGCTCTTGTGCTCTACGGAAAGCATCCTTAAGATGGCACAGTTCTGTAGTTAACCAATCTATTTCCAGTTAGAAGCTAATTTACACCTCAATTTCTATCATTTCACTTTCTCATTTCCCCTACTCACAACTGATCTGCATCTTGCTTAGGGTCTTTGGAAAGCTTTTTCCCACACACTGTTACTTCTAGTATACATACAGGAATTAACAGGTCTAGAATCCCACTTATTGCTGTCCAGACTTACAATTTCAGACCTTGCTCTAAATGTTCCCAAGTTTGAATTTTCGCATTTGATCTAAACAGAAGTGAAAAGAGTTGATATCAGAAAGGACCTTCACCTTCTTGTAAAGCATTACAGCTTGGGTTTGTGCTTACCTTTCCATAGCCAAACACTGCTCCCTTCTAAATTCCTGTACCGAAAATGTCTTCACTTATTTGCTCTTTATGTGTGCTGAAGCCTGAATCCCATGTACCAGTTTAGATTGCTCTGAAGTCAAAACAACCTCAAATAAACCAGAAGACTGCCTTTCTGTTGGTTTTCTTTTTCTAGAAATTGGATCATTTAGGAATTTGATTTTAATATTATGCAGAATCTCTGTTTGAAACTGATGATTTTCAATTGACTCATCTGTACAACAACAGCTTTGAAGATGCTGCTCATCCTGTTACAGGGTTTATGTAACTCCTCCCTCCTGACTATTGGATAAGCAAATCCAGTTTATATTAACACAAGAAAAACATCTCAACCTAGCTGAGATACAACAAACCGAGTGCACAAACACAGGATCAAAATGTTTTGTCTGGAGAACAACAATGAGAAGCAGCAAACTTTCTCATTCACTTTTGCAACAGACTTACCAGTAGCAAAAAGCAGTTTCCTTGGGTCCTGAAACAGAGAGAGGCCAAAAAAGTCAACATATATAGTCTCATATCTATATTAATAATATAATAAAAGTAAGTAGCTTATAAAGCTCACATGCTTGATCACCATAAGCATTCCCTAAATCTGAAAGCAGGAATGGATTTGTTATTCAGTATCAGTTTATACTGACTATAATTAAAAGTAAACTAAACCTTTAGCCTTTTCATTCTCCCAGTGAAGACAGTCCTGATCTGTTATGAAAAAATAGGATCCAGATAATTTTACAAATAATTGAAAAAAAAATATTATTTTTCCAAGTTTAACTTTACTTAATTACCTCACACTTTTGGAAGGACAGAGGAAGCAGAAGAGGGAGAGATTCTGAATTTAAATGAAAGACCATCAGCGAGAATTTTACTGCCAGTTACATCACCAAAAAATTCACAGTGGAGTCCAGTTAAGCAGGACTGAACACAAAGGAGATGACAATATGAGGCCAGATATTCCTGTGTCCTTCACCACATATGAAAGGAAGAAGGGATGTGTCAACCTCACAGGAAACTGCCTCACTCCCCTTGAGCCCTGTGCCTCATGAGGTTTTGTCTTTACTGCAGTGAAAATGTTGGTTTTATAAACTTTCAGCAAAATGCTGTGAGTGGAGATGAGTAGTTTTCATACAGGTCAGGAAAAAGAGAACATCCCTTTCTGTGGCCTGGCCTTGTCACATCCAAACTTGTGCACTCATATACAGAACATGACAGTGGTATCCAGACGGCTCATCACACTTACAAAGCAGGTTTAAGTGGAATTCAAGCATAAAGGTTCGAAAGCTACTTGAGTACCTAAAATCTGAGAGTATTTGATCCTAGAGTTACTAGAATCTTGCTATCATCTCCATTTTCTATTACAAAATTTCTAAGGCTCCTTAGTATAGGCTGCCATGCACACCCTGACACTTTCCTGCCTGAGGCAAGCTTCTGCTGAAGTTCCTGATAAGGCTAGTTCTATTAGAACACTCCTAACACAGAGACACTTTGAGTTCAATCAGCACAATAGTTGGTGTTGGCATGTCTGCCTGCCATAGAATAACTCAGCAATTAGCTCATTCACCCAGGGAGTGGAAGACCTTGGTTGCTGTTCCTTATGAGCCTGGGCTGCGCCAAGCTCTCCTTTTTCAGGAAAGGAAGCAGTTGGAATAGGGTTATTCTAAATCTTCCCCAATGAACCTGGTAGAAGAGAAATGCAGACTTGAGACTAGAATGAATATAAACAAGGGAGAACTTGATTGTAGCCGAAGGAAGAAAGTGTCCTGGACTTGATCATACTCCTAAAGTCTGCAAACATCTCACGAGTGCCAAATGCACAACCAAGCACCCAGAGGAAGAACTAGGAATGCGGTATGCCTCAAGAGATCTGCACAACAGTCAGAGAAGTCATACAAACAAAATAGTTTGTAAGTAGAAATGAGCTCCCAGTCCAATTTATGCAGACAACTAATACCAATCTTAGTATATATACTACAGTTCCCTCTGTGGTAAAAGCCCACAATATTTTCAAGTATCTTCAATATATGTTAGGATCATCGGACAGGCAGGAGTCTTATCCAAGACAGGTCCCATCTAAAGATTATTATTAGTAAGGGATTAAAGTTTGTTAAGCTGTATGGTTTTCTATGGAAAAGAGAGACTAGGCTTTTGCAAATTATAGTGTAATCTATTAGCGTGACTTTTCCATGGAAAACTACTGGGAACATAAGTAAGTTAAAAACTTCCAAGACAGCAGTCTGGACACAGTGAGCCAATAATTGGGAGATGTAGAGGAGATGACTGATAGGTGAATCTGGCAGGTAATTTTTGGGGTGACAAACACCATGCACCCCCTCAGAGCAGGCACAGAAAGTGCAAGAAATGATTTGACATTTATTATATTTACATGTAAATATGTGATTACATGTACGATGAATAAATGCATGGCTTTGTGTAACTTTGTGTACAAATGAAGGCAATAAACCCCTTGAGGTGTCCTTGATTTGAGGAAAACCTCCAAGCATTCAGGATTTGTGCAAACCTGTATGAAGCAACGTCTCTCTCAGTGATGTAGATAGTGACTTATTGCACACTGGGTAATAGATCAGACCTTTGGGACAACATTTAAAAATGCAAAGTGAGTTCCAAATCTCACTGTCCTCAAATTCCCACTGCATGTCACATAGCACTATATTCTAAACATCACAAATGCATATTGTATTTTCCTAAAGCAGCAGCAGAAGTGTTTCAATCAGGCCCACACAAAGAACAGAGAGAAACAGAAGAAGAGATTAAACTATTTCAGTTGAAAGGGACCAAGAACAATCATTTAGTCCAACCACCTGATCAGTTTAGGGTTGACTAAAAGTCAAAGCATGTTGTAGAGAAGCAGGAGAACAGGGTGCAATGTGAAAGGACTTGATGACAGCATTCTCCATCTTATAATCCAATAGGTCTGAATCCTGCTGGCTTAAACAAAGTGCTTAATACTTGTTTTGTTCAGAGAAAGAAAGAAAATCCACAGCAATTCACATGACAGTGAGTTTTCAATGCACAAAAAGAGTAGTCTTGTATAGAACATAGAATGGATCACACAATGGAATCAGATGTAGAAAAAAACACATATTTCAATTATATACTTAAAAGCAAAATACAAAAGGACAACTGGCTCACCTCACCACGATAGTTTGCTGCATTTAGTGCCAGAAAATCTTCATTGTAGTTCTCAGAGAAGTTAAGAGCATTCACCAGGTGAGCGGCAACATGTAAGACTAAAAAAAACAGAGTAAAGCTGAAACGCATAAACAAGAGACAGATGTTCCCCAAAGTAAAGAAAAGTGGTTACCAAGAGGTTAAGCTATAATCACATCACCTGCATGAGGCACATCAGGTACTAAGGAATTATATTTCTAAAGTAAACCAGGTTATAGCTACTCATGGCAGAAACCTGTATGTATTTTAAGATTTTTTTAAAAAACTAGAGCAATCACTTCTGTGCTGCAATGCTTCAGCTGGGAGACAACATTCAAAAGTGTTTATCAAAGAATGTTTCTTCTTCACTGAATTCTGTATTTGCCTCCCCTGTTCCCTTTTGTGCAAATAAGCCTGTAGCATTGTGCTTCTTCACTCAGTTCCTCAGGCAAGATCTAAGGTCACTTACAATGGCATATTTTGACTTGATCTTACATACCTATCCTTTTAGGAACTGGAATTTTAAGGAAAGGCTCAGCACTAGAATGTAAGCATATGTGTTTAAAGGGAAAACAAAGCAAAAGCCAGGCACATCTAAGAAGGCATTCACAATTTAAGGCAGGGAAGCACAGAGCAAGACTACCCCCAAATGTACTGCACAAGAAAAAACACAAAATACTGCTTTAATATGTTTCCCAAATAAGCTGCAGTTCTGCACAGTAAGCTCTCACCTGAAAAGATGCATATTGTAACACCGCATGTCACATGGAAAGTTTTACTTTTATCTAGCAGCCTTCTGGTTTTCTTGCTGGCAACCTGGTAAGAGAAGAATTCAAGCAATCTCTCTTCTAAAACAAAGCAAAGGAAAAAATACTAACAGCAACTGAGGTGAATTAATAGCAACTTCAGCTTTTACTAGGTTTAACAATTTTGCAAGCACAGTGCCAAAACTTAAAAACTACAGGATATGTCAATAAGACAATTTTGAGGTCTTGAAGAAGAAATTACAGTTGGATCTATATTACTTAGATGTCAAGAGCACATTAAAGTAACATGCCTTCTGGCCTTAAATTTTTGAATGCCAGCACTAATAGTTGTAGGCGTCACTGACTCTTTACTGAGCAGGATGAGAGGGAAATAGATCTATGTATTTTTGCATAAACATACACACCTATAGGCATCCAATCTTAGAAGAACTCATAGGTTCAATTTGCAACCATCTAAAACCCACAGATTTTCCTCAAAAGCATTATATATAAAAGAAACAGGCAAATCACAAACAAGATAAACTACTGTTTACTGAATACTGGTACACAAAAAAAAAAACCTTATAGCTTTGCCAGAACTTCTTTTTCTCCCATTATAATGAATACATCAGGTTGGATACTTTTATTTAAAGTTCTGTCATCTCCAGCAGGGCATTTCTGTTCATGCAGGGATAATTCTTTTTGCTCTGTTGAATGCTATCAGGAAGCAGTAGAGAGGACACAGATGCCTTCTATATTAGAGTTGCAAAAGGAGGAGAATTCGTTTGGTCAAAGCTTCACAGCAAGATCCCAACCTTCAAAAATGTATTGAAGACACCTTCCTCATAACAGGTCCAATCATACTAGACAACGCCAGTCAAAGCATTGTCTTCAAAGGTGTCATGACTCTCAGATAACAGATGGGGATGTAGTGGATTTTTTTTTCCCATTGTTTTTAGACTAAACAGAGACCAGGGCCCTCTTTTTTTCTCAACTGCTCAGTTCTGAATAAAGTCTTTACCTTCTGAGATCCTCGCAGGAAGGCCAAGACAACACGGCACATCGGTAGAAGGACCAGGCAGCAGTTGAGATTGAGGACAGATGCTGAAGCTCTGCTAACACATAATCCTAGCTAAACAAACATAGCAAGAGTTAGATCACAGGGAGAAAAAAAGGTCTAATGATTCAGGTGTCAGTTTTCAACCTCCTTTTCCTCACTGTGCAACTGAACAGATCCCATGCACTCTTGACTCATCAGAATAGTGGAGTTCCATGAAGTTTTACATGTACTGGAAAAAACACTGAATATGTGATATGTTATCCTGTTCTCTGAAAGAAACCGCTCTCAGCTTTGCATCAAAGAATCATTAAAAATTAATTTTGTCAGCAATAATGTCAGCAAATGACAACTTTCTACTAAGAAGAATCAACATCCTCATTAGTGCTCAAAGCCACATGGTAAAAAAAATATATCTCAGACAACAAGTGTCCACCGAGAAACTGCATGAAATCTTCAACAGACATAAGCTAAATAAGAAAGAGAGATAAATACTATGATGATACTAGACAGCCACTTAAGTAAAGTGTAATGATTTTCTGGTAAACAAGCCAGAAAAAGCTGTTAAAAAAAATTGATTCAATTAAATTGAAATTATAATAGTGTTTCAAAGACTATTACAGAAATGACAGAGAACTCCTCATCCATTCACACTACGCAGTGCCATATTAGGACCTAAAGAAAGCAGGTTTTCTTCATTATAATTACACAATAGCTGGGAAGCATAATGTAATCTAATTTCACTGATACTTTCACTGGTATATTTGGAACTTTTATAATTAGAACAAAACTACCTGTCAAATAAAGGAATAAAGCACACATTAATGTCATAACCCTGTATTTTTTAATCTTATTATATATTTTCATTCATTTATGAATTTTTAAAAAGTTAGCAAAATGCCATTGTTCTCCTAGTTATTAGGTTAAATTACCATTTTACTAGCTTATATAAAAGATGCTTTTAGACTGTCAACAGATTTCTAGAAAGATATTTCATATAATGTTCTCCAAACTCCAAGTTTTTCAACTCTTGAAGAAATTAATAAAAACCTATTATAATATTATAACTCAAATACGGCAGAGGTATGTGAATGATCTGAACAGGTACAATTTTTTAATTAAAAATTACTGAAGTTTTATTACTTTTCCAAACTAAAACCTTATATAAAGAAGAATATTTTATATTTCTTGGTTAAAAAAAAAAAGTCATCGATGAAACATTTATTATATCCATATCTTTCTTATCAGGAAGAAAGAAAATTGGAAAGAAAAAGATCTTATCTCTTTGGAAACATGTTCTTACAAAAATTATGAAAAATTCTTGTGAATTCCAAGATTTGTAATTGCTATTACATGTTTTTACAGACTTATCTACATGTCACAGAAATAGATGAATATATAAACAATTAAAAATTAAGTGAACAAAATAATCAGACTTTAGCATGTCTATCAAGATCAAAAGCACAACAGCATGAAAGGAGCTTCTCACTACCATAAAACATCAAAATTTCCTGTTTTCACAGTTAACACTCATATAACTCCACCTTCTCTGCATTCCATCTAGGCACAAAACCAAACAGAAGGTAAGGATGTTCAGTCTACCTGATGCATCAAGCTCTCCAACTAAATCTCGATTCTCTTCTGGCTAATGTAAATTATTTAGTTAGACCTGAGCCCTAGGGATCTCCTCAACAGGCATTACCAGTTTCTGCAAAACTAAGCAGGCAGAAGGGTGGGTTCTTGCTCATGAAAAGCAGGAGCAGTTACCCCACAGAATGTGGTCTACCTTGCTCTCTGCTACATAAATGAGGGATCCCTGGCAAACACCCAGGGAGCAGATCTCATGGAAGTTACACTGAGAGGCACACGTACAAAGGAGCTAACCTGAATTATAAAAATAAGACTAAAATGAACAACATCACCTAGTTCTTTCTCACCCTGCAAACCTCCTTTAGTATTTCTTCATTTGCACTTTGACCTTTTTTTTTTTAATATAAAACCTCCTTTGCTTCTCCTTCCTCTCTTACCTCACCTTCTGTTCATATGCACAATGAGACGTTATTCTTGATACTTTTCCCTGACAAGTCATGTTCTTTAGACTTTAGACTACACTCTCTTGTCCCCTCTGGACCCACCCAGCTGGTCCAGAGCTCAAATGCCATGACTACAGCTGAACATCAGCTACAATGGCCACAGCCTCAGCAACTGAGCTGAGATGCTACTGAATGCTGATGTTACTTTCCACTTCAAAGTATGATTAAAAAAATTTACATGAACAACCATAATCAATATTATTCTTTCCTTTCCCACTGTATATTAAAGAGACTTTAGAACATCGTAAATATTTTTGGACTACCAGATAAAATGGCAACATCCTTGAGATTATGGGACGTAATGGCAAGTAAAATATCTCTATAGTGTCTCATTTCCATAAACAAGACTGTTTCTATTTTCACTAATGATTATTACTCTAAAAGGAAGTTAAAAATTATCTATAAATCCCATAAAAGAAACAGCTTCAAAACCATGGTCATTAAGCACATACAAGCATTTTTATTAGAGCTTGCTGATGTGCCATAGTATTTCACTGATTAAATGAGTATGTTATGAAAAACACAAGAATTTTATAGAAGTAATGTTATGCAAAACCCAGAAGTAAACTGAGCCATTTTTGTAGCTCAAACCAAAAGCTGAAAAATGTTGCAATAAAATTAATAAGTTAAAGAACTTCACAAGTTGTAATAATTTCTATTCTATGATCTATATGATGCATTATTAGTTTACAAAGAATTTATGTTGTCTTAACCAGGCATAACATCAGTTATCAAAGACTTCCTTTATGAAGCACAACTATTTTTTGCAAAGCTTCAACAAAACAGTCTATTTTGAAATAGTCTACAACAGAGTTAATCCTAAATTGTATAGTATTAGATGAATCATAGAATAACCAGGTTGGAAGAGACCCACCAGATCACCAAGTTCAACGATTCCTATCAAACACTAAACCATGCCCCTGTCTTGAAAATCTTACAGACTAAACAAACATATAATATATGTGTCTCGTCTACCCGTCCCTTAAATACCTCTAGGGAAGGCGACTCAACCAACCTCCCTGGGAAGACTGTTCCAGTAACCAATGACCCTTTCTGTGAATTTTTTTTTTTCCTAATGTCTATCCTAAATCTCCCCTGGCGGAGCTTGAGGCCATTTCCTCTTGTCCTGTCCCCTGTCACTTGGGAGAAGAGGCCAGCTCCCTCCTCTCTACAACCTCCTTTCAGGTAGTTGTAGAGAGCAATGAGGTCTCCTCTCAGCCTCCTCTTCTCCAGGCTAAACAACCCCAGCTCTGTCAGACGTTCCTCATAAGGCCTGTTCTCCAGCCCCTTCACCAGCTTTGTTGCTCTTCTCTGGACTCGCTCCAGAGCCTCAATATACTTCTTGTGGTGAGGGGCATTGTGAAAAACAAGCAAAAAGCCAAACAATTTAACTAGTACAAAAAGTATGAATCAGCAATGATGAAGGAAAAAGCTACTCTACTAAAATTCCTTTGTGGTTTTCCATGCCACTATTTAACAAATAGTAAATATTCATTCACAATGCTATTACAATGGAAGAATACTCACACAGTAACTGTAATTCAATGCTATCTGCACAAAGAAGAAATAAATAAATAAAGCAGGAAATTACTTCTCCAAATATGCAGTGCACTTCTAGGAAAGTGTGATTAAAGAAGTTCCATCAGTGGTTCATTTTAGGTTTAATCCTGAAGAAATAAAGTTGAGTAAGGTTTGCTGCTGCAATATCAAAGCACGGCAACGTTTTATATATTAATGAGAAACAAGAGCTTGAATAGTTGGTCCCACGAAATGCAGCATAATCTGAATTCTACAAGGTCAGTCATGAGTCAGTGGATTAAGGGTACCCAAGTCCTCCCCAAGAGATTCACAACACACTACAACTCATGGCCATAGCAGAAAGTTGCTTATTGCCATATTTGAGTCACAGTCACGCAGAAATGATGCAACGTCTGCTACTAAGGGAGAAAGAAAACAAGCAGAACTTATATGTTTAATACTCAAAATTACTAAATGCTCATAACTGAGAACAATCTCAGCAATGGTGCTGACCTGTGGGCCGTCCAGGAAGGACAAAGTGTTGAAACAAAAAATGTGACAAAGAGAGTGCAAGAAAACATTTACTTGCAAGTTCAAAGGGACTATCAAGATAAGGTCTTGTGGATTAACACCCTCAATCTTTATAGGGAATCCTGCACAAATGTGTATATATAATACATGCATATATACAGTGTTTCCATAGCAACAAATCTATTATTAGACATCTTTGCAACACCCTAAAGAGTAAATCCCAAATAGCCTGGTTACAAGACAACTAAATAACAAAGACATAAGCCTTGAAAGAAAATAAAGAGTCAAAATAAATAGCTTCATGTCAGTGCTCAGATGTGTGGGGGCAGCAGGCTGCAGTGCAGTTACATAAGGATCAATGAATGCAAAATTTGGCCTCAATTAGTAAAATGTCTATCATTATGATAAGCTAACAAGGAGAGATATGCAAGTTACTGGAACATCTGGAACATATTTCAAGCAGTGAATATAGATGAAATAAACGTAATGCACAGTACTGCAGAGTAAGAAAGCAGCAACCACATAGATAAAAGAGTGCGGTACTTTTTCTTTTCAGTCCCACTTTCAGTTATTCAATTTTCTGCCAGAGACCCTTCTGAGAATGCATTTTCTCTGCTTTGGTGTGAAACTCAGCAGCTTATCTCTTGCATTAACATCCATTTGACTACTTTAGGGTTACTTGAGCAGGGACTAGAGAGAGAATACGGGAAAAGAGACCTTTTATGCCACGACAAAATGATCTCAACACTCTTTCTGTTCATGAGGAACTCAAACAACATGTAACAGGTATTTCATTTAATGCTGTTAAAAGCAAGATTTGAGTTCTACAGTAAGGCCAGGACTGGAGTTAGGACTGAATTTGTTGGTCAGATGCAAGAGAACTTGCTGGGAAAAAAACAGCCAACTAATATGAAGATTTCTGAATCTTGAAATCTGCAAAGAAATTAATCATCTGGACAATTTCTCTGATTGAACAGACACAAAATCTCCAACAATGAAGATTCTGAAGCAATGGCAAGTAATTTATTAATCTGCCTTTCTGTAATTCATGCCTACTACATCTTGTAGTATCCATCATGAACTCAAAGACAAGAATATTCCTTTCATCTTTGTCACACTTCTTTATAAGAAATCCATGCCTGTTGAGTGTTTCCCAGGCTTCTCTTCTTCAAGCAGTGTAAGGCCAGAAGTTAACACCTGTACAACTATGAAAAACTTAAATAATGAATCATGTTCCTGAACCAGTAGCAATGAATGTATTCATATGGTAAGACTACAATCTGCAGTATTACAGAGCAATTTAAGTATCCAAAGTGATGACTCATCAAGGTAGAGGTACAGAGAAGGGGTTCACATCCACTAGCTTCTAGTAAAACTTACACTGCAAGAATCATATAATCACAGAATTACTGTAGTTTGAAGGGACCTCAGGATGTTTCTGTTCCAAACACCTGCTCTAAGAAGGTTCAACACCAACCTCTGACTAAGTTTGCTCAGAGCTTGCCCAATTATTTTTTTAACACCTCAAGGGATGGTGATTCCACAGTGAAGAGATCATGGTCTCATCAACAGGACTCAAACTGAGAAAATCAGGGTCATTTAACAGAGAACAAATTTAATCACTAAATTTTGTAGCATAGTATAGACTGATTAACCTCCTAACACATTGATGCCTTTGACATATTTATTCTCTTTGCAATCCCAGGATACCACCATGC
The DNA here is from genome assembly GCA_033558105.1 of Coccyzus lansbergi. Classification (NCBI taxonomy): domain Eukaryota; kingdom Metazoa; phylum Chordata; class Aves; order Cuculiformes; family Coccyzidae; genus Coccyzus; species Coccyzus lansbergi. The sequence goes on along the minus strand of JAUMJK010000267.1, from coordinate 1,900,480 downwards.
TCTGACTGTATTTTCACAGGTGCAGAATTAAGGATGAGAAAGATTGTCATTGAAAGACTTGAGTGAGTTAGGTGCCTGAATAATTTTAAAATTCTGTGCTAAGTATCTTGTTCCAGGTCACAGAGGATGCAATCAGCAACAAATAACACTGAGTCACCTTCTCAGGAGGCTGAATGAAAGTGAACCACTCCAGTGACCACTGAAGGAAAGAATAACCTCAATGTGTCTCCTTCTTCACATCAGAAAGAAGTCATGGCATGAAAACATGGCAAAGCTGAATATATTCAGGATATTCAGTCCAAGATTTCATTTCATACCACAATTCAATTTCCTACAGCAACTCTTCTTGTTGTTCAGTCTGTTACTTGGTAAACAATAAAATTACCTGTGGCAAAGTTTTCAGTGCTGCCAGTGTAGACATTCTTGAGGAGATTTAAACTATCATAGAGAAAAAACCTCCTTACCAGACTGTTATTCAAAAAAATACCCTTTTTTTGTTAACTGAATGGAAAAATGAATCTATTTTCATTATAGTATCTATAAAAAAAAGTTCATTAAGAAACAGTTGTGGATTTATAAATTAATAATTTTCACATTAAAGTTTTCAAACACGACTAAGTAGCACAGAGGAATTGCAAGCCTCTCACTCATGAAGAGGGAGGAGCCTGGTTATGGAGATGGCCCATGGGCTGGGAGCTACACAAACCAATGTAGACAAATAAGAGGAGCAAAAATCCCTGTGAAAGGTAACAGCAGCTGTAGTATGGATTTGCTTACTGTGTTTCCTTAAGAGACTAAAATTGGGCTCAGTTTTTCCAACCCTTGTTAAACAATCTGTGTGATTTATATGTTTATACAAATATACTGAAGAGAGAAAACTTTAATTCTTAGGATGACATCTAGACAAACCATAGAAAGCGAAGTACAAGGCTGTTTTACAGTCTTCAATATTCTCAAAATTTTTAAATGAGTTTCAGAATCTTTCAGTATCTTTCAGACTTATCTCTTCACTCTCCTCATTTTAGAAAGTACGTAAATTTCTTTGGTATTTTTCCCCACAGTTGCAGACACAGACAAACTCAACCAATCTCCTGATTCTCATCTCCTGACCAAGACAAGGAATGTGTTGCTTGAATCATGTCACAGGTTCTGAACACACATTATATTGCTTTGTCTATGCCTTTTATTTTGAAGCACAAGAAAACCAGAAAAGGACCAGACAATGAGCTGGTACAAGACAGATGAATCTTCTGAAATGAGAGAAATTTTGCTGATTGATACCATCTAGCCTAACATGGTGACCCAAGAATGTTTGCTTTCTGAACAATCCACTTTCTCTGCACGGAACAAACAGTTTTCAAATGGATGCACTGGTCTGCAAAATCTTTAAAAATTATGGTCAAATTAAACACGTTTTCACATTTTCTTCTGTCAAGAACTCATCATCTTGAAGGATTTATGTATTCTCATTCTTTTCACATTATCTTTGCTAAAATCAATTTCTTGAAAACTTTGAGTCAGCCATAAGAAGAAGAGGAAGAGAAAGAGAAAAATACATCAGGTCAACTTACTTTCAAGAAAGTTCTAAAAAGCTTATAGAACTGGCTAGTATGGCAAAGACATCAGTCATGTGAAAAAATATATTCTGGATGTACAAAAGTAAGTTCCTGTATCATAGTAACTGGATTAAAAAGAATTTTTCAGCACCAGCCCATAAACTTGGCTAGCATTTTGATGACAGAAAGTTGAGCTCCAGTTGACTGTTGAGCATGTTTGTTCCTCTGAGCCTGTCTGCAGCTGGGAACATGGGGAGGGAGGAAAGGACAAGGAAAGATCACTGTCTAACAGTCTCACACTTGGCTGCCTCTTTTTCTTCTCAACTGTTCGCTTTCTCCTCCTACACAACCACCAACATCCCAGTCATTTCCTACTTGATTTCCCCACTTTGAAGACTTAACAGGAAGTTTCTTTCATCCTTGATTAGCAAATGTCCCTTTCTCACCTCCCAGTATTCCAGTTGCCAGGGCAAAAGGTAAAGTACAGTTTAAGTCATCCTTTATAAGTAAATCAATTCTGCCCCTTTCCCATCTCCCAACATCCCAGTTTCCAGGGCAAAAAGTAACAACTGGGTCACTCACCCCTAACATCTGATGCAAATAATAATACTGCAGCCCTTGATAATAGAGCAGGAAGGTTTTCCAGAAGAGCCATACATTGAGGGAGATCCAGGAAAACTAAAAGGAGACAGAAACAAGAGATTGTAAATCAAAGTCACAGTGCAAACTTTTCAGTGTTAATTTCATTCATAAAGCTCACAACTCCCTAGTTTCATAAACACAGAATCACTAAGTTGGAAAAGACCTCCAGGACCATCGAGTCCAATCATTCCTATCAACCACTAAACAATGTCCCTCAGCACTTCATCCACCCTTTGTTTAAACACCTCCAAGGAAGGTGAATCAACCACCTCCCTGGGCAGTCTGTGCCAGTGACCAATGACCCTTTCTGTGATTTTTTTTTTCTCATGTCCAGTCTGAACCTCCCAAGGTGGAGCTTGAGGCCATTCCCTCTTGTCCTGTCTCCTGTCACTTGGGAGAAGAGGCCAGCTCCCTCCTCTCCACAACCTCCTTTCAGGTAGTTATAGAGAGCAATGAGGTCTCCCCTCAGCCTCCTCTTCTCCAGGTTAAACCACCCCAGCTCTCTCAGCAGCTCCTCGTAAGACCTGTTCTCCAAAGATATGTAAAAGGAATGGGAGAACAAAACTTCAAGCATTTATCAGAAAATAATCTAAAATATTAAAAGGAAAAGCTCCTACGTGGGAAATTTTCACTTTCATTCAACTTCCCAAAACTTTATCTTTCTGCCTTAGAACTCTACTGAGCGCTGGGAAAACCTTCCACATACAAAATCTTTAAAGCTCTAGCTGGGTGAAAACTAGCAACAAAGAGACAAAGGCAGGGCGACCCTGACCTCCAAGGAGACGCGTCTTCTCCCCGAACCCTCCCCGGGGTTTGCTAAGGAAGAGCAGGCGGCAGCTGCATCCCGTGTAGCGGCATCCCAGCCCCTCCGCCCCGCCGTGTCCCCCCGCACCCCCCTCCCCGCACCGGAGGGGGCATCCCCCGTACCAGAAAGAGGTGTTTGCTCCCCTCATTGGCCAGCCAGCTCCTCCAGGACAGAGCCATGGTGCGGGGCGCCCGCCGGACGGGACCTGAGGGGGGGAGTCAGCGGGGGGAGGCGAGCGCTCGATCCCTCTTTTTCTGCCGTCGGGAGCCGGTCCTCCCCTCTCCCCACCCCTCACCCCTCACCCCCCGCCCAATCTTCCGGCTCAGGCGCTTGGCCTTTGTCCGGCCCAGGGGCTGCGGGGGCCGCGGGGACACCGGCTCCTCGTACCACAGCGGCCTCCGCAAAGACCTTCTCCCCACGGGGGAAACCCCCTCGTGGGGTTCTCCCCGCCCCACGCTCTGCCCCCCCTGCTGAAACGTGATACACAACAAGAGGGAAAAAAAGAAAAAAGCAGGAAGGGAGTGGGGGAGCAGCCGTATGTGCTGCGGGTCTGGAGAAAACAAAGAGGCTGCCCGGGAAAGGGCTGAGGAGCTGAGCCTGAGGTCCGAGCTGGGAAGGGCCGCGTGGTGCCCTGCTCCGGGTTTCATCCTGCCCCGGGATTCATCCTGCTCAGAATCATAGAACTTCCAGGTTGGAAGAGACCTACTGGATCATCAAGTCCAACCATTGCTATCAAACACTAAACCATGTCCCTCAGCACCTTGTCCACCCGTGCCTTAAACACCTCCAGGGAACATCACCTCCCTGGGCAGCCTGTTCCAGTGCCCAATGACCCTTTCCGTGAATTTTTTTTTTCTAATGTCCAGCCTGAACCTGCCCTGGTGGAGCTTGAGGCCATTCCCTCTTATCCTATCCCCTGTCACTTGGGAGAAGAAGCCAGCAGCCTCCTCTCCACAACCTCCTTTCATGTAGCATTAGAGAGCAATGAGGTCTCCTCTCAGGAGAAACTCCTCAGAAATGGTGTGACCAGCAGGTCCAGGAAGGTGATTCTCCCTCTGGACTCAGCTCTGGTGAGGCCGCTCCTTGAATACTGTGTCCAGTTCTGGGCCCCTCACCACAAGAAGGATGTTGAGGCTCTGGAGCAAGTTCAGAGAAGAGCCACGAAGCTGGTGAAGGGGCTGGAGAACAGAACCTTTGAGGAGCGGCTGAGAGAGCTGGGGTTGTTTAGCCTGGAGAAGAGGAGGCTGAGAGGAGACCTCATTGCTCTCTACAAGTACCTGAAAGGAGGTTGTAGAGAGCAGGGAGCTGGCCTCTTCTCCCAAGTGACAGGGGACAGGACGAGAGGGAATGGCCTCAAGCTCCGCCAGGGTAGGTTTAGGCTGGAGATTAGGAGGAGGTTTTTCACGCAGAGGGTCATTGGGCATTGGAATAGGCTGCCCAGGGAGGTGGTTGAGTCACCTTCCCTGGAGGTGTTTAAAACACGGGTGGATGAGGTCTTGAGGGACTTGGTTTAGTGTTAGATAGGAATGGTTGGACTAGAAGATCCGATGCGTCCATTCCAACCTGGTTGTTCTGTTCTGTTCTGCCCCCATCGGGTGTCCCCAGTGACAGAGACAGGCTTTACCTGGCACGAAGCAACAGAGTGTATGTGCACAGTGTGTAATTACACCCTGCCACAAAAAAAAAAAAAAAAAAAAAAAAAAAAAAAAAAAAAATTCCTTTGGGCATCTCCACACCCACAGCACCCCGAGTTCTGATTGCTCTGATTTGTAACCAGTCTGGTTTGGGTCTGTTAAATAAAAATGAAGGGGGTTCCTCCTCAGAGAGGAAGGTGAAATATCTGCTAATATTCCTCCAACTCTAGCAACCTCGTCTTGGAGGAAAGAATTAGGAACTAACTGCACAGTCCATTCCCTTAGCCAGGAAACATGTAAAAGGTGACTTCATAGTAAGTGACATGAAACTGAAGTGGTGGTCCTCGTGTTTGCATCAAAAGAAGTATGGCCAGCAGGGCGAGGGAGGTGATTCTGCCCCTCTCTATCTCTCTTGTGAGACCTTGTCTGGAGTTCAGTGTCCAGTTCTGGAATCCCCAACATAAGAAGGATATGGAGCTGTTGGAACGAGTCCAGAGGAGGGCTACAAAGACGATCAGAGGGCTGGAGCACCTTCCATATGAGGACAGGCTGAGACAGTTGGCCTTGTTCAGCCTGGAGAAGAGAAAGCTCCAAGGAGAACTTATAGCAATCTTCCAGTACCTGAAAGGGACTTACGAGAAATCTGGAGAGGGACTGTTTATAAAGGCTTGTGGTGACAGGATGAGGAGGAATGGGTATAAACTGGAGAGGGGCAGATTAGTGCTTGACATGAGGAAGAATTCTTTTACCATGAGAGTGGTGAGACACTGGCACAGGTTGCCAGGGGACATTGTGGCTGCCCCATCCCTGGAGATGTTCAAGGCCAGGTTGAATGGGGCATTGGGCAGCCTGATCTGGTGGGATGTCCCTGCCCATGACAGGGGGATTGGAACTAGATGATCTTTAAGGTCCCTTCCAACCCAAATTATTCTATGATTTGGGTTTGGTGGAAGTTTTCCGGAGGGGGAGTTGCACCAGATGCTGAATTTTATATTAAGAAAGAGCTTTAAATAAACCCTTGTTTCTAGCAGCTTTTAAATACAACACCCTCATGAGTCACCAGGGCAGCTTCCACTCTAAACTCTGCATCATGGTGCACAGGGCTGCTCCTTGAGATAGCAGCAGCAGTGACAGCTGGCAGCAGAGCAAGGCTGGTTTTCTGGGAGATGCCAAGTCCAAGGAACAGTGCTGAGAAGTCTCAGTGTTGAGGAAATTTTGAATTTAGAACTCCCTATAACTGTACTTTGATGCCAAAGCATCTCTAACAGAAGAAGGAATAATTTAGTTTATCTTGTTTGATATTTCCATTCATTTTCTTATTTATGTTGGAATGTAAATAGAAGTGGAAGCTGCTTAGAGAGAAGCAGATGATGAAATTCTCTAGACAAGCATGTCAAAGCTGGAATGACAGAAAATAAAGCTTGTAGGATATGTCACGCCTAATAACTTGGGGCCTCGGCCAAAGCTGAAGCTGCAGCAAGCACAAACAAAACCAAAATAATTTGCCCATGCCATATGCTGTACTTCAAAATACCCTTAGAAATGTCTGTGAAAAATCAGCTTATGCAGGATTTGACTGCCCACTCACATGTAGCTGATGACTCATGCATCAGCAACTGTACTTCACTGCCCACTTACCAAGCACCGTAATGCGTGTAGAGAACATGACTCATGTACCATTTGACACTGGATCCTGCATCATATCTAGGTACAGAGCAAGGAATGTGGTTTTGTAGAAAGTGTCCCCTTTTTCTTTCTCCCTGGAAACAACCAAGGGTTTTGAACTGGTTGAGAGAGACCAGTGCCACACTAATACATATGCATCCTCCCTCCATAGAAAAGGCTGAGTTTACAAGTGGCTGTATCATGCCTTCCCAGAGGTCTCTGGAAGCTTTTTGTCTTCTTTCTGTTTTAGACTATCCCAGATATATGTGAGCATGTGTCTTGTACTTCTTGGCAGGATCACTCAGAAGTGGCTATAGATGCTAGTTATAACATGAATAATTAGAAAAGTTATAACGTGGCTTTTAAACATCATTTGGTCTTTTATACTTCTTGAATATCCAGTCTCCAGATATGACATTCATTGTGCTTTGCCCTACCAGCTGGACAGACCATCGTCAAGGCAGGCGGTCTCTCTTAGAGACACATACTTTCTCTGATAAGGTTGCTTCTTCTGCATCAGCGAAGTCACCCTGACTGCACACTCATCTTCCAAGTCTACTTGCCATCAACATCCACTACACTGAAATCCATTCTTCCAGAGCTTATCCTTGTACTTTACAGGACTTTGCTGAGTGTTGTAGATAATGTTACAGACATAGATTAAAAGATCTCTGGTTCTCAAACTTTGCTTATGTACCTGAGAGTGATTCAGATTCAAATCACCTTAACTCCCAGGTATTTCTATTTCTCAGCATATCGTGACCATCCTGCAAGTTCCTGCAGTGACACGTGATGTGAGCACAACATCCTTCCAGTCTGGGGAGAAACATGGGCACTTTGTCTTCTCTTCTGTTGCAATCTAGATTTAGGCAGAGGTCCTTAAATTCTGCCAGCATCCCTAAAGGAATTGATCCAGTGTGCTTTCTCAGACTATCTACTCTTTAGACTGAGCTCATGGGAACAGAAGGAAATGTTGGCACCAATTTTATTACAGAGAGCAGGAAAAGTTATGTTTCTGTATAACAGCTGAGTGATTAGAGCACTTGTCTGGTGGTAGGAGAGATGAACTTTTCGCAAAGAACTGAAGCCATTGGATTCGTATTCTAGGAAAGTTCCCTAACTGCTATTTTTCACTGGAGTCAAGGAAAGAAGCAGTTTCCAAGTGAACCACTGTGCAGCCAGGAATACAAGAGAGGTCAAAGAATACAGAAAGGGATGCTGGCCAGCTCATGACAGCATGCATCTCAGGAAGGGAGAGGATCATCTAGGAGAAGGAGGTCTGGGATGCTGGTTCATTTTTTATTTGCATTGGAATAAGAAATGCAGAATAAATTTCAAAATCCAAATTGCTTAGGAGAAAACTGCAATCACAGAAGTAACCAGAAATAGAGAGATTTCCCCACAAATTAACTTCTTGTATTTCTTGGAAACTTTCTCATTACACTTGAGCTACATGCTGTTTGCCTTTTTATCACTTTTCCTAAAAATCTAGTATGTAGTCACAACATAAGGGTAAAATAGCAATCAAAACGTATGTAATTCAACATCTGTGCTGTGTGAGTAAAAGCAATATCTTGTGCAATGGCATATGACTTTTATAGCATTACATGTTGTGTCATTTCTTTCCTTTTTCGAAACTGGATCTTTACATTTGATGCATACCATGAGATCAGCTTACTTTCATTTATGCTCTCTGATGGACTTGGAGGCCTCCCTAGGGTGGAATGTTTCTCCAGATTTGGGTGACAGCCAACTTTATTAATATCAATGAAGCCGCAGTGATTCATGGTAACGAATTATTTACTGCTGCCATAGTGTCAAGGGGTATCAGGCACAGCCCAGGCCTATACTTTACGTTACAAGAAAAGTAAAATTTATGCACAAAGACTTCAAATGAAATGTCAGAAAGCAATGAATGGAGATCTGATCCTTGATTCTTGGGCACAACTAAATGGGCAGCAAGGCACGGATGCACTGGTAGCATTAGCAGGATGTGTTTTGCTTCCATTGAAACTCTCTCCTAAACCAAGGCATTTGGCCACTGCTCAGCTCCATGCAGCAAGTTAAAAAATATGACAGGAGGTCTTACAGTATTTTGTCCTCAAATAACCTCCTACATATTCCTGATTTAAACAAGATAGCTTGACAACTCCAACACAGAGCAACATCATTCATCATAAAAGAATGCAAGCACATAGCATATGGGGAAAATGTGTATAATAAATACAGCTGGAGTGCATTCCATGATAATTTCAGAGAAATGTCAGTTATATTTATGTATCCAACTGTTTGTAAGATTTTTCTTGAACACTTATTGCAGAATTGAACCACATACCTAGGAATCATGAACACATAGCATCTTTTAAGAGGTTTTAGGTATACTCAATCTTCAACTGAATTTTGGGGCCTTTCCTTTATTTTCCTAGGAGTGAAGATGGGTCTGAGAACATCACAGGGTTAAAATGTATCCTGCGTTGACTTTGGAGGTTAAAGATACTATTATGTACCCCAAACTGGCATTCCAGAGTTTTCCAATCAATTATTTCTGTATCTGGCCAATCAACTCTGTTTGAGCTTGAGTAGTTCTTAAAAAAAAAAATAAAATAAAAAATTGGTGCTCTTAGTTTAAAACTTTGGAAGAGGGAAATAAACACAACCTACCAAGCAAAATGATCCCTAAGTTAATTCTTTGGCTTCTTTCTTTCGTTTTTGTGGATGTGCTTAGACCAAACAGGACAAAAACCATTTTGGGAGAGCTGGCATTGCCACGTATTTTCCTCTTACAAGGAAATGAATCTACCCTCAGAAATCCCTTTTCTCTTCAGTTTCTGTAACTTACTATCAAGTCACCTTTTTACATGTTTTCTGGTTAACAGAATGGACTGTGCAGTTAGTTCTTAACTCTTCCCTCCAAGACAAGGTTTCCAGAGTTGGGGGGATTTTAGCAGATATTTTATCTTCCTTTCTGAAGAGGAAATCCCTTCTTTTTTATTTAACAGACCCAAACCAGCTCACTGATGTTGTAGGTAAGAGTACAACTAGCTTAATACGTTAGAGAATACTCCTCTGCTTGTATGTCAAGTTACTGCATTTGCCAATTTGGGTCCAGCACTGCACCAAAGATTATAAATGCTTCTAGACCGTGAATAAAAATTATTGAACAGAGTTGGAGTTACTGAGCAATCACACTAACACACTACCACTCAAAAACAATCCCTTGTGATATACACTTCATGAACAAGTTATATCTTTCAAAGAGAGACCAGAGCTCTAGTGGAAACATTAATAACTGAATGTTGTACCAGTCCGTGAAATGAGTGAAAACTGGGCAAGAAATGCTTAATATCAGCAAAGTCTTTTGTCAGGTAGAAGGAGAGAGCAGGTGAAGAATGCACAGCAATAATTTAAGACAGGAGAAAAACCGTTCTTTTACATCTCCAGTAGCTTGCATCCCAAGGTGGTATGGTACATACTATCACTGCCAGGGCATCCTGATTCAATGCCAGAGCATAAAGGTCAGTGCCAAATAATCTGCAGTATCCAAGTCTCCCAAGTGCTCATTGAGACCACATCAATTATGGTTAACTGAAATATTTTAAACAATTACAGTACAAACTTCAGTTCTTACAGTTTACAGAGCATAGTTTACAAAAACTCTTGAAGTCTACAGTAAAGCATCCAACAACATGCTTATACAAACATCATAAATATCAACATTGAGTAAACATTCATAATTCCTCAATTCTTGGAAAAAGTCTTTCCTTGAAGGAGTGTAAAGTTCAAAGCATCAAGACTGCAGATCCAAGAGTTTGGCACATTCTTCCACATTAACTCTGCCAAAATGGTGTTTGCACTCTCATTACAAAGTTAGTGAAACAGGAAAAAAATTGGAAAGACAAGGGTAAAGGAGGACACAAACCTAAGAAGGGAGCTCTGAGAAGGAAAGCTGACTTTTATCCATGATCAAAAAAAGTAAAATGAGAAAAGCACTTTTGATACATAAAGATAAAAAGTAAGCAAATTTTGGTTAGGTATCCAAGGTACTAGAAATTCCCACCAGAGGAAGAATTCATTCTTTGTCTATTCGCATTGTCACATCTCAAAATCCTCTTATAAAAACGCCTTAGCCAACTTTATTACTCTCATATAATCTGAGGTACATTTGTCTTTGTAAAGCTTGTTCAAATCACTCATGAAGACTACTTCCATGGCAGCTCACTGCTGTCTCCATTTTTGAGAATGATATTTCCATGGAAATGCAGAAAAGAGCTATTCAGATATTTCTCCCCTAATTACTCTGTCTTTAAAAGTTTACCTTCTAAAAGTGCCCAAGGCTGCTTTCAAGTGCTGCCTGTATGGATAGGGAATCTGAAATGCAGTATGTGCTGCTGTTGGAGGTGTGAAAATCTCCAAGTGCCCAGCCCACATGCAGATGAAAGGTTGAAACAGTACCAGAAATAAAAATCAAACAACAAAACAAACACCAAAACACAGAAGCAATGACAGCAACATGCCAAGCCAGTCATACAGACTTAAGGCAGAAAAGTTGACTACGCTACATAGCAGCATTTGTCAGGGAGTTGAGAAGTAATACAAATACAGTGAAAGAGCAAGATCTGCTTATCTTGGAGAAGAATGGTGGTATGGGATTCAGTGAGACAAAGCAAGTACAGTTGGCAGTAAGAGAGTCAACATTAGTAAAGGAAAGCACTCTGCCACTCATTGAATAAAGGAGAACACCAGTACATGAATAAATATTTATAACCTGTCCATAGTTAAATTTGGCCCGGATACTAGACAAGGTGAAGCAAAAGGCTGGAACAGCTTTCCAGTAAGAGCAGTGGGAGGAAAAAAGAACTTTTTAAATGTTAGAGCTCTACTGTTTTATGAAAAGAACTGTATAATATCTTCTGTAATAAGTGGAAGACTGTTAAATAATCCAGAAAATTTCAGAAAATTTCTTCCATTTCAAACACATCTTCCAACAATTTTTACAATAACTTGAGACTACCACCCAGGGCTCTCAACAGTCAGGGACAGTCCTGACTTCACCACTACTTCCATTTTTAGTAGTAGGTTTTGGGGGAAGAATTCCTAAGTTATTTCTGATGATTTCTTTCCAATTTAATATTGAATATAGTGTTCGTCTCCCTTTTTAATTAAAATACTCTTGAACTTTCTTGATAACACGTCTATTATTGTCACAAATATGGGGACTTACTCCAGAAGTCAGCTATTTTTGTAGAAGTAATATTTAATATTCTTACTGTCAGCCTCACAGAACGTACCGAGCCAGTCTCACAGTGTTAGAAGATCCCCGCTCCCTGTTCAGTTTCATGAAGGACAATTACATGTGGAACCTTCTGTGGATCATATTGCATTTAGGGTTAAGACAAGATAAACAATATAAGGCAAGATAGTTTAGAGAAGAAAGATTGTGAGTGTTATGGAGAAGATTACAGGGGATATACTCCAATCCTGTATTTTATTCAATTAGGCTTTCATCCAGTAAAGGTTTTAGGCACACATTTATCTTGAACTATACCAAGCATTGATGTCCAGTCTAACTTAGCTTACAGTTAAGTAAAAGGATTTATTTGCTCTGTAAGGTCTTTCAGCACATGTGTAAGTGCTTTGCTGAATCAAAGTCTTGCACAGGAGTAAATGAGAAACAACAATATTGTAGTGCATGGAATTATGTCAGACTGCGAAGAAAACGTGTCTGGTTATTTCTCCTTGTTCTCACCTCAGTATTCTGAGTAAGCAGTTTTATTAGAGACAGTCATTATGAAAAACCTTGAGGCAAAATGCTGCTAGTTTTAAATTCATTTAAAGTTTAATAACACATGTGTTAGTGGATATCTAGAGGATTTTCTGGCATAGAGACATATGCTTGTAACTGATGCTATGACTTTTTTTCAAACTATGCCATTATTTTGCAAAGTATCTAAGTTGAAAGTTAGAACAAGTCTTAGTTATCTGAATCTATTTTGGTCTTTCTTACTAGACAGTCTTCTGAGAGAAGCTGAAGGTCTACTCATTGTACAATAAAGACTTAGATTAATGTTAATGTTCTTCATTCCTCTGGAGGCACGAGCATTACACAAACCCTTGCAAATTAATGAAACAGTTTTCTGCTGAGGTTAATTAAACTGAGCCAACCAAGAACCTCATGAAAGGTCGGTCTTGAGTTTGTGTGAGACCAATTCCACAAATGAGAAAAAAATACTCTTGCATGGCAGCCACACCTCTCAGCTACACAATATGTGAACTATTTACACAACCATTTAATATCATCCTGACCATATCTTAAGACAGTAGTGTTCTCTTTTTCTTTATTTATGTGGTGTGTCTGAAAAATTTGCTGCAGTCAACTTTCTATATTGCAAGTCCAATATATGCTTGCCAAAGGTTTTCCCCTGAGAACAGTGCCACTGGGGATTATTTTAAGTGTCACTGAAACTAAGGGCTGTAACCAAAGTCACTTGCCTCTCTTCTCTCATTTAAGAGAAGAATTCACAAAATCGCAAAATCATTTAGGTTGGAAAAGACCTTTACGATCATGGAGTACACCCATAAATCTAACACTGCCAAGTCCACCACTAAACTGTGTCCCTGGTCCAACAGTCAAAAAGGTTATTGAAAATAAATATCTCCAGAAAAGAGGCACATTACTGCTCCAAAAGGCAAGTGTGCCAAAGGTGAATTTATACAGGACAGAGTTTGCCCTATATTAAGAAGAGCAAAGTTTACATTTACACATGAAAGTATTGCAAGCTAAAAGCAAAAGGAACAGATGAAAGAAACAGAAAAACTGTGCCCCCCCGAATAAGAGTATCAAGGTTTGTAGCTGATGAAAAAAAGCACAGAACACAAAGGTTATTTTTTTTTGTACTTGATCCCCTGCTAAGAAAATGCAAGTGTATATTCTTTATGAATAAACACATTTTGCAAATACTTACAGTATCAAGGAGTTCTTGGTTTTTTCACATATTTTTTCTTTCTGCAATTGTAGCTCTACTGATTTAAAAACCAAAGGAATAGTGTAGATAATAATGACATGCTTTCTTCAGTTAACGTACATACAAAATTAATAGTTCAGTATTTACAGTTTTCATCTCAGGGGAAAATATATAAGATACAACTAATTTGGAAAAAAAATGTTCTTTTTCTCCCAGGTAAGAATTCTTCTATCATTATTCATCCTTTTTTTGCTTAAAGTATTATGATCACTTTATAAACTAGAATAGAAGAATAAGATCTATATCCTATTATGTATGCTGGGCTCTTGGAATTACAGCAGCGATTTCTCCTTACTTGGTAATTTGTTGCCTAAAAACAATTTCACTCTTTATATGTTATTAAAAAGCAGAAGTATTTTTCTCAGACACTTCGAAGCACATTAAACCACCTAAATAATGAATGATATAACAAGTATTCTTGAGCAGATTTTCTGCATGTACTTTTTATTGTCCTGAACTCTCAGTGGAATTTAAGCTATCATCATCTGCTTTGGAAGCCAAAAATGTGTATTGCACTATCAACCAAACAGTTAATAATAATTAAACTTAAAGAATGTAGAGGAGAAGGATTCATAAAGATGTTTAAAATACATAAAGATGTTAAAGGTCAGTAAACATTATCATTTTTCACTAATTTAATACAAATCAAATTTTGCTATTTGGCTGAGAGACATTAGAAGAAAGTGAAATATGCTTGCTAGGAATGAAATGCATTTATATTTTCCTGCCAGTAAAGGTAACCAACTGACATCAGAAATGAAAAGAAATAAACAAACAAGATATAGTCAATTCTCTGTGAAAATGAAAAACATTTTTCTGTAATTAAATTGCTTCCCAAAGGAAATAAAATTTTCAGTTCAATGCCAGTCTTTCATCAGATAACATTCCCCACTGTTTAAAGGGAAGGTGCTGGAACACTAAGGTACTAAGGTACTAGCATTTTCAAGTATATCAATAAGATTTGTTTGACAAGAATTTATGTTTTTAATAGGAAAAACCTATTTCAGCAGAAAATTATTTTTCCTCCTTGGTTGCAGCTCATTTAGATTCTCAAACCTTTTCTCTTTTCCTTGTTTCGCTACACATTGCTAAAGGAAATCACCAAGACTTTCTCTTTAGGTTTCCCTGCAAGCAGAGCTACCTGCCATCTAAACCATCCTGGATACATCTTCCACCAAAACATTCTGTCTTGATGGAAATTGAGGACTTGAGCTGCCCATCTAAAATTCTGAGACATACAGCAACTTGATAAATATATAACACTTGATCTCTGTAAGGATGTCATGTCTTTTATTTTGGAAGTAGGCCCTTCCTGAAGTGGTTTTTTTGTGGGTTTTTTTTGGATACAGATAATCAAGTCACTCAAAAGAATCAAAACACAGTTCATGACGGTAGCGAAGCAAGTAAGAAAAAGGACTGGGTGAATGCCATATCACTGAGGATGACTATTAGATCTAAAGCTTATTACCAAGAGGCATCTCATGCTGAACCTATGAGGTTTGTCCTCAGTCCAAAGAGATTTGAACCTGTATTTCTGTACCACCAGATTCCAGGGCAGGCTGGAGTGTAGTTTTCTGCTACTGAAACTCCAGTGCGCTAAACAATGCCAAATTCAGGCAGCAAAAGGAAAGAAGATCACAAGTCATATCTTGGCTCTGCCACAAGTGGAAGAGCACAAATAGAAAGAATAAATTCTTACTTGCAGACCCAGCTGCTAGCATTGCTTCTGAGTAGCACATTAATAAGCTAATAAAACTAGTTGAAAACAGCTGCTCCTTAAATTAGTTCACCAGGTGCTTACCTTCGTCTTTTGTGTGACATGTCACATTATTACCATAGACACAGATGGATACAGAAAATCAGGTATTTTTATTAGTAGTCTATGGCTGTTGTAATTTAAGATACAGATTTTCACAGTCATTCTTCTAACATGCTGTGATACATTTCAAGATGTGATAAATGTTAATGGAGCCTTATGAAATGTAACTATAAAAGTTTAAACCAGCTTTATGTTTTTCCAAAACAAGATCTTTGTAATTTCCACTTTGGAACAATTCTGGAGCATAGTTTTTATTCAAAACGCGAATGTTTTCTGTGAAGCAGACATCCTTTCCTTCTTTTAACTAAAAATTCAGTGATGGGCAATAAGGTAATACTGTAGTAGTAGTTTTAAACATTTTACCAACAAAGCTTTATTACCAGTCTATTGCAGAATTCATTAATTTTGGCCTATGTTCTACTTCTGTTCCAAGTGCTACATCTATGTCTCCTCCAAGTCCTCAATGGTCTCTGCAAAGACTTTCATATCCTGCAGCTGGAAGGAGATGGCACTAGAGGCAAACTACAAGTCCCTTCTCTCTGTCCTGAGGGGTAACACTCCCTCAATCAGTGTTACTGAAGGAAGGCTCAGGTTTAGCAGACTCAAAGGATGAATGACGAAGGTAGAAGCCTGCAGACCAGGGATAGTCCTGCGTATCGAGTGAGTGAAGAACAGGGAGTCCAGCAACCTTCTGTAGCCCTCACCTTGAGATAAAGTTCTCAAGGAACATTTTGGTGTCTCAGCAACTTTGGGCAGAGAAGGAAGAAAGAAAGAAGGGAGCTCACAGCCAGAGTCACCTCAAAACCTATGGAACTGTTTCTGGGAGGCTTAGTAGGATTAGCAAATACATAAATACATGTGTGTCTCAAAGGAGTTTGAACAGTATCATCTGTTGCACTAATAGAAATATTTACCTCTTTAGCTGAAAGCTGTAATTCCACTAGCTTGTTGCAATCATCATCTGCTATGCTCCAGTCAGGTAAGATATACTTCAAGGGTAACAGTCATGCCTGGATGGGAGTGCTGAGTGCCTGGGTGGTCACCACATCCCCTCACTACACAAAAATAGGCATCACTTACTGAGCACTGCTAATACAAGAGTGCTACAACAGTTTATCTCATTGTCTAGGCAAACTTGTGCATCATATGAGTCCTATATTTCAATGTTCTAACAGAAATACACAGTACGTGTGCTTATCCATTTATAAAGACAGACAAATATATACTGAAAGTAATTTCTCTTTGTTATAGCTACAACCAAACAAATTGTTGTGATGATAAATCGGAATATGCATCTTAAAGATCCTGGTAGTAATTTATATTTTATCCATTTTATCTCCCACAATGTTTGTAAGCATCATTATAGAATCATATCTTTGTTCATTCAATGGATATAAATGTAATTCATTACAAAACTGTATTTGAAGGTATTAAAACTTCATATTTGAAATTATTAAACCTCGAAGCCACTCTTTGAGCCTGTGACTTGTAGGGCTAAGTCTTCATGATCTGGCATTATTCACATAAAGTAAATAGAATCATATTGTAGTTTGGGGTGGAAGGGACCTTAAACATCATTCAGTTCCAACCCCCTGCCATGGGCAGAGACATCTCACCAGACCAGGCTTCCCAAGGCCCCATCCAACCTGGCCTTGAATATGTCCAAGGAACCACTACTTCCCTGGGCAACCCATGCCAGTGCTTCACCACGCTCATTGTAAAGAAATTCCTCATTATGTCTAGTCTAAATCTGCCCTTCTCCAATTTATACCCATTGCCCCTAATCCTATCACCACAATTACAACTGCACTCGAATATTTGAAACACTTCTCCATATTAATTCACACAACTTGTATAGCACCTCTGCTTTCTGAAAACAAGAATAAATAAATGACAAATTATTGTAATGTACATATGACGCGTATATTATAATATAAAAGTTTTGTAACAATTGCAGCTGTTGCCCTTCTGTCACTCACCTGTATCAGTCCGTAAGAAAAAAAAAGGAATAATTTATAGAGTTGATTTTTATTTAAACTATTTGTTACATTAAAAATTTCTTCCTGTTGTTTCAATGCACTAGAAAGAAATAACTCTGAACAGTACAACAAACTTCCTAGAAATGTCATTTCATTAGGGTGACCTAGCCTGGGGACTGGAAAGTTTGCTTTGGCTTTGGTTTCATTCCAAAGATAATGAAGCTAACATAATATGGAAAAGGTCTGGCAATATTATATCTAAAAAGACATCACTGGTTTATACCAAGAGTCACATGTTTATGTTTAAAAAAAACATACTTAAAAGAAACATTCTTAATGAGTGAATACACAAGGAGGATGATGGAAGGGGGCTTTTATAATTCTGAGTAACCACTCCCCGATCACCACTGGCTAGCATCATCCTTGAATGTGATTTTCCATCTTTACCAAAGATAGGAAAGAGTAAAACGATCTGAAGTCAAGGCAATTAGTATCAAGGATATTAGTAGTTATAATAGGTGGTACAAGGCCACCAGCATTTTTTCTGTAAGCGTGATATTGAAGTACTTGAAGGAGGCCAATGAAGTGGCTTTGGAGAGTTTCACAGCAAACTCCTTTTACCAAGAAAGACAAAATGGGGAGAAGTCCAGTTCATGTTAGCTGGCATATTTAGTAAGTGAACTAGGAAGGTCAACAGTACCCTCTGACTAAGGCTAATGACTGACATTGTGATGGCAAATGACAGGTAACAATCACCAAGGTTCTTCACAGCCTAAGTAGTTTATGTTTGGTCTGTCAGTGAGAGTTAACTCACAAGTGATTGATAAAGAGATCTTTTCCATATGAAGAATGATGGGTCACAAATCAGTGCCAAAAACTTGGTGCTGGCTGCAGGGACAAGCTTCGTTATCTTCACATACCATCTGTAAAAGGAGGCCAATGGTGGCTCCCTAATCTTTCAACATTCATTTTATGCAGGGAAATGTTACTGTTTTCTGTTCCTGAAAGTGACCAGAAACACAAAGACCTAGATAAACAGGCAAAAGACAGTTGTGTTGGTTTTACTTGGATTGGGTTTTTATTCTGTGGGGTTAATACTCTGATTCCTTATCTCACTAATTTTGCAGTCAATGGTAGTTAAAAAATAAACTGCTAGTTTGACTATGAGACAAAATTATTATCTTAAAAAGACCTGTCATCTCTATTTTTAGAGTCAGATGTCTTAAACATCAAAGGTTTTGCAGCAAAGGCTGGTGAAATCCACAGGCTGGTGGATTTTACCATTATGCTTCTACTCCACAGGATCCCAGTGGTTCTAATATATTCTACCAGGAGTCACCAAACTATAATTAAAGCTTTGAGATGAGAACAGGACTTGGGTGAGCCAGGAATGTGCAGGTTGATAACTGCTGGGAAGAAGACATGCCTAGGTCAGGGTGGAAGAACAACCATTAAGATCCTTGAAAACTGCCAGTGTTAAAATGATGCATCTAAAAGAGCATGAATCCCCACTTCTCAGAAAAAAACAAAACAACAAGTAACGTGCCATCCTTTCTTGTTAACACGGACCCACTGTAGGACAATATTTGTTTATCAGGATGTTTCTTTCTTTCTTCAGAAGACTGCCTCTCTACTTTTAATAAATCTTGTTCTTAGGTTGTTTTTTGGGATTTTTTTTTGTTTGTTTGTTTGTTTTTAAATTAGATCCTCTGATGGAGAGTGCTTAGAAAAGAAACCATCTTGCTGTTTAAGAATTTTCTTTTTATTTCTTTTTTTGATATTCTTCATCCAATGTGTGGCCTCACACTTCTCTCTATTGCATTGCACACAGAATATTGTTTCCTCTGGAACTTTTTATTCCATGCGTCACCGCAGAAAATAAGCATTTCTAGCTTTCACAAATTTGCATGCAGCCTTGTGAGATGTCCTCATTTTACAGAGAAGAAACTGAAGCAGAGTGTCTTGACCCTAAAATGCTTGCTGATTCTGAGTGTATGAGGTTCTTCAGTTCCTACATCCTTCGATTTTTCCCTCTTCTGATCTCCAATTATGTTATCTTTCCACTTGTTACACTACAAGCTTTACAAGACTGATAGCCCTCCTCGTCTTTGTGCCTTGTCAGTGCTAAATAAACAAAGCAGTATGATAGAAGATCATTTTTTCCCACACAGATTGAGAAAGAATTCATGGTTCTGGCCATTTTGCCAGACACATGTCAAGTTAAACAACAGTTAGTTAAACAACATTCTGGGGAAGAGAGGAAGTTTGGACTCTCAGTACCTTTTCTTTGCCTCCACTTTTTCAAAACAATTCTCTAATCAAGGCCGTACAACACACAGGCAGATTGAGTTCACAAGGAAACTTCTTTAGGGACTATGTGCTTTCCAGCCCACAAGGACATGTATTTCTGCAGACTAAACATAACAGATATGTGTCTCTGGCACTGCAAAACCAGTCCAGTTTCCAAAGCTGACTGTCCTGGAGGCTCCAGCCTCTGTGCAATGTTAAGTGACCCAAAATGCAGTAAAAACAACATGTAATTCATATTATTATTTATTGTATTCCAAACATCCAAGTTCAGATTATAAAACCCTGAAAAAACGCCATAGAGTGCAATATCCATTCAGGGTCAGGCAAATGGCTTTCTACATTGTCCCTGTGGGCAGCCAGGGTATGATGACTAGGGAAAAAAAAAACAAGACAACAGCAAGAATCTTAGGGATACTTCTGCAGAATGATTTTCCAGCATCACACTATTTGTGACCCAGTGAGTTCCTAAGAGTCAGTCTTTGTTTTTAATCCTTGTAGTGTTTTTCCTTCCATTGATTGTCTGTCATTTTAAGAACCTTATAGATTTTCAGTGTCTAGTCCCTCCATCTATAAGAAATTCTGCTGCTGAACAAATATTTTCTTCGGCTGCTTAAGACTGCTTACCTACCCATTTCATCTGACATCTCCTGTTTATAATTTTAGAAGTCCCATTGTTCTGTGGAATTGTTAACAAAGCACTCGGTATTTTGAAGACCAGTATGTACCTTCTTCCCCAAATGTATGTTTCTTCCTGGACAATACCCCCTAATTCTGCTATTCTTTCTCAAACCTGAATCACTTTGGTTATCTTCTCTTTTGCTCTTCAACAGATACCTGACATTTCTTCTGGACTCTGTAATTTGAATATGTGTAAGAAACAAAGGTATGCATAGAGGAAACTGAGAATTTCAGAAATAAGTGCAATCTAGGACAGGATTGCTCATAACATTTAAAAATTTTATGAATGAAAACAAGAAAAATATTTACTAGAAAATGTAAAAGCATAATCACAGAATCTTAGAATGGTTTGGGTGGGAAGGGACCTTAAAGAACATCTAGTTTCAATCCCGTCTTGGAGAGGGACACCTTCTACTTGATCCGGTTGCTCAGAACCCTATCCATAGAACCATAGAACCATAGAACAACCAGATCGGAAGGGACCCATCGGATCTTCTAGTCCAACCGTTCCTATCTAACACTAAACCAAGTCCCTCAAGACCTCATCCACCCGTGCCTTAAACACCTCCTGGGAAGGAGACTCAACCACCTCCCTGGGCAGCCTATTCTAATGCCTAATGACCCTTTCTGTCCAACCTGACCTTAAACATTTCCAGGGATGGGGCATCTACCAGCTCTTTGGGCAACGTATGCCAGTGTTTCACCACTCTCAACATCAAAAAAATCTTCCTTACATCCAGTGTAAATTCACTCTTTTATTTTAAAACCATTAACCTTGTCTCTACAGGTCCCATGGATTTATGTATGTTCATGTTCCTTAGGTGGTCACAACCATGGTCTTCTCTTACAGAGGGAGGCACTGTGCTTCTGTAGTCCCGAACTGTAGCTGGAATGTATGAAACAAAATAAACAACCTCATTACTCTCTACAAGTACCTGAAAGGTGATTGTGGAGAGGAGGGAGCTGGCCTCTTCTCCCAAGTGACAGGGGACAGGACGAGAGGGAATGGCCTCAAGCTCCTCCAGAGTAGATTTAGGCTGGAGATTAGGAGGAGGTTTTTCACGCAGAGGGTCATTGGGCATTGGAATAGGCTGCCCAGGGAGGTGGTTGAGTCGCCTTCCCTGGAGGTGTTTAAGATACGGGTGGATGAGGTCTTGAAGGACTTGGTTTAGTGTTAAATAGGAATGGTTGGACTAGAAGATCCGATGGGTCCCTTCCAACCTGGTTGTTCTGTGATTCTGTGATTCTGTGAAGTAAAACCAGAAAAAATATGGGGGTTTGTGTTTTGTTTTTAGATATTGACTAAACTAGGAAACATAAGATTATTTCAAATAACTAAAAGATGCAGTGACTTGAATTATAAATATTTTGGGTGGTGCTTAGCCACTTAACTACCTGCTAAATCCAATCAAGAATCCTGCTTACTAAGTGATGGCATAGTGTGGCCTAACAGGAGGAGAAACTGAAGAAAATGAAGCCTTAGAAATAGTGGCCAGTGTCAAAAAGTATCTGAAGGTAGAAACAAACTATGAAAAGAGACCTTGGAAAAGGATGGTACATTGGGGATCTTCTGAAAGGTGCTGAAGAAATAGTATGTGAGAAGATAGTGGTAGAGAAATATTACTGCCAGCTTGGAAAAAGCTGTAATATGATGGCTTCCAATCGCATGGTTCCACAGAAGAATGATAACTAAATGCAGACTGGGAAAGAGAGGAAAATGGATATGATTTAATTATCTCAACAGAGCTGGCTTTAGCCACATCTGAAGACAAATAGAAGAAAGGTCATCTGAAAGAATGTGAAGCTGCTAAGAAACAAAGGAAAATGGTAAACAACATTTTAACAAAATGAGAAATGGGAATAAGTAAAGGAATAACTTCCAGTCCTTGTCCTTATTAAATGGGATTTTAACAAGTTTAATTCTGTAAAACATTCAAACATAACAAACAGTCCACAGAAAGCATAAAAATAAGGATCAGACTGCTGCAGAAGTTCACAGAGTGAGTCATAAGGCCTGGTCCCTAAAATCAATCAGAAGTTGCATGCAGTGTGTACCATCAGATTTCGTATTTTCTGTTGGAATGTTCAAAAATTACCTTCCTCAGCCTTGCAGTATTTCTGTTTGTCAACTATTTAGGCCCATTTATCACACCTGAAACTAAACTTCAATTCTCATATTTCTTTTCAGAATGCTTTGCATTTGCTTCATACTTCTGTTTGAACAGAAAATAGATCTGGACAAAATAGTCCAGTAGTGGTTTCTGCTCTGAACAGGACTCTAACACCACCTCCTTATCATAGAATCATAGAATCATAGAACAACAAGATTGGAAGGGACCCATCGGATCATCTAGTCCAACCATTCCCATCAAACACTAAACCAAGTCCCTCAAGACCTCATCTACCCATGCCTTAAACACCTCCAGGGAAGGTGAATCAACCACCTCCCTGGGCAGCCTGTTCCAGTGCCCAATGACCCTCTGTGTGAAAAACTTCCTCCTAATCTCCAGCCTAAATCTCCCCTGGCGGAGCTTGAGGCCATTCCCTCTTGTCCTGTCCCCTGTCACTTGGGAGAAGAGGCCAGCTCCCTCCTCTCCACAACCCACTTTCAAGTAGTTGTAGAGAGTAATGAGGTCTCCTCTCAGCCTCCTCTTCTCCAGGCTAAACAACCCCAGCTCTCTCAGCCGCTCCTCATAGGATCTGTTCTCCAGCCCCTTCACCAGCTTCATTGCTCTTCTCTGGACTTGCTCCAGAGCCTCAACATCCTTCTTGTGCTGAGGGGCCCAGAACTGAACACAATATTCAAGGAGCGGCCTCACCAGTGCTGAGTACAGAGGGAGAATCACCTCCCTGGACCTGCTGGTCATGTTGTTTCTGATACAAGCCAGGATGCCAATGGCCTTCTTGGCCACCAGGGCACACTGCTGGCTCATGTTCAGTCGACTGTCGACAAACACCCCCAGGTCCCTCTCCTCCTGGCAGCTTTCTAGACAGGCATCTCCCAGTCTGTAGCTCTGCATAGGGTTGTTGTGCCCCAAGTGCAGGACCCGGCATTTGGCCGTGTTAAACCTCATGCCATTGGACACTGCCCAGCAGTCCAGCCTGTTTAGGTCCCTTTGCAGAGCCTCCCTACCCTCCAGCAGATCGACACTTGCACACAGCTTTGTGTCATCTGCAAACTTGCTAAGGGTACCCTCAATGCCTTCATCCAGGTCATTGATGAAGACATTGAACAGGGCTGGACCCAGCACTGAGCCCTGGGGAACCCCACTTGTCACTGGCCTCCAGATGGACTTAACACCATTTACCACCACTCTCTGGGCCCGGCCATCCAACCACTGCTAATGTTCCTCTGGTGATAGATCCAAGTACTGAGTTTACATTCAATGACACCACCACATTTAAGGTTGGCACTTGATTTGCTAAGGATCATGTCCTAGCATCTATCTTGGAATCACTTTTCCAGGAAATAGTTCTGTATGTAGACACCCTTTTTCTCTGGCATTCCCTTTAACTTTATTGAGGAGCAAAATCTTCGTAAGTACACTCTTTATCAAGCTGTAGAAACCTGTCTGCATAACTGATCTGTCCTCCATTGAGAACTACCTGTGTGTTCATTTTATGTTTTCTTTTCAACCATTAATAACCAGCTCAGAAGCAGTGGGCCAAGACCATCATGAGGAAATGTCAGACATTTGCTATTTTGTTTTAAGAAAATAATATTTTTATTATTTAATATATGCTGCACTTATGCCCATATGAGTGTAGTTTCTTAACTTGCCCTCAAACAATTCAAATTTACCAGTGGATTAAACATAATTGGTATTATCACTTTGCCAGAGACAGTCATAACAAGTTTATAAACTTGCCTACCGAGCAACATTGAAGACAAAGTTAAGTGTTTAAGTATCTGCACTTCAAGATTTAGGATGTTTAGATACTACTGCTACTTGAAGTTTAAATATTATTAGGAAGTTTTAAAACTCAAATTAGAGAAGAAGTACCAGCCAAAGAGCCGAAGAAAAACAACCATTAGTACTTCCAACTGAGATAAACAGACTGAATAACCAAGTTTTAATATTATGTTTTTCCTGGCAATATGTCTTGTTTTTAATTTTCTAGACTAACTTTTTTTTTAAAAAATACGCCTGTCTGGAGAGAGATAAACATGAACCTAAGGGAAAAGAAAAGGTACTCAAAACAGTAGCACAGCATAACATTTTCAGCCACTGGAAAGGGATGACCTCATTCTGGTTTTGCCTGAGTTGGCTGGTTCAAAGAAGTGAGTAGGTCATGAAACTCTTGCAAAAATTCTTTGTAAAACTCAAATTCACGATTAAGAGGGGTAATGTAATTACTCTACCTCGACATTAATATAGTGGATATTTTGGAAGTTTGCAGAAACTGTAGTGTAGTTCTCCCATAGAAACATTAGCCACATCATAGAGGTATATATCACAGTATGCACTGTAAGCCATAAGAGAAATTATCCAATTTTTTTTTTGCAGTAGGAAAAATTCTGAACAAGGTAGAGCAAATAAATTTACTCCTGAATTCACAGTCCTCTTAAGACACTAATTAGAAAGGACACGAATTTTAATTTCTCTTCTAAGAACTAAAAGAAAAAATCTGCTTTAACTTCAAGAATGAAACTAAAAGGTATCTAAACTAAAAGTTATTTCCTAGAGAGCTTGTCTCTGAAAGTTCATCTTCTGTTCTTCATGTCCTTGTTTTCTCCTCTCCAGCTTGCTAAGTATCTTAAACCCATGAAGCTCCATGCAGCAGTCAGCTTCAGTGATTATCTCTCAACAGAGTCAATCTTGGCACGCTGATCGAAGCCCTAACTTATGTCTGTTTTCCTCATAGCTGTTTCTTCAGTTTCAGCAAACAAACTGTATCCCTCTCCTGCTTCTCAACATAAAAAACCTCTCAGACTAACCAGGACTACCTATGAAGCAAAATGGGAGAAGGCCATACCAGACACTCTGAAACAGACTTCTTAGCTGTAATTATGCGCATCCTGAACTAATTTGTCTGCCTACATGCATTGATTCCAGCACAAAGCTATTTCCCCACCAAGCAGGGACATAGGTTTCTTATTTTGTAAAGGAAATGAGAGGCACAGAGGTTCCAGGCTGCAGTGAGTCTATGTCTCTCTCCTTGTTGCAGCGAGGCATAGGTACATACACACAAAGAGGTTACATCTCTCCAGTGTTTTAAGAGAAAATACTAATAAACAAAACATATTTCCACCAAATATTTTAGGTTTTCTATTAATACTTTCTGTCAAATGAACAAATTCCTGGAATGCTTTATTCGGGGCGTTTGGATTGTGAGTTATATTTTAATCAAGACAATATTTTTGTGGCAGCTCTTTTCTTGCTGGTTCTATGCAACTGAAAAAAAAAGCTAGAAATTTAGGGAAAATTTTGTAAGGTTGGAGCTGAAGTCATATGCCAATTATTCAAGTCTAATCCCAAATAATTTCATGAAACAGAGTCATGTTTCTCTAGATTACTGGTGGCTGAGGTGAGGGCTGTGTATCCTGATCCAAAGTTTGTGTGACAAACTCTCTGTGTGTGCATAACTACTTAATAATTCTGAGGTTCTTTTTCCTCCAAGAATTTTTAGCTCCTTATTCAGTATATCCTCACTTCTGATAGTGAAAACCAATCTTCATAGAATTATAGAATCATAGAATAACCAGGTTGGAAGAGACCCACTGGATCATCGAGTCCAACCATTCCCATCAGTCGAATCAATCAGGTGAATCAACCACCTCCCTGGGCAGCCCGTTCCAATGCCCAATGACCCTTTCTGTGATTTTTTTTTTAACTAATGCCTAGCCTAAATCTCCCCCGGTGAAGCTTGAGGCCATTCCCTCTTGTCCTGTTCCCTGTCACTTGGGAGAAGAGGCCAGCTCCCTCCTCTCTACAACCTCCCCTCAGGTAGTTTCAGAGAGCAATGAGGTCTCCTCTCAGCCTTTTCTCCAGGCTAAACAACCCCAACTCTCTTAACCATTCCTCATAAGGCCTGTTTTCCAGTCCTTTCACCAGCTCTGTCAACCAATCTTCTCTGGACTCCCTCCAGAGCCTCAACATCCTTCTCGTTGTGAGGGGCCCAGAACTGAACACAGGATTCAAGTGCTGAGTACAGAGGGAGAATAACCTCCCTGGACCTGCTGGTCACACCGTTTCTGATACAAGCCAGGATGCTGTTGGTCTTCTTGGCTACCTGGGCACACTGCTGGCTCATGTTCATTTGGCTGTCAACCAACACCCCCAGGTCCCTCTCCTCCTGGCAGCTTTCTAGCCAGTCTTCCCCTAGTCTGTAGCTCTGCATAGGGTTGTTGTACCCCAGGTACAGGACCCGGCATTTGGTCGTGTTAAACCTCATGCCACTGGTCTCAGCCTAGCAATCCAGCCTGTTCAGATCCCTTTGCAGGGCCTCCCTACCCTCCAGCAGTTCCACATTTCCACCCAGCTTAGTGTCATTTGCAAACTTGCTAAGGGAGCACTCGATGCCTTCATCCAGGTCATTGATAAAGACATTGAACAGGGTTGGACCCAGCATTGAGTCCTGGGGAACCCCACTTGTCACTAGCCTCCAGCTGGATTTAACTCCATTTCCCACCACTGTCTGGGCCCAGCCATCCAACCAGTTTTCTGCCCAGGAGAGTGTGCGCCTGTCCAGGCCAGAGGTTGACATTTTCCGAAGCAGAATGCTGTGAGAAACTGTGTCAAAGGCTTTACTGAAGTCTGGGAAGACCACATCCACAGCATTTCCCTTGTCCAGCAGCCGAGTCACTTTGTCATAGAAGGTGATCAGGTTAGTTTGGCAAGACCTGCCTTTTGTGAACCCATGTTGACTGGACCTGATCACCTGGTTCTCTTGCATGTGCTCCATGATAGCACTCAAGATCGCCTGTTCCATGACTTTCCCTGGCACTGAGAGAACAACTTATGCATAATGTTTTGACTTGTTAAAATGCTTTTCCCAAACGAGCAATAAAACAATCTTGAGAAGTGATAGAAATGAGGAAAACATTGCATTCCCTTTTTGCCTTTGCTTCAGAAATAGCAACTGTGCCAAAGACATGAAGGGATGACAACTGTTTAAAAGTGGAAAAATTAGCAGATTTAGGTTGCTATAATTCAAACAGTAACAGAGGAAAATTATAGCTACTGTTTACAGACACACAAATTATGAATATGAATGACTGAATTTTATCTATAATGAATTGTACTGAGAAGCATGATTAGTTAATTGTGTAATGGGACAGAGATTGTTGCTTCCTATATGCTCCTGAGCAGCAGGACGCCAGGCACCTTGATGCCTTGCAGGAATTTCTATGTTATCACCAGCTGAGTTGCTTTGTAGAGGTGCTGTCCTTTCACCCTAATCTTGCAACGATATAAGAGTGGGCATGGTGTCATTTCCACTCTCTGTCTGTTAATAGAAGGAGGTGTTATGCCTCAGTTTAAAGTTGGCAGAGCCATGCCCAGACATTTCAGTGCTTAGCCCAGGATGTTTATTTGCCTTCCTCCCACAGCTCCAGCTTCCAGCCCTGTTGCTTTTCTGCTGCCAAGTGGATGCTAGTGCAATTAATGCATCCCTGATACTCCCTCATACATACCAAAGAACACTTTTGCACTGACCTGAATATTGCTGTTATCTCAGGAAGATATCATTAATTCTAATTTGTCCTGGGAGTTCAAGCTACATTTTATAAACTCTGGAAGACTGGAAGATCCTCAGCATCTAGAAAAAAGATGTTGTCTTGGACCTATGATGCACATTTTCATGGAAATTCCTGTTGTACTTTACTGTATTTCAATTTTCTTTTGTTACATTTCCAGGCTTAAGAGACTATGAACAAGATTCCACTTTACCTTCAGCAAAAGAAGTCTCAGTTCGTTAATATAACTCTTGGCACATCTCTGGGGTTTTATATTTGCTTTTAAGGGTTTATCAACAAAAATATATTCCTGTGAGCAATGATATTCTTGTGGTATCATCTGTATCACTGGCTTATTGGTTGAGTTCAAGTACAGGCAAAAATATAGAGGTAGAAATATCTCAAAAGTCTTTTTAAGTTTGTTTCTTTACAGTAGCTAAAAAGCAGAAAGTTCTGTTGATAAGTAAATCTTCCTCAACCACAAAACTTAACATTCGGATTCCTGTATACTAAGGCTAATTTTTGGTGTGACTCTGAAACAAATTATTTCAGGTTTGTGGAACTTATTTGGTTCATTGCATGGAAATCAGAAACAAAATAAGTCTGGCTTTGTTTTTAAGGGAATGTCAGGTCCTTGACCATAAAACTCTGCAACTACTTAGCATTCAGGGTTTGTTTATGATACACTTCTTCATCATAGCTTGTATTAATATTTAAAGAGATGCTGCTCACTTTTGCAGGTAATTATAAGTTAAATATTCTTTTTTTGCCTATGTATCTACAGGAGATATTTGGGACAGCTAACATTTCTTTTTTTTTTAATAGATCATTGTCTTGGCTATATTGCAGCTCTAATTCTTCAAATGCTGCAAGAAGTTACTAGAAATTGTAACTTTCTAAGAGGCTAGCAGGCAGGAAAGAATTTTTAAGATAAATAACTGTGAAAATAGGTGCAAATATCTATTCGAAGCAGAGAACGTTATTTTATTTGGTGTTGACTTATTACAGGAAATGGCCTTGGGCTGCACCAGTGGAGATGCAGATTGAATATTAGGAAAAAAATCTGCACCAAAAGTGTTATCAAGCATTAGAACAGGCTGCCCAGGGAAGTGGTTGAGACACCATTCATGGAGATATTTAAAAGACATGAAATGTGGTGCTTAGGGACATGGTTAAGTGGTGAACTGAGCATTGTTCAGTTTGTGGTTGGATTCAGTGATCTTAAAGGTCTTTTCCAACCTAAATAATTCTATGACTCTATAATATCCCAGTGAACACAGTCTTACTACTACAAAATAATTGAATAAAATCTCTATCTCTGTAAGTTATCCAATAACCAATAATATAAGACCAGATAATACAGGATAGCTTAAATATTTCTCATCATTCAGAGGAACTTCAAATAGTCTGCGATTTTCTGTAAGAAACTGAAGCACATAGCAGTAAACAGTAGACCATAAACAAGTATCAAGTGGGAACAACAGTTGTCAGAGTTGCCTAATCTCTTGTTTTCTGTCAGTATCAATCCATTCTCAGTCCACTGAAAAAAATATATAACATGGTTGGGAGGAATCCCTTCAGTCAGACCTTTGAGCAACCGTCCTGGAAAGTTTATTTTATGAATTGATTAAGCTCTGTCCTCCTTTAGATGCTATGCATCTTGGTATTAGCTTCCATTTCAGTTCTGGCAATTTTAATTTTCATAACTGGTTTAAAAAAAGATATCGATCAAATGAAACTTGAGTTATGGTTGTTCATGAGATAATACCTAAGATCCTACTTAGACTTTCTGCAGAAAGGAAAACAAATATTTCCCATGTCAGGGAGCAGCAACAGTAGAGGTGCTGTATGAGGGAGAAGGAGGCATAGGTGGTGCAAGTCCCACATACCTAAGCAGAGCAGGATGCTGATAACAGGATCCATCAGCAGTCCCAGACAAAGGAAGGTAATGAATCCAGTCAAGCATTTATCTAGGGTATGCAGAGCATGAAGAGATGGGCTACAGACAAGAGTCGAGACAAGTTGACAAGATCAGTCCAAAATCCAGACAAAAAATAGACAGGATCATACATGGATACATACAACATAGCTCATGCAAGCCATAAAGACACAGCATAAAGTCTAAACAGAGCAGAAGGTGCATGGAGTGGAGGTTCCAAGGTGAGGTCAGTCAGGGCAATAGCTCATGCAAAGCATAAAGATGCAGCTTAAGTCTAAACAAAGCAGAAGGTGCATTGAGTGAATGTTACGGAGAGGTCAGACAGGATAATTAAGGCCTGCTGGTGGACTCAGACATTGTGGTCTTTAAAAGCAGCACCTCCCCTAATCTGCATGGTTTTGGGAAAAAAGAAGCCCTAGAAAGGGAAAGGATGAGCAATCTGAACTTGGGGAAAGAGACAGGAAATAGTGTACCTATCTGCATGATTAGTTCCTTGACCTTGACTTCTTTATAGCCACCTGTTTCTGCAGATATTCAGCAATCAGAATTTTACTGTTCTCCAAATCTGCCATCTATGTGTTTTCAGCAAGATTACAAGATCCCAACGCTTAAATGGTATTACACATTTCTCTCCTTCCTTTAAATGCCACCTAGTCCAGACTTTGAAGGAGATGGACAAAACTCCATGGCATTAAAAACAAGGACAAAATATCTAAGTGCAGCCATATTAAAAAAATAAGGGACGGGAGGTGTTATTGTGTTTCAATTATTTCCATTTTTCTCCCTGGGAAACCAAAAATGTTTCCTGTTCAAGGGGAGCAGTCTTAAAAATGTTTTATTAAATTACAGTGATAATCCTTTAAAATGTTAATAAGCAGCCAACATTTATTAATTTGGTAAAATTTATTGTATTCAAATGGATGTAATAAAGGTTTTATTACAATAATACTGATTTAGGTCTTTTTTGCATAGTCCTGTTGATTCTGCAGTTTCAAAGGGCATCAGTGGAAGCAAAGAAAACATATACAAACACCAGATTTCCAGTCATTTTTTGCTCTTTCAACAGTCACTTGATCTCTGCTAGAGTTTAATATCCAGAATGTCCCTAAAAATCTAAAATTGCATTTCTGGATAGAGCTGCTTCTCTGTGCTACAGTCAATCGAAATTGGTATCACTTCTAGCAGTATGATTTCTGAGAGTGTTGCAGCGAATAAAAAGTTGCTTTTTCTTCTCTTCTCTAACAGAAAGGATCACCTGCTGATATTCTGGACTCACTGTAAAGACCACAGCCTAACTGAGCTCTCTGGAAAAGGGTAAGGTTGTGTTTCTTTTTATGTTTCTTCAGACAGAAGTTGCTTCTGCTGATGAAACAAATTGTATTTCTTGTGGCAGCAGTTTGTAAAATCATGACAGCAAGCTTGTAGCCTCAGACAGAAGTGTATTATTTTCATAAGACTATGACTTCCTTGCCCCTAGAAAAAACAAAACTGTGATTCATCAAGATTTTGCTTCATTTTTGCACCAATTTGAACATCTGAATTTTGATTATTCTCAGATACAGGCTGTAAATAAACATACTCGATTAATAGTGATATCCTAGAGCTGCTATATAGCAATACATCTATAAATTGTAGAATCATAGAATCATAGAACAACCAGGTTGGAAGGGACCCATCGGATCCTCCAGTCCAACCATTCCTATCAAACACTAAACCAAGTCCCTCAAGACGTCATCCACCCGTGCCTGAAACACCTCCAGGGAAGGGGAATCAACCACCTCCCTGGGCAGCCTATTCCAATGCCCAATGACCCTCTGTGTGAAAAACTTCCTCCTAATCTCCAGCCTGAATCTCCCCTGGCGGAGTTTGAGGCCATTCCCTCTTGTCCTGTCCCCTGTAACTTGGGAGAAGAGGCCAGCTCCCTCCTCTCCACAACCCACTTTCAAGTAGTTGTAGAGAGTAATGAGGTCTCCTCTTCTCCAGGCTAAACAACCCCAGCTCTCTCAGCTGCTCCTCATAAGGCCTGTTCTCCAGCCCCTTCACCAGCTTCGTCACTTTTCTCTGGACTTGCTCCAGAGCCTCAACATCCTTCTTGTGCTGAGGGGCCCAGAACTGGACACAGTATTCAAGGAGCAGTCTCACCAGTGCTGAGTACAGAGGGAGAATAAACTCCCTGGACCTGCTGGTCACGCCGTTTCTGATACAAGCCAGGATGCCGTTGGTCTTCTTGGCTACCTGGGCACACTGCTGGATCATGTTCAGTCGGCTGTCGACCAACACCCCCAGGTCCCTCTCCTCCTGGTAGTTTTCCAGCCAGGCTTCTCCCAGTCTGTAGCTCTGCATCATTCTATAAAATCAAAATAAATTACAATTTTTAACAGTCACCTCAGTCTGCCACTTTTTCTTTTAAAGGTTGCAAGCACATTTGATGCCATTTGTGCATTCCTAATAAATGCAGGGGCTGGCTTAAGTTCTTACTGTCAAGAGATTCTCACCGAAAGTAGTGCAAGGTGGAAATACTGTGACAATATTCTAGTTTGTTGATAATGCAGTAGAACATACAACAAGACTGTCATGACAAGATGCATATTTGGGTTTTGAAGGATTCTGAGATTTACAAATGGAAGAGCATGGCTTGAATCAGGAGGTGGGCTTTCAGCCCCCAGCCAGGGGACATCAATGGCAGCTGCTGAGCATGTTTGGAAGAGAAGGGTGCAGAGCAGTTCTAATAAAGTCCTGTCAGGTAATTACCTCTCAAAAGAAAATCTTTTTTCCCCCCATTATTAGATTATATGGTCTATGGCTTACATTGGCTTTTTTGATTGATGCCTCCAAATCTCTGTATTTCTCTTCCTCTGTTCCATAATCACTCTTTTCTACTTTCAGTTGACTACTTTGGCACAAGTTATTGCCAGGTGTTATGATAACTTTCATCACTAAAGTATCTTACATGAGAAAGTACAAAATCTGATGACACAAACCTAAAGCATAACTGCAGTCACAATGCTTTAAAAGTATGACAACATTAATGAGTAAACAGTTTTCTCTCAGCTCACAGACTGTGCAAAGTCTACATTTTGTAGCTGGCTACAACTTCTGTCAAGGGAAAGCAAATGGGAATATCATGATAGTTTCATAGTAAGAGTCATAAAACACTCTAAGACCGATAAATATAAACAAAATAAAAGCTAATGGTGTACAGACTGCTAATATTTCCCCTGTGGTGAGACATAGCTTTAATTAAAAATATTCACAGTTAACTATCTGCACATTGGAAGGAGTACTGGGCCTGAAAGGTCACCAATTGAAGATCAACAATGACAGCCAACAGCCGTATTAAAAAAGAAGCAAACCTGCAAGTGTGTTTTATGGGCAGTGCCTGGGAAAAGAGACAAATTCTAATAGATGACCTGCAAAGTACTCCCTATTTCAGCAATTTAAAGAATAAAATAGTAATCAAAAATAAATAAACCAGCACCTAAGGATGACAAATTTCAGATGATGAAGGCTTCCGCTGCAGGGTAGAAAAGGTTCCCAGAATAGTCTGGTCCTGTTTTGAAATGTCACCTCTTACTCTCTGTCTTTTTCAGCTTCCTCTTGCGATTTGCCAAGCATTTCCTCCAGAAGGGTTTTTGATAAATCAAGGAGTTACTCCCGAAGGGAATGAGCCTTCCCTAGGGACCAAAAGGGGCATCTGGTTCAAATCAGATCCTGGCTCAGAAAGCAGGAATATTTTGTCTTTACTGCTACTGAAGTTCTGCGGTTTCCATGGAACAGAATGGGGCATAGGATGCCAATTCAATTAAACAGCACTGTTGTTTCCTCTGACTCCACTAGGGAAGTACACTGTAGCAAGGCAGACACTCTTGGGAGCCACAATTTCCTTGCTATATGACCTTGGGCAAGATTCTTCATATTCTCATACTTCAGTTAACTGGCAAGAGTGTTGAAGTCTTAATTAACATGGCAGAGACATGAAGGTGATTGTAGAAAATGTTTAATTCTGTCATTATTACTTTTGCACTTGGAGTAGCTCATGCATCTCTGCTGCTATTGACCACCTTCCAAAACTGTTTTAAAGAAAATATAGTGACTGTTTGAATAAGCTAGTTTATAAAGTAAGAGTTCTACTACAGCTAATCTAGTGAAGTTTACAGGATTGCTGAAAGAGGCAGTCAGGGCTCTAACGTCCTTTATGCTCAAGTGCTACCTCATGTTTACCTGACTGCTCCATGAGCTGGTAGTGCTCACTACCAGTTCTGGAAAAGGGCAGGAAAAAACGTCTTCCCCCATTAAATGAATAATTCTATTGTAGTTATAGAGCAAGCAGATCTGTCTCCATCATGCCAGACAAGCTCTGCAGACAGAGGAGCAGCAGGAGCATTTTTGTGGGGAGGTGGGGTGAGAGAGGAAATTCAACCAGGTAGCAATGAGCTCCCCTTGTCCCATCTCAGACTTATGCATGAAACAGGTATTACCACAAATTATTAACACTTCAGATAAAGGAGCACAGTGCCAGTAGATTCTTTCTCAGAAACAAGAGTAACCTTAAGAACTTGTGTAGCCTTAAGGATCAGGTATAGTTTTAAAAACTAGCCCATGTATGCCTGCTTTGCATCCTGTTATCCTGGGAGTCTATCTCATGCTTTCTTGTGCTTATTTCTTTCAGAGATCTTTCCACAGAGACAAGCAGCTGATAAAGACACTGGACGAGTTGCACAGGAAAATGTAAGACTAAATTTAAAGTCCCCAGTAAATATTTAGACCATTCCTTCATAATCATACCACAGCATCAAGACAGCTTGCACTTTAACTACAGCTGATGAGGAGCAAAGGAGAAGTGAGAAATTCATGTTTTGCTCAATTTTCAATTGTCCATTTTTTTCCAGTGACAATTGTTAAGGAAAAATAAATATAATGTGAAAAGTGTTGCTTTCTCTTTCAAAACAAAAAACCAGCTGGGTAGTTTTATCCTCTGATCATTATCCCATTCAATCCTGGTGAATCATTTTCCAATAAGAGGAAGAGGGGAAAGTAAAGCAAAGAGAAAGATTTATAGTTTAGTACAAAGCAAAAAAAACCCTCTATTTTCCAATTGGCCTGATGAAAGAGGAAAGCATAATTTCAAATTTTGGAATTTTTTTACTTAATCAAAGTTATTTTATTCAAACCTGGACTTCTTAATATTCTAAAGTCATCTATTACGAGAGACAAGAAGGAAAAATTGCTTCAGCAGTTGTTTTGGTCCAAGGCATATTCATGTTCTGTTATCACCTTTGTAAAGTAACAATTTCCCAGCTAAAGTGAAAAAATTCTTCATCCAAGCTTCCTCTGATTTTATTGTTCCTTGAAATTCAACTTAGCTCCTACAGCTACTGTTGAAACAGATTAATAAAATGACAGTGCACAGGCATACTAACACATGAATCCCTTCCTTCAGCTCTAAATTAAAAGAGTTATGATTGGTTATCCTGTTTTATTTGAAAATTAAAACTAGTCCCTTCTCGTGATCTGCCTTGGTTTTAGAAGAAGCCTGATGAGACTTTTCTTCTGCTTGTTCCCACCCTTTTTTGGATTCCTCTGAAGCTGGAACTTGTCATGTTTGTTATATAATAATTGAGTAATCTTCTATTTTTATCACCCTTAATCCTTATTTTTAAGGTTGAGCTACTAAGTGCAGTAAAGAAAAAAAAGCAAGCCCTCATTCCAGAGTAGACACACTGAGTTGATTAGTTGAAAGGACTTGTCAGGCAACATTGCAGGGACAATTCTATGCTTCACTTTAGAATAGTAGATATAGGAGGTATTGCCAAAATGTCAAATACTGTGCATTTGCACTCTTTGAGGGAACAGAAGGCATGTGCCCTTCAGAGATCTGGCCTGTCATCTTCAAAACTGTGTTAGAAATTAAGTTTAATTAAACCCAGAGGATAAATCAAGACATTTAGAATCCCACTTATTCTATCAGGAATCCCTTGGAAGGGTGGATGGTAACAAACGTACCCTGAAATTAAGCGCTTTTGCCTTTTAGCAGAATGAAAGAGATGGTTCTTGACCTATATTAATAAGAGTGGAACTTCAGTTTCAACAACAAAAATAGTATGTTATTCAATTATGTGTGCAATGGTTCAGATATACAGGAAGCTGATCAGATGCCATCCAGTAAATGTTAAGGATGTATCTGCTTTATTTCTGGTGTGATTTCTTTCCATGCTGTGCATCCACCTCAGCCCAGACGGTTCTCTACCACCTGTTAGCTGCTTTAAAGTCCTTGCGCTGAACTGGGGAAAACCAGAAGCAGAGCTAATCAGTGTGGTCCTTACTTGCGAGAAGTACCATAAGATTACTGTTCCCATAGGTACTAGCAGAGGCATTTCTCATAGAAAAATGGAACAGGCTGTTGGTCTGTTTCTACAGCAGATTCTCAGCAGGAATATATCAACTAGTCAACTGGTGACCTGTCTGTATGCCTTTTCCTACTGTTGTCACGATCTTTTCTGAGTGCTAATGGCACAGGTTTCTGGAAACTGAGACATTTCTGAGATAGAAATCATTTGGGACAGAATAGAAGATGGAGCTGTTACCCTTAATGAATAAAGCAAGTGGCCATAAATACAGTGACCTTGAACTCCAGTTCATTTGTGTATGAACTATAGAAGTTTTAGGCATAAGTGTAATTTTTTCCCCTTTTCCCTTGTTTTAAATTATGCAAGCTGTAAACTTCCAGTGGTAAATCAAAGTAAAAAAACTCGGAAACACAAAAACAACACTCAGCATATTAGTCTGCACTTTGTACTAGAGCACGGGTAAATTTTTAAAAATATGGGTGATGATTCTAAATTTAATCACAGTATCATAGAATCATAGAATCATAGAACAACCAGGTTGGAAGGGACCCATCGGATCCTCTAGTCCAACCATTCCTATCAAACACTAAACCAAGTCCCTCAAGACCTCATCCACCCGTGCCTTAAACACCTCCAGGGAAGGTGACTCAACCACCTCTCTGGGTAGCCTATTACAATCCTAACATGAAGCAGGACAAATACTGGGAGTCTTTGCTTGTACAGGGATGAGCCCCATGTTGCTCTGGTAAATTATTCTTTGCACTCCAGCTGATCAGGAACAACAGCATTAACCATGTCTGTGCTTCCAGCTTCATTGCCCCTTCCATCAATGAGGCGGCCCAATGACTCATCAGTATCATACAATAAGAAGCCAGTTTACATGTAATGTGCACAGAGTGACAAAGATAACCCAGGAACAGCCTCATCCTCTCTGCAGCAGGGACAGAAGGACAGCTGGAGGCAGTAGCTTCAGTGGGTGCCCCAAGCTTTGCATCACTCACTCCTTTTGGCACCCATATGATTTTCAGTAGGTCCATGGGCAGCCGAGGGAACCCACACAGAGAAGTGTCTAAAGACACCTGAATTTCACTAAGATACTTACTGTGGATAAAACAATTCACAGGGCTGCAGTACTTAATGCATCTAGCAAACACATGTCTTTATATAAAATGTGAGAGTGTTTTAATGCAATTTTAGATTCAGATTTTATTTATAAGTTAACTGGAGTGCTGTGATTGCAATCAGAAGGGCTTCTACGTTTTTAAGCAGGCACATTTTGGAAAAAAAGTCAACATTCATTTATTCATAGTCTCAGCTACTATGACCCAGAATGACTCATGTTTACAAGTATCTGCATGATTCTCTTGGTCACCGATGAGCTTTCATGCAGCTTTTGAAAGGTTCCTCAATTTCCAAATTTTATCCCAAGATTAAATAATTCACAAAGTCACCTATAACTTCAGACACTAACACTCTAAATCGAGTCAATGCCATTGACATTATAAAAATACTTTCTTGGACTCATATTATGAAAAAGCATAAGTCACAGTTTTACAGCCTTTGCCCACCCAGGATGGGTCAAAACTTCCTTTTATTTTTAAAAGCCTATTAATTATTCATATTAATGTACTAAGCATTCATTTGTTGTATCAGACTTCAAAATCAGGGTAAATCTAGCAGATGCTCAGATAAACATCTGTAGCTCCTGTCAAAATAATAAAAACAAAATTTATTTTCTTGGAAGGTCAGTCTAAATGTCATCTTCCGCCTGCTTTATTCTCAAGATAGGATTTCTTTAGAGAAATGATTCATGTGAAACCGCTTAGTGTCATAAATTCTAAGTCCCAAAGCTACCAAGAGCGTCTCTGGGCTGAATGTCATACCTGGCTCTAATGCAGATTTTCTTATTTGTCTCATGCTTTAGAAAGAGCTCTGCAATTTTTATCTTTATATTTAATATTAAAACAAACAAATAAACCCTCTATCAATATTTTCAAAAAATTAGGGAAAATGCTCCTTTGAAAAAAAAAACCAGTTATATTATGCTCTTCTTAAAAATATTGTGTTTCTAGAAAATAATGTGCAAAAAGAACAGCTTGGGTAAAGCTATTTATACAAAAATTATTTTATTCCTACAGCACAACAGTTTATGCTAGTCATAAAACTAAAGCAATTTACTTCTCAGCTGCAGACATCTAACCCTGGTTATCAAGTCTACCATCACCCTGCAGCAGGCAGGTAGAAACAACCTCAGAAACAACACTTTTTTATTGTACATCCAGACTTTCAAGATTTCAAGGCAAGAATTCCTGTGGTCTCAGCATCACATCTACATTGCACTCTGCTGCTGAATGCACAAAAAACAAGTTAGCTTGCCTACAAGTAGTCTGGTAACTCAAAGCTTGACATGGGCTAATTTCTCCTGCTAAGAATCTGAATACCGCCTGGGAAACAGAACAAGCTATGTTAGTTCAAATCTTTTATCTAAATTACATTCGATGTTTTGAGAATCCAGACAACCAGAGTAGGTCTAGACGAGTGAACCTTTACATAGGACCGGCACAAACACCTGAATGCTGACAAGACCTTTTCACTTTCATTCTTCATTTCGCTGTTTAGTTCTCCCAACCTGACTGTGATATTAAAGCCTGTTTGATTTACAGGATGTTTTAAATGTTTTTGCATGTAAGATATTTTACAACAATTCAGATTCTACCAATGGGGCAGTATAAGAGGGCAATATTTTTCTTCTTATTTTCCTTATTTAGGTCATCAGCTTAACAGGGAAGAAGGAAGTATAGTACCAAGCCCATAAGGGACCATGACCTGATCAGAGGTTTGCAAGCATTTCTGAATTTCTTTGAAAGTTTGGAAATACTGACTGCTAGTTATTTTGTATAAAGGATAAAAGTCTTAGAAAGCCAAATTGACCAGACTGTTATTTTAGTATCATTAGTAAATGAAAGAAAGAATCCATGGATCCATTAGTAATCCTGGCATAGTTCAGTGCTGCAGCATTCCTATTGCAGTTC
Source organism: Coccyzus lansbergi (assembly GCA_033558105.1). NCBI lineage: Eukaryota > Metazoa > Chordata > Aves > Cuculiformes > Coccyzidae > Coccyzus > Coccyzus lansbergi. Next base: position 1,861,374 of record JAUMJK010000267.1, on the reverse strand, counting down.
ACAACTCCCATTCACACACTCAAACTATAAATCCAATTTCTGTCATAGCTTATAAACCAAAGTATTTCTAGCAGTTTCCTATTTCCTTTTGGAGAGAGTTTACCAAAAGGAAATAAGTTTCAAAGCCATCTTTGTCCACAGTACAGAATAAATTCTTGGGAAAAACCTTCCTAATTCATTTTGGGCAATATTTTTAAATACATGCTCTCAGCAATAGCTAACACTATGATGGTAGCAAAACTGTCAGGAATTTCTGGCATTCTGGTATGACTGAACTAAATCAGTTCCAACACAGAAAAGGATTCCAATAACTATTTACATTAAACAGTAATGCATAAATGAGGATATTTTGTGCAAATGTCTTATAAGCATAGAAATTTACAACATAAGTATTGTCAGTTGGGACAACACTTAATGAAATAAGCAGAGAAAACGGAAATAAAGATATATTCTAATACAGAGTAAGAACCAAATAGAAGCTTTTTATTGACTTCATTACTTATTTCATTGCAATCTACTAACCATGTTCTCAACTATATATCAAGAACACAGATTACAGTCAGGAGATGGAGTAAGAATTGGAACTGGATTTTAAGGCTAGATAATGGTATGCTCCCTTGTTTTGTGCCCTCTGTGTTTAAAGGTAAATATTTTTTTGCCTCTAATATCAAATAACCAAAAATTAGCCACCTGGATTAGAATGCAAACTTCACCTGCATCAGTGCTAGTGTTTATTTTGCAGAAAAAGAAAGAGACATCAAAGTGAAAAGTGATAAGAAGTACAAATCTGACTTTACAGTGGTGTGGCATAATTACTGCACACCCTTCACAACTGCCACTGTGGAAAAGAGCCAACACAAAGCATCCTCGGAGTATAATTCAGCAGTGGCTTTATACAGCTGCCCACTTCTGGCATGGTAGGTTGAGGCAGCTTACCCAAGTAGCTGGCTGAAGTTCAGTTCTATGGGCTCTAGGTGATAAGTTATCATCTACTGGTATTATTCCAGCTCAGTGGGAACAGCTTTGGCTGGAATTTCTGCTCCCCTCTTCCCACAGATGCATCCTAAATCATTATCGGATTATCTGTTCTTAATGACCAATCTGTTGACCTGAGCAGGCAGCATATAATTTGTCTGCAAATTCTGAGCCCATCTATGTGACTTGATAACAGGAACTCAGATTTTTCCAGTCTTTTCCTGATCTGTTCTATAAAAAGGATATAATGATTACAGAGAAATGGAATTTAAGACAAATAGGTTATCTTACTGCTTCTGTGAGGTACAGTCAATTTGGAGAAAGTGAAGTGTGAAGGGTTCACCTGCCATATTTATAAATGATATTTTTACCTGACATGTAAAATATAGTGCATGCTTGTAAATGGAGAAAAAAATATTTACAATTATATTAATATGGGGTGGTAATACCTAGTGGTTGGACAGCCATTTATCTTTTAAAAGTTCTTATTCTAATGGCATCTTTTAAAGGATATAGTTTCCTAAGCATATCAGAACAAGTAAATCCACATAAAATCATACAAGCAATTTGTGCCTTTTGGAGACATGGAATTGGCACTGCATCTTGACTGATCATGGTCAGGCTGTGTTGCAACTCAGAACACCATGGATTTTGACAGATTCAGCATTTGATTTGTGATATTTTCATAATATTGGCTGTACATGACCTGGGGAAACAACTTTTTTTTTAACTGTGATGCCACTAATTATTAGTAGAAATAAAAGCATTGTTGTTGATACAGTGTCAGTTTAAGTAAGCTGGATCCAAACCATGTATCTGAGATTGAAAATTAGATAGGAACTAAATAGTATAGCCAAATTCATGGAAGCACTTAGCCTCTTAAGATCCATGCTCCCCCAAATCTTTACAGAATTTCACCTCTTGTGCGCACTGCAGATCACTCTTTGAGGCCAGAAACACCAAAGACAGAGATTAGTTCTAGCATTGATTTGGAAACACTGGTTCCTTAATTCTAGCTGTAATGATTTAATGACTTTTTTTTTTGCATTTTTTTGCATTTTTGGTTTGGTTTCTGAGATGTCATAGCATATCATAGTAGTAATGCTTTCAGGGTCCTGGAAAATGAAGTTTAGCATAAAAAGTATAGCCCTATAGTAGCCGCTTTAATTAACTTGGAGAAGACAAGTCTACAAAGGCCCCCAGTGTTAAATAGCTTACCTCCCAAAGCACGTTTGCTTATACATTTTTGTTTTGATGGTGATTTATGGCTGTGTTTTTTGCACAGTAAAGTAACAGCAATACTTCCCTAGGACATATGTTATGAGACTTAAAATAAACAAGGCTGTCCACAAGCTGTATTCCACTGTGTTACTCCACAGATGTGACTTCTATAGCAAGATAAGATACATACATGACATACTTACTTAGCTACCTCACCCCTCTCAGGCTGCCACTTGTTTCCATTCTGACACTCCTTTTACTGCCTTCAAATGTGGGTGAGAATCAGCATCTGGGATAGAAAAGGATCAAGAAAAAGAAAGAGCAGGACTTTCCAAGACAAATGTAAATGTTTTAGTCAGCAATTGTAAATATTTTCCCTTTATTATTAGTTTTAAATGGATACAGCTTAAATTAGCTACTGTGTAAAATGCACAATGTACATCCCTTTTCATAGTGTACAAATTCAGATTTCGAACAGAGATACTTTATTATTATGCATTTTAAAAGTCAGTAGGAATGCATTTGACTGATCTCACACAGTCCTCTTCCTAGCTTGGGACACAGAACCTTAGCCCAGCAATACTAGCATGTAGGCACAAGTAATACTGAGAATATTCAAAATTATAAAATAAGTGAACTGATTTAATTCTGTTGCATCTTTGGATAAGCTTGCAATTACCTTTGATTAACTTCATAGAAGCATTACAATTCTGGCTAATGCTAACAAAACCATCACTGCCCTTCACGGAATGAGAACTCATCTAGCGATATTAGACAAGGTATCCTGAAAAGATGCCATCAGTAATGATGTGCAAAACCCCGTATATTTATTCATTAACACAATGTTTTGCTTCCTTACAACATTCACTAGTTATGGTATATAACATTGACTGGAATATCATACACTTCCGTGTCACAGAATCTCAGAATCACTAGGTTGAGAAAGACCTCCAGGATCACTGAGTTAAACTATTCCTATCAACCACTAAACCATATCCCTGAGCACCTCGTCCACCCATCCTTTAAACACCTCTAGGGAAGGTAAATCAACTACCTCCCTGGGCAGCCTGTTCCAGTGCCCAATGACCCTTTCTGTGAATTTTTTTTTCCTAATGTCTATCCTAAATCTCCCCTGGTGGAGCTTGAGACCATTCCCCTTTGTCCTGTTCCCTGTCACTTGGGAGAAGAGGCCAGCTCCCTCCTCTCCACAACCTCCTTTCAGGTAGTTGTAGAGAACAATAAGGTCACCCCTCAGCCTCCCCTTCTCAAGGCTCCCTTAGCTGCTCCTCATAAGGCCTGTTCTCCAGCCCCTTCACTAGCTTTGTTGCTCTTCTCTGGACTCGCTCCGGAGCCTCAACATCCTTCTTGTGCTGAGGGGCCCAGAACTGGACACAGTATACAAGGAGCAGTCTCACCAGTGCTGAGTACACAGGGAGAATAACTTCCCTGGACCTGCTGGTCACACAGTTTCTGATACAAGCCAAGATGACATTGACCTTTTTGGCCACCTGGGCACACTGCTGGCTCATGTTCAGTCGCTGTCTACCAACACCTCCAGGTCCTTCTCCTCCAGGCAGCTTTCTTCACAGAAGGATCACAGGGATAAACTGCTATAAATCAAGGGCACTGGTGAAGTGGTAAGTGGAAGAAAATCACAGCAGGTACAATAGAGTAGAGTAGTAGGTCTAAGACTAAAGAAAGCTTTCCTTGTGCAGAGAAGGGAAGAAATTATCTTCAGCACTCTGTAGACAGAAAGAGCACTGTTATTCATGCAGACTTTTTTCAGTGTTGGTAAGGCTCAATTCCAGTTCCCAAGAGATTAAGAGTCATTGCTTAGTAGAGATGGGCCTATTGAAACTCTTATTTGTAAAAGTAATGCTTCTCAACTGGAAACAGTAGAAAGAGTTAGGTAGCTAAAATACACTCAGTATAACAGAAAACAGATGTTACATGAAGTAGACGTATTTCAAGATCCAGCTGGAAGATCAGGGGACACCACCTACATTTAGCATTGCCAAGTTCATACAGTTTTGTATATTATCTTAAACGAAGCAATTATCCAGTTATCTGTGTCATGCTTAACTTTCTAAAACTTATAATTTGGTATATAAAATTAATTACAACAATAATAATGCCCTTATGTGTCCATAATATGGGGCTGAAATAGCAACAGTGAAGAAAAATACTAAAATACACTGTTCTGTGTTTTTTGTCTTGTTGCTGGACTCCCTCACTGCAAGGGAGAGAAATTCAGTGAGTGCATTCCAAGTGTCCAAGCTCCACAATCGTGGTTACTTTCAGTATATAGTTGTTAGTTCATTCTGCCTCTAGACATTGCTCTCAAATATGACTATGTATACTCTCTAAAGAGAAGCTCTCTTCTTCTTACATAAAAACTATATGAAGAGGGCTGTTTGTGTCTGGTGCCACTGATTTTAATTAGGATTTTGGTAGTGCATAGACTTCATTATTGCTTTTGTCAAAAAAAAAAAAAAAATCCCAAATATCAGTATGAACCATGATTCAGACATATACTTTCATTCAATTATTCTGAACAAATAAAAAAAATGTAGGAAGGTTGTTTATGTTTTTCCTTTTCCACCAGGCAGCTTTCCAGCCACACTTCCCCAAGCCTATAGCATTGCATGGGGTTGCTGAGATCGAAGTGCAGAACCTGGGCCTTGGCCTTGTTAAATCTCGTACAATTAATCTCGGTCCATTGATTCAAACTGTCAAGGTCCCTCTGCAGAGCCCTCCTGCCCGTGAGCAGATCGACACCCCTACCCAATTTGGTGTGATCTGCCAACTTACTGAGGAAGCACTCAATCCCCTCATCCAGCTCATTGATAAAGATATTAAACAGGACTTGCCCCCACACTGAGCCCTGGGAAACACCACTTGTGACTGGCTGCCTAGTGGATTAAACTCCATTCACCACAATTCTCTGGGCTCAGCGACCCAACCATTTTTTTTTTTACCCAGCATAGACTCCGTCTGTTTAAGCCAGGAGTTGACAGCTTCTCTAGGAGAATGCTGTGGGAAATGGTGTCTTCCATCTATAGATGTCTTTACAAATCTGAAATTAAAAGGAAAGTTGTAAACTCAATTTCTTTTACTCACCATTCATTGCAAGCCAGTAATACTTAAGAGACTATGTTTCACCTATCTCAGAGGGAAAAGAAAATTAATTTCCCCTCCCATTAGTTGCCTTTTGATCTAACTGCTGCCATTTAGGCTCTGTCCTAAGTGCAGTCACCCCTTGGATCCTCTGAAGAAAGGTGACAGCCCTGGGGGTGCTGAGGTATTTCATGCAAAACACCAACAACAACAGAAACACAACTAGCAACAGGAACTGTGGCGAGAAGAGGAGGAAATGGGAAACTCTGTCATGACTGTCCTTTGTCACACCCACGTAGTTCTTGAATAATTTCTCTAAGAACAACATCCTTCACCCACTGAGAAGAGTCTACATATCTGAAACGGTAAAATCAGCCCCCAGAAGGGGAATTCTGACTTTCAGGAGAGCATACTTCAGAACTAAAACCAGCATTCAGTCTGCATGCGGATAGTCAATACCTGCTCAGTTTTTTCTTGTTAAATTAAGCATATTAATAAGTAATTATTTGGTCCTGCACTTGGGACACAACACAACAACCCTATGCAGTGCTACAGACTAGAAGTCTGTCTACAAAGCTGCCTGGAGGAGAAGGACCTGGGGGCATTGGTTGACAGCGACTGAACATGAGCCAGCAGTGTGCCCAGGTGGCTAAGAAGGCCAATGGCCTCTTGGCTTGTATCAGAAGCAGCATGACCAGCAGGTCCAGGGAGGTTATTCTCCATTTGTACTCAGCACTGGTGAGACTGCTCCTTGAATCCTGTGTTCAGTTGTGGGCCCCTCACCACAAGAAGGATGTTGAGGCTCCGGAGCGAGTCCAGAGAAGAGCAACAAAGCTGGTGAAGGGGCTGGAGAACAGGCCCAATGAGGAACAGCTGAGAGAGCTGGGGGTGTTTAGCCTAGAGAAGAGGAGGCTGAGAGGAGACCTCATTGCTCTTTAGGACTACTTGAAAGGAGGTTGCAGAGAGGAGGGAACTGGTGTCTTCTCCCAAGTGATAGGGGACAGGACAAGAGGGAATGGCCTCAAGCTCCACCAGGGGAGATTTAGGCTGGACATTAGGAAAAAAATTTTCACAGAAAGCGTCATTGGGCATTGGAATAGGCTGCCCAGGGAGGTGGTCGATTCACCTTCCCTGGAGGTGTTTAAGGCATGGGTAGACAAGGTGCTGAGGGACATGGTTTAGTGTTTGATGGAAATGGTTGGACTTGATGATCCGATGGGTCTTTTCCAACCTGGTTATTCTACGATTCTATGATTCTATTTAAATTAAAATGTCATTCTCAGGATGCACTTTAGGCTGGGGAAATGCTCAGATAAATGAGGCTAAGAAAACTAATTGTTTTTCTTTTTGCAACATACTGGAATATTCTAAGCATTGCACCAGTGACTAACTCCACTGTAGTTAACTTAAGACCATGTCAAAAAGTGGTTTTAAATTCCGCCAAGATATTTAAAAAATGAGTGACATCCAACTGTCTATAATATTTAGCAAGAGCTCAGTTTTAACTATATTTTGTTTAAAGTATAAAATTATGATATTATTTTGATTTTAGCTCTGGATGACAATTCAGTTAGTAGAAGATTGCCAAATCCAAGCATTAAAAATACATCAATTATTCAGCTCCAAAGAATGCAATTGAAAAAAAGCAATTAAAAAAGGCAGATTTTCACATTTAAATATCTAAGCTACTTTGAACATGTTTTTGAGATATGATTTATAAAAATGAGGTACAGTCTTTTTAGGTAGTAATACATTAGAATTGGAACTTTTACATTAAGTAAAAAGATATATGTTTAATCAAATTCAAAAGCTGAAAAAATGTTAATATCAAATTCCATAGACATTTTGTGACCAACCATTTCTGCCATCACAGATAATTTAAGTCTACATATATATCTAGAGCCCACATACTTGTTCCTTTGAGGCAGAGTACTAATTACATCTGAGTCTCTCAATGTCTCACAACAAGTCTAGGAACTCTGGCTTTGTTTGCTCCATGATAATAATTTCTTCACCAGAGCATTTTTTCACATTACACAGTTATTTTGTTTTCAACCCCACAACACTGATTGAGTCAGACCTTGTTTACAGTTTATTCATCAGCTGCTGAAACCAGGGCACAGGAATAACTGTTCAGCCAAATCTGAAGAAGTACATCAGTCAGAACTGGATCCCAGGGACATTGCCTTTCATACATACACTTTATCATCAAATCAAGCATCCTTCTTGCAATAAGACGCAATAGAAAGAATCCAAAGCAAGATATGCTCTACTAACATAACATACCTGCGCATGAGTCATACATCTTAATAAACAAGATTATTTCCAACTGAAGACACAGTTATTATTGCTGTGTATAGAAATAACTGAGACAAAATTGAGGATATTTAGGGAGATTAGTGGATATCGAACAGACATTGCCTCTAGTCCTACATCCTGTACAAGTCTAGAAAGGCATGCTGTGTGCTTGGTACTTCAAATATTTCTCCCAAAACAACATGAATTCTGAAACTTGTCTGACATTGAGAAGTTCTTTGAAAGCTGTGTACAAGGAAGACCAAGTTCAGTTTTGGAGTGTTTCCATGAAATTAATGTACTCATCGGGGAGATGGAAAATACATACTCTAAATCAGGCAGTGCATTTTTATGGACTTGGATTTTCCCATATCTCAGACAATTGTTCTGATCTCCAGATTAACAGCTTTGTCCGTGGTATTATTATTTAAATGGAATTCAGACAAAGAGAAAAAACATGTTTATTGAAACTATTATTTCAGGAAAGATCCTGGTTCTGGGCAGTAAATATTTCTGACTCATTGCCTTAAAATCATAGAATCATATAACAGATGAGGCTGGAAGGGACCTTAAAAATCATCTAGTTCCAACCTCCCTGCCATGGGTAGGGACATCCCACTAGATCAGGCTGCCCAAGGCCCCATCCAACCACATCTTGAACATTTCCAGGGAGAGGGCATCCACAGCTTCCCTGGACAACCTGTTCCATTGTCTCACCATCCTCATAGTGAGGATTTCTTCCTAATGTATAGTCTAAATCTTCCCCCCTCCAATTTAAAGTCATTCCCCCTCGTCTTATTGCTACATGACATTGAAAAAAGTCCCTCCCCAGCTTTCTTGTAGGCCCCCTTTATGTACTTGAAGGCCACTATAAGGTCTCCCTGGAGTCTTCTCTTCTCTAGCCTGAACAAGCCTATCTCTCTCAGACTGCCCTCAGAGCAGAGGGGCTCCAGACCATTGATCATTTTGTGGTCCTCCTCTGGACCAGTTCCATATATTTTTTATGTTGGACACAGTACTCCAGGTGGGGTCTCACAAGAGAGGAATAGAGGGGCAGAATCACCTCCCTCAACCTGCTGGCCACGCTTCTTTTGGTGCAGCTCAGGATATGGTTGGCCTTCTGGGCTGTAAGTGCACATTGCCAGCTCATGTCAAGCTTCTCATCAACCAGAACCCCCAAGTCCTTCTCTGCAAGGCAACTCTCAACCATGACATCTCCCATCCAATACTGAAACCATGAATTGCCCCGACCCAGGTGTGGCACCTTGCACTTGGCATTGTTGAACCTCATGAGATTCTCACAGCCCCACTTCTCCAGCCTGTCCAGGTCCCTCTGGCTGGTATCCCATCCTTCCAGTGTGGTAACTACACCATTCAAATTGGTGGGATCTGCAAACTTGCTAATGGTGCACTCAATCTCACTGTCTGTATCGTCAATGAAAGTATTAAAAAGCACTTGTCCCAGTACAGACCTTGGAGGGACACTACTTGTCATGAATCTCCATGTGGACATGAAGCTGTTGACCACTACTTTCTGAATGTGACCATTCAATCTACTCCTTACCTACCAAACAGTCCACTCATTAAATCCATATCGCTCCAATTTAGAGAGAAGATGTTGTAGGGGACTGTGTCAATGGTTTTACAGAAGTCAAGATAGATTCCATCAATCCTCTTTCATTACCTTTACCCTCAAAAATGAGAAAAAAAGATCTCAAGAGACGTTACCCCATTCTTTAGCAACGGCAAGATACTAAATTCTCGAGATGACAAGGGAAAATGGCTGTTCTGAGAGTGCCACTCAAGCAGATACTGAAGTTTAAGTTAAATAATTCTAACATTAACAATAACATCAGTCAGAGATATCCGGAAGGGTTTGATTCCATCTTCACTTGATTTTTTAATGCAGTGATTTTTCTGAAGATCAAACTTGAAAGCAATACTTCAAAGGCAAAAGTAACAAAACTAATTTCATTTAAACAGTCACTTTTCAAGAGCAATCTACCAAATTTATGAATAATGGATCTCCCAAACCTCACCTACAAACTCTGAAATCCATTCACATCCACTTCAGTTACTCAAACACATGAAGGATTAAAAGTAGAGATGGCCTCAAACAGCTGTGCAATGCAGAAAGGTAGGGGAATATTGATTTACATTAGCCCCTGCTGACGCACAATCTAGTGCATGTCTGCACTATTAATGTATGTTTTCTTCAGCTCAGAGAGACTGTAGTATCACAAATCAACTGTTAGCATTGCACCTTGATGAAAAGAGTTAAGGCTGAAGAAATAATGTATTTGCAGGAAGATTTTTAGGCTTGTGTCATGCTTGATTCATACTTGAATATCCATCCTCTTATTCTAAATGACCAAGCACACCATCAAATGAGGGAGAAAAACAAAGCAACAAATTAAAAATGAATAAATGACTGCAGCAATATTTTATGTTCTAGAAACCCAAATATCAGTAGAACACCAGAGAGCCCTGAAGCATTTTCTTCTGTTCTGAAATCTTTCTTATCACTGAAATAACAAATCTAACTAGAAAAATGTGTTTTGGGGCAGTACAGGAGATAGTGATTGGGTTGCCCTGAAGAAATACAAAGAAATTCTGAATACTTACATAGGAATGTGGAGTAATTGAAATAAATGCTTTTTCTTTACAAAACAGATAGCCTATTGATAAGGAAATGTGTCTAGATTACTCTTGACTGATGAGCCAATAAAGAAATTAAAGGAAGAGCATAAAAGTTCTGAATTTTAAAGAGAAAGGAATACAGCACTTTTAGCTAGTGAAAACGCATGAGTTCCTAAAATCCTGGAATCCTCTGGAAAACAGAAGATAAATCAATAATAATAATATAATCCAATGAGCCATTAAGTCTAATATTAGAAAAAAAATAGGGCAATTATATAAGGAAATTTAAATCTAAGACATCTTGCTACAGTCAGCAGCAGTTTCTATGGGGTGAAAGTTTTGTTCAAATAAAATCAAATAGTAGAATGCTATCATTCAAACCACAGATAAGTGGCCTACCCTTAGCAAAGACCATGGTTATATAAAAAAAAAAAAAAAAAGAGAAATGCAGCACAAACTGAACAAGCACACTCTTGGGGAGGAACTAAGAAAAGAAAAGTTAACCCAGAGGAAAGAGAACAACCTCACAAAATCACTAAGTTGGAAAAGACCTCCAGGATCATCCAGTCCAATCATTCCTATCAAATACTAAACCATTCCCCTCAGCAACCCATCCAGCCATCGTTTAAATACCTCCAGGGAAGATGCCTCAACAACCTCCCTGGGCAGCCTGTTCTAGTGCCCAATGACTCTTTCTGTGAAAATTTTTTTCTGATGCCCAACCTGAACCTCTCCTGGTGCAACTTGAGACCATTCCCTCTTGTCCTGTCCCCTGTCACTCGGGAGAAAAGGTCAGCTCCCTCCTCTCTCTCTCTAGAACCTCCTTTCAGGTAGTGGTAGAGAGCAGTAAGGTCTCACCTCAGCCTCCTCTTCTCCAGGCTAAACAGCCCCAGTTCCCTCAGATGGTCCTCTTCATAAGACTTGTTCTCCAGCCCCTTCACCAGCTTTGTTGCTCTTCTCTGGACTCACTCCAGAGCCTCAACATCCTTCTTGTGGGGAGGGGCCCAGAATTGAACACAGGATTCAAGGAGCGGTCTCACCAGTGCTGAGTACAGAGGGAGAATAACCTCCCTGGACCTGCTGGTCACACTGTTTGTGACACAAGCCAAGATGCCATTGGCCTTCTTGGCCACCTGGGCACACTACTGGATCATGTTCAGACAGATGACTGAACTTGACATAGATCTTCACAAACGATGCCTTTACACACATGTGCGCATTGCTCTCAGCAAAATTCACAGGACAACTCTCCTTTTAATATTCCGTTATGTTTGGAAAAATACAGTATTCTGTCAACTATCCCAATTTAGATATGTAACTCAGGAGAGTAAATTTATTCAAGGCAATTGAAGTACACAGGAACAAGTGTTAAAAACAAATACAAAACAAGGAATGCTTATCCACGGCTGATCTCATCTGAGACAGAAAAAGCACTACTACTAATAGTTAATATCCTCAAGAGTGCAATTCACCTGCTTCAAAAAATCAGTAGCACTCAAATTCTTCCTGCATCTCAAATGCCTCCTGCATTCCTTCTGGGCTGCAGAGTGAGGTACAAGGCATGGTATGCAGCAAAAATAGACATACTGCCCGATTTCATGAAAGCTGAATCTCCAAGTGAGGATTTAACAGTGTTCAACACTGAAGGAAGGAATAAATCTTTATGTTAAGGGAATGAATCAACCTGAGCAATAATAAGAATTGGGTTCCCCAGGGCTCAGTGCTGGGTCCAGCCCTGTTCAATGTCTTCATCAACGACCTGGATGAAGGCATTGAGGGTACCCTTAGCAAGTTTGCAGGTGACACAAAGCTGTGTGGAAGTGTCTATCTGCTGGAAGGTAGGGAGGCTCTGCAAAGGGATCTGGACAGGCTGGACCACTGGGCAGAGTCCAATGGCATGAGGTTTAACACGGCCAAATGCCGGGTCCTGCACTTGGGGCACAACAACCCTATGCAGAGCTACAGACTGGGAGAAGCCTGGCTGGAAAACTGCCAGGAGGAGAGGGACCTGGGGGTGTTGGTTGATAGCCGACTGAACATGAGCCAGCAGTGTGCCCAGGTGGCCAAGAATGTGATTGTAACACGAGTTCAGTTTGTTTACCAGTTGAAACAAGGAACAAATCAAGTATTGAAAGGACAGTCCCACAGCAGGAACAAAGGACAGGCCTAAGCTCACCAAGAGGACACAATGAGGACAGAGATAAGATAAAGACCATCAGAGGCTTTGGAAGATGCAAAGAAACTGTGATGTCCATACAAGAAGGGGTATGCTAATTAGTTCTCAGAAAAACAATGGTCACATAACATGTTTCCAGGAATCTATATGAATATGTATGTTTAACCAGTATAAAAGTCATGTAATCAGTCTCAATAGTTGGACATATTAGATGGATTACCCCATGTGTACCCCAGCACTGTTTATAAAAAGGATACCGGCTTAATAATCAAATTGGTATTCATTTTGGCTTTTCATGGCATCAACACTTAACACATTTCTATGCTTTCTGTGAAGCTGCCTTCTGGGAACAACAGCATAGAGCAGAGATTCTCCACACTACATCCCTGTTTAAGAGCTCCATTTCTAGTGTGGTCCTGGATGAGGGACAGTCTTATTGACAGACTGATTCCTCACAGAATGTGAAACTTGGTCTGAAAATAGAACACGGGAGTCAATCACACTGGTACTAATAGAGAAAATTCCATCTATACCCCTAATCACATCATGACAGTCGGGGCTGATTAAGAAAAAATAAAAGGGTTAAAGGGGACACATATTATATCCAATGGAGGAAAATGCTACAGAAATAGTTGTCCTCTTCAACTAAATTATTTATCTGAAAAACACCAAGCAACAGCTCAGGGATTTTTCTATCACATTGTTTCAGTGTGCGTTTTGTCTATTATTTCTAAGAATTAAAGCCTGCTCTTTCCTGCATGCCAATACTAGCGAATAAGATATGCATCTAGATGACTCAGCTCTTTCTATATCTATTGACAATGGGGATTCAACACTGCAGACATCCTGATTCCTCTTTCTCTCTCTCATCTTCTAAAGACAGCTTGTGAACTAATTGATACCAGCTCTAGGAAGCAGAGACCAAAACCTTCTGGTTTCATTGTGTTGTTTGTGCATTCATTCACAGGAAATGCCTCATGATACCATGAAGACATCTGTAAAAGCTTTAAGAGTAAAATGGAAAAGTGCACTTTAAATTGATTGTTTAGGAGGAATATCATTAATTCTGACCTGAGAATGCCTTAAATGAGGCAAAACAAGATTTCCCATCCAGTGCTGTGTATGGGAAATCATAGAATCATCAAATCACTAGTTTGAAAAAAGACCTTTGATATTTTCGAGTCCAGCCATACCTGACCACTACTAAACCATATCACTGAGTATATCATCCACCCCTCTTTTAGGGAAGCTGACTCAATCACCTATTCCTGGCCTGCCTATTTCAGTGCCCAATAACCCTTTCCATGAAGAAATTTCTCCAGATGTTTAATCTGAACCTCCCTTGGTTCAATTTGAGGTCATTTCCACTCATCCTGTAATCTATCACTTGGGAGAAGAGACCCACACCTACAAACTCCTTTCAAGTAGTTGTAGACAGTGATAAGGTCTCCCTTCAGCTTTCTTCTCTCTAGGCTAAAGAGAAAATCATCTATGAACCATCAGCGCTAGGGGGGGGGCTCTTTATCAGGGATTACAGTAACAAGAGTAACAGCTTTAAGCTGAAAGAAGGTAGATTTAGATTAGATATTAAGAAGATTAGATCAGATATGATCATGAGATCATAGGGTTTTCTCTTCTAGGTGAAGTAAAGAGGGTGCTTAGCAGGACAGTAGCATTAAATTTCCAGAGGGCAGACTTTGAACTCTTCAGAAGGCTGGTTGGCAGAGTCTCCTGGGACACAGTACTTAAGGGCAAGGGAGCCCATGAGGGCTGGGAGCTCTTCAAAATGGAGATTCTAGCAGCTCAGGAGAAAGCCATCCCCAATTTCCAGAAAAAGAGCCAGAAGGGGAAAAAAACAGCTTGGTTTTACAGTGAGATCTTGAGTAATATCAAGAAGAAAATTGTTTATGGGCTCTGGAAGAGGGGACAGGACTCTTGGAGGGACTAGAGGAGAGAAGTGAGATTGTGTAGAGAAAAAATCAGAATGGCTAAGGCTCAACTAGAAATCAGATGGGCCAGGTCTGTGAAAGATAACAAAAAATCTTTCTATAAATATATAAATAATAAAAGGAGGACTAGGGAGATCATACAGTCCCTATTAGACACAGAAGGAACAACAGTGACAGGAGATGAGGAAAAGGCTGAGGTTCTTAATGCTTTCTTTGCCTCAGTCTTTAATAGTAAAGAAAGTTGTTCCCTCTGTGTACAAACCTAGGAGCTAGAGGAGCAAAATGAGGCATGGTGCAAGAGGAGATCAGAACCTTGCTTGCCCAACTAGACACCCACAAGTCTATAGGGCCAGATGAGATTCACCCTAGGGTATTGAAGGAGCTGACAGATGTATTGGCCAAATCCCTTTCCATCATCTTCCAACAGTCCTGGAAGACTGGGGAAGTTCCACTGGACTGGAGGCTGCCTGATGTTGTGTCCATCTACAAGAAGCATCGCAGGGAGGATCCAGGGAACTACAGACCTCTCTGTCTGACCTCAGTGCCAGGGAAAGTCATGGAACAGGTGATCTTGAGTGCTATCATGAAGCACATGAAAGAGAACTGGGTGATCAGGCCCAGTCAACATGGGTTCACAAAAGGCAGGTCTTGCCAAACTAACCTGATTGCCTTCTATGACAAAGTGATTCGTCTGCTGGATGAGGGAAAGGCTGTGGATATGGTCTTTCTGGACTTCAGTAAAGCCTTTGACGTGGTTTCTCACAGCATTCTGCTATGGAAACTGTCAGCCTCTGGCCTGGAACAGGCGCATACTCTCCTGGGTGGAAAACTGTTTGCATGGCCGGGCCCAGAGAGTGGTGGGAAATGGAGTTAAATCCAGCTGGAGGCCAGTGACAAGTGGGGTTCCCCAGGGCTCAGGTTGGACCACTGGGCTGAGTTCAATGGCATGAGGTTTAACATGGCCAAATGCCAGGTCCTGCACCTGGGGCATAACAACCCTATGCAGAGCTACAGACTAGGAGAAGTCTGTCTACAAAGCTGCCTGGAGGAGAGGGACCTGGGGGTGTTGGTTGACAGAGACTGAACATGAGCCAGCAGTGTGCCCATGTGGCCAAGGAGGCCAATGACATCTTGGCTTGTATCAGAAGCAGCATGACCAGCAGGTCCAGGGAGGTTATTCTCCATGTGTACTCAGCACTGGTGAGACCACTCCTTGAATACTGTGTTCTGCTGTTACCCAAGATAACCAATAAAGAGATTTCTGCATCAACAGTGATCAGTTTACTGGTCATATTTATACCAGATTTATGCCAATCAAAGAAGGAAATATGGCTCATATTTCAAAGCAATATTCACAATCCCCACATTGGAACTGGTTCTGACCCTTTTTTCATAGATGCATCTCCCACTGTAGTTGATGGAAACTTTATCTGTGTGACTGTACCAATGCAATCAACTACAAAATGAAACTTCCAACCCAAGATTTCATTGCACTATTTTGGCAGTGCTTAGTTGAGAGACTGTTGTACTCCTAGACATTCTGTGTATTTGAACAGACCTATTAAAGAAAACAAAATGGATATAACAGTAAGTCCCATGATAAACTCTATTTCAGTAGCAAGAAGCAGTTCATACAGGTTCTTTGTGTTCTACTAATCTAGAACATTAGTGGGCAAATCAAATTAAGGCAAACTGAGTCCTCAGATGAACAAGTAAGAACTGAATTTCACTATGTTCCCATCAAATCTCTGTATCTGGATGTAGATCTCCAGAAAGATTCTTTACATCATAATAAACATGAGAAGAGGTATGAAAGATTTGGCCCTGGATGAGTCACATATCTTTGATGAATAATTTAATCTGGCCTCTTGTATGCAGAAGCAGGATTCATTTTAGGTTCTTTTTCAGTTGTCCCCAAAGAAAGCACAACATAGGATCAAAATTTATTTTTAGATTACCAGCAATAAGAATGTTTTAGTTATGGCCATTCTCAGCAGAAAAAAGCTTATTTTGGAGGCTTGAATGTCTTCTATTAGACCTCTCAGCAGATTTTATTTCCACACTTGTAGAGATGCATATTCTATCATAGACAGAGAGCTCCTCAGATACAGTTCCAGAGTCCTACAGCTCCCTGTGCTTTCCCTACTGATTTGAGAGAAGGAAATTCCCCCCGTGACCCAAGCATTTGTCCTAAACTCAGGTACAACAATTAGGATTGATACGTTTGTATCTCCACCTCCCTTGACACTCCCCAAGTTCCTGTATTCAAGCCAGAACACTGAATAGCTAGGACCAAGAAGACCCTGCCTAGGTCCAAGGTATCAGCCACATCAGTAGTGACAAGGTAGCTCTTTTCTTTAAGATACAAGAGACAGAACATCAGCTATGGGAACTAGGGACCTAAGCAGATTTGAACTGGTTAACAAAGTTCATGTTTGAAAAGACACTGTACTGGGACTAGGACTGACCTGAGGATCAACATTCTCCATTCTGCACCACAAAGTTTGGAATGCAAGATGCCTCAGACTGCCAGCAGTGGGAATCACTTGTGTAGTCACCAGTCAAGCATGATTTTAATGACAATGCTGCTTCCCTTTCATAATATTGTGTAGGACAAGGCAGTATTATAGCACTTCACCAAAGTACTGCACTGCAGATAAATTTTGTCCCAGTTTAACATTGTGATAGCTATCTGATTTTCCAAAACCATAACTTTCTGAATTGTCAAACTATGAAATTTTGCAATCAAGAGATTAACAATTTATGACTGCATTTCCAGAAATAATAAAATTAATGAAAGCAAAATGAAGCATTTAATTTCTTTTCACAGAAGGGACAGGAGGCTGAGTTTGGCTTTGCTTTTGTTTTGTTTGGGTTTTTTTCCTAATGGTTATGCAGGGCAAAAACTTCAGTTAGATGGAAAAAAATCATTGAAATGTCTGGATTATCTGAAAGTCAGGATTGTAAACATCAGCATACTCATTTATTTCCAGTCATTTTCTTCCAAAGGTTTTTAGTAGATCGATCCACTGGGGCGGGGCAGGGGGGGTGGTGGTGCGAAGAAAGAAAGAAAAAAAAGAAAAAAGGAAAAAGAGAAAAAAAAGCAGTTATTTTTCCCCTCAGCCTGGTACAAAATAAATTAGTTAACTTTACAATGCTGTGCATGGAATTTAAAACGCTACTGAGGCAGCAGGTACCTACAAATGAACCAGATGTTGTCAGATCATGAAGATGCTTGCGCAATACACTTTTGCATGGTTCTCACTTAAGTGTTAACAGTTGGACAGAACATCTGGTGCTGGGAATTCATCACCTATTTTTCATCAACATGCTTTCTAGCAGACTGGTCTAGAGGTGACTGCGAATGCTGATCAGTTTTCCCTAGATTCCAGGAAAATCACAACATGTATGTGGAATATAAAGATGGAAGAGAAATAAAGTAGGACCATGAACAACTTAAAAAGAAAATAAACAAAAGAGGGATTGTTAGGTGCTGGGAAGAACCAGGTAAAAACATAAATCAATACCATGTATTTTAACATCAGAACCCCTGAACTGATATAACAATATGCAAACTCACAGTATTAGTTGCATTTAACAAATTAAAGCTCCACAAGCAGCAGTGCAGAAACATCTACATTATAGCAGACTTGGGATATGGATGTATTTTACCTCTGCAAAACCTTTACTACTGCAGTCTATTCTGTCAGCCTTGCAATCAGCTTGCAAAAAGGTCAGCACAACTTGCACCTCTACAAAATATGGATAAGTAAGGTTTTTGCCTAGGAACAGAAATGTTGACACAGACCCCTGAGTCAAAACCATAATTCCCAAACAGAAATTCTGGCCTTGCTGTCCCTTATTTAGTTATATGGCTTTGCACAAAACCAAATTCCCTGCAGATATTTACAACTTCCCCTTCATCCTCTTCCCTTTCCTATTTTCTTCTCTACCACAGTTCAACAGATGTACAGATTTTTCATAAAGCTACAGTCTAGAAACAGGGTTTTTTTTCTTACCTATTGTTGCTTATTTAGCCACAGAACTATGGCTTCTAACTGTTTTATCACTTCTACATCTCAATCCCTTTTACCCTTTTACTGCAGAAAACTTACAGAATGTAGAGGCTCTAATAGTTACTTACCCCTGAAATAGAATAGTTCCTGAAAGCCAGCTGCCTACAAACCATTGCTTCAACCTGTGCCATATTTTCAAAAAGCAACTTCAACAGATAAAATTGTGGATACTTGAGATAGGACTGACTTTCAAATTATTAACTGTGCTAAAACAGAGGTCCAGTTTTGCATGACCCAAACTTCCTGCTTGCATTTTAGAGTAGTCATAATCCCATTTTTTGATAACTTCATGTTCCTGGATCATAAATTTGATTTAGAGCAGTTCTGCTCTGAACACCTCACTTCCCACATTTTTTTTTTCTGAATGTCTTTGCCAAGAGTTTACCTAGGAGTTTGCCACTTCCTTTTAGCATTTCAAAAATGACATATTTTTGAATATGAATTCCTTGTGCTTCCAAATCTGGTGATTGTTCAATGCAGGAAAAAGATTTTCTTTGGACATGTGTGATGCTTTCTGCTAATCTGTCTCGCATTTATTCCAGTGCCTGAAAGGGGCTACAAGAAAGATGGGGAGGGACTGTTCACAAAGGGTCATAATGATAGGATGAGGGCAATGGGTATAAACTGGAGAGGGGTAGATTTACACTAGACATATGGAAGAATTTCTTCACCATGATAGTGATGAGGCAGCAGAACAAGTTGCCCAGGGAAGTTGTGGATGCTCCATCCCTGGAGGGGTTCAAGGCCAGGTTGGATGGGAGTTTGGGAGGCCTGATCTACTGGGAGGTGTCCCTGTCCATGGCAGGAGGGCTGGAACTATATGATGTTTAAGGTCCCTTCCAACCCAAACCATTCTATGATTCTATGATTTATTACAATTTTTTTATAAACAGACTTTTTTGCACTAACAGCACTGGAACTGCTTTCTTTAATTCTCTTAATTTGTTACATTATTAGTTCAATAATATTGTAAGACAGGATAGAATTTTCTGGGCAATCTGTGCCAGTGCTTGGTCACCCTCGCATAAAAATTGGCTTCCTGATGTTCAGTTTTTGCTTATAACTCTTTGTCTAGTCACTGGGCACCACCAAAAAGATCCTGTCTTTTTTCTTTATTCCCTTTCTTCAGGTATTTGTAGACATTGATATGATCCCCCTGAGCCTTCTCTAGATCAAACAGTCCCATCTCTGTCAATCTTTTCTCACAGGAGAGATGATCCAGTCCTTTAATCAACTTCTTGGCCCTTTACTGAACTCTCTCTAGTATGGCCACATCTCTCTTGTACTAAGGAACCCAGAAGTGGACACAATACTTGAGCTGTGGCCTCACCAGTGCTGAGTAAAGGTTAAGTATCACATACCTCGACCTTCTGGCAATACTTAATATAATGCAACCCAGGATACTATTAGCCTTCTTTCCACAAGGGTACATTGTTGGCTGTTGTCCTTCGTACTCTTTAGATTTCAAGTCCAGTTGAACATTCATACATTGTTTAATTTTCAGTTTAGCTTTACAGCCCTTGGTATGCCTGTAGCACATATCTCCACAGGTTCTCCATCAGCTCAGAGACAGCTGATTCTGTCCTCAATATTTAGCTTTTAGAATGCTTTGGCTAGTTGACTTTCTACTGCATTTCTAGGTCATGCACCATTTCTAGACATATCTGCATTATGAGAGCAAATTCTGTTTTATTAGAGTTGGGTGACTTGGCTTGGCCATCAAGATATAACTTTATACTTAGCTACTTATTTGTGCAACTGTGATGAACTAAGAAAATAAGCTATCTTTATATATTTTTATAGTAGCTGGGACATCCTGACCCCTGACCAAATGGCCCTCTCTAAGTTTTCTTACTATTACAGAAAAGACTTTTGTAACCATGTTTTTCAACCTGCCTAGACATTTTGCATTTATTCTTCTAATAAAGTATTAAACTAAAGTCTTTTTTTCCTTCTCTTTATGGCAATAAAAATATAATGGTCCTTGTATCGTATATACTTCTTCCATTATTTGTTCCACATTATTATAGCTGGGTACTACCTCACAGCATATGTTCTTGCAATGTACTTTATTTCTAGCACCTTCCTGGTTACCCTCCTTGACCAGAAAGGAAAGCTAAATTGTCTTCTTTTAAATCATGTAGAATAAGAAATTGTGAACAAGCTAGGTGACAATGTGTATTCAATAGTACTGATAGTTTATATGCATCTGAACCTGTTTGAACTCTAAGGATGAAGACAAAGGCAGTCTCCTGGCTTATAGTAGCACCTTTCCAACAGCCTTTTACCATGTTCTCCATACTTCTAAATTTGGATTGTATCTCCTCCAGGACAACCGTTTACATGTCTGCTATATAAAGTCACTTAAATTTCCACATGGCAACCCAGAAGGGATGTGGATCAACTGAAGAAAGTTCAGGGAAGAGAGTTAGTTAAAATGGAACCAACACTTACTAGAAGAAAGAAAAACGTTGAGTTGCTTTCTTTAGAAAGGAGAAACTAGGGAAATGTGTGTTGACTTAACATAAAATAATAAATAATAAAGAGAATAAATTCCTCTCTATGCCAACCATCAGCAAAGCCAGTATTAATACTTTAAATTACAGAAGCAGAGATTTTGTTCACCATTGGAAAAGAAAAGCTTCCTAGCAATAAGGAAAATGCCACATAGAAATAAGTTGTCAATCAAAGTTGATGGAATCTCAACCACAGAGAATTTTAAGGATTTTAAGGATTTGTTGGATATGCATCTTTCAGAAATTCAAACAATTTCATGTACATTTACTTCATATATACTTACATACATACCTTTTCTTCATCTGTGCTCCTTTGCAACCCTTTGCAAAAAAGTCATGCATTTTTCTAAGGTTCTGAATTGCAGTTGCAGCCTCTCTAATAAATGCAATTTTTTTTTTTATTCTCTAGACATCCCCATTGATTGAGTAGAAAAAGATAGCTATGGAGTTGCAACTAATGACTCTATTCTGCTACAAAGATACCAGATCTAAGAGAGGTTGTTGTGATAAGCGGATTTTAGCACTCTTAAATAGTGTCAAGCCACAGAATTTGATTGTGCCCATTTTATTTCTTATGCTTATCTTACTTGCCAGATTTTTTGCTGCACGAGGTTCAGATATATCTCTACTGGAAGTCTTCTGAGGGGGAATACTGACAGAAAATTAAATAACTGTTTATGGACTTTTCTGATAAGAAAATCCCAAGCTGCCAACATCCATCTGAATTAGTTCTTGGAAAAGAGCAAGGCTGCAATATTATTTTTAACTAGTTCACTCTGTGACTTATTTCATTAACATAACGGTTTGCTCTAGACCTTTGAATGATGACTGTAGAGTACAATCGGCCACCAGCTCTATCAACATAAGTCATACTTTTTTTTTTTGCTGAAGAAAAGAAGAATGCTACATCACAGAGGAGTAGTATTCTGCAGTACCTTACATAGCTTATTAAAATGTTTCAGTCCATATACAACTTAAAAATTGTTCCAATGCTCAGCCTCTCTCTTTGACACTGGAAGTGATCTGCATTTCTCTGCTCTGCCTGGTATAGTGGAAAAACAGTGGAAGTTTACCTATTTAAACTCCAGTTTCTTCACAAGCCTGAGAAGATATGTGAAACCTAGAAGAATTAAAGTTATTGAAAATGTAAGAAGAGGGTGATAATACAATTTTTCAACACTAAACTGCAAACTTAAAAGAAATATTTAAGTATCCTCTATAAGTATCCACAAGATACCTAGCTGAAAGTACAGAATGTGAAATGCAAGTAATTTAAGACTTATTGTAGATTCTGCTTCTAGAAAATGCACCAATTAGTCAAGGATTGATTTTCCAGAGCAAGCAACTCTACAGAAGATGTTCTCTGAATGATCAATATATTGCTTACTCAGTAGAGTGACGAAACTTGCCTGTCTTACAGAACATTATTGGTTCATCTGGAAACACATCTTTCCAGTTCTTTAATATGGAGAAGGAACATGAGCAGGGGACATTTGTGACAGAAATGCAATCCACAGTGGCATTACCATTATTACATTATCCCTAGTGGCTGGATTATTACTTTAGATTATGCTCTTTTCTAATAGTCAACACTTCCCTTTTCCTAGCACATTTCCCTGATGTTTGACATTGTAATAATGAAATACAGTGGAAAGGTACAGTCCAGCTCCTTACTTAGTAATTCTCTCACCCTAAAAGCCACATAAATTTATGTCACCTGCCCTTAAAAAAGGAGATTGTGACCCCACTATGGGTAGTCTCTTCCTAATTTTGATTCATGAATGAATTAATTAGACTGCCTAAAAATCAACTATACCAGGTCAACTCAAAGTTCCTTGTAGCCCATAATTTTCTCTCCAACACCACACAGAAGAGACTAATAATAGGACAAACACATAATAGTACTTCTTCAGACCGCACTCTCTGGTGGTAATGAATTCTGGTTTAAGAAAACACTGAGCCAAAGTTGCTCAATGTGTTTTTGTTACATGAGCTAAAAAACACCTGCACATTGTAGATTCTATGTGGAATAAGGAAAGCCTTGTAGTGAAGAATTATATAGCCTCAGAGTTAATTCAAGATTCAGTGTTCTAATTTATATTGTAGTGAATATCACTTGAAATGCTTAAGTTTCAGATTCTATTTCCCATTTCACCTATCTCTACCACTATCACTTGCTACTATGGCTCTTAATAGATTTTAGTGTGCTCTGAATTCAGCTCATGAAAATATACAAGTCTTAACTTTTAGAAATTGCTGCTTAGAGTAAACCAAGAGTCAATTAAAAGTCTTTACAATCAGATTGCCTTTCTTCCTCTTCTTGAAAAAGTTTATATTCCTCTTCTTTTTTTCCCAAATGTTTATCTAAAACTAGTGACTTTGTTTCATGAATATTTTCAATTTCAAGTAGGCAAAATCCAATTTTGTAAAAAATTGAAATTTGAAAAATTATTGTTTCATCAAAGAAATTCTTGCAAAAATTGTAAGTGCGCTTTTTGCTTTTTTCTTTTGAAAGAAATTAATTTTAATATTTTAAAATAAATTTTCCTCTTCCGATTGAGCTTTCTTTCTGCTGTGAACAATATAGAAAGGAAAAATAAGCCGAAAGCCAATGTTGTTTGCCACATGTAAAATGACAAATATTGTTAATGAAAGACATAGACACAAATATAACAGTTGTTAAAGATAAGAAATGTTCTGTTTATTAAAACTGTGGCTCATGTGATTTTAAAATCCTTATTTAACACTGATCTAACATGCTCATTTTACAGGCATATCTCATCATACTTTTGATTTTCTTCTTTATTCTGATTTGTGTGATTCATCTCTGCCTTTTGTAAAGACTGTCTGCTTTAGATGGCTATGCTCTGCAGCAAACTAGAACCTAGGATTATCTCAGGTAGGTTAGAAGACGCAGCAGTTTAATACCTTCTGTAATTTCAGTATAAAGATTCCTTCATTGTAAAAGGAGTTCTTAGATTTTGGAGCATCTCTGCCGCATACTCTGAAGGTATTAAAACTGAGTCATCCAGTTTTGCGTGTTAGCTAGTCGATAGACAATGAAAGCAACTAAGAAAATAGTAACATGGAATAGTGTCTATTTAGTCCAACTGGCCTGTTGTTAACTTGCTAGGCATATTTCCTTGATGTAAAAAAGGTTAGATACAATGAATATAAATATTCATTCATTTTCAGATATTGGCAAAGGTCTAAAGACCTTTGACTAGCGATGTACTTCAGATAGACAGTTGCATAAATCACCGTTTCACTTAGACTGCAAACAGATAAATTGGGGGAAAAAACCTTCAGTTCCCCGTTTGTAAAATTCACAAGTGAAACTCCAGAGCAAATTTTTTAATCCATTAGGTTAAGACCTGGCAATCAAGCCAAGTGATGAGGTGTTTTCGGCAGACTTATTTGAATCTTCTTTGGATGTTTTCTGTTGCTTCTTCTCCTACCATGACTCCCCTTAGATGGCTTCAGTTAACAAACTGGGATTTTAGACTTCGAGGAATGAATGATAAAAGGGAAATTAATAAGGAAATTTTAATTTTTGTGGGTTAAGAAATTCCTGGCAAATGCCGAAGAAAAAGTATACTAGGAGGTAACTTAAATACTTCTTTTCACATTGGTTAGGCAAGAGTAGAACATAAAATAAGCAAATAACTTCACATGTTACATTATTTCTTAAAAATCAAACTGAAATTGTGAAAAGGCCTTTGAATTACACAGAAACCCATGGCAATTTAAAAAACAACAGAAAGTCCCCACTGAAATCAGTGTTCTTTAAAGGCAAGTACATAAATAGTATGTTTAACTAGAGCTATAGAGAACAACTTTAGAATTTGAACCTGCTTAGCTTTCCTGTCTTGGAATACCCAAGGGCTTCATTAGCTGTAGGGTGGTATATCCAGAGGAAAAAGAAAACCACAACCTTACATTTTTAGGGCTCCAGAGAGGAAATAAAGGGCACATGCCTTTCCAAAGCTTCAGTAAAGCTATTTTGATTAGAGGAAGGTTTCTTTCTAAGGAAGCTATTAACCACAGGAGTTTAAAAATGTTATTTTAAGATACAGGAGCAAAGCAGTTGCACTTCAGTGAGCATTACCAAATTATTTCTGCTTTTAAAGGGGTACAGAGGAGTTAATTGGCTTTCTGCAAAAATATAGAAGAGTTTGCTGACAGACTCAAGTATTATTTTGAAGAGCAGATAAGAAAATACACATGCATACACACAGTTTGCAGAAGTACTGTCAGCTAAACCAACAAGCATTGCAAATTGTATGTTCACAAGGTATCTAAAGTCCTGTAATACCACCACACATACTTTAGAGGAGGAAAAGACAGCCTGATGGCAGACACTTGCTCATGTAATGGGTACATTGGAGGAAGAATTGGAAAGGTTTCTTCTGACCAAATTCAAGAGCAATGTAAAGAGAAAACGAACTACTTCATGCATTTTTTACAGATTTAGTATTTTGCAGCAGATGCTTGGGGTGAAAGCTTCTGAACTCCAATGACTATAAAGCTTTTCCTGTTAGCCTGATGCTTTGTGGCATAAGAGTTAGGACGTTTGTCTGTGCTGTTTTCAGTCACAGTCCATATCAGTCCTAGAATTGTCATGTAAAAGGACCCCAGCAAAAAATAGCCCTAACAGCAGCTGTGCAAAATCTACTGAGTGAACAGTGAATGTGCAGAATGTCTGGTGACTTTCAGTACATGCAAGATTTCTGCACTAGACTCCAAAAGTCCTGTAAGCCTCACTGACAGCGTTGTCCTCCTCACCAGTTTGCTGTTGCAGATGGAGATTCACCAGACATATATGCACTAAGGATATGATGCCTGCTACTTTTGCCAATGGGCAATGTCAGTGATGGATTACCTTTTCACCAAGAACAGAGAGACCAAGAGGGCATCCTTGGCATTCTAGTAACAGAAAAAGTACACAGCATATCACAGGCTGACACTCAAGTCCAATAAGCATCTGTGTCATGGTTTTATCTATGCTTATCGTCAGTTCTGTTCTCTGCCCTTCTGTAAGCTCACTGCTCTCATACTGGCACTTGTTTTGTACTCACTCTGATGCCTTCAGTCAAATGTGTAGTAGAGAGTCTTCTTGTTTTGAAATCTCTCCCTTACATTCCTTATAAGCCCAGGAAGAGATGACCAGGTCTCAGGATTCCTGCTTCAAATTATAGAGCTTATTTCAAAAAAACCGGCACTAAAGTCCTAGACATGCCCTTCAGCAACAGAAATTGGTGCAGAAAGGACTACACCCATTTCAAACTGACTGAAAAAAGACCTCAGGTACTTTGTTTCTCATGAAGAAAATGATCATCATTTATTGTCTCAGCACTGTTGAGTCGATGGGCATATCTGAACACTGGAGGTGCATAAGGACATATGATGGCACTTGATTGGTACTACAGAAATGTAATCCGACCATCTGATACCAAGATAGACTTAAAAAAAAATCTAAACAAAAATTAATACTTTTAGCTAGACTATTGACAGAAAAATGCTATAGAATGATGATGCTGGTTGAAGTTGCCTAAGGTTCAAGTACTGATTCAACCTTTCATTTTTATTTATTGTCTTGTAGAAATTGTGTGGAATAGTGAACAGAAGCTACTTTAAAAAAAAGCATAAAAATGCAGTTGTTCAGTGTGATGCCCAAGGCGGAAGAAGGAAAATAACAGAAAAAAATCAGCAATACAAACAGGTAAATCCAGAGTCTGGCCCTCTTAGAGAGGCCAGTTAATGTTTTTTCACCCATTTTCACAGAATCACAGAATGATAGGGTTGGAAGTGACCTCTGGAAACCATGTAGTCCACCCTCCTTCCTAAAGCAGGTTCACCTACAGCAGCTTGCAAGGAGCAACTGAGAGAGCTGGGGTTGTTTGGAGAAGAGGAGGCTGAGGGGAGACCTCATTGCCCTCTACAACTACCTGAGGGGAGGTTGTAGAGAGGAGGGAGCTGGCCTCTTCTCCCAAGTGACAGGGGACAGGACAAGAGGGAATGGCCTCAAGCTCCACTAGGGGAGGTCCAGGGTCATAAGGAAAAAATTCTTCACTGAAAGGGTCATTGGGCAATGGAACGGTCTGCCCAGGGAGGTGGTTGACTCACCTTCCCTAGAGGGGCTTAAGAGATGGGTGGATGAGGTGCTGAGGGACATGGTTTAGTAGTTGATGGGGATGGTTGGACTCGATGATCCAGTGGGTCATTTCCAACCTAGTGATTCTGCGATTCTGTGATGTTTTAATATAACAATACTACAATAATACTAGGCATTGCCAAGATAGTGTGTGAAGAAAGATTAAAATTGAGAACACTATTGGTAACTTAGTGGTTCAGTTAATAGGATGCACAACTGTAAATTCCTTCAAGGAGTGAAACCAGGGATTCTCACAGACAGCAGGCTTTAGTCTGATTTTTAACTAAAATGAGTTCAGACACTATGGGGAGTAGAACAGAATATGAATATACACAGAATAAAAAGGTAAAATATTAGGCTTTTTCCTAATTAATTTGAAAAATTAATCACAGAATTGGTTAGATTGAAAAAGACCTCTACGATGATCAAATCCAACCATTAACCTAACACTGGTAAGTCTACCAGTAAAAAATGCCCCTAAGTACTTCATCTACACACCTTTTAAATACCATCCAGGGATAGTGACTCAACCACTTCCTTGGGTAAACTGTTGCAATGATTGACAACACTTTCAGTGAAGTCATATTTCCTAAGATCTAGTTTAAATCTCCCCTGGCACAACATGGGGCCATTTCTTCGCATCGCATCACTTGTAACTTGACAGAAGAGCCCAACACCCACCTTGCTACAACCTCTTCTCAGGTAGTTGTGGAGAGTGATAAGGTCTCTCTTCAGCCTCTTTCCCTTTCAATTAAACAAGACCAGTTCCCTCAGCCACTCCTCAAAGGACTTGTGCTCCAGCCCTTTCACCAGCTTTGCTGCCCATCTTCCCAGCTTTGCTGCCCATCTTCCCATCTTTGCACACACTCCAGCACCTTAATGACTTTCTTACAGTTAGGGACCCAAAACTAAACATAGTATTTGAGGTGTAGCCTCACCAGTGCTGAGTACAGGGACATGATTGCTCTCCTAGTTCTTGCTGGCCATGCTATATCTGATACAAGCCAAGATACCGTTGGCCTTCTTGGTCACCTAGGTACACTGTGGGCTCATGTTCAGAGCTGCCCCCAGCACTGAGACCTGAGGAACACCACTTGTGACCAGCCTCCAACTGGATTTAACTCCATTCACCACAACTCATTGGGCTCCATCATCTAGCTATTCTTTCCTTTACCCAGTGAAGAATGTACACGTCCAAGCCATAAGCAGCCAGATACCTCCAGACTGACAGGCCTATAGTTTTCAATAATTATGAGACTATTCAAAGCTCTTATAAATATTATGGCACAAATTTTGGCCAGGAAGACAGCAAGATCTCATCCTCCTGATGTAAATTTTATGACAGAAACTTTTACAGAAGCATAGAGTAACTGGAAAACAATTGCCTCAGCCTAAGTAGACCTTAAATAGAATAGGGTCTCATTTATAAAACAGACTGATGTTTGAGTAACAGTCAACAATCTGCAGAGCCACCCAAGTCACATCGATGTATATTACTGAACAATGAGTAGAAAGAGGGGGGGGGAAAAGGGTGAGGGAAGTGGGAACTTTGTTGTCTGAATGAGGCAGTGGTAGAGATGGGATAGAGTGGACTGTGTAGCAGATGGAAACAATGCCACATCACAGTGTTCTGGGTAATATTCTGGTTTAAGATTCCTTCCTTCACTTTCTGCTGAATTCTTTTAAATTTCATACACAGAGAAGTCTAGGGGGTCATAGTACCTTATGGTATGTTGGGAACCAAACACATGCATTAGTTAGAAAACAAGTATATGCAACAGCACAACGTTCCTTAATCTAATGCAATTACAGTGCTCATTTCTACCCTCACAGCTTCATTCACATCCTCCAGACCACTGACTTGGAACACTGCAGTTCTTCTTTTATTGTATCACACACAGAAAACACTGCAGTCCTTTAACAAAACTACCCTCCAAATTATTTTGGAGTGAAATTGAAGGCAGCCAATCTGTTATTCATCTAGGCTGTTCAACAGACCCTTTCAGCTACATTCATCTCATTTTCTGCCTTCTCCCTTTGTTCCAATGCATAACTCAGTTATTCAATACAAATTTTGTAGGTACAGTTGCTATGCTATTGCTGTGCCCGCAGAAGCTGTCTTTCTTTTCTAGCTTAATCTCTTTCTCCCTTTGTTGTACTTTACTCTCCATAGCTGTAAGAGTACAAATGAGTGAAAAAACAAGACCTTTTCATTGTAACAACCTTAATTTGTGGACTACCTTATACTTTTAAGTGAATTAAACTGAAAATTGAATAAAATTGTGTTGTATTCTATAGAAAAGCGAGCCCCTGAAATAGCACAGGGGACTAACTCTCTTACAGTTAACACTCTCTCCACTCCAAATGTGCATTCCAGTGTGGCATATGGGGAATAAGCAAAGATAAAAGAGAATATATTGTAAAGGATACAGTTGATGGAGATGTAAGGGCTGAAGCATTTTCATGTGATCTCAGGAGCAGCACCAACATCACTCACTGGAATATAAACAGGTACATTCTGTAATAATAATAATAATAATAATAAAAAGTTCAAGATGTTTCTATTAGAAAAACCCCAAATATACAAGATGGAATTTCCTCATGGATAACATCTGGTAAAAATAACCACTAAGCTCTTCTGTTGCCATGCAGCACAGAATACATCAAAAAGGTCCGAATAGTTGGACTAGAAGATCTGATGGGTCCCTTCCAACCTGGTTGTTCTGTGATTCTGTGATTCTGTGATCTAGTTCCTGAAGCCATAGAATCAAGACAAGGAACAAGAGCCAAACAGAACTTCACAAACTTCTTTCCTGTTAAAAGCAGTTGGCTGGCTAAGCACCATAGCATTATACTTACTAATGAATCCATTCACAAAATGATGCAGTATCCCAACACATGGCAAAGTACCAGATAAAAGTTTGCAAAAGTGCTTTATCTAACATTAAAAATATGTCTCCCACACCCTACCAAAGCACTTAGCAACTTCAAGGATACTTCATAACGTAAATATTGCACAGACAGTACCATTGCAAATGCATTTTAAAATAATAATATAACTCTGGTTTTGTAAGACTCTGCCAAGTAATTTACAATTCCTGCAATGCTCTATATTCTGTTTCCCTCTTAAGTGGTAGCAATACAACATATTCGTTCTTTCCTCTGTGGCTGTCTAGGGAAAGTGAGGAAATCTATAATATAGCAGCTATCAGAATGCTATAAATTATACTATACATATTGCATGAGGCCAGGTTTTACCACTGCTGTAGTGTAATACTAACAAATAAAAATATTTTTTATAGTGAATCATGATTGTTTCACAGCACAGAGAGTCAGTTTTATCTCCTCAGCTGTGTGAAAATGCTTGGGCTTTGGTTTTGCTTGTTTGTTTGCTGGGTTATTTTTTTAGGATATTAGGAAGTCTCAAAAGCTGTAATAGAAATGAATAGCAGCTTAGCTATTCCAGATTGACCAGTTGATCTTGGAGACTGGAAAAAGAAAGGCACCAACAGCTCTGGGTATCCGTATTGGAGTCAAAACATGATGAAGATTTAAGGATGCAGCATCTTTTTTTTAGTGAAAGACTGACAGCTGATATTCCAATCAAAAGCTCAGTAGGCATGTTCTTTCACGTTACCTAAGCTGAAGGCAAATTATGACCTTGTCTTAGGACATGAGTAACAGTCTTTTTTTTTTTTCCTAAGATAAAAAAAAAATAGTATTGCCAGCTTTTCTTCCCAGAAGAGAAAGAACAGTAACTGCTGAAATCCTTTCCTATCTACACATGTGAAATAAAGTAGGTCAGGAAGCAGTCAATGGTAAAGCCTTTCAGAAAAGCTACCAGCAAGTGAAATACATCAGAAGAAAAGAAGGAGGCCTGTAAATTCTCATCCGTGCAGGTGTTCCAAATGTAAGCTGCTGTTTAAGGTAGAATTGAGAGCATTCATAAGTGAAGTGGTTACTTAGCAATCAACTTCGTAAGTGTCTTCCTTTTGAAGATCAGTCCTCAGATCAAAACAAAGGATAAGAAATTTGAAATAACTGCTCACAGAACCAAGACTCCACTCTGCTACAGCCTCTTGTGCTCTCCTTCAGCCAGCATGTAAGAGAGAGGGCATAAGTGTGAGGGATCCATGCAAGCAGCTCTTGCTTCACGCTACCTCCTAGGTACTCCAACGTGCATCATCACAGCTTCCTCCCTGCTAACTGATTCAATGTGTTGGCTGCAACTAGCTGACCTGAGCTGCATCCTGCCACCATGCTGCACCTTTCCATCAGGTAAAGAGATTAAGAGAAGAGCCTGTGGCATGGCCCTTCAGCTACAGATTTACAAACCACCAGGATCCTGTTAAGGAACACACTGTCATCCTATAAGACGCTGTTATACTAGCACTCTAATACAACTTCCCATTTGAGGTTGTACATTATTTGATTTATATCAGCCTGGAGTAACCTTAGAGTGGCCACAGAGCCTGCTGAGCGAGGTTGATGGCTTGCTGATGGCCAGGACATGGTGGAGAGTGATTAGACTTATCTATAGAGAAGCAATTCTGCAGCAAGGAGGAAACCCTCCTTTTGACCATCTGCACCACATGACTGAAGAAAACAAAATGATGTCACCTGGCTTTTCACTTCTGCATCTTCCAAATATGCAAGATTCTTCAGTCATCACCATCTCCTAAATCCTCAACTGTGAAAAAAAATTTTCATTTCTTGTTGCCCCCATAGGTGAAAGATGCACAACTCCCTGAACATTTCTACTTTACAAAGCAGTTTTGGGGAAGTTTTAACACAATTTCTATTCATCCACTCAACCATGCAAAATTTTCTATTGTGTTTAAAATTCCTTTGAAGGCTTTTCTTTTTCTTCTTCTTTTAAGGATAAGAGTGTTTAAAGAACCAAATAAAAATCCCACAACCTTTTTAGATCAATACTCTTGAGGTTGGCCCAAGTCCAATTAGATTTAGAGAGCCATAAAGGACTATACTAATATCAAGAGATTTAGTCTGGAAATAAACAAATATTATTTAGTCACTAGGTCTCATTTTGTTTCATGCACTTCTCTGTTACGTATGGCTTCTCCAGGCTGACTACTCAAATAATCCAAGAAAGCAGCAAGGAAATTAAAGTGTTGGAGTTTTGCATGTTCCCCAAATACTGCCTGCTCACAAAAACTCACAGCACACAGACAAAAGAAAAGCCAAATACAAAGCACACACCTGGTAGGTCAGAGGAAAACTCAGCTTCTTGTGTTGGTGTTCTTGTGTCCTCCATAGACATTAATTTCTAAATTAAGTAGGCACTGCACTGAAATTAAAGCCAGTTCTAAGAGCTCAGAAAAATTATAAATAATATTGTTTGTTCAGTGGATGCTATAATGCCAGTAACCCTGGATATCTGGGATCTCTCTTGGTTCTGTCTTGATAAACTCCATGATCTTGGACATGTCCCTGTTCATCTTGCCAATAACTCTCCTATATTATTTAGACTGTAAGTCCTTTTCTAGGAAGGTCCCAATCCTATCATATACTTGCATAGAGTCCAGTCCCTGCAAAATGCTGACAATCATCTCTCCAAGTGAAGAATTTAAGCATTTGCTTTTCAGGTACCTAAGTTAGACTTCGGCTTTCATGCATCTGATAATGTTAGGATGGAAGAACAGATATTTTATTAACAGTATCATACAAGAAGAAAGGCTGGGCTGAAACAAGGAGATGGGATCCTAGCTAGTTCCCATAGAAGGCATACTCCAAATAAGTTATAGTACTGCCATATCTCCCTCCCAGTAGGCATGTTGGAGGATGAAACAAGACATGAGAAGGAAGGAAAGAATAAATGGGGGTAAAGAAAGTGGAAAAGAGTGTCTCACAATGAATGTATGACATTTAGCAGGAGTCGGTGTAGTTGACAGGCAGCATGACATCAGATGTTGTAAAACTAAGACTATTCTTTTCAGAAGCCTGGGCCAATATAACTCAATTGAATGCGTATCATTGTATCTTTCTGCAAGCTGAGGACCCGACCTGACCTTACCTAACCAGACCCAAAAGGGCTATGAGAATAACATAACAGTCAAAGAATGAATTTACTCTACTGGATTTAAATACATTACATAGGCACATTTTTGCACACATATGAATTCGTCAGGCCTGATTCCTCACTTCCTCAATGTAATGAGGTAAATGCTGTAGCTGCAGTTATATAAGGCAACTATAAGTGGAAATCAGGAGCATCAAACCTGTGATGTTCATTTTACAGCTGTATTTCTTTTTGCTGACTTCTTGAAAGCAAAGCGTCTCTGTCAAGACTGCGGTCTCAGGTCATGCAAGTTAAATAAATAGGAGGGGAATAGATTCAGATTGGTGGGCAGTCTGCGATTGCCATCTGGTGGCTAAATGTAAATAGTACTCCCTTCTCTCCATCATGCTTTCTTAACAGCATTTTGAAAGAACATGCACATGTTATCGCTATTTTCTTTTGGTTTAGGGTTAATAACATGTATAATACATTACAGGAGTCATA
This sequence comes from Coccyzus lansbergi, assembly GCA_033558105.1. Classification (NCBI taxonomy): domain Eukaryota; kingdom Metazoa; phylum Chordata; class Aves; order Cuculiformes; family Coccyzidae; genus Coccyzus; species Coccyzus lansbergi. Next base: position 1,827,732 of record JAUMJK010000267.1, on the reverse strand, counting down.
ATTTATATCTGCATGCTCTCAGAAATTTAATTTTTCTCTTTTAGCTTTTGCTTCCAGAAATCTTCAATTATTACATTCTCCCTCATTCTGCCTCATGTAATTTACCCTCTGCAGATTAGGTCAAAAAAGACTTTAAAGTAGTCGCATGTAGAAGAGCAAGAGATTCTCCTGTAAACTTCATCCTTTGTCTAGTAGTACACCAATCCTACAAACATGTCACCCCCACCACCCTTGCACCAGCACATCAATAGATCCTGTAGAATCAAGACAATATTGTTAGACAACACCAGACGGTATTCATTGACTCTGATGTCCAGGAAGCTGATATTGAGGTGGCCAAGAGCATCAGAAAAGGGACTGATGACATGGACATTCCAAGGAAGGCTAGAGATGGAGATGTGATGCCAGTCAGGATGGAAGTCTATAAAATTTACGTAGGTGAGATTGTTCACTTTCATTTTTCTTTCAAAACCCTTGCAATTTAAGGCTGCTTCTTTTATATTTTGCAAATACCAGTATACAAACTTTCATTCCTTCTCCACAGATTCCCTATTTCGATGCTGTCTTTTCAGATACCTTTGGCTTGTTCCAAGAGAAGAATAAGTTTCTATTGGCAGCATTTCTTTTTTAAACCCCCTCTGTAGGACTGTCTAAAGGATTCACCCTGTGGGTTCAGAATGTAGAACACAATTTCTCCAAGGACTAAGTGAAATGCTATGGTAAGTCAGACTATTTTTGTTTAAACTCTTCAGGTGAGTATGAAACAATTACACATCTTGGTGAAATACTCACAGAAAATCTTCAGTTAATTATGTATGGTTACAGCGCCATGTTTCACAGGCATCAATACATATGCATAGCACCATTTCCATCTGAGGCTGTAGATGCTTCTATAACACAAATTAATAATACTACATATGACATGTCACATACATTCTAGCAAAAACGAATGTAATTTTAAAAACTGTTATAAGTTCTTCTCAACAGGTTTGTTTTAGCAGTCTTTTAGCAAAACAACCCAAGGTCACTATAGGGCAAGAGCCTTTGACAGAGTTGAATTCTGTGTCACCAGGATGATTGAGGCAGCATATACTCAGCTCATCCCCATACACCATATGTCCTTTCACTTCAGTCTTCCACCAAAGGAAATACGTTTGCTTTGCACTTCTGGCATAGCAATTGAAACATGTGAGAGGAGATCTTTTTGTGTGATAATGATATTCAGCAATTAAAATAGACTAAGACATGAGTGGGACCTGCCCTCTTGTGCCTGTCACACACATACAAAGAAAGAAAAAATCAGACATGGCAGGTCTCCTCAGAGACGCCAATTTCACTGTCCTCATACTTGAAGGCTAAGGCAGTTCGTAATTTTAACTGAACCAGAGCGATGTTGGAATTATTAAGGAATCTTTCAACAAAAGAAGAAGGCAAAGTGTTTACAACTGAAGTAATTAAACGTGTGGTGACTGAAGGAAGAAGTGGACCCCGCAGATCCAATTTCACTCACCCTGAAAACTGCCAGACTCTCATTTCAATCACCGTATTTTACTGTCTGTTTCAAGCTCCACTATAATGACGTGTCTTCAACAGAAAATGGCTCAGCTAACGAGGGCTTTCCTTACACCAACAGGCAGAAAAGCTAACATGACGGAATTACTGAGTTAATTTATTTCGTCAAACAATATCAAATTTACTGACTGAACATGGGGAAACCTGTTAGCACTTCTTTTTCACATAGATTTTTCAGAGGACTGATGGCTTCTCTTTAGAAGTCAGGGCAAAGGAAAGTATTTTTCCCCGTGCACTGCAGGACATTCATGGGAGCTATTTTAAAGAGTTGTTTATTTCTTGCCTTGCCTTTCTTCAGCTTCCGTCTTTAATCTGAACTCTGTCCTTTGCTCATATATTTTTTTCCTACAGCTCCATATCCTTTTTATTGCTGTCTCAATGGCTTTTTTTTTTTTCTGGAGGTTGAGTGCACTTCAATTTGTCCTTCGCATGGTGATCACCCAAAGTTCAGGAGTCTGATTTACTTGTGTATCATTCCAATTTCACACCAACGCAGTTTCTTTTTAAAGAGGCTAGAAAGTAAGATTGCCATGATTCAGGTCAATGCTACAGATTTGTATGCAGTACTGAAAACCAGTGAATTCCTTAGGTGTACACTTGGAGGAGGTTTCATGTGAGCCACTGGGGCATTTTTCAAGGAAAGACAATGCTTGAAATACACAGAAAAATGGTGGTAGGGAAAACCCTCCCCACTTTTTTACTGATAGCAGAAAGTTTGATACCATAAGTGGAACTTTACCTGGTAGCATTTTTTTCCTACGTGCCCACGGTTTCTCAAAACAACTTGCCTTTGCAGCAGTTGCAAAGATCATGAACTAGTTAGCTCATGCTATGAAAGTCAAGTGTAGGTTTAAGGAATTCTACAGGCTTTGGATTCATGGAAGTTACTGTAGTCAGGTGGTCAAGAAACAGATCTGGGAAATCAGAGACCTTCTTTGTTTACTCTAGTGACCTCAGATAAGTCAGAAAGACTATGTACTTCAGACTAAAAAGAAGTACCCTGCATAAAGTTATTCAAATTACGCAGAAGAAATGGTGTTATCTAAGGCCAAATATAGTAATTTCTCTGTATAAGAAAAGAAATAAAACAAAATAAAAGAGCATGAAATCTCTAACCACAGAATTATCCTGAATAAGACAAAAATTGAAACAGAGATTGTAAACTTCCGGAGCAAATGTTTATTTCTTACCTCTGACCACAAAAAAATCCCACTGAGAATTATTATCATCTTGTTTCTGAGAAAATGGTATTCACAACAGGAAACTATTAAAAAATAAGTTTCATACTTTGCATTACGATGCAATCACAGAACAAACACAAATGTCCATAATTGTGGTATCTATTTTAAACTTGTTTTTTAAATTTAAAGCAACTATGTCTTGTTCATCAGCAGGATTGAAATGGTTCCCTGCCTCTCATATTATATACTGACTCTCTTCCAGCTACAATAGGAAATCTTACAGAATGAATGGCTAAGAACAGACAAAACTGCGTACAACACAACAACATCAAAGAATGCCAGATTCAGAGAATACATGTATGCTAACTGTGACTCATCATCAGAAAAGAGGGCTATTTAAGAGGCTATACAATATAAGTCTGTGTAGGCAAGCACAGAAAACAACACTCTTATCCATTGTTTCTGTAGCATTCAAAAACTAGGATATTAGTAGGCATCAGAGCACTCCAGTGCAGCCATGAGTTAAGCAGGAACAGTTGGTATGCTCAGCTTAAGCCACTTGCAACATGACTAAACTGCAGTTTATTGATTTCTCAAAGCAGAAGGGCACACATTTTTATATCAACTATGCCTTAACACCTGAGAGGATTGCCATGTTTATGTCATTAATTCTGCTCCATTGTCCTTGTTTTCCACTTGGCATCTCAGTCTTTGCTGGAAGAATCAACAGAAGAATCTGCACTTGCTCTGTGCAAAAGATCAATGTCCTGTGAAAGCAAACCTGAAAACCACAGAAAAAAATTGTCTTTCTGTAAAAGCTTGCCCCCAGTCCATTGGAAGACTCAAGGCAATTCAGCCATGATGGAGCTTGTTCTGCAGTAATAACAGGACATTTATGTTCTCATCTCAAAGGGCAGTTTCAGCTGATTTAACGTTCTGCTGCCACAAAAGGGGCAGATATTTGGTGGATACTTTTTGCCTGCAGCACTCTAACTCCTCCATGGTCCAATTAAACACTACAACCCAGCAGTAAACTGAAGCTGAGAGAATTACTTTTCCATGCATAGAGATGAAGCCTAATGAATCAGATCAGTGAGCACCACAATTGGGATAGAACTGACTTGTGAAGCCAAGAGCAGAAGCAACATCAAAAGCTTCCTCATTCAATATGACAAGCTGTTAAATGAGTGCAGGTATCTTTTCTTAGCTTTATCATTCTGCACCTTGCAACATTGAGGCTGAGTTGATCTCTGCTACAATCCAGAATTACCTCAGGTCTTTACCTGTGTAGGACAGGTGCTTAGCTACCTTTACACTAGTTTACATTCCCTTCTTCTTCCCTCTTTTACAATGTTCTACCCCAAAATATTATACTATTTGAATAATTGGATTCCTTTCTGCAAACAGAAAGATGTTCATTTCTATGACTTAAGTAGAAACTAAAGTGTTTCCAAATTTCATTAGCAAGCTCCAGGAGACAATATAATTATTTCTGACAGAGGAAATAATTTCATCATTCTGTACAAAAGGGAGTTAACAGGAGAATGCACCTAAGCAGGTAGGTACTACAGCTAATTCATTACCGTTTTCAGTAGGGCATAACAACTGATTCCCTTGCAGACTTTTAAGAGTTGGGAGAGTAGGAAAGAGGATACAAAAGGAACTCAGAAAAGGAGGACAAAATTAGTGAGTCATTGTGGTAGGAAAGCAGCCCTACCACTTCTGCTTTTATTCATAGTTACTAGAGCCTCAGCTGAAGGAATGCTAGCACAGCAATGTAAATACTCCACAGATCCCTAAGCTCACAGCACAGGGAAAAGGCATAAACCAAACACAGAAAGCTAAAAAACTTGACTGCCAAAAATTAAAATCACAGAGATAATTCTGCCCCTCTAATCTGCACTGGTGAGAGCCTTCCCCCAGAGTACTGCATTGAGGTATGAAACACCTCTCCTATGAGGACAGGCTGAGAGAGTTTGGGTAGTTCAACCTGGAGAAGAGAAGGCTCTGGGGAAACCTTACTGCAGCCTTTCAATACCATGAAGGGGACTTTGAAGAAAGATGGAGACAGACTTTTTAGCAAGGCTTGTTGTGATAGGAAAAGCGGTAACAGTTTTAAACTAAAACAGGAGGGATTCAGACAAGGTATAAGGAAGACATTTTACAATGAGAGTGGTAAAACATTGGAACAGGTTTCCCAGAGAAGTGGTAGATGCCCCATTCATGGAAATATTCAGGGTCAGGTTGGATGAGGCTCTAAGCAACCTGATCTAACCAAAGATGCCCCTGTTCACAGCATGGGACTTGGACCAGGTAATCTTTGAAGGTCCCTTCCAACCCAAACTATTTTATGATTCTGTGATTGCCCGGTGCATTACATAGGTACAGAAGCAGCATTCTGACTTCTTTATACAGAGTTTAGTTCCAGTACATAGGCACATGTGGCACCTTGCAGAATGCAATGTTTCAGAACTGTGAAAATCAAAAGTAGCATGGTTTCTGGGCACCTCAGAAAGTTTTATCTGTGGAATTTCTACTATAAATACAACGTGAAGAGTATATAGAAGGGGAAAGGAAAAAACAAGTGGCAAATGTACTTATTTGCATGCCTTACATTATATGAGTAAAAAGTATGAAGCTGGTATTTTGATTGGTTTGAAAATATGAAGCTAGAGTAAAGTATAAGAAAAGTTTTCTAGGTGAAAAATCTTCTAGGTTTCATTTCCTGCTCTTCTATTGACATTTGACAACAATACATCTAATTTAATTCACTCATGAAGCATATAACAATAACTTCTATCAGAAACACTTCAAATTTAATTAGCAAGTGGTGCTATCACATAATAGAGACTTTGAACTGATGAATTTCTTTCCTTTTATTCAAAATAATTTAAACCTACAGAACCCTCGGGAAGTAGGCAAGTCTTTTCATTACACTATCTCTGTTGTAAATTTGTAACAGAGAAATACAGACTTTAACATTTACAAAGCAGACCCCATATTAAACTACAAGCACCTCTCCATTAAAATCACAGAATCATAGGAAAAGGTTACAAAAGACCACAGAAGGTCAATCCAGACAAGTTCCTGCTCCAAAGAGAGCTCACATCCAAATTAGATCAGGTTGCAGAGGCCTTTGTTCAGGCATCTTCAAAAGCTCCAAGAATTTATATGCCGCATTTTTTGGGCAGTTTGTTCCAGTACTTACCCACTCCCATGCTGAAGGACCTGTAATCATGAGACTTCTAATTGTTTAAATAAGGCTTCATGCATTTTCTCATCTTGAAGAGAGCAGTCTGTAGCAGATGATCCACATGACGTCCCCTTGTTGGCCTCCCTTTGAGCCCTGACACTAAGCGTCCAGGCAGTCTGTCACCAATTCCACAGCAGAACTCCATGTATTTGAGCTTCTACTCTTTCACAGTTAAAACTGTACAATTACTGGCAGCTTTACGCAAACACACGTTTATTGACAAACTATTAAAGTTGCCTTCAGATACTACAGTAGTGGAGTATAGAGTGTACTCCATACTAAACTGTCTGTTCCTCCAGTGGACTGTAAGTGACACAACCAGTTTCGTCTTCTCTGCCTTATGCTCAACCAAAAGCTTGGAAGCTCACATCCCAATTACCTATCAAACTAGCTTTGTGGTTCAAATGAATGAAAGGCTACTGTAAAAGCTGCCACAGAAATAACTTATCCTCACCCTTTCCTAAATTCCAAACCTGAGTATACTCACAGCATGCAAGCAGTAGGTACATCAAGAACCCTCCCCACAAATATTTGTAAACCTTATTTATAGTAAATTAACATGACAACATCTCTACATGCTGAATAAAGTAGCAATTCAGAAGGCATATCAAAAGGAAGTAGCACAGGAGTTGATCTTATTGTACCTGCATTTGAACAGCACCTGAGTATACGATTAAGTTCCTCAACACCTTCCCAGGACAGATCCTACTCAAAATAATCACATGAAATTGTTTTCAATTGGACCTAAGGAAAACAGTATCACAATGAATGATATGCAAAAGCACAAACCTAAACAAAACATTACCTAATATTTGCATCTCAAAAAACAGTGAGTTTGTTTTTTCCAGCGGACTAATTGAAAAAACAAATTTTTTTCATACGTTCCTCACATACATTCCCCACAGCTCAGAGATAAGAAAAATAATTTACAGTTCTTGATTTAGCAGAAGATATAAGCAGAAGTGTTCTCATAAGCCATGGAGATTGATTAAATCCCTCTGGAATATTAATCGAGAGCTAAGATATACTTTGCTCAGTGCCTAGTCCCATGGTGCTTCATTAACTTAATTTCCAAGTGCATCAAACAGAAATTAGCTGATCCAGAAGCTCTTCCAAGTCTCTGTGCTCAAAGGTACTTGGCTATTATTAATCTTTTTTAGGAATACCATAAGATGTGCCTGTTCTTCAGCCCATTTAAGAACTGCATTGATTTCAACTTCCATCAAAAAGTCGTAGTATAGTAGCAAGCACAGGCATATTGTGCCTCTCCAGGTACACTGCTGGGTAGGGGTAGGGGTAAAGCTTTCTATTGGGCTCATTTCCAAACTTTGGTTCTGTATAGATCATAGAGGAGAGTTAGGCATTCCGAAATCTATCTAGTACCTAGAGCTGCCAGCACACTGAGGGCAACTTGACAGGCATCTGAGTTGACTTGACAATGTGTCAAAGTACCTTGCTAAGAGTATAGTTAAAAGCAGGGCTTTTGCATAACTGCACCAGACTGTGAAGGACTATATAAATCTGTAGAGAGGACTAAAACCACAAATACTGGCTTTTTTTTTTTTTTTCAGTACCTGGCTGGTAATTTTCGGTGTTTTGTATCTTATAATGTTTTGAAGCACACTACTGCTGTGTCATTGGTGCACTGCTCTTTGGAATTAACACATCTATTTTCCACAGGGCCCATTTAGTGGTCTCATATTAAGATTTCCTAGTACAACGGGTTCCACAGATGAGGTCAGTCAAAGTCCAATGTCTGGAACTTATCTTAGACTGAGGTTTTGTTTGCCTCAGCAAATAGTAGGGTGCTTGCACTTCCAGTTGAGAATGGCTGCCCTTACTGTATGTCAACATGGACACATCATAACTGCAGATTTTTTGTCTCAAACATCAGCTTCCTCCCCAGCTGGCACCTGAGCAAGTGTTCCAAGGAAGAAAATCTGTGCACAGCCCAGGAGCTCACCTCTGCATGTAAAGTTCCTCTCTATTCATGAACATAAAGGTACAGCCTCCTCCCAAATGCAATGACCAAACTGAATGGAGAGTTTTTTTCTAACCATACAGTGGAGGTTTCAAGAGGTGGCAAAAAGACTTCAGCAAAGCCAACTGTGTACCAAGTTTCCAGTTTGTCCTCAAATCAGGAGCTGGAGTGCACCTTCAGGTATTAGGGCTGTGCTTCTGTAAACTAGAAAGAAACAGAGCACAGAGACGTGCGATAGTCAACCCACCTGTGCAGGGGCATATTTGTTTCTCTGAAAAGTCTTTATAGCCTTTGGGAGAATGTTTGGTATTGGGGCATAATATTTCTTAAAATAAATCTCCTAAAATAATGGCTTTTACTTTTTCCCCCTTCCCACCTTTGCCCAGCTGGTGTTGCCTACTCTGGCATGTGCTCTGCAGAGGGTGGTGCAGCCCTGTCTGACATAGTCACAGAGAACTAGATGTCAAACCCATTACTTTACGTTCTATATGCAATCTGTAGCAAGTTAAAAGAAATTTGGGATGATGAGACAGCTAGGACATGCAGAGAGTGAGAGGGAACGCAGAAGGGAGGTCCTGAGGACAAATACCTCAAAAGTGATAGGTGGAAAAGGACCTGGAGGTGTTGGTTGACAGCTGGTTGAGTAAGAGCCAGCAATGTGTCAGGTGGCCAAGAAGGCCAACAGCATCCTGACTTGTATCAGAAATACTGTGACCAGCAGGACCAGGGAAGTGATTGTGCCCTGGTACTCAGCACTGGTGAGGCAGCACTTCAAATGCTGTGTTCAGTTTTGGGTCCCTCAGTATAAGAAAGACATCGAGGTGCTGGAATGCATCCAGAGGAGGGCAATGAAGCTGATGAAGGGACTGGAGCACTAGTCCTGTAAGGAACAGCAGGAGGAACCGGGGTTGTTCAGCATGGAGAAGAGGAGGCCGAGGGGAGACCTTATCACCACATACAACTACCTGAAAGGAGGTACTAGTGAGATGGGTGTTGGTCTTTTCTCCCAAGTAACAAGAAATACGATGAGAAAAAACAGCCTCAAGTTGTACTGGGGTAGGTTTAGACTGGACATTAGGAAAATACTGGAACAGGTTGCCCATGGAAATGATTAAGTTGCCATTCCTGGAGGTATTTAAAAGATGTGTTGATGTGGTACTTGGGGATATGGTTTAGCGGTGGACTTGTCAGTCTTAGGTTTATGGTTGTATTCAATCTTTGAGGTCGTTTCCAACCTAAACAATTTATTGAGGAGAACACTTCTGGACCAACTGACAGAGACAGTGGCAAGATCTCAGCTGAGCTAAGTGGTGCAGATGCCACACCAGAAGGACAGGATGTCATCCAGAAGGATCTGGAGAAGCTGTAGAAGTGGGTCTGTGCAAACCTCATGAGGTTCAACAAAACCAAGCACAAGGTCCTACACCTAGAGCAGGGCAATCCCCAATTTCATTACAGGATGAGGGAAGATGTGATTGAAAGTTGCCTTGCAGATAAGGACTTGGGGGTGCTGGTTGATGAGAATCTCGACATGAGCCAATAATGCATGCTCACAGGCCAGAGGTCCAACCGTATCCTGGGCTGCATCAAAAGAAGTGTGGCCAGCAGGTCGAGGGAAGTGATTCTGCCCCTCTGCTCTTGTGAGACTCCAACTGGAGTATTGTGTCCAGTTCTGGAATCCCCAACATAAGGATATTAAACTGCTGGAACGGGTCCAGAGGAGGCCTATGAAGATGGTGTGACCAGCAGGTCCAGGGAGGTGATTCTCCCTCTGTACTCAGCACTGGTGAGGCCGCTCCTTGAATACTGTGTTCAGTTCTGGGCCTCTCACCACAAGAAGGATGTTGAGGCTCTGGAGCAAGTCCAGAGAAGAGCAACGAGGTTAGTGAGGGGTCTGGAGAACAGGCCCTATGAGGAGCGGTTGAGAGAGCTGGGATTGTTTAGCCTGGAGAAGAGGAGGCTGAGAGGAGACCTCATTGCTCTCTACAACTACCTGAAAGGAGGTTGTAGAGAGGAGGGAACTGGCCTCTTCTCCCAAGTGACAGGGGACAGGACAAGAGGGAATGGCCTCAAGCTCCACCAGGGGAGATTTAGGCTAGACATTAGGAGGAGGTTTTTCACACAGAGGGTCATTGGGCATTGGAATAGGCTGCCCAGGGAGGTGGTTGATTCACCTTCCCTGGAGGTGTTTAAGGGACGGGTAGATGAGGTCCTGAGGGACATGGTTTAGTGTTTGATAGGGATGGTTGGACTTGATGATCCGATGGGTCTCTTCCAACCTGGTTGTTCTATGATTCTATGATCTGATGGCTAGAGCACCTCCCATAGGAGGACAAGCTGAGAGTTGGGGTTGTTCTGCCTGGGGAAGCAAAGGCTCTGAAGAGATCTTATAGCAGCCCTCTAGTACATGAAGGGGCTAGATGAAAGCTGGAGAGGGACTGTTTAGAGGGTCATGGAGTGACAGAACGAGGAGCAATAGCTTTAAATGGGAGGGGGGAAGATTTAGGTTGGGAATGGAGAATTCCTTCACGCTGAGGGCGGTGAGGCACTGTCATAGGTTGCTCATGGAGGCTATGGCTGCCCCATCCCTGGAGGTGCCCGAGGGCGGCTCGGTGGCACTTGGAGCAGCCCGACCTGGCGGGCGGTGTCGCTGGCCGCGGCAGGAGGTGGAGCTGGATGGGCTCTCAGTTCCCTTCCAGCTCAAACCACTCCACGATTGTGCGACCTGTCACGCCCAGCGGGAGGCGCCCCAGGGCGCTGGGAGAGACCCGCCCCTTTCCCCGCGGCCCCGAGTGGGGCTGGGCTAGGCCGACATGTGGGCGCCGCTCGGTGCCCTGACGGAGCCGCGGGGGTCCCGGGCAGCCAGCGGCCGCCGCTGGGCAGGCGTGCTGGGAGCGGCAGCGGGGCTCGTCCTCCTCGGGTTCCTCCTCGGTACAGTGCGTGGGGACCGGCGAGCGCTGCGGCCGCCCTGCCCGCCGCGGGGACGGGGGGGACGCGGGGGGACTGCCAGCGCCCGGGGACGGCGGAGACCAGGCTCCCTCCTGCTCGCAGCCACCCAACACTCCGGCCATATCTGACCCCTCCTGGCATATCTGACCTCTCCTGGCATTTCTGACCCCTCCTGGCATATCTGACCCCTTCTGGCATTTCTGACCTCTCCTTGCATTTCTGACCTCTCCTGGCACATCTGACCCCCTCCTGGCATTTCTGACCCCTCCTGGTATTTCTGACCCCTCCTGGCATTTCTGACCTCTCCTGGCATATCTGACCTCTCCTGGCATTTCTGACCCCTCCTGGCATTTCTGGCTCCCCCTGGCATTCTGGTCCCTCTGCAGAAGTGATCTGCCAGCAAGAGTGGCTTTTGGGCTTGTTTTTCATAGAGTAGAATCATAGGAAAGGTTGGAAAGGACTCTTGAGATTGTCAAGTCCAACTGTCAGTTCAGACATACAAGTAGAATGTTTGGGGTTTTTTTTGTTTTTTGCCCCAGAGCTCTGCCAGCCCAAAGCAGAAGGGCTGAAATGTAAATGCAGGGCTGAGGAGCGCTGATGGCAGCAGGGAAGTGGGCTGCAGCAAAAGAAGTATGGCCAGCAGGTCGAGGGAGGGGATTCTGCCCCTCTACTCCGTTCTTAGGAGACCCTACCTGGAGTGTTGTGTCCAGTTCTGGCATTCCCAATATAAAAAACATATGGAACTGTTGGAATGGGTTCAGAGGGAGGCTACGAAGATGATCAGAGGGCTGGAGTACCTCCTACATGAGGAGAGGCCGAGAGTGTTGGAGTTGTTCAGCCTGGAGAAGAGAAAACTCCAGGCAGACCTTATAGCGACCTTTCAGTACCTGAAGAGGCCATGAGAAAGCTGGGGAGGGACTGTTTTAACAAGGGCTTGAAATGATAGGATGAAAGGGAATATCTTTAAATTGGAGAGGGAAAGATTTAGGCTAGACATTAGGAAAAAATTCTTGACTCTAGGGTGGTGAGGCACTGGAACAGGTTACCCAGGAAAGTTGTGGCTGCCCCATCCCTGGAGCTGTTCAAGGCCAGGTTGGATGGGGCTTTGAGCAGCCTGGTCTGGTGGGAGGTGTCCTTACCCATGACAGGGAGGTTGGAACTGGATGACTTTTAAGGTATCTTCCAACCCAAACCATTCTGTGGTTCTATGAATTTCTTGTTCCACCTCCTGCTTGGCCCAGGCAGGGAGGCCTGGCAGTTGCTGCCACAAGAGATTTTTCCTCCCTCCCTCCCTCCTCATTGGTTCACAGATGGATCAGGACCAGTTTGGAGGAGGAAGCAAAACAAAAGAGCCACTTGTATTTTGAAATGCCCTTTGGTATGTACTTGGGATTCATGCCTTTGGGACACCCTGACTGAATTATTTACATGAAAAGAACCTTTTACTGGGTCACCAGTTAGGGCTGCAACAGTGCCAGCTTGTTACCCGCTCTCTGATCCTCATTTGCACTACCGATGTAACTGCTGCTGCATTTGCACTGGATATGTCCAATCTCTGACTTATAAATAATAAAAAAAAAGATGTCAGAAACACTGTATTTGTAGCCAGGTGTTCCTCTCATCACTTACTCTGGTAATGCCTGCACAGTAAGGGAAGGATTCCAGAATAAGAGCCAGACAGACCAGAGGGTGAGAAAGTAGTTAGAAGACATCTGTTCCTTACCAAGGGTGTCTGTGTTTCTGTGCATTTTTTGTAGAGCTGCTGCCTTATTACTGAGGCGACTGATATGATTGAAATGAGTGACAGCACAGTGTTCTGGTGCTAAAGGAAGATAGATAAGTCTCCTTAGCATCTACAGTAGAATAACTGCTGAATAAATATAACATATTATTGCATTCCCTTTGATATCCACCTAAGTAAAGAAGTTCTCTTACAGTGTGGATGACTCCCACTGCCATCACTGTGCAACCTGTATTAGTTTGTGGTTGTTTGTCTGTGCTGAGGTAAAGACAATTGCAAAATACGCAGTGAAAATCTTGTGGTGATACCAAAGAGAAATGCTGTGTGTTATAAGGATATTACTTTGGTGATTTTACTGTCATATTTTGCTGTGTTGTACAGGCTGGTTCGCAAAACCTACAGAAAAGAAGACACCTGTGAGTCCTTATGAGAACATGAAAGCAGCATTTATGGCTGAAATGAAAGCTGAAAACATCAAACAGTTTCTTCAGTAAGCAATGTATATACTAATGAGTCAAAAAAAAAAATCCAAGTAGAAAGCAGCCCAAGAATGCTACCAAACAGAGGATAGTGTACAGGTTCTCAGCCATAGCTTTTATCTAATTTGTCCCAGTGAGCTGTGATTGACAAAACAGTTAATCTCAGCTTCTCTCATTCATGTTTGTGTTAGAAACAGTGGAGTTGGTCAGTAATCTCAATACTTAAAGTAACTAAAAACTAAACTAAACTCTTGCTCAGCCTTTGGTGAGTGCTTGTACAGTGTGAGGGTTCAGCCTTTTGCTTGTGTGTCTGTTTTTAGACTACCACTTTTTTATTTTACACTGGTTTTTATGTGAAAATCATTCACTTAAAATTGGGCTGTATGAATGAACTTGTATCAGGAGAGACTGAATGGTATATCAGTGTAAAAGAGAAGAAAATCATACCAATGTTCAAGCCTTTAGTTCTTCCTACAGCTTAAGCCGTAATATCTTATTGCTACTCTCTTTACACTTTGTCATACAGTGACCAAATGTATGTTTTTCATCTGTCACCATTCTGATCTTATTTTATTGAGAGAAGATACATCTCAGTGCTCTCTCCTTCTGCACAGTGAATAGCTACAACAGACATACTTGCTACCAGCTAGTCAGCCAACAGCGCATTCCACTGCTCATAGTATACATCTAATAGTCTTAAAGCTTTAGAGCCTTTTTCAACACCATGTTTTTTCCACAATAATTTTTTCATCCCATCTAACTTTTACTGCTTGAATTAGTTGATTTTAAATGTACTCATTTCTTTTATTAAATCCTAAAAGCAAACCTGCTAACAGTTGTTCCTGAAAATTCAAACAATGGAAGATGACAATACAAGGGTCTTTTTTATTCTGTTTTATTCAGTTTAACTACTCTAATTGATTTTGTAATTTCTGTAACTTAGAAGCTTTAACAATAAGAAAACTGATGCACTATTATTTGTTTATTTTAGAGGTCTTGTAAGCAGATTATTTTTCTCTTAGGAGAGTATAGTAGTTTTTAAAAGCTGTATTTATTTCAGTCAGTCCTAGACCAAAAGTCAAAGTTTATTGATAGAAATTTACTTGAAAAAAAATTGTTAGAATATCAGTTATTTTGGAAGTGATCAACAAATTCAGGTTTGCTTTAAATTCCCAGCCCAGTTAAGTAGCATGAAGTTGTATCTTGATAAAAAAACCCCAAAACTAAATTACTAAAAATACATTTTCAGTTTATAAGATTTTGGCAATCCCATTTCTTTCATTTTAAGTGCACTTGCCACAAGCTGTTGCAAATAAATTACCTGGAAGGTATATTCTCTTTACTCTGGAACAGCCATGTCCTGGATTGTATAAACATTGAAAACTAAGAAGATTTTTTTACAGTCTTAACCTGTGTTTTGGCTCCTACAATGTCAGCTGTTGTTAAACAGCTCTGTAAGAGGACTGCTTTCTGCCATCTAAACAGCCTGTGTCTATGACAACAGGAAACATTGTACTTCCTTTACTGTCATAGGGCCAGTTCTGCAGCCAAATAGGGCAGACACTTAGTCACTACTCAGAACTACAAGTACAAGCAGTCAAGAGAGGAAATGAGAAAAAACCACAATATGGAGTTAAATGGGAATATAGTAAAGGAGAATGTTCTTGCATGTACCAAATTTTAAGGAAAACATGCCTAACTCTTACAGAAAACAGCGATTGTCTCTAACAAAAACACATAACTCTGCTCTCAGTTCAGTGTGTCATCTAGAAAATGGTACCATCACTGTAACAGGGTTTTCTAGCACAGTGTTGGTACTGGATATCGACATTATCAGAGGACGGTGGTTTTATCTAGCACTATTCGTTACAAAGCAGAGATGTATAATTCTTTCAGAGTACTTTGTTTGATGACTTTGTTTTTACTGGAACTCAAGAATTAAAAGTTTTCCTTATTTTATTACCCGCTCCTTGTTGAAGATCCAGTTTCCTTCATTAACACCAGTTGGTACAGCACATGCTTCTGTGATGGGTTGATGGCATGGTCCTGTGACAGGATGAGGAGATCATGATGACAACTTCACGCAGCTGGGAGTTTCTTCAGCTCACTTGACCACTGGCCTCTCTCGATGGTCTAGACAATTTATGTTTTTTTCAGGCAGTGGGTTGCTCACTATTTATGATATTATTCAGTGCCTGTTATTCACTCTGAATGACTTTTAAGTCATAAGCTGTTGAGGTTTTCTGTTCCTTGTTTATAAGCCATGGTGAACTCATTCTTTCTTATTTGCCAACAAGACACACTCAAAGTGAAGTTTTGTGCCAAAATTCGTTAAAGTGGGTTACAAAAAGAATCTCCTGTTAATTAACTGCATTTATCAGAGTAACGATGCACATTTCTAAATGGAATACACAAAGATAATTATTCTCAAATTTTTTTAATACTTCACAAAGAAGTTTGTTCTCATTATGCATAGGATTGATTTGCTTAAGGTCACCCAGAACACAAGGAATAAATGGAAGACAAGACCCCAGAGCTGATATAATCATGCTGTTCTTACTAAACCACACTTTGAGGAAGATGCAAACACCTGTGACAATCAGGGCAGACTGAAACCATTCACTTCAACATAGACATGTATAAGACAGGCAAAAGAATCAATGTAGAGGAGTCCAGGTTGTTATTTAGTCCAGGTACATCTGGTTCATTTCTAAGAGGAGTTTTGATTATGAGCTGCAATGCCTGATCCTGACTCATTCTTTCTTTTTCTCCAGCAATTTCACACGGCTTCCTCACCTAGCAGGAACAAACGAGAATCTACATCTGGCACAGCAAGTCCAAGCTGAATGGAAGGAGTTTGGTTTGGATCATGTTCAACTGGTTCATTATGATGTTTTGCTCTCTTACCCTGATGCCACTAAACCCAACTACATCTCAATAATCGATGAGCATGGAAATGAGGTACAGAAAGTACCAGTTTCTGCAAACAAGGAATAAAATCACCTTCATACACTTGGAAAGTCTGGGAGGGAAAACTATACTTGGATTTGTTAACTGTGTTGGACCTAATCCAAAACTCACGGAAGTCAGGGCGTCTACTTTCCTCTTATAATTTGTATAGTTATTTATTAATATATGTGTTGGGAATACTGTTAATTACCCTGATTTGTATAGCATACTGACACATCGATTAAATGAGAATTATGTATGATAATTACTTTATGTATTTAAATTGTTTTGAAATTGTTCTTTTACTCAGGAAGAGGAAAGCATCTATGATCAGCATTACTATTTGTGATGTTTCATCATGTAATATCAGTGATAGTGCTAAATTCAGCTTCTTGAAGATTAAAACTTAGACCTCAAGATGTATTATCACAGGTAACATCAGTTCATTATGAAGCAGCTCAAGTGTTCGTAGAAGCTACAGGGAAGAGGAGAATGCAGGTGTTTTTTACTGCTACAATATAACCTGCTTCTATCTGTGGTACTGAGACCACCTTAAGGGACCCTGTGTTCATTTAAATAAGATTGTCCGTGAAGAGTGGAAATGGGAGAAGGTCATGCATTGAATCTGCACACTGAAAGGGATGCCCAGTGCTTGCTTAAGTTTTGTCCACTCTAGGGTTGTAAAACTTGAGTCCTTTAAAATGCAAATGCATATGAAATGTGACTCTATAGGCGGTGCTTCTTTTTCATATTGCTTGGCTTTACTTTTTTCTTCTTCTCTACTAGATTTTCAACACATCATTATTTGAGCCTCCTCCTCCAGGATATGAAGCTGTTAGCGATGTGGTGCCACCTTACAGTGCTTTTTCAGCCCAAGGAATGCCTGAGGTATCATATTAAAATAGTAAAAGAAGTAAAAATAGAAATGGAAACAGAAATAGAGGTAGGAATAGAAATAATAGAAATAGAGACAGGAATAGTAATAATAGAAACAGAAGAGATGGAATACCATTGCATACTGTAGCATAGCATAGAATAGTATAGAGTGATATAGAATAATGTGAAATTCATGTGTCTTAGGCTTTACTTCAAAACCTGACATGTCACCACTTGGAAAGATGTCCTAGCAATGATGTACTTGGAAGCTTTACGATGGAGTAAAGTTCAACTTGAACAGTCATACATATATGTTTAACTTTTTTCTCTAGTTTGAACCAGAACTGGATTATATTTTTATATTTTCCTAAAAAAATGTTAATAAATCTTGAATGTTTGCTGCTATAAGCTTATTCTGTGACTGTGCACCCTTGTTTTCCAGCTTGGTGAACAAATAAGACTGTTATATTTACATAGCCAAATGAACAACTTCATTTTCAAAATGCTGCTTGCCAAAGGCTGATACTGACAGGAAGAACTGTGCCATGTGCACTATGCCTGAAAATGGCTTTTGCATTTCTGGTGGTAGAAGTGTTGCTGTGAGCTGAGCTTTACACTAATCCTTGCCATCTTCTTGTACAGATGGTACCAGCTAACAGGCTTCCTTTTACAAAGGCCTGTGTAGCAGCAGTTTTTTATCCTTTGATCCATTAGTGGTTTCCATTAATATTTTATAAGATTAGAATTTTGTGTTCTTAGTATCTTTCCTGTCTTATACATAGAATACTGTAGGTTAGCAGGGCCCTCTGGAGGTCATCCAGTCCAATCTCTCAAGCAAGTTTTAAAAGTTGCAGCTTCCTTCTTTAGAAAAAAAAATATTTTAATTAAATATAAGAGCTTTTTTTTCTGAAAAAAAAAATAAATAAGACAGATTGTCTCTTCAAATATGAGGTTTATGTTCACTTTATTGCATAATACTTTGACAAAAGCTCCGGATACCTAACTAGTGCTGATAGCAATAGCGTTCTCCAGTGAGCAGTTGCCTACACCTGTACTGCAATAAGGGAACATGTGTATAGCCAGGCAGTGGAAGTACTCCGTGGGTTCAGAGCTCTTCAGAGTTCTCCCACACTTGTGTAAGTATTTTGTGTTAAAAGCCAGTCTATTACAAACCAGAACTAAGCTGTGGAGAGAGATATTTTGAACTTACCAAATATCTCTCTGCTTACTAATTTTGTGAATGATTCCTGCATAAAGCTCTGAGTCAGCGAAGGCAGAACACTGTAAAGTATTTGCATCCCAGGTTAACTGTAGTTTCATGAGTAGGTCCCCTTTTTGGAAATCACGAGAAATGTACCAAAGTTCTTCATACTGAGAGAGTCCAAGAATGCAGTGCTCACATTTTCTAGGTGAGTGCTTTAATGAGGGAGTTGTGGAAATATAGTTTGGTGCTGCTAGCTCTATTACTTTTTCTTGCAGCTTTTTTTTTTTTTTTTTTTTTAAATAAGTGACTATAAGTGTGTTTTGAAGGCTAAATACTGTCAGAGTAGGATAGTAGCTACTTGCCTGCTAGAGTGAGACCCTGCCTCAGAGATATTCTAGTAGATTACATTCATTTCAGGTTCTCAGTAGGTGGAAGATGGAATATATCCTTGTCTCATACAGATTGTTAGGAATGTTTGTTTCTTCTGTGTGGTATGTTCTAACTAAATCCCAATAAACAGATGGATGAAGAAAAGTTAAGTTTTGAGCAGAAACTTTTTTAACAGAAGTATTTAACATAGAGTAAAGTAGTGAAGTCGCATACTGCCAGTAGTAGTAATAGTGGTTCGGAACATTAGCATCATAAATGATGGTAAAATTCTGCTCTTTGTTTCCTTTTTAAGTGAATGCAGAAGTATTTCCATCTAGTTAATGATGGTCACAGATAAGAGGTGTGCTTAAGATCTCTAACTTTACTAAAACAGCCCAGACAAAACATTTTATGAGTCTGCATTACATTCCTAAAGCTTGTGTTTTTTAACAGTTCTATGTACTTGAGGGATTTAATCGTATCACTAAGAAATGATGATACATAACTGTCATAATTCATTACATTTATGTGCTTCTTATTCATGTTAATGGAAGTTGAAGATGAAGAATTTTCAGGAATGCTAAAAGAAATTAATTAAGAAAGCCTGATTTACTATGCAATATATTGAATATTGCCAGAATCTTCAAATAAATAGCTTTCAGTGTAGTTTCAGAAATGTAGAGATTGAATAATTATGAATTATTCTGCAACACTTGGAAAAACACTATGAATACAGATTATATACTTTATATAAGATGTAGTTATGAGAGCTTCTTCTAAAGATCAGAACTGTTCTTTTCTTTAAATGATGGCATCTATTTAATCAAAGATGTTATTTAAAAAGTCCTGTAAAACGTTAACAGGTTTTTACCGTAAAATGTTACTGTTGTGTTAACATCAAACAGGGGCCCTGAATGTAAGAATCCAACAGGTTGCTGTTAATTGTTATAATTGCAACTCTGCAACTATGTAAGCCAGACTATTGAAAGCATCAATTTTGTATTTTTCATAATAAAGCCCAGTAACCTACAAATGTAGGTATTCTGTATGAGGTACTCTAAAGAAATTAGATTAAAATGGAGGAACAAATTCCCCCTCTGGTTAATCTAAATAGACTTAAGGACTTTCTTGACTTCAGTAGTTACACTTGGTTTTACAGAAAGGAAAACCACTCTCTAAATTCAGAAAAACTACCCCAAGAATAATCTGTACATTTATTAATTATTCTCTGAACAGAGAGGACTTGAACCTTACCAAAATGTGAAAATGTTTGCCTTGTTTAAATAGTCCCTTTTATTTAATTAATTTATCCTAACTGAATTGATTTTGCTTAATTTAAGAAGGAATTAGAAATTGAGCAGATTACTGATGAAACCAGTACAATCAAAATGACTGTACCACAGTCTCATCAGGACATGCCGTCTTGAGTTATATGAGACCACCTGAACTGCTAGGCATCTTCCCTAAAGCAGTCTTTGAGGCTTTTTTTTAATAGGAATTTACTCTTAAACAGTCTTTGAGGTATAATCAGTGTGAGGTATATCCAGAGGGTAATTTATTCCTTCCTAAAATAGGCTTTCAAAACAGGTTTGGGGTGAATTCTCCTGGACAGGGAGAGTTCTCAGCTTTTCTCTGTCTGTGGTGTGTACTGTTGGACCTTGTAAGACAATGCACACAACCTTTACGTTACTGACACTAAGGACAATGAGACACACACCAAATACTGAATAATGTCGATGAAACACAGTCATGAAGAATACTTCATTTGTGTGCTAGGTGTATTGTGACAGTCATTGAATTGTAGCTTCTGCTGTATTCAATGAAAATCAAGTCCAGAGAATTTCATCGAATGTTGGTGTAATTCAGATTATTCTTACTGTACAAAGTAGAATTGATATTTATTGTAGTGTCTGGGTCCAAAATATGTCCAGCAGTCCAAGGCCAACTATAGATTATACAGAATATGAAGTGAAGTAACTACCATAGACTGAGCATTTACTTGAACTTCCTAATTCACAAGTCATATCTTAACATTCTCCATTGAGGACAAAATCTGGCAGCTTTGGGTGGCAGGGGTCTAAATTCATCAGAAATCACTTGCCTACCTAATGACCTCATGATCAAAGCTTGAACTCATACTGAAACCAGTCCTGGAGCTTGTTGTTCCCAGCTTATTCTCTTACTAGATTACATCCTCCTTTTGACTCATTCATTGACATTCTTGTTTCAAATTCCACCCTTTTCTGTCAGGGTGAGCTGGTATATGTGAATTATGGCCGCACCGAGGACTTCTTTAAGCTAGAACGTGACATGGGAATTAACTGTACAGGAAAGATTGTTATCGCCAGGTATGGGAAGATCTTCAGAGGGAATAAGGTAATGCCTCTATATAAAAATGTACTCGTGCCATTCTTCAGTTGATTTCAAGAGACTGAAACACTTCCCTGAAGTGTTCTGGAGATTTTCATGTAAATGTGTTTTTCATATGCATACGTTCAAAGATGTTTCTTTAGTAGAACATAAAATATATATTTGATAGCTATATAATATATCCATAGGATAGAATTAAATAAGTGGAAAATATTATCTATTTTTTGTATACATTTGCATGCTATAAATTGTTCCAAAATATTTCTGTCACTATTGGATATCTTAACTCTGCACTAGATTGTCTTCCCTATTGGTTCATCTGTGCTTTAAGAGGCCTGCTTTGAATTTCTTTATAGTGGTTTCTGTTCATCCGACAGAGACTGTAACTATGTGCAGGTTATTTTAAATTAGGTATTTGTTTATTCAATATCTGTATCATATAAATGTTTTTAAACTACAGATTTCTGCACGTTTACATGGCCTGACAGGACAGTACCTAATTGTGTGTGTACTTCATGCATATACTCAATTATTTTGAGTTATTTTCTCAATACAAAGACACTCTGTTTTAAGGGTGTTTAGTTCTTGTACAAAAATTACTTTGACCCTAGTTTGGGCAGGACTAAAATTTATATTTCTCAGTTACCAGAGGGTGTCAAACATTGAATCTTCTTCCTGGAATGCCAGCTGAAACAGACCGTTGATTAATCTTTTGTGAGTTTTTCAGTAATTAAGTAATTGGTTTATATATATACAGTTTTCACCAATGAAAAGTAAGATGTATTCTGGGACAGATGATATTTTTACTAAATTCTTTACCTCTCTTAAAGATACTATCTGAATGGAAAAGACTTAAAAACTGAAGAAGGCATTGCTGTCTTTGAATCTTTTATTAAACTAAGTACAAACACCTCAGAGCTACTAATATCTAGAGAGGCAGTTATACTGTAGTTTGGGAGTTACATGCCCTCATCGACACAATGGGATGATATGTTCATTCTTACAGTAGTATTTCTGTTGATTGTTTATATACTGAAGAATTCGGTAGGCTGTGTAAAATCTTGAGAACGGTACTGTGATTTTCCAACTTCCTAATGTTATGCAAGAATGGGAGAGAGGATGAAGGCAAGTAGTGTGTTTCCTAAAAAAAAGCCATAGTATTTCTGAACTAAAATATCCAAATATGAAACTGTTGAGGATTAGCTGTCACTCAGTTGCTATGAATCACTGTTTTACCTGTTGGCAAAACAGCTTGGGATGTTAGATTGATATATATTTTCTCTCTCTCACTCTCCACCAGCCAGGATCATACAGTAATAAAATCTCATGGCAACGGTTTTCTAAAATCAAAACAGTATGCAGGTCAGCACTTCTGCTGTAATAAGTCAAAGCCTAATGAACAGACCTCTTCATACTTAGGCTTGCTCACACCCAAAGACACTTTCAAACTCTCTAATAACACTCCTTCTGTGTAGTCTAAACTCTGAGATACATGAGGAGATCATAAAAGGTAAATAAGATAAATACACGACTAACTGAAAGATAAGGTTGCATCAATGTGTTACAATTTTTTCCATTCATGCTACAGACATTTCAATAGTCAATATTGATCTGGAGGACAGAAGAGAAACTCAGGTTCTACAGTAATACTAAGAAGGATATTTTCCATGTTTACAGAACAGAAGAGTCACAGAACAGAATCACTAGGTTAGAAAAAGCCCCCGGATCATTGAGTCCAACCATTCCTATCAGTCACTAAACCATGCTCCTAATCAGCTTCATCCACCCCTCCTTTAAACACCTCCAGGGAAGGTGACTCAATCACCTCCCTGAGAAGACTGTTCAAGTACCCAATGACCCTTTCTGTGAAAAAAATTCTGATGTCAAGGCTGAACCTCCCCTGGTGGAGCTTGAGGCCATTCCCTCTTGTCCTGTCACCTGCCACTTGGGAGAAGATGCCAACTCCCTCCTATCTGCAACTTCCTTTTTGGTAGTTGTAGAGAACAATCAGGTCTCCCCTCAGCCTTCTCTTCTCTAGGCTAAACAACCCCAACTCTCTCAGATGCTCCTTGGAAGACTTGTTCTCCAACCCCTTCACCAGCTTTGTTGCTCTTCTCTGGACTCGCTCCAGAGCCTCAACATCCTTCTTGTGGGGAGGGGCCCAGAACTGAACACAGTATACAAGGAGCAGTCTCACCAGTGTCGAGTACAGGGGCAGAATAACCTACCTGGACCTGCTGGTCATGCTGTTTCTGATACAAGCCAAGATGCCATTGGCCTTCTTGGCCACCTGGGCACACTGCTGGCTCACGTTCAGTCACTGTCAACCAACACCCCCAGGTTCTTCTCCTCCAGGCAGCTTTCTAGAGAGTCTGCTCCTAGTCTGTAGCTCTTCACAGGGTTGTTGTGCCCCAAGTGCAGGACCCAGCATTTGGCCTTGTCATACCTCATCCTATTGGACTCTGCCCAGTGGTCCAGCCTGTTCAGATCCCTTTGCAGAGCCTCCCTACCCTCCAGCAGATCCACATTTCCACCCAACTTAGTGTCATCTGCAAACTTGCTAAGGGTGCACTCAGTGCCTTCATCCAGGTCATTGATAAAGACTATGAGCAGAGCGGGACCCAATGTTACTGCAGTTATCTCCTAACTAAATTCTGAAGAACAGCAAACACCTTATTTTCACATGTAACCTGATATCTGCATGTTTATTTTCAGGAAATGTTACAATATGAGACACTTACAGGCCCTTTACTTAGCCCAAGCTCTGTAAAAGACCCTGAGGAATAACAACTGTAATTTATAATACCTCCTTTTGCCTCTGGAATTTGTGTCAAACTGTAAAGAGACAGGGACTGGAAATGTGCTTTGCAGGTGAAGAATGCTGAATTGGCAGGTGCCAAAGGAGTTATTCTGTACTCTGACCCTGCTGACTACTGCGCCTCAGGAGTAGATCCCTATCCAAATGGCTGGAACCTTCCAGGTGGAGGAGCCCAACGTGGAAATGTATTAAACCTGAATGGGGCAGGGGATCCTCTGACACCAGGTTATCCTGCAAAAGGTAAGTAACATGAGGAGTCGTGCTCTGAAGGTCTGGATTCAGGAAAGGTGGGGGAGGTAATGGGGATGTTCTTTCCCTTGGAACAAAACACATTTTTTTTCTTGATCTATCTGTTGCTCAAATAAGCAGTGTTGGGCTTCATGTCAATAGGACACTTCTGCAAATGGTGCATGAGAGAAAATGGGAGGATGTTAAGGGAGCCACTCAGTGCAGTGCTGGACTGCTTAACTTCACAGACATACCCAAGTTAGCCCAGAGGTTGTGACACAAGTATTTGATAGCTGAAACACTGCTTCTCATCAGTAAGTCAGCAAGGAGGCAGCCTGCATAGCTCACAGGTTTCTTTGCTTTTGTAGTTTTCCTTTCTGCAGGATTTGAGCTCCTTTTCTTCTACAGGAGCCCCTACTGGTAATTCTGGAAACTTTCGTGTTGGGAGTAGTGATGTCTGGCTGCAGCTGGGGCTCCTGAGAAGATGACCATTCCCCACTGGTTCATCACCTTCCTTGTGCCTCCTTGGCAGCTTATTTGAGCTCTGCCTAAGCTGTTTCATTTAGCACTTGACTCAGATAATTTTAGCTGAAATGCATTAAGAACCATTCAGGCCAGCATTGGAACCAGGATGTCTGGGCGAGGCAGTCACCTCAAGAGCAGGACTCTCTGTGACAGGGAAGGTTACCTGTAGCCAACACAACTTGAGCTGGAAGAGGACACCTGTTCACAACAGCAGCATGGCAGGAGCAAGAAGAACATTTCTGGTTCCTCATGCTAGAGTCAGGAGTCTCACAGATGATTACCTGTCTGCTTCCCTCAACAAGGGTCCGTGAGAATGTTTTGTTAAGGAGGAAACTGTTCTTTTCCATACCTGCTGGCTTGCAAACATCAAATCTTGAAATTTTGTGCACATTGTGAGAATGAAGATTCTCATTTGTTAAAAAAAAAAAAAAAACCAAAAACAACCCAAAAACTTTATTTGTATTTAAGCTCCATGAGAACAAAGCAGACTCCACAAAACCAGCAAAACAGAACAGAATATTCATTAGCTCAGTATGTAAGATTTTATCTGCATCTCTTATCAGCTGGCAACAGTTTTTTAGTTCCAAGATGAATTTTCCAAGCATCAGATTACTGGATCCCTCTTTGCTCTTGTTCTTTCTCTGTGGCTTAGTCTGAAGTTCCTTCCCATGAAGAGAAATAGTTCTACTTAAATGTATTTCAATGCCAAAAAAGCAAACAATTTTAAAATTTTCAGCCTTTTTAAAGTGCAAGGCTGCAGATACTAAGAGAATCTTTCTTAGTTTCTCTCTGGAAACATGTTGATAGAGCATAAAGAATGAAATCACTGAAGAAATGTGAGCTTACCTTTGACTACAGTGTTAGGACTGTGCTACAAGCTGTACAGTTTCTTCTGAGAGTTGTAAACATGAAAATATCTGTCTTCTGCTTTCAGAATACACCTACCGATTAGACAAAACCAGTGGTGTAGGTCTCCCAAAAATTCCAGTTCATCCTATTGGCTATCATGATGCTGAGGTATTACTGCGGTAAGTATATGGGAGAGACGGAATTTTAAGCAGACTGTTTTTTCAAAGTTAGAGTATTTGAAAAGAAAATGACTTTTTCATGGTGCTTCTACTGTTGCTGTTGAAACAGTGTATGTTTGTCATTAGGTTCTCTGTTAGAGGTAATTACTACATATCAACTATGTGCAGAGTGATCTGGAAAGGATAATTTGTAATGTATCATGAGCAATCATGTATACAGAGGTTATAAAAGTGTTTCTCAGCATGATTAAAGGCAAAAATTTTTGAGGGTGGTATGATACCTGTCTTGTGAAAAAGACTACAAATGAAGTAATTAATTTGTCTAGGGTCAGACAAATTTGCCACAGATTATTCTCCTGTGGAAGCTTGTAGTATAAATTACCTAAGGTAAAGACCATCGCTGTGATCTGCATGCGCTTGGGACCTAACAAAGTGTGGTTCCTGGTTCCTTATTTGTGCTTGGTGTTTGGTAAGATGTTTGTAAGTAATATTTTTTTTTTCTTTTCATAATAGTAATATGGGAGGATATGCACCACCGCATACTAGCTGGAAAGGAGGTTTGAATGTCTCTTACAACATTGGTCCGGGCTTCATCACAAATTACTCTACAAGGTCAGTTTCGCTTCATAAGGAAGGATTGCTTGGGCTCAGAGGAAAACTAGTGGAGGAATAGAATTTCATCAAAGGTAGATTAGATTGGGTTATATATCATTATTTTGATTATGACCATTACCTGGGCTGAAATGCGCTCAGTGCAAAACTACAGTAGATTTACATCTTGATTGGGTGGGTATGACTGAATTGTTTTAGTTTCCAGGTTTCCAGATAGTCTTGAACCAGTTTCATTTGAAAAGCATCTAGGCTTTGACAAATTATTGGTAAGACTTTTGGGGTTTTTTTGAGAGCTGAATTTGTTTCTTAGTCAGACCACATGAAAAATTATTCCTGAAAAATATAGACGACCCTTGAGGATGTGTTGTTGCACCTCCAGTTATGTGATGGATAAACAAAGTCTCTTGATGCAACTCGGGTTGTCTGATTTCCTGCTGCCTGAGGTGCAGCATTGAGTTTGCTGGAGTCAACTCTGATTTGCACCAACCTCTAGATGATTAGAACTATTTACCTTTTTAACATTAGATGGTTTTCATTGTTTGGTCATTTTTCCAAATTTAAAAACTAGCTGCTAGCAAAAAAAATCTTTGAACTTGGAGTTCTGAGCCTGTTAACCATATAAGTCTTTATGACATCAATAACTGTACATAGCTTTCAAGAGCTAAATGCTATTCTTAGTTGCACAAGTATAAATCCAGAAAAAAAAAACTATGCTGAAATCTTTTGAGATTTACTTTGGTCTAATAAAGAGTAAATTTGGCCCAAATGCTTTCCTTACAGTTTATATTGTATCCTGTTGAAAGATGTCAAGATGTTTTATTATCTAATCTAGCGGATTTTTCCTTTCATTTTCTTCCCAATGCACTAGAAAGGTAAAAATGCACATTCATAGCAATAATGAAGTAAGAAGAATTTACAATGTGATTGGTACCATCAGAGGCACACTGGAACCAGGTAAAGTAATTTGTCTTCAGTGTAATGCGGGCGTGCAGTAACCTCTGCATGTGCTTCATACTTACAAGGGGGAAGCAAGGAATATTGTTTTCTTTGAAATATTGCACTACATGGTCATTGATGTTGAAATATTTATTGTGCCAGCTTTCATATGGTTCAGGGAATGTCAGAACTTTCACTGTAAACGCTGATTTTCAAGAGGGAGTCATAACCGGACAGGAATATTTGTCTTCAGGCGAGTAACTTTGCAATTGAAAGAGTATTCTTAAGTGGGTGTTCTTCTCTGCTAACATGGGAATGGATTTTGCATTCCATCTGAAGACATCATATCCACCATTACTGACTTTTTGTCTGTCTTAGCCTGCCGTAACCAGTGTGATTTTAAACCCTTAATAAACAGTTATATAGACATCCATAGGATGATGGTAACATCATTTAATTTGTAACTACAGTACTTCCCTGTTGCCTGAAACACAACTCCTAAGCATATTATAGAAGCACAGAGATCTAATCTGACTTAGATCTTATTAATTGCTTACCTGTCATGATTTGGACAACTGCTTTTATGATTTACTATATATATATATATATATATATATGTGTGTGTGTGTATGTCTTTTCAGATAAATACTGCAATCACCACACCTTATTGTTGTGAGTTGTCATGCTGTACAAATATAATTAGAGGATCAGCTTTACTGTGAGACATAGTATTGTGAAATATGGAAAGATGCTTCTATCTTTAGAAGAAAACTGTATTTCTAATAATAGCTGTGACGTAGAATTTAAAAGGTTTTAACTCTTATTGGATCAAGTTATTATGTTTGACAAATTCTTTAGCACTGGCTGAAAATGCAGAAAAAAATGTCTTTGGAGATTTAAAATGTCCTTTGCCTTTCTATCCTGTATATTATAAACTATTAAGCTTTATTACCTGATATGTACATGGAAAATTAGAAATTGCTTCCAATTAACATCTGTGTGGCAGGAAAAATCTCTAAGTAAACCTCCATCATTAATTTCTCTAGACAGGTATGTCATCTTGGGAGGTCACCGTGATTCATGGGTATTTGGTGGCATTGATCCTCAAAGTGGGGCAGCTGTGGTTCACGAGATTGTGAGGAGCTTTGGAAAACTGAAAAGGAAAGGTAATGTAATGGAAGAATAAAACAAACCAAATTCATTGCCCTCAGCAGTACCCATTGATTTCTCTGAGACTTAAGTATATGATTAGTTACACACATGTATCTCTTGAATAAGCATGCTGCTCTGCAGCTGTTAATTATTTCCAGTTACAGCCTTGATATATATGAATACTTCTGCTCAAGTGAAAGTAATCTTAAAGGAAAAGAAAACACAAACTGAGGGATATTGAAATAAATAAGATGTTTAAGTGGAGTTAATTACTATGTATTTGAGGCTGGTCAGACCAGATGTTTCAATGATCCTATAAAATTGCTGCTGTGGTGGACTGATCAAGACTTCATCAGGGCAACATTGAGAACCTTCTCAGCTCTTGACTATCGTTTGGGGACAGATCCAAATATAAATAAAGCACGTCTGTGTGATGCAGAGAATGAGCTGTGCAAATGTAGTAGTAGGTAATGGTTACAAATACTCAGTTACCTTAGAATAGGAACAAATGTCAACTGTACCACATTTTTGCTGCTGTCAGAGCAAATCCTTTCTCCCTATCTGACATCCCATGGAAAGAAGCTCTGACTTAACTCAAATATGGTGCTAGAGGAACTGTCTTTGCCTACCTTAACCCTATTGGCATTAAGTTGTCTTTCCATTTCCAACATGAAGAAAAAAAAGAGGGGGAACAAAAGAAGAAAAGGTTCCAGTAGCCTCAAAGAAAACTTTGGGCAAAGATAGAGAGGCAGGGCAATAGGCAATAAAGCCTGTTACATTTGGCCTGGGTTTAAATTTAATTCAGAGCTTCAAGTGAAAGACCTTTGTTTAGAAGGTGATCTGTCACAGTTACAGGGCATTCCTTAGATTTTGAAATATGACATTTGAGAGACAAGTCAGAGAAGTTCAGTGGTAGATAGGAAAACTTGCCAAACACTTTTCTGTCAAAGTAGACACTGGTATACAATGTGAACTGAATTAAGCACAGCAAAAATAGTTAAAAAGCTTGCTTTTTCCACAGATCAGGATGAAAGATGAGCCCTCACCCCGTCAAATGACATTTGTTTTCACATTAGTTACCATGTAAAAAGCAGTCTTTATTTCTTTAATACAATTTTCATAGTCTTTTATGGCAGGATGGAGGCCAAGGAGAACAGTGATATTTGCAAGCTGGGATGCAGAGGAGTTTGGCTTGTTGGGATCGACAGAATGGGCTGAGGTAAACCAGTAGTGTTCAAAGAGAAATATTCACAGTGGGGGATCTTTGAGATATTTGTACCAGAAAACACTTGTTCTTTCTCTGCCTCCCACTCTCTTCTTCTCAAGAATATATGGCTTCTTGCGGGCTATGTTGTTTTTCTCTGAAACTGCTGTTACTTCTGTGGATGGGGAAATAGTTCTAAGGAGAAATAAGATTATGCTATTTTCTTTCCCTTAGGAAAATGCCAAAATATTACAAGCACGAGGAGTGGCTTATATCAATGCAGATTCCTCTGTTGAAGGTATAGAGTTTTGGATTGTGTTTTAGAGGAATAGCAATGGTATATACAACTCGCTGGGCGGCATTTTCTCTTGAAGATCCATAGGACCTTCAATGTGATAATGTTGTTTCATTGGTTCAGGAGCGAAATCATGACTCGGAATCTTTAAATGTCATATAATCATAGAATAACCAGGTTGGAAGAGACTCCCCCCAGATCATCGAGTCCAACCATTCCTATCAAACACTATTTGTGTTACTTCAAGGAAGGAGTCCATTACAATAACTACACTATTTCAGAAGTCAAGAAAAGGGACAAGCAGTGTTGTGTCCCTGTCAGCAGTTTAATTGCAACTCTTTGTCAGCTACGTGTAATAAACCTGTGTAATAAGCATAGGGACATAAGCTCTTAAGTGTTGCTTCAAAAGCTGGGCTGTAATTCTTCCTAACCAATACAAAAATGTGCCGACAAAGTCAAAGAGCTCTTGCACAAGAAGAATCAACTTGTTCCTTGTGGACAGTGTAGTTCTCTAGTCTCTTTCTTATTAACAAATAATGGCATGAGGTTTCTCCTGAGTGGAACTTGTTTCTTCCTGTTTTTTCAGGAAACTACACACTACGAGTGGATTGCACACCATTGATGTACAGGCTTGTGTACAGTCTGACTAAAGAGGTAATACAACCTGAATTTTTTAGCCAGCATATTCAGTGCTTCCTTAGTGGATGAGATTCTCCATAAAATATGATGTCAGAGTTTCTTTCTTTGCCAACTGCAGTATACCTTTTCAGTCAGTAGCTGAGTAACTAGATCTTCTTCTGAGAAGTAACAAAGGGATTTCAAGCTTCTAAGCTTAAATTATTATCTATTTATGATTATGGGATTTTTCAACTCCTGTGAGAGTGTTACTTCTAATATCAAAAGAATAAAAAGATGCCATGAATCAGAGGACAGAAACAAGAACAGACCAGTCCAGCTACCTAGGTGCCCATGGTAGTGGAAGACCCTGACTCCCTTTAGGCAGGGAAATAAATTAGGCTTGCTACAGTGTTGTTTTCAGCATGATATGGCAGGTTTGATTAACATGCTCAGCTTCAGTGTAAACTGTTCAATATTCATTGGCTCTGACAATGTTCTCACACATACTTGTGTGGCACACAAAATTAAAACGTAGCAACCTTTTTCAGGAAATAATCTCATCATCTTGAATATAAGATGTTCCTTGCTCTGTGAGTGAGTCTTAGAGACTGGCACTACAGACTTTTTATTTCTGTGCCTTTTACTGTACATCTATATTAAAGCATGAACATTTAATTAGTCTTCTGTGAGTGCTTTTTATATACGTATATATAATGTGCGTTCAGCTACCATACATGTACCATGGATCTACTACACTGTCTTCATCTGCTATGTATATAAATGCATAGAAAGAGAGAAGGTGTCATCTGTTTCTGTCAGGGTCAATAATTGGGTTATATTTTGGAAGGTGGCATTGCCCTGATACAAAGTAAAGCAAATGTAGTAACGCAGTGTAATCATTTTGGGGGGACTGAAAGACAACAAATAAAATTTAACTGTTTTAAAATTAGTTGCCCAGATTAAGATAATTCTTTCCTGAACTGCAGAAGAGCTGATCACCTGCAGTTCCCATGGTAACCTGTGTTAAGTGCAGGTGTTCAGAACAGTCAGAAAATCAGGTCAATGGAGCCTCAGAGTGGACACCAAGAGGCACTGTTAAAATATTAAGCTAAATACCAGTAAACATGGTTGTGTAACTCTGCCTGTTCTGGGGAGCAGAAACAAAAGCTGATGAATGTATGTAACCATAGCTCATTGGCAGCTGATCAGGAAGGAGGTCTGCCTGTGATCCCATCCAAAATTAATCTACGGCAAAAAGTGTTAACACTGCTAACAGTGTTCTATGAACGATTAGCTTTGAGACAAAAAATTCAAATATATTAGTTTTATTTTGATTCCTATTGTGCAGTAATCCCTAAATAGCAGATGCAGATATTAATAATAGAATAGATATTAATAATCTTTAACAGATTAAATGTAATAAAACTCAGCAGCTCACTGATAAAAAGAAAAGATGAAAAGATGCTTACAGTGTTTAACTTGCTTAGGTATCTGGAAAGTAGCGAGAGTAATAGATATGAACTTTACGATGATTATTACTTGATTTATATACCTTTGTAGCTGCTGTGATGACCAGTACTGTACACTTTGCCCTTCTAAAGTTACTGCTGCATCCATGAAAAATTTTTTTGTGAACTAACTCAAGGTAGAAACAGTTTTGAGTTAACACAGAACAAAATTGAAATTTCCTGACAAAATAAAAAGTTTTGGCTTTGTGAAGGATGTTTTGTTGAATATTTAAATTAAAAGACTGCAAATCTCATAAAGAAATATCAGAATGCAAATATTGACTTTAAATGTTTTACTTTCCCTGTGTCGTCTTCTATCTAAAATTGCCTGTTTTTAGCAAAGAAACTGTTCCTCTAGAAAATGCTGTGCGTTTGAAATGTTAAAATGGAAACGCAGAAAGGCTGAGGAACTGAAGACTGTGGTTTAGTCATTACCCTAAGCCGTAGACTTTATGTGATGACAAGTTGTAGATTTACTGCTTGGTAACATTTAAAATTGTATCATTTGTCTTTTTATACAATATACTTTTTCTAGATACCAAGTCCTGATGAGGGATTTGAAGGAAAATCTCTTTATGAGAGTTGGTATAAAAAAAATCCATCAAGAGAACATAAAGAGGTCCCCAGGTCAGTGACAAAAGAAAATAAACAATATACCACAAGTTATTATAATGTGAAGAGTGTGGTTTTAAAATAAATATCCAGTTGTAAAACTGATCACCTAAAAGAAGTGGTGGGATTCTCAGTTGGGATAAATTTCAGAGTTTTATTGATTGCAGCTAATACACCACTGTACAACAGTTTTGTTAGCTTGTCTTTTTAGTATGAATAGGAGGCTTTATATATGAAGAGTAAAGTTTTCATGTAGTTTATAGGGATGTAGGCAAAATAAGGGTAGTACTCACAAGTCAGAGGCAGGCACGCAAGATGCTAACACAGCAGCTTTCTCTTGCATTTTCTTCCAGTCTCCTGGAAGACCTCTCATTATGAGTG
The DNA here is from genome assembly GCA_033558105.1 of Coccyzus lansbergi. Classification (NCBI taxonomy): domain Eukaryota; kingdom Metazoa; phylum Chordata; class Aves; order Cuculiformes; family Coccyzidae; genus Coccyzus; species Coccyzus lansbergi. Next base: position 1,794,891 of record JAUMJK010000267.1, on the reverse strand, counting down.
GCTGGGGAGTGCACTAGGTGGGATTTTGACACTGTCCTTCAAATTTACCATGGTTTCTTTATATAATTTCAAAGACTGATTTTATTCCATGGAGCCATACTGGTACTGTGATTTCTCTTAGTTGAGAGCTTGGGATAGTGGAAGTTCAGCAGGCCATTGGGTCTTCTCAGTGATTCAAGACAATGAGTTAAACTCTTGCAAGTTTGATTTCTCTGACCCTGAGAATGATGACTGCTCCTCTGAGAATGCAGTCGATGAGGTACATGTGATATAGGGGTCACAGGCAATTCATGGTGTTTTAACAGAAGTGGCATACTAGGGAAAGACTGTCCAGTGTTTGCAACTGTGGGGTAAATAATTGTCACAGTACTTCAAAGTAAACTAAATTTATACTTTAAGTATTGTCACTCAAGGCATTTTCCTCTTTCTTGTTAAAAGAATAAATAAACTGGGTTCTGGCAATGACTTTGAAGTCTTTTTCCAACGTCTTGGCATCGCTTCAGGCAGAGCACGTTACAGTAAAAATTGGGTAAGTTTGTGTCTTCGTACTTTTGTCTCCTCTGTAATTGCTGCATAATATCACCTCTAATAGACCTATTCTAATAGACCTATTTAGACTGCCACCTTTTTGCAGTTGTTCAGTTTAGTATGTCAAGAGTGGAGTCCCAGTCCTTTACTAGGACTCTATGTGCTGCTACAACACCAATATTTAGTAAATAGGAAGAGTCAGCTTGGTGTCTGTCAGGCAAAAGGACATTTATTCAGGGTAAATGGATGGGCTCAAAATTGCCTGTGATTGACTAAGGCTTATGAATGGCTTATGATAATTCTGAATAATTTGTAATAACTTACGAAGCTTTGAATTCAAAACAGTTCATCTTTTATGGAAAATATGGGTTTGGTATTGTGAGTTGAGACTAACTGAGAAATGTTCAAGGAGTAATCTACTCAATGTGGCCTTTGCCTCTGAAAAGGTATATCCAAAGACACAAACTGAAATTACTGCTGGGATCCAAGCAAAGAGAGAAAGGGCAATTTCACCTTAATTTAGCCAACTAAAAGTTATGTCTGTTCTGAACAACTTTCTTTAGTCGCTGTACATGGTCAGTCGAGAGAGACATCTCCAAATGACTGTTCATCATAGGTCGATGTCTAAGAGAGCCATCACTGAGTAGTTCTGATATGATTGACTGTAGTGGCTACATAGGATTAGGGTGACCTAAACACTTAACTTTTCAGTGCCTTGAATTGCACATCAGGCAAAGCTGAAGTATCCAGAGCTGAATAAGGGGTTTGTTTTGGTTTGTTTGTTTCAGAATGTAGAAAAATACAGCAGCTATCCAGTATACCACAGTGTCTATGAAACCTATGAAATTGTGGAGAGGTTTTATGATCCCACTTTCAAGAATCATCTGACAGTAGCTCAGGTACGGGGAGGGCTGGTGTTTGAACTGGCCAACTCCGTTGTTCTTCCTTTCGACTGTAGAGATTATGCATCAGCTGTTAGCAACTATGCTCAGATCATCTATAATTTGTCAAGGAATCATGAAGAGGAACTGGCAACATACAATGTATCCTTTGGTATGTACAGTCCTTCATTGCACTCCTACTCTGTTAGTGCTAGCAGTGCCTTATTTTAATGTATATCTTAGTCGTGAAAAAGTTAAAATGGCCACACCCTCCAAAAGTTTGGAATTTTAATATTTTGTCACTTAGTATACCTCTGTAGACACTATGCCGCTTCCAGGTAGAACTAACACAGTTGTGTATTCTGTGACCTGTGCTTGGCTCACTGATGTTAGCAACAAGCTATCTTTGTCTTGGTCCCTGAAAAAAAACTAAAAATCATCACACTGCTTTGCAACTTTTTGCACAATTCTCTGTCCAACACTGATCATAGGACTATAGGATAATTCAGGTTAAAAGGAACCTCAGGACTTATCTGTGTCAGCCTGTCAAAGGCAGGGTAAAATTTCAAGTTGCTCAGAGCTTTATTCCATTTGGTCTTGAAAACTTGCAAGGACAGAGACCACAGAACCTCTCTGGACCACAGTTCTTGACTGTCCTCAAGGTAAAAAGATTCTCCTTACATCCAGTCAGAACTTCTCTTATTTCAGGTTATGGGCATGTGATGGCAGATACAAGCATTATGAGAATGTTGCCTTGGGGCTTGGTCAGGCAGGAATTGTTCTTCCCTATGATGCAGTAGGGATCTTGTCCTGTCATGTGAAATTTTATTTCATGTTATAGGGATTCAAAATATGCCTTTTGCCTCAGAAGCCTATATTTCTTTTCACAAAATTATATAGTATGAATACTTAGGACTTGACTGCTAATGACCAATATTAGGTGTGTGTGTGCATGCTCACACACATACACACAGGATCTCTGTCTCAAAACTTCGTTTGTGTGGAGTGGCATACCAGTAAAGGACAGATTGTTGAGATCTGTAAAATCCCAGACCTGTCTGAACAGCCTGTACTCTAGCTTTTGGTATTTCTGTACATGCTTCAAGTAGCAAATTATAAATAATATTCACAAAAATACTGATTTCTATTGTCTCCAAGGCAAGTGTTCGCACAGAATTAACATAGGTTTTAATGTAGGAATATATGGTCATTAGATTTTCATTTGATGAGAACTGACATGTGACAATCACAGGAGAAAGATGAAGATATAGATTTAACAATTTGATTTGTTTAATTTGTAGTTTAATACTTCCTTCCTTTCCCTCCAGGTGCTCTCTTTTCAGCTGTTAAGAATTTTACAGAAGTTGCTGCGAGTTTTCATGAAAGATTGGAAGAAATAGATATCAATAAGTAAGTTTAACTCTTTTTTTTTTCTTATCCCTTCCAGTCAAATACTCCATAAAGTACTATGGGTTCAGGTGACAGAGTCCTCACTTGTATTTAGTCCCCTAAATAACTTTGTTGAGAGATGACTGCCAATCATTTGTTTTATTATACATCCTTATGAAGTCTTACCTTTAAGGATCTGGTTACTCTAGGAAACTAAGCATAGAAATGTTGAATTAGTGGACATCAGAGATGCTGCAGAGACTGGGAATCTAGCCAGGCTAGCTTCAAAAAGTGTCCAAGCTAATTAGTCTATAATAGTTAAAATAAAAATAGCTAAATAAATAGCGGTAATATGACTGTACTTGCAGCAAGCTTTTTGATGAGCTTTTAAAAAATTCTGTGCGTGACCTATGCCAAGAGGCCTAATTTGCACTTGACTTAATTCTTAATTTATTCATTGTAGGCAATACCCAGAGTGAGAAACCAAACTTCCATTTTCATATACATATATGTCTGTTCCATTTCTTGTGAAGAATTTGATTAAGCCATATGCTTACCCTTATGGAAGACTGAATGAGAAGAAAAGCCAGCTTTTTAATGGCAGCAACTTTCAAGATAAATGCGTTAACAGTAATTTCTTATGTAAAATATGACACTTCTGACATATGACATGTATGTGACAATTGCAAAATTACTTCATTGAAATGTGGCTTAAACTTGAGCATCAACTCAACAAGACTATTTTGTTTTCCATTTACACCAATGTAAATGCAAAACAGTTTCACTGATAGTAGTGGAGTAATTCCAGGCTTACTGTACTATAAATTTTACCCTTTTTTGTTGGTGAGTACCTTTTGATGCTCTACAGTTAGTTACTTCAGTTGTAGACTTCCAAGCCCACATATATTCAGTATAATCTTCTTCACAGTTCTTCTATTTGTTAAGCTCCAGTAGTATACTCAGAGCTATTCAAAGCACACAGACACAGATGGTCTCTGCTCTAGGGAATTTACAATCTGCTGTCATTTTAAAAAAAAAAAAACAATTCTTGGATGATTCAAAAGATGATTGCAAGATCACAAGGTTCCTGTTTCTCAGATGTTGTGATTTGACATAAAAATAAAGGGGATATTATTGAGGTTATTTGCAGCTGGCTGGGTTTGTGGAAAACAAGGTCTTTAGAAAACTCCTATACAAAAGAAGAGAATGGTCTGTCTAAGCATCCCAATGGAAAGGAGATAGAGTAAGATGCAACATGAGAGAAAAGTTTCAGTCTTCTTTCAGACCTTTCCTTGGTCTTTAAAAACAGATTTAAGAGACTTCCAGATTATTAGCCAGACTATCTCACAGTACAGATCAGCATAATTCTGTTGTGCAAGTTAGCTGGCACAGGCTGTCTTGTTAACTTTAATTTCAATATCTTGGATCCACTGTCCTTCGTAAATCCAGAGTTGTGCACATTGGGGTATGAGATGAGAGCTAACATATTCCTCTTCTCTTTTTAGCCTACTTGCTGTCAGAACACTAAATGATCAGCTCATGTTTCTAGAAAGGGCCTTCATCGATCCTCTTGGATTACCTGGCAGGCCATTCTATAGGTAAGAAAGGCTTATTTATCACTTTGTACCTTGAGTACCCTGTGAGAATACCTTAAGTCTCTGAATGGAATTGTAATGATTTTATTTAACATGGTAAAAGTAGCTTAAGCAGGACAAATAATAACTGAAAAGGGAAAACAACATTAGGGGAAACTTCAGTTGAGATACACTACACAGAATGAGGAAGAATCTTGTTGGAAACTTAGTAAGATCAGTAAACCCATTTCCATTGATCTCTGGAGGCTTCTAAACCAATCTAAAATTTTGGCCCTGGATTTGGTTCAGGTAATTTCAATGTTAAAAGATCTTTAGGAAGTCATTATGATTTGAAAGTGAAATAGAGTATAACTGAAGTATCTACAATTTGATTGATTATAGCAGAACAGTCGTGCTAGCAAATACGGTATAGAGGGCAGTGCTTCAACAGCAGTGAAGTATATTCAGTAGTTCTCCCATTCAGCTGAAGACTTTACTAATCTTGTTTGAGAGGCTGAATCGTAAAGTCAAGTCTAGCTTTTTGGTCCTCTACCAATCTGCACAATTCACAACAGTAATCTTTCAACTAAAAAGTTCCACAACAAGTAACTGTAGAAAGAGAACTTAAGATTTACAGTTGTTGTACATCTCTTAGCTTCTGGTTAAAGATCTATTGAGACCAGTCTCCTGATAAAGCATCAGCTTTGCTGCCTCAGAACATACCTTTATCTGTTGGAGATTGTGTATATCTGTGAGAAAAGAATCTGGCTTTTTTTTTTGTTTTTAATCTTTCCATTAAATCTAAAATGAGGGAAAGGAAAATACTTCCATCAACTTTATCTCATGTCTTCTTAGCTACAAAGTTCTGGAATTCATAGGAAAAAATGCAGTCTATGTAATTTTCTTGCTTCATAGATTATAGTTACTATTGCTACAACAATCTTGTTTACATCTTCAGTGTCGAGAAGTTAACACATGATACAAAACCAGATTAGTTTTATTCAGAAAATATCATGATTTATTTTCCTAATGCAGCATATTGTTGTTTTTTCCCCTCAATTTCCCTACAGACATATTATCTTTGCTCCAAGCAGCCATAACAAGTATGCAGGAGAATCATTCCCAGGGATCTATGATGCCATGTTTGATATTAAAAACAAAGCCAATCAACTTGAAGCCTGGGAAGAAGTAAAGAGGCAGATTTCCATTGCAGCCTTCACTGTACAGGCAGCAGCAGAAACACTGAAAGAAGCAGCATAAATATGAAAAACATAATCGTCAATGAAAGCAACATGACAGTTTGAAGAAGCCTTAAAAACAGAGCAACTAAAAACAACTATTACAAAACAAATTTTAAAAAACTTGTTCTTTGCAAATAATATACCCAAGTGGAATACATTTAACTATATTAACAAGGTAGTGTACTCAATTCAGAGAGCTCAGATTTTAGATAAATTCTGAAGTTAAAACATTTCATGTTTGCCTTCAACTTAATATTTTATGTATTACTAACTACTGGATTTATTTTTAGAGCTTTGAATTTTGCTAGCTTCATTATTATAGTGCTACTCACAGTGCATTAGGAAACCAGAAGTAATTTCATGTTTCTATTGGTTTCTAATTTTGTTGTTGAATTTTTGTTACTTACTTTGGGGTTGCAAAATTTTACTCCAAGATAGCCCTTTCAGCTCTCCTTTTACACAAAGAATCACTGTCACATGCTCTGTGAGTGATGAATAATGATTAAAACAAGTTTTGGGCAGCAGCCCAGGATACTCATCCATGGTGTTCTTTTCACATACTGAATTTTGCAGCTGTTTGCGAATAAAATTTGAGGAAGAAGCCTTCTAGACACTGGAGTGAAAACAAGGCAATACATCTTGTCAGATGTATAATCATCTCACAAAATATGTCTTTCAAGATGAAAAGCTACTTTTGTTTGTTTATTCCAAATCTACCCCTGATATGCTTTGTCTCTATCAAGGCATTTTTAATAAGAAGACAACTAGAAGCAAAGAAAATTCATTATGTCCTTACTCTGAAATGATACCAAATTATTGCCTGCTTTGTAGAGTCTGTATTTCTGATTTTGATGTGCAGCTTACTCGTGTGGCAGGCTAATCCAAAGACTCCAACGGAACATCTGGGATCAGAGAAGACTCAACAAATCAAGTCCTTTCATCTAACATTTTGCCACTGGAGGGTTACTAAGCTCCTGCATAGCAAATATGTTGTGCAATTGTGATCTGCTATTTTCACTGAGGCCTATGCCATGTGTTAGAAGGCTGTCCCATTACCTGATGGTTTTCAGTGTTATGGTAGATTTTTCTTTTTCTGCAAGATCTTGTTTATTTATAAATATTTCTACTTTTCATATTAATACCCTTTAGGCAAGTTACTATGATTAAGTCATTATTTCAGTTAAATGTTGGTCTGTCTCATAAAATAATCCCGTTTACTAGATAGCGGGAAATGCTTTTACACTCAGTTATTGTTCAGTTATTTTCACATTTTTATGAAAATGATTGGAATAAAACCTTGGAGACATCCTCTCCCAAATCTAGTTGTGGTGATGGGAGACGTTGCTTCAAAACATACCTGAACTAGACATGAGCAAAGAGATATATGATATGAAGCAGTCTAGTAAGGAGAGGCAAACAATGAGAAGCTTCATACAGAAATAACTGTGGATTTTTTAGAGGCATAGTTATTAGCTAACTCAAACCTTGAGTGTGAAATCCTTTCCTGCACAAGAAATCAAGATAAGTTTTCTGTGCTAATTCTTCAGTGAAGTAGAACTACAAACAACATAAAAAAGTCTTTTGTATTCTAGACTTGTGCAGTGAGTTGAAATTCACCCTTAAAGCTGCCAAGTGCTGTTAATCAGAATAACTGGTTTGGGTCTCAAGCTTTGATATTATTCTATAGTAATTGGCCAACAATGTCTGTTGAAATAAGCAAAGAAGAATAATTCATTTGTTAACAGGAATGTAAACCAAAATCGACTATGTTGAATTCATAGTTTATTGATCACTTAACATGAGCTAGTTTTTTTGAGTAACTACAGATCGTTTCAGCTAGAAATGGCCATTAGCAGAGTTGATTACTATAATCAACTTTCATTTACTTTATTTTCTAAATATACTGGAATTAATACTTGGAAAAACTAATACTCTAATTCCAGGCAGCTCTTTGCAAACACTAATTTGTCTTTTACAGTTTCTGCAGACAAACTCACAGAGACACTGATTTATATACAGCAGCAGATTACTTAATTACAAGAGCTTTAGCAGTATTTAGTAAGCAGAGGGAGGAACCTAGCTGGCACTGTGTTGAGAGCATCCTTTCCAATTTGAGCAATTACAAGAATCTAGAGATTAAATGAAAAAGAAACAGTATTTTTTTCAGAAAGTACACCCTTCCATGTGATCACAAGTTGGATGCTGTCAAAATTTTCTAAAGAACTCCATACAATGACCATCTTAAGTACTAAGAATCTGAATCAAACAAAAAGAAAGCAAGCCCATGTATGGAAATGGTAGAAACTAGACTTGTATGAAAATGAATTCTTCCTTTCATGAAATCAGAAATGTCAGTGTTACTTTGACTGGAAAGTCTCGTGACCTGGCAGCATAATTTCTAAATTAAGATGTTGACACAGATTTTTTAGAGGCTGTTTTAGCTGAGGCAGAGTAATTACTGGTAGTCAAGCTCATTGACACGGGACCTGTGCTCATCTCTGCTTGTAGGAGCAGCTTGAAATGTGCTGCTGAACTACAGACAACACCATGGTGGAGCAGAGCAGCCAAGTCTCATAGCTGGAGTCATAGTAAATTGTATTCTTTCACTTGATGGATAGCAGCTGTCCTGGGTAGGGGCTCGTAACAAATGGAAGCATATACACAATCATAGGATCATAGGGTTGGAAGAGAACACATGAGATATCTAGTCCAAAGTCCTCAAGACAGGATAAGCTTGAAGGTCAGACCAGGCTCCAAGTCCAGTCTTGAAAATCTCCAAGGATGGAGAGCACATAACTTCCCTGTGCAACACATTCCAGTATTTCACTGCTCTCCTGATGGAAAAGCTTTTCATTATGTCCAGATAGAGCCTTTTGTTTTTTCCCTTTGTGACTGTTTCTGGTCCTTGTGCCATGCACCACTGAAGAGGCTGGCTCTGTCTTGGGAAAATTCCTGTACGTGCTGGATGTCATTTGTTTTATGATCAGTGCAGTTCTTTACTCTTTCTGCCTCACTGAGCACATTCCTCTTGTAGACGAGTCAAAGTTTGCAAACTTAACTTGTCAGCTGCTAGCAATGTAAACTTTATTTTAGTTGGAATCTGATAATGGCTTCCTGAAGTTCAAGATAACCGAGATGCTGACTCAACAGATCAAAATCTACTACCCTTTTAATTTAGCAGTAATATAAATTGCAGAGGCCATGAGAGAGTGCTGGGGGACTGTGGAACTGGAAGAGTCAGAAGGAAACTACTGATTTGGAATTGCAATTGCGCGTTTATCTGTTGACATTTTTCCTGCAAGACCTGCCTTTCCCACAAACTATGGTCCTTTGATCTCTGAAGCCGCAATTCAGCTTTTAGTCAAACAACAGGGCAAGCAGCACAACAGTTAGCATATTTTTCTTGCTGCAAATATTAACCTTTGCAGCCTAGTTGCTTAACAGCTACAACCTACAGTTTACAATCTATGGCTTTCATTCTGTCTATTATGTATTTTCCTGTACTGTTGCTCATTTTGCTTATTGACTCTATAGCATAATTATGCAGTCAACACACAAATGCATGTTAGTTTTGCATTTAGCATTTGTATCCTTGCCATTTTATGAGGTTTTCTAGTTTAACAGAGATGATTGGATTTGTATTTTTTTTAAAGCAAAGTAGAATATATGTACCTACCTGCAAGCTTCAGCTGAACCTCACTCTTATTTTTACTCTCAACACGAGCAGTTCTTGCTACTCCAGAGGCCTCATTATGAGGCCTATGAAATAACAATAGCTTCCTTGCTAGATTTAAAAGTGATACTTAAAGAAGTGCTGTGTGTTCAGGAGTTAGTTTGTGATTTGGATTTTTTTTTTTTTTTTTGCAGTTTTTTCACCTGCTCTTTTGTGACTACTTAGGATCAGTTTTATGTCCCATCAGACTCAAATCTTAACTTTGATTTAACTTAGGCTAAGGGGGGTATTTTTACCACTGAATAAATACCCAACTGTTATTAGAGAAGGTGTCTTAACAGTATTTTGCATTCATAATATCTTAGTTCTGGCAGGAAAAGTTCCGTATAAAATTGAGTGGCTGATGGATGTGTTTTTATTTTGGTCAGGAAATGCCTCAAAGAGACATTGAGTCTTATGGATACTGATGATCTCAACAGTTTTGATCTCTCCGCGTGGCTGCTGAGTGAGATGCTCTGTAACAACTAAGAGTGAGATGAGATTTATTTTGGAGCAGCTTCTTCCACCTCCTCACAGCTATGATACTGCATTCTGAGCATGCTGTACTTCAGATCTCACCATGTCAGGCTTTTTTTTTCTGGCTCCAGTTATTCTGAGGAGCATTTGTAAGACACGATACTATGACTTTGGTTTTGTGATTAAGTAATGTGTATAGTTGGTTTTTTAGGTCATGTCCCAAGACTCAGGAAATAGTAAACATTCAGGATAGATACTGTATTCCTTATGCTGCTTATCTTGGAACTGATAATACCAGCAAAGGGGAGAAAGTCAAAGAGGTACAGAAACAAAAAGAAGGGAACAAAAAAGGAGTGGCAAAGCAATGCTAAAGAGAACCTCCACTTCAGCCCAGACGCCAAGGAAAATGGAAACTAGTATAGGAAGAAGTAGCTTTATTCCCCCCTCCTTACTTTTGGAAAACCTAGTTCTAGCTGCTTTCTCACCACATTCCTTAAGAAGCATCTGGATTGCTGCACCCTGTTCCACCTTCCAAAAGGGAAGAGAGCAGCATCTATAAAGTCTGTTTTCAAGCCCAAAAATCTGTTTTGGCTGGCTGAATGGTATTTATTTAGCCTTTATATGCTGTTTTTCTCATCTTCCCAAGAACTATGTGGATGAAATAGCTCAGGGATATTTCTGCAACTTATCAGCAAGCAATTTCAAATATCTGTGTATAAAACAGATATGATCCAAGAGGGACAACAAAAATTCCTGTGTAGCAATGTCACTCCTTACACTGGCCTGCACAGCATACCAAGCTGATTCATAAAATACAACAGAAGAGTTTGGGTTGGAAGGGACATCCAAATTGGTGGAATACAGAACCTGGGAGAATTGCATACACAGATGGGTACGCTGAGGCATCTGAAATTGCACCAAATTGTTATTTTAATTCCAACTGTAGTTCTTGTAATTCCACTGGCTCCATCTATGGACAGCTCATATCTGGCTGCATGGGGCAACCTTCAGTTGTCTGAAAACAGCCTCTGCAGTATCAGTTTAGGTGCTGTGGAAAGTCTTATTCGTCATGTAGCTGCTGCACCAGAAGAGGGCTGCCTCATATAAATGCTACCCTGCACTGGTCTATTTTCTACAGCAGTCTGGAATACTCCCATGAGCTACCAAATGGCACTGGGTATTTTTCTCTTAGGAACTGAACTCTCTACAGAATAATTGAAGTGCTTAAAGTGAGCTGCCTAGTGTACTTTAGCTATCACAGGGGCGAGGGAGTTGATTCTGCCCCTCTATTCCTCTCTTGTGAGACCTCACCTGGAGTATTCTGGAATTCGCAAGATAAGAAGAATATGGAACTGTTGGAACAGGTCCAGAGGAGGGCTACAAAGATGATCAGATGCCTGGAGCACCTCTGCTCTGAGGACAGGCTGAAAGAATTGGGGTTATTCAGCCTGGAGAAAAGAAGGCTCCAGAGGCCTCTGAGTGCCTGTAGGGGTTATACGAGAAAGCTGGGGAGGGAATTCTTACAAGGGCATGTAGTGATAGGACAAAGGACAGTGGCTTTAAATTGGAAGGGGGACAATTCAAATTAGACATTAGGAAGAAATTCTTCACAATAAAAAAGAAATTCTTCACCACAGACACTGACATAGATTGTCCAGGAAAGTTGTGGATGCCTCCACCCTGGAATTGCTCAAGACTAGGTTGGATGGAGCCTTGAGCAGCTTGGTCTTGTGGGAGGTGTCTCTGGCCATGGCAGGGGGTTGGAACTAGATGATCTTTAAGGTCCCTCAACACACAAACCATTCTATGATTCTATGATTCTGTGATGTTAAGTGGTAGAAGCTACTTGATGCTGCTACTGTTCATCCTCAGCATTGCTGATACTCTTATCACCTTAAGAAGGTGTAGGTATAGCAATGCATTTCATGCTTTCTCACTGTTCCTATTCTTTATGAAGACACTTTACTGTGTATTATGTTCCAGTCCTACACAGGTGGTGCTATATAAATGCTAATAATACATCAAAATGCTCATTCTTTATAAGTTCTGTAGGTGGAATTCCATCTGGTTTGTATGTGCCAAGTGAGATGTTGATTTGAAAAGTCCTTGCTGTTCAGAATTGGTGATGGCTTATGTCTGGAAATGACAGAAAAAAAGATCACAAAACTGGACATGCTTATCATCTGAACAAAGACACCCAGATGTATGCTTAAGATAGTGGCTGTGACTGGTGCAGAATACTGAAGTGATGTAATTCTCTTCTAATATATAAAAAGCCTTAGTGAAATAACTAGGACATTAACCAGTCTTTTCAGCTGTTTCTGACTATTTACAGCTCTATCATTTCTATTTGAGAAAGTTTTGACACTTGGAGCAGTACTGTTTCTTTCACAAGATGCAGGATACCTACTTTGGAGTCTTTTGGCAGTGAGTGGTAAGAACTCAGAGCACGTCCAGGCTCCCCAGAAAAGGTTTCCTGTCTTCAGCCATGTGAAGTCCTTAGATAGGCAGGTCCTCAGTTCCAGAAAGATAGGTCTTGGCTTCAATGTAGCTGTGTAGGAACTCATCAGCTGGGAGTAGCTACATTTGTACAAAATATAATGATTCTGTGAAAATACCTTGACTCTTCCCTGGGCTGAAGTTGTGTTCCTTCCCATGAGACAATGGTGGATTTTGCTGAATTAGACTAGGAAAACTTGATTCTAAGAACTTTGTGATCCAAACTGTAAAAAAGCTAGAGAATATAGAAAATAATTCTGCAGTTTTTCCCAGTTGCAAATTGGATGACGTCAGCTAGTGTCCCTATTGACTAATCTAAATTGTGTTCGGAGCTGCTCCAGTATTCATCACTTGCCAAGGATTAATGCGACCACAGATTACAAAGGGAGCAATTCAGTCCTTTCTTGGTAAAGAGAAAACAAGTCTTCCCTTCCCTCATTTCCATAGCCACTTCCACTGGAACAAATAAATACTAATTGTGATTAAGCCTAAAAGAACAACTTTCAAACCCAAGAAGTCCTGGTAATTAATAGAAAGTAGCCTTTGAAATAGTACTTAGTGCACAGTCTGGATACATATTTGTTAAGAGATGCACATACAGCTGCACACAAACTGTCTTGTGGGATGATACTAAGAAAATGAATTGTTTTGTTGCACTCAGAAAACTGTATCATCCGCCAGGGATTAAGGCTGTTTAGGCAGGAGGAGAGCTGAGAATCACAGCAGTTGGGGGTAGCCTTGGGACTGAGGGCGGGAGGAGGAGAGGGGAGGAGGAGGAGGAGGAAGGCGTCTGCCCTCTTGCAGCCAGCAAAGCTGCTGGGCAGCAGTGCCCGTATGGCCAGGACCAAGCCCCTCAGCACGTGGCTGGGCTGCACCGGGCTACTGGCTTCTTTCTTGCTGGGCTTTCTTGCAGGTAAGTACAGAGCCACCTGGGCTCAGCCTGCAGCTGAGCATCCTTCTAGGCAACTCCTGTTGTGATGAAGGCCCTATCAGGAGCTTTTATTGCTTTTTGAGGACGTTATAAAATAATCATCCCGCTGGTTTTCTAAGAGGTTGTTCTTTCTAGCGTTTTTAGTTTTTGAGGAGTTGGGCGAACATTCAAAGAGGAGAGATTAATAGGAGAGTTTGAGACTTATGTGGGTGCACAAATAGCATTTTTAAAATTTTTTACTTCCTGATTTTTAATGGAGATCTGTTAAATCTTCCTATTCAGTTGCTGTTTTAGAAATTAAGCCAGTATGTGGGGTAGGAGGAGCTTTGACTGACAGCCAGGAGTGGAGTTGCAGAGTTTCCCATCACATGCAATCGACTCCACTGGAACAGTATTTTTTGCAGTTGTTTGTGACATTTGATTTTAAGTCTAAAATTGCTTGCCTGCATCTGTCTTTTTGCACCTTGTGTTGTAGCACACATTTAATGCTAAAGCATGAAAAAAAAAAATCTGTGAGGGTTATTAGATATAAAAACCATAAGTTTGATTGAGGAGATCCCTGAGCTGCAAGTTTCTGGTGCTTATGCTCTTCTTGCACATTTCCCTGGACATAATCTTATGGCCATACTCCAAACCAGGATACCGGACAGAAGGGACCTTTGGTCTGATCCAGTACCACTGTTCAGAATGTTACCACAACTGCATTTAAGTTTTAGCAGATTATATATATTGTGCATGTAGCAGCATATATGCTTGCCTTTATCATAATTTTACCAGTTGGGGATTTTGTAGCTATAAAAGCAAAAGGATTTGGGTTTTCCTAAAGACAAATTCATATTGGTGATATATATTCTCTCCTTTCAGGTTTATGGCAACTGAAAAATCTTTAACTTTTTAAAACTGACTAGAGTCACAAGAACCTTCATTCTTTTAATAATTAAATAGACTAACCCCACCAATTCCCAAATCTGTAACTATTATAACACTGGCAGGGTATCTGTTGAGTCCTAGACCTTCACTTTCAATATGATTATGTGTTGCTTTTTTTCTAAATTTTAATTATATATTCATTAAATAAATAAGAAAATTTCATCATGAGTATCAGGACTTCAATCCTCTCACTGCAAACAGCTAACTGAAAATTTAAAGTATAGTTGAAAATCAATGAAAGATAAATCTGCCTTAAAAGGGGGATTGTATTTACTAGAGGTTTAGGATGTGCCCTTCTAATTACACACTTTTGGCAGTTCAGTCAATGAAGTCAATGAATTATACTTTACTTTTCTGTTTCACTGCTGTGTTTGAGCCAACAGTCACTGACAGAGGGTGCTCTAAACCCTGCTAATCCTCGTGGTTTTAATGAAACTGTTCAATGCTTCAGGTTGCACATGGGCTCAGATATGCAAGGACTGGGATTCTTGCTAAGTAGGAAGCTTTTCAAATGTCTTTCAGGACGGTTTACAAAACCGACCGAAAAAAACCCTAACTCTTCAGATGCCTATCAAAATGTGAGGGAGAAACTTGTGGCTGAAATGAAGGCAGAAAACATCAAGCAATTCCTTCGGTAAGCCCTGCATCTTGGTTTTTGAATAAATTTATCAGTCACAAAAGCCAGAAAGTGATAAGATCAGCTCCAAGTAACAGCCTCTGAAAGCAGAGCTGTTAAGATGCTTTGGAAGTATTTGACTCACAACCCTTCTGTTCCCCCTTCCCTCTATTTTTGAAGTTACCTTTTTGAAGTGTTTTTACTGTTAAGAGTTCTTCCCTCAAGCAGCCTTTCTGCCAAGTGCTTATCATGCTTTTTTATTATGGTTTTCTGTAGTCTTGATTTAATGCGGTGTAAGTGTCTGTTTTTAACTTACGAGTCTCTGAAGCTCTAACATCAGATAATTTTGCTTTATCTCAGACTGAGATGATTTTAGTGTATTTAGGGTACCCTGATTGTTATTAATTACATTTGATTGATCTAGTTCATCCTTTCACTTTCAGTTTGAGCATCTGGTCTAAATAGAAGATTAATGTATGAAGAATCCTACAAATATTGCATGGCACTGAGTTGCATGTAATGTTACAAACGGCATTTAGTGTGGACATGTTGGATAATGTGTTGTTAACTTCAGATCCCATTATACCCTGTCTTCCCTTTCAGAAGATGAAGGGCTGTTCCCATGCATCCGTGCATGTATGGGTGGATAAATCTTACATCTTGTAGTTATTATTAAATATACTTTTTTTGTATCCTAGTGCATTAACATGTTATTTTCAAAACATCTAAAATGCTAGGAATATAGAAATACCTTCCAGTTTTATTGTGTATTCCACTGGAAATTGAAAAAAACCCCCACATTCTTCTGCATATTTATATCTGCTACAGAGGAACAAATATATTAATACAGAAAGTAAACCTCTGGTTAGTAACATCTTGGTATACAGCATTTAAGTCATCAGCCATGTACCAGTCAGAGGATTGTTGACAAATTTGATTTCTGTACATTTATTGTACAAGTAGAAGTTATCATTTCTAACATAAATTAGCTTTTTAGGGCTATAGGGCCTATCTTGGTTGTTGCTCTCAGTAGATTGGAGAGTTCCTAAAGGTTATGTTTGAGTGAAAGTCTAGGCAACGTTGAGATTGATAGCAGAATGAAATAGCTTTGCAGTTATGCTGATTTTCCTTGTCCATAGGGTGTTAATAATGTGTGGTTTGTTTGCTTGCTTTGATGATGAGCAAAACACTTTGTACTGTTTTTTCCCCCTCTAAAATCAAATAAAACCAGGAGCTGCAGAAAAAAATATATTAATACACTATCCAAAATGTTTGTTAAAAGCACAAAATATGTGAACTTGAGAATTTTGGTCCATATTCCTAGTTTTTTAAACTACTAAGTCTGCTTTTATCAAGTGGAGAAAACAAACTATGCGTTTCAGAAAATGCAGACACATGACCATAGCATTGAATCAGGTTCAGGTATATAGTACTTAAACTAGAGTACTTTAGAAATCAAAAGTTACTTAAAATTAGAGAATTAAAGTATAAGAAGAAAACAGGCAACAAGCTATGGCAAAGGTTGTTTCTGGACCTTGGCACATACCTGCACAGTCTAAAGAGAAGCAAGACAAAAACAGAGAGCAGGACGTTGTGGTGTACATAGAGACTCTACATATATTCACATCCAGGGGACCAGATGGGTTTCCCGTGAAGGACCTGAATGTTACGATTTCAGGACTGCTGTCTGTGAGAAGTCCTAGTGATTGAAGGAGGTCCCTGGTTGCTGAATAAGGCTGATGTTGTGACCATTTTTAAGAAAGACAAGAAAGACAACTTGGGGGCACCGTGGTCTGGTCAGCTTTACTTCAGTCTCTGGAAAGGTGACCAAGCATCCTTTTGGAATGTCTTCCCAAACACATGAAGGACACAGAGGTAATTAGGCATAGTCAACATATTTTTTACTGTTGGTAAATAATAATTAAAAAAAACCCAGCTCTGATCAGAGTGTTTGTCTTTTTCTAAAGAAATGACTGGATGTGTGTATCACTGGAGATGTTAGAGTAGCTATAATATCCTTAACTTTAACAAGACTTTGGACATCATGTCCTGCAGCATTGTCATTTGGAAGCTAAGGAAGTGCATACTAAAGGACGAGCTGTTACATGGGTTGAAAAAGGCTAAACTGACAGGTTGAACTGGTACTAATAATGGTATTTAGTACCACTAATTAATGATAATTAATGATATCTGTAATCCCTAGGACTGCCATTAACAGGTAGCCTGTTGAGAGTTGAAAGTTGATGCTTAGTACCTGACTGACTCATCAGCATTTGCCGTAACTCATTTGTTCAGTGGGACAAAAAAATTTTATATAGATATGTGTAGGGTAGCCCAGAGGGGCTGGGTATTGTTTCTGACTATGTATCAACACTATATGTTATAGCTGATCTGGATGTATATGTTAATAAGGACCTTATTATTCAGTCTTCTCATTAAGAAGAAAAGAAGAAATCTGTGCAGATATTTTTACATTATAATTTTCAAGCTGACCTTATTAGTACATGTCATGCCAAAGCCATCATCAAATACCAGAATTATTCAGAGGGTTCCTTTCTGAATGTGTAGCTTTTCTGGATCTATGCTCCTTGCATACTATTCTTGTTCTTCTGCTGAATGTCTTTGACACTGATTTTCATTGCTTCTGTGTTGATATAGCTGTTTCTGGTACTCAAAGAGAAAGACTCAGCAGACTTATCTTAAGGTTTAAGGAAAGAGTCTCTGCTCTGACAACATTTTGTGCTTATGTTGATACAGATGCATAAATAATCATGTTAGTGTTAGATAGGAATGGTTGGACTAGAAGATCCGATGGGTCCCTTCCAACCTGGTTGTTCTGTGATTCTATGTTATACAGCTCAAAATTTAACTGTAAAACCTTACTTTCCATGCATGTGGCTTATCTATAAGCATTACACACACTGCTCCAAGTTCACTATTTTGCCTCTCTGCGTTTGTTGCTTACTAGCGATTTTCTGTTTTATTCTAGCTCGTTCACCAAATTGCCTCACCTCGCAGGAACTGAACAGAATCTTCTTCTTGCCAAACAAATTCAGGGCCAGTGGAAGGAATTTGGACTGGATTCAGCAGAACTCGTTCGTTATGATGTGCTTCTTTCGTACCCAGATGTAAAACAGCCAAACTACATCTCACTAATTGATGATCAAGGGAATGAGGTGATCTTTTTAACGATGAAACTATATTTACATAAGACTTCTGTAAAGAAACAGAGTCTTCCTCTGTTTTCTCACCCATTCATCCCAGCATGTGCTTTATAATATGATAAAAAATCCAATGCAAAGGGAACTTGTATTTAGAAATGTTTTTCTAGACTGTGCAGCAGAACAGCAGAGCTGATGAAATCTGTGTGCCTCATACAGTAGAGAAAGGATGTGCGGAGAGTCTGCAGTTAACAGAAATAGGCCACAAGGTGTAAGAATGTCCATACAAGTTCAGATTAAGGATACATCTAGGCCAGTGTTTCTATAAAAGCCTGAAGTGGACACACAGGGAAGTTTAAGAACAGAGAAATCTATTTAAGGGATGCAATTCTTCCAGTGTCTAGCTGTTCTCAGCTCAAGGCTTCTCTGAGCATGGTGCAATTGGGCTAAATACTCTTTAGCCCTGTTTTCTAAGTATTTATCAAGTCAGTGACCCTCGTTAAATCTCTCTTCCAAGTACCTATCCAATCTCTGATAGAATATCTGTACAATTTTTGATTCCAGAAACACTGAGTTAAGGAATGCCACACAGAAAGTATCCACTGGTGAAGTACTACCTTCCTTTATTTGTTCTGAACCTGATCCTACTGCCATTCTGTGGTGTCTCCTAGGTTACTGTTGGAAGTAATAATGAACGATTTCCATTTTATATACACAGGAGAATAAAGAAATAGCTCTGACAGGGAGCGTAAACAAGGAGAAGAGTTGAGACAGCTAGAGTAGCATCATGGTGCATAGGCAGGGATGAAGAACCCTGGTAGAAACTAAGGACTGTGTTCTCACGGATGACACAAGCTTAGAGGTGAAAGAATGGAGAAATTCTTTCTCAAATCATATAACAGTTTCTCAGCTATGACCTCATAAAGTGACAAAGAGTGGATATGAACCCTGAGGCAGCATGAATATTACAGCAGGTAGTGCTAAAAAGCAGCATGTTTAACTAGCAACGAGGTGAAGAGTAACAATACAGATGGGTTTAATCACAAAGTACAAACTACAGGTGGAAGTAATCCCATCGAACTAGGTGTCATTTATTGTCACCACCTCTTGGCAGTTTTATGCTACTTCTTTGCTTATGTTCAGGCAAGTGACTGATGAGCATCTTCTGAAAAGTGACCTATCTGTATTCATATCTACACTCTGTTATAAAAATCTTGATATATATCCCTAGCTGATTTTTTGTTTGGATTTATACATGCTAGCTAGGATTTTATTTTTTTGCTAAGAATTTACGGAAACTAGCATATCGTTTGTAATAACCGAGCTTAGTGTACAGACTTGTGCCTCGAGGTAGAGTGTTTGACTGAAGATGTCTGTTATTTATTTCCAGATTTTCAATACATCACTGTTTGAGCCACCTCCACAGGGCTATGAAAACGTTACTAACATACTGCCACCGTATAATGCTTTTTCAGCACAAGGAGTGCCAGAGGTAAGAAAAGAATTATATAAGAGCATTATTATCTGAAGTCATATTTCGTAATACATTTGCTGGGGTAGAATGCTCTAACTTCTCAAAATATTTCTTATTGTAGTTTTAATTAACCACTAGTATAAGAGAACACAAGGACAGCTAGACCATGTATCGTTTGGAAGTTAGAAGTCTCAAAATGCTGGAAATCTGAATCACATAATAAATGAAAAGCTTTTACCTTTATGGAAAATTTTGGATTCATCTCATGTTATTCCATATTACTCAATCATTTAGAGAGGACTTGCTGAAGTCTTAAGGTGAAACAGCAATATATAAATCAATTTGGAAGACATTTTGGATTAAGTGATTGTCTTCCAAGGCTAAAATAGTCCCTCACTTAATGTGATAATTCATTATGGAGGAACAAGTCAGGTACAATGCTGCATTGCACAGATGGATTAGATGAGTGATAATAGCGAGTGTTGTGTATACAAGGAATACAACTATTTTTTTTCGTGGCCATAGAAATTTGCTGGTTTAGCCAAGTACATTGGTTTCATTTCCAACCTCAGTTTATAGGACTTCTGTTAAATAATATAGAAAGGATAATATAGAAAGGCCAGCAGTTTGAGCCAAGGCCTTCTATAGAATATTATTGAAAACTGGTGGCTTTATGGGCACCAGTTCTAATTTGTAGAAATGCAACTGTATCTTACATAATGAATGAAACTGTATATTCCTGGAAACTGGCATTTTGTTTGTTGAATGACCGGTTGACATGAAATCTCTTTCCTGTGCAGGCAGATCTGGTATATGTGAATTATGGTCGCACTGAAGATTTTTTTAAGCTGGAGCGTGAAATGGGAATTAACTGTACAGGAAAGATTGTCATTGCCAGATATGGAAAGATCTTCAGAGGAAACAAAGTAAGGGTTGTGCTTTATTGCTTCCTCTGCAGGTCAGACGCTGTTCATGATGGAGCTGGCAGGAGTTATGTGGGCTCTTAAGTTGGAACATGTGGGCAGATGGAAACCTGCAATGTGTCCATTGTGACTACATTCTAAGAATAACTTCCAAAACAATAAAAACAGATGAATGCATTAATCTCCTGAGAATGAGATGGCTGCAAATCCTTAGGCAGTTCTTGCAAGGGATTAGTTTAGGGAACTGAGAATTTTGTTGAGCCAAGGCTTTTAATACTTGTCATCCATAGAACTGCAGTATTGTGAAGAATTAAATATATGACAAGGAGTCTGATGCACAGAGATTGAATAATTAACTCTTCTGACTTTAGACAACTTGGACAAAATTGGTCATAGTAGGCAAGTGGTCAGTCATGTGCTTTATTTCATAGCCTTGACCTGTGATTAAAATTGTGACACAAATAAGGAACATACTGTGTTTCACTGTGTTTTGTTCTGCGGAGTCTGTGGTCATTTTCACTCTTTCTTATATAGAACTTCAAAAGCAAAGTCCCCATGAAAGTAAATCGCAGCATTCAGACTTATTACTGCACTGGGGGAATTAAAACAAAAAGGTATATCTTTATATCACATAATTTCACAGGTTAGAAATGCCATGTTAGCAGGAGCCCAAGGGATCATACTTTATTCAGACCCTGCTGACTACTGTGCGCCAGGAGTAGATATTTATCCAGATGGCTGGAACCTTCCAGGTGGAGGAGCCCAGCGTGGAAATGTGTTAAACCTGAATGGAGCTGGGGACCCTCTAACACCAGGTTATCCTGCAAAAGGTGAGTGAAAGATCTGTACTCTGGGCCGACACGTACTTTATAAACTGACGCTGTAACTTATTGTGGCACAAGGAATTAATCTATTTTCAGTGCAGATACCAAGGAATAAAGTGGCTTAAAATTATTTTTAGCAGTAGTTAATTTTCCTATTGCAGACTAAACTCTTAACTATGTCATTTCAACTAGTTGCTATTGAGTTAGGCAGGGAAACTAAATTTTGGGGAAAATCTTTTTATATGGTCGCAACTTTGTAACTCTTAGAAAAGCAGGACATGTAGGTTTACAGACTGTGAGCAAGCAGAAAATTACTGAGAATTGATAGCTATTTTTAAATATTTCTGTTTCTCAAGAGGACCAGTTTAAACTAGATTATAGTCTAGCATCGAGGAGGAGTAATAGATTTGCTTGGAAGTATGTTCCTTTGCTAATCCTAAATTCCAAGCAGAATAACAATTTAAAATCCCCTATATAGGGAGTAAAAATTCTGTATTGGAAATAAAAAATAACCTGGAGTTTTTTGAAACTTGGTGCCATATGTTTGCCTTGTCCTTATAGACATCCTAAACCCACTCTCGACTAAGGTGCCTACCAGTCCTGTCTGCCAAAGAGATGGGAGAACAGAGGTGCTTCTGGAAGGCTCACTGGCTTATATGACCATTTCTAGGGGTACAAGACAACACCATACTGAAAAAAACCAAGATAGATTGTGTGTACCTGGCCCAGCAGATTCAGAGATGTTGACTGTTCTCTGCATAGCAAAATGCATTTCTGAATGTCTTCTGTAGCTTGTCAACAGGTTGTATAATTTTCACCTTACACACTGGCCAAGTTATCCCACAGTCAACTTTGAAGAGATGTAATAATATGAATGGACAGAAAATATAACCTTCCATCAAATGTGGAGTCTTCTCCTACACAGTTGTGCAGATTCACTATTGGGTTTGTGGTCATCATTACATTTTGGTTTCTTGGGAGTAAACACTAAGAAATTATGTAAGAATTAAAAAGCTGATGCATGCTCATGGCTACTGTCTGGCTGCACTGTTCAAAAGTATTTCCAGTTTTGTGGAAGTTATGAAGAATGCTATAAACTTGACATTTTGTTCTGGTTTCTCAGAGTACGCTTTCAGGTATAAAGTTAATGAAGGTGTAGGAATTCCCAAAATCCCAGTTCATCCCATTGGATATCATGATGCAGAAGTATTATTACGGTGAGTATACATCAGTCCTCTTCACCAAAAGTCAGCATTGGCAGATGTATAGCAAAAGTTTTTATTCTAATATGGTAAAATCTATGCTGTTACTTATATTTATTGCTCTTTTGTATTAGTGTGCATTTCATTAAATACGGAATATTTAAAGAAATCTGTGTTCTGGCATAATGTTTTTAAGAATTTTGTACTCCCACCTTGCCTTAGGTGCAGTAATCATTAAGCCGCTTTAAGGATTTAGCCTACTGTAAAACTACATTTGTCTTGGTTTTCACATAACAGTGCAATGGGAGGACCTGCAGCTCCAGACAGCAGCTGGAAGGGAAGTCTCAATGTGTCTTATAACATAGGACCAGGATTTGCAGACAACTCATCTACAAGGTCTGTTTTAACACTTGCCTATTTATAAAGTATTGACAAGAAAAAAATCTTGAGAAGAAAAAGACTGTGAAACAATATATCAAGAGATATTCTGGAGAAATTTACTTCCTTCTGAGTGGGCAGCCCTTGGTGGTAGTTATTATAATATGAAAATAAATTATAAAAACTGTGATTTTTCTTAGTGTCCCCAACACTAATGCATAGACAAATTTAGATGCTACAGGTCCAGCTGTATTGTTGAATTAACCCCCAACTTCCTCCTCACTTCAGATTTGGTCCTTCTTTTCTGTTTCTGATGTCCGAGGGAAAAATGGGACAGTCAAATGTGGAAGGACTCACAATTCAGTAGTTCTACATGTTTCCCATTTCCACTGGAAGCCCCTCGGGCTTTCTGTGAACTTATTGCTGTGAAGTGTGGTGATGATTTGGAAGTCCATCAACTGTTCCCTGAAACTGGTAGATCCCATGGTTGAAAGCCTCGAACAAAACAGAATGGAAGAACCCAAACCACACTTATCTTACCAATTATTTTGGGAAGAACTGGCCTCAGGCTAGCTGAATTAGCAATAGTATGTTTGCAATTTGCATTTTTTTTTTCATTTAGAACAGACAAATGAAATTGTCTAGGTCTCCAAAATTAATAGAGTCAATCTGTAGCAGATCAAGACACATAACAGTTGCATTTGATGATCAGGGATTTGACTGGCTGTCAGGGACTGTCATAGCACTCTACCTTATTTGTAGCTGATAAGCTGCAAAAGATAAAGGTGAAGATCACTTCTCTATCACTTTTTCACGTAAAAATACCTCCAGTTTACCCGAGATATTATTCTGTGAGAACTGGTAGCGGACCGCAATGAACAGTGTGTAAAAATTGTGTATTGTTGTCACTGTTCCACCTCCTGCAAAACATAAGTATGTCTGAATATATAATTTTATAAAAACTTTATTAATCATTAATCTTTTCTGCACTGCTTTAACACTAGTGGAGACAGGAATAACGTAGAAATAACTATATAAGAAAGAATATTTGACATAATTAAGGTGCTGCTTGGAATGCCTTGAGAGCAACAATGAGAAAAAATGTATGATTCATCCACAAAACATACACACAGGAAATACTTTTTAACGCACTTTTTATCACCTTACTTGATAGGGTAACAGGTTTTGTAAATATTGGCTAATCCTCCATATACTTCTTTCTCACAGTAACTCCATACCAAAATGAAACTTTTGAGTCTAGGTAGAAAGCCACTTACACTTGGAAAGTGTGTAAGTATATGCATGTTCAAGGCACTGGTGTCAGTTATTTTGTGGGCAAAGATCCAGTAGCTGTCCTGAAGTAGTTTTTGATTTTGACAGCTATGCAGATTTTTTGCTGAGCACATAACTTCAAATGTAAAACTCTTGGGTTTTGCCAGACACAAAAATGCATTGTTTGGTGCTTTGTTTCTTCTACGGGTTAAGAGGGGCTGAATGCTACATTATTTTTAGCTCTCCTAATACTCAAATTTCCTTCCTTTTCATAAATTTTCACAAGTGAGTTTTATTGATTGAGAAGGATGGAGGACTGACTAATCTTGATCACTTATAAAATTCTATCAGATTGCAGAGTTTTCAATTTATTCTCTCGAAGTTTTACTTCATTAGATGGAATTGTGCAAGAAAACCCAAGTATATTCTTCATAAAAATATAGATATATCCACAATTACAGTTTTTGTCTATCATTGTATATGCCTTTCAGTTTACTCCTTTAATACATAATTATCGAGTTGAGTCCCATATATAACAAGGTAATAAATTCTGTAAATATTTTAAGGTTCATAGATTGGCCCACTTCATAGGGTTGTTTCTAAGGCATCTTTTTGTCAGCAGATTAACTGGAAATAAAAAATAGGACACTGATACAGCATGACAGATATATCAGTGCTGAATACACAAAGCAGAAGAGGATTAAAAACTTCCTGGCTTACAACCTATTATGTTGGGTTTTTTTACTGCCGTCTTAGACAGAAATGGTTACTCTAAACTGCTTTTCATTTCAGAAAAGTCAGAATGCATGTTCATACAAACAATAAAATAACACAAATTTACAACGTCATTGGCATCCTCAGAGGAGCTGTGGAACCAGGTAAGCATTGGGTGCTTGAGGATTTTAATTCCTTCTTTATTTTGTGTTTGGTGACATTTTCTTGTGTTGTAAGAAAGTTGAAGTTTTAGATAGCCAGATAACACGGAACCTGAGAAACCCATAATAGTTGTCCTGTCTCTCTCATCACTGTTTTGTCTTGGTGTTCCCAAGAATATACTTGAACGGTAGTGCTAGAACAATACATGGTAGAGAACTTTTTATAATGCTTATTATTTTACAGTAGGTTTCCTCTTGCATCATTCAAACATTTTGCCTTGTAAGAACTAACACAATGCAAAGTATGGAAAACTGGTGATGCTTTGGAACCTCAACACGCTGTTGTTGATATGTGGTAGCAGGCCTTATGCATAAAAGATTTCTGAAATGTATTTATATATACTTATAAAATATATCTTGGCTTGATTTTTATTCTTCAGTAAAGTAAGCACTGGTATTTTATGAGGAATGGCTGAGAGAGCTGGGGTTGTTTAGCCTAGAGAAGAGGAGGCTGAGGGGAGACATCATTGCTCTCTACAACTACCTGAAAGGAGGTTGTGGAGAGGAGGAAGCTGGGCTCTTCTCCCAAGTGACAGGGGACAGGACAAGAGGGAATGGCCTCAAACTCCGCCAGGGGAGATTTAGGCTAGAGATTACAAGGAAGTTTTTCACAGAAAGGGTCGTTTGGCATTGGAATAGGCTGCCCAGGGAGGTGGTTGATTCACCTTCCCTGGAGGTGTTTAAGGCACAGGTGGATGAAGTCCTGAGGGACATGGTTTAGTGTTTGATAGGAATGGTTGGACTCAATGATCCAATGGGTCTCTTCCAACCTGGTGATTCTATGAAACCTAATATTTCCTTTCATACAAGTAAGGATGCAATCAAAGGAAATACGGGTAGCTTAAGTGCAGTTTTAATTAAAGATTGATGTTTTGTGTTTGTTTCCAGACAGATATATTATTTTAGGAGGTCATAGAGACTCGTGGGTATTTGGTGGTATTGATCCAACTACGGGTACAGCTGTTCTGCAAGAGGTTGTACGGAGTTTTGGTAAAATGAAAGCAGAAGGTAACTCACTCACTACAGACATAAAATAATGGATATGGAAAACAGCAGCTTTGAGGAATTGTGTTGAATGTTCTCATAAGCAGTTGTGTTGATTCAACTTTTCACCTCTATAGAAAGTTGTGTTTCTAATTATGAAATATGCAAATTCAGTGAAAAGATGCATATGTAGCATTACATCTTAGTTGGCTGGATTTATTCTCTCATCTGTTTCTTCAATGTCATAGTACCCTGTTGGCTGTCTGGAATGAAAATATTGCAGTAAGATGAAATACCTGTGCAATAACATGTTCCTCCAAGGAGTTTAAAGAGGCCTTTTTTTAAAGGGCTATTTAAAAAAAAATATTTCAAGTAACTATGGTGACCTTTCATTAGACTTTCTAACTTTAAGTTAAATTTTCAAGTTTAACAATGTGATTACAGGTTGGAGGCCTAAAAGAACTATTATTTTTGCCAGCTGGGATGCAGAAGAATTTGGATTGTTGGGTTCCACAGAATGGGCTGAGGTAAATAAAAAAAAAAAGCGCGAAGAAAGCATAACTTGGAAGTCTTTTACAGACATCTGCAGTACCCAGTGGTATCTATTCCTAGACCACAATCAATAGCTTCAAGGTAAAACTGGAACACAACAGACTCTTTAAGGTACTGTGTGGCCTTTATATATTTGCATAAATTACTTACCTAACTTTTTACACTGCAAGTGTGCTGACGCTTCTACAATAAAGAAGTCTACTGTGATTCAAGCTAATGTCCCTCAAGGATCTTGTGTGGAAGTCTAGCCCTTCATTTAACAGAATGATAGCATTTTATATGACCTAAATTTGCTTTATTTTCTAATTTTCTGTTTGAGAAATTCTTTATTTTATAGAAAATAAAGTCCAGATCGTATATCTGTGATCCATAAGCCACCAAACCTTTTGTTTGGAAATTAATCCTTCTGGGCAATGGCAAAGATAGGTAATTTATGAGTGACTAGTTCTAAATTCCTGTGAAACTGTCTGTATTATAGAGTCTCGGGGGCAGGGAAATCAATTAATTTTGTGGTGGGATCCCTGACTATATTCCTGACATCTAGAAGGATGTTAGGACATTGAGAAGTGAGGTTCTGAATGTTTTATCTTCCTTTCTTTGTTGGGTATGATCAGTTCTTAACCCTGTAAGTGTATTTTTGTTCAATCTCAGTAAGAAATATAGGTCTTGCTTTGCTGTAGAAACCAAATTAGGAATAGAGAACACAGAAAATTGTCTGATGAAATATTTCTGCTGAACTATTAACATTTGTTAGTACCGTTTTAACAAAAATGTGTTGTCTTGTTCTTCTGTTAGGCTACTAGGTTATATTTAGATATGTGGATAGAGCTTTCAAAACATATAAAATATTTAATCTTATTATTTTGTTTCGTTCATTAGCATGTATTTTAGTAAACTACAAAATTACATAGCAAAATGACATATCTCAGAGGAGGGAGCAAAACTAGCAAGATGCTTCCAGACATCAAAAAGATTCTGTCAGTTTTTTGTTAGCAAACGCAAGATTTCTGTTCCTTTGGATTTGTGTTAATTCTATCATCTCCCATAAACTGTTTGGCTTCCAGCTGCAGTAGACTCTCTGCATTTTATTGAAGGTTTAAGGGACATTTGATAAAGAAAATGTAATTTAAATTGTCTTTAAAATAATATTCTGAGAAAATTTAAAGGTCCATCATTAAAGTTTCACCCGACTTGAGCTCCACTGTTAACAAAAGTATTCTGTATGTAAAACTTTGTGATTTCTATGTCTGTGTATTTGTGCACATACTTTGATGTTGTCAAGGAAAAACAGGCAATTGTTTTAACTATGAAGAATACAAAACAATGATACTTTAAAAAAATCAATTTCTCTTGAGGAAGCCATGAATAAATTTAGGAGTTCTGTTTGTGTTTCATTTGTTCACATATTGCTACTGCTGTTCTGTACTGTTTTTTGTTCAATAATTTAATATCTAGTAATCTGTCATCCATTATTTCATGAAACAGCAGCTGTACTAGATTAGAAAGCCGTGAGCACAATTAATATTTGAACTTCAATGTTTTTATTTTTTTTTCCCTTGCTTTAACTTGGTAGTATGAATTTCTCCTCTTTGACACCGAAATTAGATTCAGTTTCTCTGGAGACATTCCTCACAGCTTACATTCATGTTTTCTGCAGCTGCTGGATCTGTCTTCTACTAAATCTTGATGAAAATTAACCCTTTATACTCACTGTGTGCTGTGTAATAGAGACTTTGCAACAGTGGCAATACCCTTTTGTTATGTAAATAGTCTTCATTGCTCATAAATGAAGGAATTTCTTTATGTTACAAGTATACTTTTGCATATATGCAAGGCCTCATGTATGCATGCTCGCTCCCTTCACGTTCTTTTGCAGAATCTCCTCTAGTGTTTCTTTTGATGATATCAGCTTATTATTAACAAGTTATCAACTACCAATGCAAGTTTTAGTTCACATAGTTACCAAATGATTAGTTGACTTTTAAATTGAATGTATCAAGTAACAATTACTAACCTAATTAGACTATCTACCACAAAGCCAAGACTTAGTAAAATACCGCTCACTGATTAGGATTTATATTTCAAACATAATTGCCAGTTTGCAAAAAACTTAACATGTGCATATATGTTTAGCATGAAAGCAATTCTTAGTTGACTTAAAACAGTCAAATTCATTTTGAAAGAAAGTGTCAGTGCTTTAACTCATAGCATTTTGCAATTGAAGAGTGTAGAAATGACAGAAATAACTGTTTCATCACTGTTAAAATGGAGCTTACTGCTGAGAGCTCACATAAATAACGAGAAATTAAAAGTGTGGAGGAATTCTGAGTCATGGGTTTCATGCTCAAAAGCACTGCAAGTGCGTAGTTAAAGCACATATATAACCTTAATTTATCCTGTTACAATGCTGTTCAGTGATTTTCATGTTCATCTTGCTCCTCTGTAATGCAGTAAATAGCACCTGCATTTTGTGGATTTTTTCAAATGAAGACCCAGAAAGCAGGACTGAATTTCATAAGTCCAGATAATTGATCCATCCTCAAATATTAATATAGTTAATAAGGTACAATGCACTGCTTTTCCTGACTGGGTTCTTAAAGGTAATGCTGTAAAAACAGTGCACTTAACATGCTTTTGACTATATGTCACTAATTAAAAGTACTAACTACACTTCTGCAACTCCAGGAAAATGCCAGAATCCTCCAAGAACGGGCAGTTGCTTACATCAACACAGATTCTTCTATAGAAGGTGTGTGTTTTATTTTTAATCTCACCTTACTTCACAGATGTCACTTTTAATAGTTCACTGCATATTATTTATTATATCCAGAACTGGCAAACAGAAGATAGGTAGTGTGATGTTCGGAGTAATCGTAGCAAATACAGAACTAAGTGGAGAGTGAGAATTAATTTCTCATGTTGCTTTCTTGTTGCAAATAACACCATCCATGAACTGCAGCCCATGTCTGGTGTCCGGTATATTCTGGAAGTATTCTGTGCTAATGAATTGATAATGCTGAGTGTTAAACTCTCTTTAAACTGCATTAGCTTTCATTTACAATTACAGTTTAAATACATGGCAGACTGTTCCTTGTTCTATTAGCAGCTCCACCTCCTTTTTTCCTGTAGAATGATACAGCTTTGGAAGACTGTAATTTATAACAATCCCAAGACAATTTATGTCAAGACCTTAGGCTAAGATTTTGTGGGAATGCAAAGTTATTTTGGTATTGTAGGCCACTGCGATTACCTTTGCTTATTGCTGTGAACAGGGATGACATGCAGGGAGTAACTTGTGTATTATGGCAGGGCTCTCCTGGAGAAATAAGCATTGAAGAGTGTTTCACTAAAAGTTGATACACCATTACCTAATTTACTATACCCTTCAGATTCTGAGAAGAATCTGACATACATGAATTCTGCTTAGAAACTGGACTTTGAATTTTGAGCCTGAAACTGTGACCTAAATCACAAAATTCTTCTGAAATTATACTGAGCTTTATTACAAAAGAGCTTCACTTGCTGTTGTCTGTGTTGAAATTATAATCAGAAGAGTCCTGTGAAGCTTCCCTGCATCATAACCTCAGGTACTTAAGGCATTGCTCTTCCCATGTTAAACCCAGCTTTTTGAGCTTACTGTGTGTGAATCAGTGGATGTCAACAGGCATATTTAAGACCTCTTTTTATTCATGTCAGATGAAAATTCTGTCTGTCACAAAAGGATTGGAAAGAAAGAAAAGCCAAACCCAGTTTCTAAATGCTCAGTTGGAGTTGGGTTATAGGGAGAGTTAGAGCTGTTCCTTCAATTATGCAGCCTACATGCTGTGTAAAAAGTAGAGCAGAATTTCACGCCTAGAAGATCTCACGAATGAAATAATAGCTTTACAACTTCTCCATATTCTCAGCATGGATTGTAACACGTATTTCTTAGTTGGTTAGCAGCCAACATGCTGCTGCCTTAACAATTTTCTTCCAGTCCTTGATTATTGAAACGTGTCTCTTGCTTTACGCACTAAAGAAAATGTGAAAATAAAACCACTGGAAAAGAAATATGTAATAATGAAAGTAATACCATATCCAGTGTACTGTTTGAACTATCTTGGACATCTTACACCTGACGGAGGATTAAATGCCCCCATAGAACCACAGTATCCCTGTACTCTGGCGATTATTTTGTTTATCATCATAACATTCTCCGCAGCACTTCTTATGTCATGTTTTGGGCTGCAAATTATTTCTACTTTTTCTTCTTTAGCAATGGAAAGAAGAATAGTGAGTCATCCTTATGAGCACTTTTGTGACTTTAAATTCCACTTCTCAAATATGGACCCTCCTTGGAAACGTAATTAACATAATCTAGTACTTTTTGTATCATCTTGAGGTTTTCTGTAATTGCCAGTCTGGTCCTCTTGTAAGTACACACTGTGCAAAAATGACCCAAAGGTCTAAAGCCATATCAAAATCTAATAACAGTGTTATCAGAGAACTTACATTTTACTATGTCTAAGAATTTTCACCAGTCTTACTCTCTTTTTTGTTGGCTGTATTGGAGGGTGGAGCTGTTTGCCCAGTTCCAGTCCAGTGGCTTTAGTGTATAGAGGGCACTGCTTTAAACTCCTGCTTGTCTCTGAAGAAGAGATAATTTATTTTTGATGAGGCTCTTGCTACTGTAACTGACAACTTCAGTGTGAGTTATTTACCTAGCTCAACATACCCCACAGAGAGTGTGGAAGACCCATGTGTATAAAATGCAGAAGCCACAGCATGGTGATGCAAGGGAAGATAATTAAGTAGAGAAAAACAGAAAATCTCCATTTTTATAATAAAAGAAGAAGCAGCTCAACTGGAAAACTTCTTAAAACATTTTCCAGGGAGTATGTCATTCCTCCTACATAGTTCCTGAATGCACTAACTTTAGTTTTAACATCCTACAAGTAGTAGGATGTTACTGTTCTCTTCTGGTTAGCCTAGCTTTGAGGAGCATTGGAGTGACAATGGCTTGTAGCTAATGAGGGATAGTTAGGTGTATTTTGGAATGTGGAAAGGCTTAATTACATTACTCTGTATGTACCAATGTATGATTGTCACATACTAGCAGTCACTTACACCATGTGTCCAAGTAGTCTATTTTGGTATATATTCTGCGGCAAGATATATTCTTGCCTTGGAGTCAAAAGGTTTATCTAAGAAGAGACTGCATGGTTTAATTCACTAAGAAGATGATGCCACTGGTAAATGAAGGGAAAATTTCTATGTCTTTGTTTCATTTTCAGGTAACTACACATTAAGAGTTGACTGCACACCTCTTCTCTACAAACTGGTGTATAATCTGACAAAAGAGGTACAGAATCAGACTGTTTATTATTTTTGAGTTTCTAAGAAGGTGAAACTGCAAGTTTATTGGACAAGATTGACTTATTGATTAATATTGGATTTATCTTATCACAGCAAAACATAACATCTCTGATGCACCATCCAGGCTCACAGTTCCTCAGTATTCTTAGAAAGGCTGAGATATGCC
Source organism: Coccyzus lansbergi (assembly GCA_033558105.1). Classification (NCBI taxonomy): domain Eukaryota; kingdom Metazoa; phylum Chordata; class Aves; order Cuculiformes; family Coccyzidae; genus Coccyzus; species Coccyzus lansbergi. Next base: position 1,762,887 of record JAUMJK010000267.1, on the reverse strand, counting down.
ACTGACTGAAGTGGAATATTATGTGTAATATATAGGAAAAGTAATAACAGTATAACAAGATAATAAAACAATTGAGCAAGATCTGTTCTCTAAAGTGATAAGCATTCAAGGAAATAAATTTTGCATTTTAAATTTTTGTTTCATGTGCAAAAGAGGATCTGTTTATTTTCACATTGGCTAGCTACCTTTTTCTCTCTCTTCCCACTGCATGTCCTTCATATCTCACTGAGCCCCTGAAATACTGTGATAAGGGATTGAGTAGATTAGGCTTATGCATTTGCATTATTGCAAGTGATCTAATCATGTCTCCTTTGCTTTCATCTCTCATGGTGAATTATCTTAAGGCTGAAAGATTATGATCCATTAAAACATGAAACGTCATTGGCCGTATGAGGAGCTAAACAGATGAGGAATCCAGCATAAGCTACTGTCATAATCCTCAGATCTGGATTCATCTCAATTAACAGAAGACCCCTCTCTCTGACTTCAGCATTGTAGGTTCTCTTTAAAGGCAGTGGGTAGATATAGGTGCCTTTGGGATGAGATTCACGTGACCAAATGTGTTTGTCTACTCTTGTGTATACAGAACTCTTGAATTATATTTTTTCTCCTTTTATCAAGGGAAATCAAATGACTTGGTCCATTGTAAAAATCTTCACTGTAAAGGCACTTAATAGCACGTCTGCAGCTACTCTTCTCCCATCCTATTAGATGCATTCATCTTGAGTTATTTTCAAATGCAGTACACTTTCTTTTAACACTGGAAACACCGTGTTTTTTATCTGAGGCAGTTTATATGTGCTATTCCCATATATTCCTTTTATTTTCTACTGTTTATTATCGTCTCTTTCTATCTTGCTCTTCCATCCTTGCTGAGGAAGAAGCTGTGCTTGTTCAAACGTTAGCTGTTATACTTTGCACACTGAAGGGCATTCTAGTTCACCTATCAAAATTTCTACTTCCCTAGTGCTGCAGGGCCCTGGATAAAATAGTTTACTTTCTATCCGCAGCAAGCCAATTATCCCAGGACACATTTTTCTGCAGAAGATTAAAAAAAAAAAAGTAAAAAACACCCCTCTCTGGGCTAGAAGTAGTACTTCACTCTTGATCTTTAGTGAACTATTCTGCTATTGCTAGGTTTGAATAGAAAAATTCCATTGAAGTAGCATACAAGTACCTGAGGCTGGCTTTTTTTTTTTTTTTTCTGAGAATGTTCCTATTCAGTGCTATTTAAGCTTTTAACAGTAGAGGCATAATGTAAATAACTAAAAACCTGACAGCTATTCCATAATTCCATTCTGTCTCCCTGCTAAAAAGCTCCTAGAAGTGTGTTATATTCATCCGTATTTTTCACAGCTCCATTTGTAAAGGGGGTGATTGTCTTGCATTTGAGAGTTGACAATGAAGTCTTATTATTTCTTGAACACCTTAAAGCCTCTGTTGGAACATCATAGATTTTTTTTTGTTGTTGTTAGCTTGTTATAGACAAAATCTGCAACTACTGTTTCTTTTCCATTGTTCCACAGACAAGATTCTGCAGCAACATTCTCATTCTCTGCTGTTCTCTGCTATCTGTATGCAGTTGAAGAGCACTTTACCAGTTTTATCATATCGTCTTTGTCTCAAGAATGTCATATACAGTGCTTTTTTTTCCTTTTGAGAATTTTTTTCACAGTCTCACTAACTTAAGTTTGAGACAACCCTTGCCACATTTTTCTAGAGTAGTTATCCTCTTTTTTTTTTTCTTTTTTTAAAACTGGCATTGTGTCTTATCTTTTTGAAAAAATAAATCATGGTTCAGTTTTAACAATGATTCACATTGTGGTTTACATTTTCAATCCATCTTTCACTTAGCAGTCTTTACTAGTGACCTCCTGTGATCCATGAATCTGAGGTTGTGAAACCTTTCTCAAGAACATTTAAACTCTTTTTAACTTTTCTGTAAGTTCATTCATAAGAGATTGCTGGAATTTTCCCAAGCGAAAACATGCTTTGATGGACTCTTGGAGAGAAATCAGGGATACTAAAGCATGTTGAAAGCTGGTGAAGGGGCTGGAGAACAGATCCTATGAGGAGCAGCTGAGAGAGCTGAGGTTGTTTAGCCTGGAGAAGAGGAGGCTGAGAGGAGACCTCATTACTTTCTACAACTACCTGAAAGGAGGTTGTAGAGAGGAGGGAGCTGGCCTCTTCTCCCAAGTGACAGGGGACAGGACAAGAGGGAATGACCTCAAGCTCCACCAGGGGAGATTTAGGCTAGACATCAGGAGGAAGTTTTTCACAGAAAGAGTCACAGGTGGATGAGGTCCTGAAGGACATGGTTTAGTGTTTGATAGGAATGGTTGGACTCGATGATCTGATGGGTCTCTTCCAACCTGGTTGTTCTATGATTCTATGATTCTATATTTGCTGAAGGACCACTTCTAGCTGGGACACTGGTTTTGTCAGTATAGAAACATGTATACAGACCTTGTAGAAAGATGGCACATACTTTACTTGGCTCACTGCTTCTAACATCACAGAATCAAATTCCTTGTAAGGTTCAAACACCTTTATTTTCCAGATCTCTACAGATTCCAGTGAATTGGATTAGCAAAAGAGAGAACACAGAACACAGAACACAGAACAACCAGGTTGGAAGGGACCCATCAGATCTTCTAGTCCAACCATTCCTATCTAACACTAAACCAAGTCCTTCAAGACCTCATCCACCTGTGCCTTAAACACCTCCAGGGAAGGTGAATCAACCACCTCCCTGGGCAGCCTATTCCAATGCCCAATGACCCTCTGTGTGAAAAACCTCCTCCTAATCTCCAGCCTAAATCTCCCCTGGAGGAGCTTGAGACCATTCCCTCTCATCCTGTCCCCTGTCACTTGGGAGAAGAGGCCAGTTCCCTCCTCTCCACAACCTCCTAGAAGAACAATAGCAACAAGTAGAACAGGGAAGCTCTGTTTAGCAGAAGGGAATGCTTCATTTTTTCTGCTTTTTTCTTCACTTACATTTAGTTAGCTTCTTGTAAAGATAACCAAAGACTACAATATGTAACTTTGCCAATTGCTTGTGTCTTTCATGCTAATCTTAGGAAAAAAACCCTAATTCCTATAAGAGATAGAAGGACTTAAGGCAGAAAGATTATATTTGTAGCTTTGTGATATACACATATAAGCCTCAGCCCATTAAGTTTTTGCATATTCTGGTTTTTAGTTTCCTGAACAGGAATAATGAGGTCCTGTGCACCTCGGGAGTCCTAGTTAATTCTTGGAAACAGCATAAATGAGACCAAAATGTTCCTTATGCTTTGCATTAGGCTTTTGTGTAGGCTTGAATTCTATTCAGAAAACCCACTATGTGAAAGAACATTAGTGCAGATGTGGGTGATTATGCATGCCCAAAAGGAAGTTATTTCTGTTCATATTAAAAAGTCCAACACTCAGTTATGCACCATCCCACGATCTCTTTCTTTTCTTGTTTTTTAGTGAGCCACTTTTCACCAAAAAAATGTAGTGTACCTGTCAAGTGTCATCTTTCAAGGAGTTCTGCATTTGAGCTTGGTCCTCAGAATACATATGAGGCATTTAGATGTTGAAAGTATTTCTTGGTCCTGCTCTGCTGCTAGGCTTTAGACAATTGGTCACCACTGGCCAGTATCTGCAATATCCCACTCCAGTTCCCCTGTTCCAATCATCACTTCACAATTTATACTTACAGAACTCTTCATTTTCCCTTGAGGTTGCAGTAAGCTCATGCTCATTCTAGATTTGGATCTAAATCAGAACAAATAGTATGCCTTGTAAGGCTCTCAGTGTTGTATGAAAAAGCTAGCCGTTGGTTTTATATAAAAACCAGAACTGTCAGAATAACATCTCTGCCAGAGCATGGAGTACGTTTGCTCCTGTATGTCAGAGTTCAGCTGCGCCTATTAATGTGACATTTTCAATTTAGCCCTAGAACTTGATCAGAGTGCCCTGAAAATGACAGCAGCCACAGTTACTTCTCTAGGTTGTTATTTTTCTGCTAGCTGCTGACATAACCTCAGAGGTCAGAACTCTTTTCGATTTTCGATTTGGAATCTGTATGTTTTTCGATACAGAATTTAAGTCTCGACAATACTGTGGGGCTTTGTACATGAACATTTATACATTTTGTTTTAGGGGAAAAAAAAATCCCAATCCTCTGCACATCAAAACTGATATATATTTAAAGGACCACGTGTGTTAGACATTGTTTAAGTGTAGACAGACACTGGGGCCCAAGTCTTGATTTTTTTTTACCTCTGCCACAGATTTTCTAACACCTTTGGTCAACTTACCTTATGCTTTTTCATTGTTATCCTGGCTGTATGATGGTTGTACTGATACTTACCTTTCCTGTCCTAGTTACACAGCTTTTTGATTTTACGAAGGTAAGGGTGGGACCTGCATTTGTACATGCAGTGTGTTGCACAGTGGTGCTCCAGTCTTGATTGTATCCCTTTGACACTGCTGTAATACAGTTAATGACTGGGTCTGACCCTTTCTTCTAGCATAATTCTTTCGTACTCTTCCTGTAGAAAAAACAGATGATTTTCAAGCTCAGACAGCTGCGAGAATGTTTCTACTGTGTGGGACAAATGCCTACAGGGTTAGGACTGTCATCTCCCCTTGCCTGCTGACAGGAAAGCAGATGGGACATCCCAGTTGCTGGAGGATTTCCATAGAGTTATATTTGCTATTGTGTGTGTTTATACACAGTGCTATAATAAGGTGGTAAAAAGTCCTAGAAATCCTCAGGAACAACTTCTTCCAGAGGCTGATGAGCTCCAGCTAGTGTCCTTGAACTTTCAACCTGTCCTCCCCCACTGTCTGTGGATGATTCCAAGTTCCTCTGAGATGTTATTCATGTTTGGGATCCATAAATTTATATAAAAAATGTAAATATAATCATAGAACCATAGAACAACCAGGTTGGAAGGGACCCATCGGATCATCAAGTCCAACCATTCCCATCAAACACTAAACCATGTCCCTCAGGACCTCATCCACCTGTGCCTTAAACACCTCCAGGGAAGGTGACTCAACCACCTCCCTGGGCAGACTGTTCCAATGCCCAATGACCCTTTCTGTGAAAAACTTCCTCCTGATGTCTAGCCTAAATCTCCCCTGGTGGAGCTTGAGGTCATTCCCTCTTGTCCTGTCCCGTGTCACTTGAGAGAAGAGGCCAGCTCCCTCCTCTCTACAACCTCCACTCAGGTAGTTGGAGAGAGTAATGAGGTCTCCTCTCAGCCTCCTCTTCTCCAGGCTAAACAACCCCAGCTCTCTCAGACCCTCCTCATAGGATCTGTTCTCCAGCCCCTTCACCAGCCTTGTTGCTCTTCTCTGGACTTGCTCCAGAGCTTCAACATCCTTCTTGTGCTGAGGGGCCCAGAACTGGACACAGGATTCAAGGAGCGGCCTCACCAGTGCTGAGTACAGAGGGAGAATCACCTCCCTGGACCTGCTGGTCACACCGTTTCTGATACAAGCCAGGATGCCATTGGCCTTCTTGGCCACCTGGGCACACTGCTGGCTCATGTTCAGTCGGCCGTCGACCAACACCCATAGGTCCCTCTCCTCCTGGCAGCTTTCTAGACAGACTTTTCCCAGTCTGTACCTCTGCAAATAATGTATGTGTACTTCCCCGCATGCAGCAGTGCTGTTGACTAAGAAGGATGCAGATAACTGTAAGGGTCTCCTTTGATAATGAATTGAGTTAAAGGTACTTAAAATGAGATTATAATATTTCCCTCTCCAGATTTTAAGCCCTGATGAGGGTTATGAAAATAAGTCTCTTTATGAGAGTTGGCTTGAGAAAGATCCGGCAACTGAAAATAATGGCTATCCCAGGTAAGCTGTTAAACTGTTTTTTTTCTTTCCCGATATTTTCATCTTATCATAGCATGGCTACCCTCCAGAATTTTTCAAGATAGACTACAGATGACAGCAATAGAAAACCTTTTAGTACAAGGTGACTCTCTAGCAATATCTTTTAAAGTAAAATAAAATAATATTTTATGACTTTTTTCTAATGATGGTGGTATCTATGTCTGCTGTAAAATGAAACCTCACACCTTTTAAAGGCCTTTTATTAGTAGAAAAGCAATTTGGAAAGCAATCAAAAAAGAGCAGGGCAAGGAAAAAGTTCAAAATATGTTTAAGTCACCCTATGAGACAGGATAATATCAAAATTGTTAGGATAAGCGAATCATCGGTTGAAAGAAAGTGCCTAGAACAGTAATTAAAAAACTCTCATGATGCTTATTCTTTGTTCATTCAATGGATATAAATGTAATACATTACGAAACTGTATTTGAAGGTATTAAAACTTCATATTTGAAGTTATTAAACCTTGAAACCACTCTTTGAGCCTGTGACTTGTAGGGCTAAGTCTTCATGATCTGGCATTGCTCACGTAAGGTAAATAGAATCATAGATTCATTTGGGCTGGAGGGGACCTAAAAGATCATCCAGTTCCAACCCCCCAGCCATGGACAGGGACATCTCACTAGACCAGGTTGCCCAAGGCCCCATCCAGCCTGGCCTTGGGACACCTCCAGGGGTGGGGCAGCCACAACTTCCCTGGGCAACCTGTGTCAGTGCTTCACCACTCTTGTGGTGAAGAAATTCTTCCTTATATCTAGTCTAGAACTGCCCCTTTGTGTGAACGGAACAAAAGGTTCTGCCCGTATTACCCTGTTTTTCAGTTCCTCTCACTGAGATTTCTTCCTTTGGGAAAAGGTACCAAATCTGAACTTTCTCAGTTGATACAAATAGTTCCTTGCAGAAATTTGTATTAAAAGAACTTTAGCTGAGTTGGTTTTCTTTTTAAGTCAAGGAACACCAGTTATTCACCAGATTAGACATATAAATATTTGAAAATGGTTACCATATTATATCTTTGGTATTATTTTCTTTTCCTCTGTCTTGCCGCACCTACCCAGCAGATGGCAATATTTACTTGTAAGTAACATGCTAATTGTCTCTGCCACAGCAGAAATTATTTATCAGTCTTTGATTCTACTATCGAATATGCGAAGTGTATAAACACATCAGTCATCACGTGTATTGCTGTCTAATTCATATTAGCTTGGAAATAGATGATTAATGTTTTAAGATTGCGAAGATGTCTGATTATTTTATGGCTCTTGTGCATAGTCTATACTTCTTTTTAAAATGTGGTCAGTTTCATAAGCAGGATTGTTGCCTTTAAAAGATCTTATTTATACTGGATAATGAATTAGTGTGCTAGGATGAAATCGGTTCGAGTAATTAAGCTTGCCACTCATCTCATCTCTGACCTTACTCTTGTCCCTGATGTGCCCTCCACAAGAACTGACCTCCATTTCTTTGAAAAATCTGCATTTTGCATAAATTACTACCATACTATATAGTTATCACTCTCACTAATATGTTCTCTTTCCTGTGTTTAGAATAAACAAACTGGGATCAGGCAGTGATTTTGAAGCTTACTTTCAGCGACTGGGAATCGCATCGGGCAGAGTCCGTTATACCAAGAATAGAGTAAGTCTTCCAGATTACTTGAAGAAATTTGATAGTGCTGAGCAATCATTTTTTAACTGCATTTGAATCATAGAATCATAGAACAACCAGGTTGGAAGGGACCCATTGGATCATCGAGTCCAACCATTCCTATTAAACACGAAACCATGTCCCTCAGGACCTCATCTACCCGTGCCTTAAACACCTCCAGGGAAGGGGAATCAACCACCTCCTTGGGCAGCCTAGTCCAATGCCCAGTGACCCTCTGTGTAAAAAACTTCCTCCTAATCTCCAGCCTAAATCTCCCCTGGTGGAGCTTGAGGCCATTCCCTCTTGTCCTGTCCCCTGTCAGTTGGGAGAAGAGGCCAGCTCCCTCCTCTCTACAACCTCCACTCAGGTAGTTGTAGAGAGTAATGAGGTCTCCTCTCAGCCTCCTCTTCTCCAGGCTAAACAACCCCAGCTCTCTCCTTATAGGATCTGTTCTCCAGCCCCTTCACCAGCTTCGTGGCTCAATTGTTTACAATTAATAAAATAATAATAATCATTGACTGGTTAGTATATCAGTGCCATTTCTTAATTTAGCAAGAAACCTAAAACATATTACTAAACGTATTACACCGATGTGTATATTCTATAGGCTGTCAAGTTCACAGAAAGTTATTTATAGAATCTGATAGGAGGTGTATATTCAATTTGACTATACTACTTGCAGACTTCTTAGTATATGCATTTCCCTTCATTGTGCTCAGAAATAACTACACAAGATAGAAAGAGGCCATGATTGAGGACTTCTGCTATCCAAACCCCTGAAGTGTTTTCCAATTATAGTGAAGGCAGGTGTGTGTACATAAGGAGAAAGAAGCCTGCTCACTTAATCTTGTGCAACAGTCTCTGGATTCATGTTGGTGTTGTTTTTTAAAATGAACACCAAAAAAAATGTGCTTCGTAGCCAATAGCTTTTATGATTTGGGAACTGTTGTTAAGTGATCAATACATCCCTTAACTGCAGTTAGAATTCAGGGCATTGACAAATTTGCTTGTTCTTTTTCAGAAAGCAGACAAATTCAGCAGTTATCCTGTGTATCACACTGTGTATGACACCTTTGAGTTAGTGGAAAAGTTTTATGACCCCACCTTCAAGAAACAGCTAACAATTGCCCAGTTACGAGGCAAACTGGTTTATGAACTGGCAGATTCCCAGGTCATTCCATTCGACTGTAGAGATTATGGAGAAGCCTTAAAAGGATATAGCAGTAGAATTTATAAATTGGCCAAGAAACATGAAGAACAGCTGAAAACTTTCAAAGTATCATTTGGTGAGTAATAGCTACAAGACTATTTCTCAAATGCATTAGTTAGAATTCTGCAAGGACATATTATATCTGTTATAACTCTGAAACTCAATTCTTTGCTTTCCTGTTTCAATTCTGCTATCATAATAAAGAGCGCTTTTTTTTTTCTAAACGTAACACAAGCTTAACACATTATTGTTGTTTAGATGAGAAGGCTACAACAATTTTCATGTGTATTTTTAATTATGGGCATTTTTAAAATTCTCAGAAACAGTCATGAGCCACAGTTAAATGCAGAACAAAAAGATATATCAACCTGCTCCTCACTTTCTAACATAAAAAAGAGGAGTTAATTGTTTATGACAACTGCCTGGAACTTGAGAGACATGGGTGCCTATTCCTCCTCAGCCAAAGACTTTGACTCTGGGAGTCGTGCTTACCATCTCTCTCAGTGCCTAGTTACCAGTTTTAGGCAACAGAGCATTTATTTAGGTCTTCTGCACAAATATATCCATTTGCTGAGCACTTGAACACATTGCAATGAAACAAATAAAACAGGTTGGAAGCAAGAGAGTGCTCTGGATCCCAGGTTAGGATAGCTTCCACAGTAATTTTCTTACTCTCCCTCATTCATACCTTGTGTTTCTCTACCGAGGAGGGTTTTCCATCAGTCCTAATTCACTTGCTATCTAAGGGACCTACGGCTTAGAGACACAAACTAGCTTTTTTGAGATGCAGTACTCTTCTGGGTTGTGTGACACATTAGAAGTAACTGAAATGGAATGCTTATTTGGGGAGAAATAAATACAAAGTTTAAAACTTCATTTAATGGCTTAGGTGAGAAATTCTTGCCTATTTTGAAAAGTCGCCCTTTTTTTGCAAACAGGTCATTCAAGACATGTCTTGAATGATAGATCATCTGGTCTGAGTTTTTGCAAAACGCAAGGATTTATTTCCATTTGTTCTTGTGTTTACTGTAGCGTATCTTGTAAGGTAACACCAAATTTGGACATTATTTTTTGCAGTAGCAAAATATCTGTTAAATCATTTTCATTGGTTTTCTTTCTCATTTCAGATTAGAAGCTACCCAAATTACCTTATGACCAAAGCATCTATTTTTGTTCCCAGATTCTTGAAGCAATCTTATTTTTATCCTTTCCCCAAGCATCACTTAACCTTCTTCTTAATAACTTTATAGATATGTTACTTTTACCAGTTTTTCACAAGGCATATTTTTTAGCCTGAAGAGACTCTTCTTTGATGCCTGATAAGTTTTAAATTATTTCTTGAATAAATCCAAATATAAACACATATATATTCTAAATATATTTTTTTAAAAAATTACACCAGAGTGCAGTAAAATGTGTGGGTAGTTTTTACAATGCAGTGAAAATGAAAATTCATTTCATTCAGAATTTTCATAGAATCAACTTGGCAACAGTGGATGTCAGAAAATTGTTAATCAAACCTAAATCAATCACTTAATTGTCTTTCAAAGTATTAGATTAAGTATTTTATTTGCCTTTGGATTCACATTTAAGCTGTTCCTCTAAAACAGTGAAGGCTGGAACCTTTTTTTCATTAAACATGTACTTGTGGTCATATGCTATCAGGAATGTTTGCAGGGAGAAACAAAAAAGAAATGTGATATTTTCTAGGAAAAAAACCCAAGACTGACATCACTGAATAGCTAGTGAACATGATGACAAATTCTCTTACATATTTTCAGGTGACTGTTCTTTTTTCCTGTTAAATCCCATCCTACTGCTTCTGAAATATAATCTGTTGTCGTGAGATAAACCTGGTGACAGGACTGTTGTCATCTGGCAAAACTATAACTATTGCCACAGTTGTGGACAAGTGTAAATTCTCTCACTTATAAGATGACATAGGTCTGACTGTACTGCAGCCTGTAAACTGGATGCATATATAAAATCTGTGTCTCTAACTGTGTAAACTACACAAAAATATTAATCCAAGAACAAGCAGGTGTAGGGTGATGATGAATAAATAAGTTTGCTAGAAATAGAAGAGCAAATGAGACTGCAAAACAGCTTTCGATAGGAGTCCTGGGAACAGAAAACCTATTGCACTAAATCGTGTGATAATTTTGTAAACAGTTGAAGGGCCGTAATTACCAACAGAGGACTGTATTTAGGAGATGACCTAATCTTATGCTTTGTATTCCTGTAGGATGAGAGAGAGGTTATTCTGATTTATCTGAAGTTTTCAGAAACTTGCGGGTAAACTGTACATGTTGTAACTCTTACTTCTTTGTAATTGAATTTAATTTTGCTAAAGGCCAGAAATTCTTCTCCTTGTAATATTCACCTTCTACTTATTCTACAAAAGTCAGTTGTATAAATTCCTAATGTTTGTAGGTCTGTATTAAATAGACCCTTTCACAGGAAAATCTTCACAGCTGATATTGTCATTAAAAGAAAGGCCTGCTGCTTCTTTGGCTAAGTTGTTCCACATGGCTTAGACACACTGCCAGGGACAGAGTCAGAAAAAGCAGCTGACTTACCCGCTCGCCTCCCTGCACGTAGTCAGGCGTAATAGGCAAAATCCTGGTGTCTGAGGAGCAGGACTGTGGGGTGGCCTGCAGGATCAGGGCAGACACACCTCATATGCTGTAACCCCAGTGCACGTGTGGAGCAGGCATAGGACCTGCCTGCTTCAAACCACCTTGGCTGTCCCTGATTTCCATGACAGTTTTGTCTTCTGTGTCTCACCTAATAGAATTCATTATACGTATCACCCTCTTCTGTTACTATACGAATAGGATATGAAGTTCCATGTGGGAACTTCTCCTTTCCTTCCACAGCCTGCTGAAAGAAGTGGGATTTTTGAAGTCTGGCTTTTTATACCTAAACACTGCAGTGTGTCCCTTTGTTAGAAAGGGCACTGCAGAGTTCTGTTTGCAATACCAGTGAGTTTTCCTTGTGAGGGAAGAGGGAAAATGAATACTTGTGAAAGCTTTATCAAACATTCTGTTTTATTGTTGACCTTGTTGTACAAGATGTTTGTCTATTACTGTTAGTAGTTCAGCTCTTTAAAATCTGTACTAGGAAAACTAATGGATTCTGGAAAGACAACAAAATTAATGCAATTACAGTAGTAAAACAAATGTAGTTTTTCACTGAATAACTGAAAGGTGTATAGGATTCAGCACATACTCTGAAGTTGCTCATAAAGTCCTTCCTTTTCTAGATCCTTTGTTTTCTGCTGTGATGAATTTCTCAAAGGCTGCTGTTGACTTTCACAGGAGACTTGAACAAGTTGACAAGAAAGAGTAAGTGAAAAATATGTATTGTTTATATATATATAAATATGTATGTGTGTATGTGTACCTGCCTTAGGTTCACAGGGTGGCAGTTCTTTCTTTCCAGTGACACATGAGGAGTCTCTTATTAGTGTAGAATAGAGCCCTTGAACTCTGAGACAGGCATTATCTGCTGAGATGAATTCTGCTTCCTGTGACGAATAGTATCAGATGTAGAGCTTATTACTAGTATCAGCTTGTCATTAAAATTGCTGTTAAACATGGAAAGGCAGGTAGCAGTAAAAGTTAAAGTTGGACTGAGCTGTGTGTTTAGACACCTACACTTGAGTGTTGTAGGTGATGCTAGAATTTGTACTTTCAGCACACTTCAGGGAGACAGAATGATGCTTCAGATTATCTAAGATGTCTGTATGATACTTGCAAACCCAAGGGCCCTATGGCACTTCTGTGCCTTGTGAGTGCAGTGGCTGGAGGCCAAGTGCTCCTAGCACCGTGCATGGTACCAGATAATTGTGTTTAGGCACCCAAATCCAATTCTTACTATGTTACTATATAGATGAGAGCAGGATTTTACACACCTAGCTTATGGGTAGATACCAAAATCTAGTTATCTAATCTATACCTAAATCTCAGCTGCCTTATCCTCTCTGTTAGGTGGGATGTTTCTAGTACCATTTAATACTAAGCAAGTATCTGACACTCTCAAAGTCTCCCATTTTATTTTGCACAGAGTGAAATCTTGCAGTTGTGTTTTCTAACACAGAAATCCTAATGCATTAAGGTAACATGTATTGAATACCCCTGTCTGCAAAACCTCATCTTTTTGTAGACTGTAGAACATCTTTGTAGTTTTTTTTCTAATTTGGTCCAAAGAAGAGGAATATATTTAAATGAAACTGGGAAGTCATGCTTTGTCATTGTGGAGTGCCTTTGTCTCAATTTTCTGCAGCCCAGTTGCAGTGCGAATCATGAACGATCAGCTGATGCTTATAGAGAGAGCTTTTATTGATCCTCTTGGCTTACCGGGAAGGAAATTTTACAGGTGAGGCAACAAGTTTTTTGATCAGCTATTTTTTTTTTTCGGGTGAACTGCGCCTTAACTGATTGGTCAGTTAAACTGCTGTATAGGTTCAACAGATTCTGGTTTAGGTACAATACAATAAATAGTGGACTTTGTTTATAACCCCCAAAATTAAATCCTTGGTAGCACCAGTCTTGTGGTGCCTAATTCCTCTTATTGGATCTGGCAGTCTGCTTTTATTAGCCATCATTCTTTGTGACTTTTATTTGCAGGTGTGTAGTACTATTTCTGCTACAACTTGCTTTTTTAAGCCTGTCCAAAGTGAGGATTCAGTGGAAAACTGTATGAAAAGAATCATAGAATCATAGAATCATGGAACAACCAGGTTGGAAGGGACCCATCGGATCATCTAGTCCAACCATTCCTATCAGAAAAAAGGAGAAAAAAGGAGAAAAAATTCCTATCAGAAGAAAGGAGAAACAAGGGTAGAACGAAAAGAAGAGGAGGAGAACAGATATGTAGTGAGGATCAGGTGAATTGAGAAATCCAAAAGAAAGGGCTTGGAGAGAGTGATCTTCAAGCACAAGGATAGATAAAGGTCCATGAGCTGTGCTGCAGAGATCCATCTGTCCCAGCTTTGGCTGCTCCTATGGATGTTTTTGTTAGCTTAAATCATTAACTAGTTATTCTGTCAGTGTCCTCTCTGCAAGCACACAGGCCCAGTGAAAGACAGTATTTGGTGTAATATAATACTCTTTATAGAAAGCCAGTGTATTTATTAGTAACACTTGACAAGAAGCTAAATCCCCGTGTCAAGTGTCGTACTACCTCACTCTACTCTCAGTATCCTCCATTTCCTAATGAGTGGATGTAGCTGCCTCTGTGATTGATGGCTTTCACACCAAGCCAGAAGGCCCTCAGGCAGGTAGAATTGAGAATCACACTTCCATCCTCCTAGGATAAACTGTTGTTCACGCTTTTGGAAGAATTAAATGGTTGTTTTCTACAGTTCTTCCTGTTGGGTGTTAGGTATCGTTTAGAGCTGTCTGAATTTTTTTTCTTCTACTTACTTGCATTTATTAATGTAGTTTTAGTGTTTATATTGATTTGAGAGGACTCTTTCACATGCTACAAATATGCTTTGATACATCATATGTATAAAATCAATTTAAAAGCAGATCTGCAACCACCCATTATTGAAAAAAAACACCAAAAGTTAAAACTGATACTTACGCACAGTTCTGTTCCGATATGATCACTAGTTCTTTGAAGAATTCACGCTCTTCTCAGGAACTGCCCCATAGATTTTCTTTTCCCTCTTTTTACATTCCTTTCCCAGATCTGCTGATCGTCATTCAACTACTCTAGTTATTTTTAATGTTTCTGTTCCACTTCTCATTGTACACCCATAGCTAGTTTTATTTCCTTTTCCAGACTGCCACATTAGTTCAGTGGGCTTGTTGAACTCCCATTTAAAAAACAATAAATAACATGGTTTCATTCCAAATTACACAGATGCATCACCTCCTACCAAAGAGAAGGTTACCTGTCCTAAATTTGTGCCATGTCCCAGAGATTTTGCCCTTGTGGTTTATTGCCTCTTGTCCTTTTAAAAGGCACTAACAGGTAGATTTCCTAAATATTTAGTGAGTTCTGATCTTCACAGGTTTTATATCGGTTTTATGAAGCACACATGTAGTTGCCCACAATGAAAACACACACACACTCTCACACTCACTGTCTTCATAGTTATTTAGTATGTCTACGTTTTTCTCTTCTTTCCCAATAGGCATGTCATCTTTGCTCCAAGCAGTCACAACAAGTATGCCGGAGAATCCTTCCCAGGGATCTATGATGCCATGTTTGATATTGAAAGCAAACTTGATCAGCATGGAGCTTGGGAAGAAGTAAAGAGGCAGATTTCCATTGCAGCCTTCACGGTGCAGGCTGCAGCAGGGGCACTGGAAGAAGTAGCATAGAGCGATGGCTCTGAAAAGCTCAGTTATATAGCAGAGACTGAAATGCAGCGTATTTGGGCGTCTACAGTGACCCAGCCTCCCCTGACTGCCTCTCTGTCTGAGTTTCCAACCTTCTAAATGCTTGCAAGTGTATTGTTAGGGTTAGCAGGAATTCCATGTATCAAAGAACTTCTGAGCTAGAAATGACTGCTTCTCTGATACTGACAAAAATGTAGCTTTATGAACAATCCTAGATGTGAGTAAATTTGCAAGTGGGAAGAAGAAAGAATCAGTTCCCAATTAGAGTTTTCTGAAAGATCTGCCAATTTTGAGGACCCATTATTTTGGATGTACAATTGCAAAATGAGTTATTTGCCAGACTACCTGTAAATCTTGCCTGTAGCGGTGATCAACAGCATGCATTTCGAGAGCAAAAATGTAACACTCTTCAGGGCATGCATTTGTCTTGTTCTGATAATTACTTCTATAATATACGATACCACAGGCTACTCTGTATTTTAGAATCTATTCCGCAAGACTGGTGAGTGCTCATTATATTGATTTGCTTTCTTTTCTGGGAAAAATAAGATACTGGTCCTCCTGCTGATTGCCAAAGCAGTATTAACCATTTTTGATAATCAGAGGAAACAGCCGCTTACGTGCAGAAATCCAAAAGCATTTTCTCAGGAGTGTCTGTTCCTCTGAAGGATATTGTGCTCCTCCCTCCTTTTCTCGCACTTTGGAATATGCAGATCGTGGGGGACAACCACAGCTGACCTCCCTGCTCCTTTTGGTTCTTTCACTAGTCCCAAACCCACGGTAGCTTTTGTTCCTATTTTTTTCCCAGGAGATCTCTTTCATGTTGATGTCTTCTTCCAGCTGAGGGAGCTGAAGGACTTTGTCATTATTGACACGGCGCTTGAGGTTATTCTGTTTTCAAATAAGACCAGAAGAAAGTTTCCCATCAGGAGCTGCTTTCACATTCAAAGGGAAAATGAAATGTATGAGAAGAGTAATTGTATGAAACTGTTTAATTTGTAAAAAAAATTATTCTTGCTTCATTTGCCCTTTAAATGTACTTCTCATCTTCATGCTTTACAACTAATAAAATTGCTAAAATCTTATTAAATCACATTCCAGTTTGTGGGAGCCGATAATAACCAATTTCTTTTCTTATGTAAAATATATTACAGTTTTTCTCAAAACCATAAATTGCACCAGGTTGTGGGAATTAAATCCTTTTTTGTTTTATTGGGAATAAAACAGATGTGATACTAAAAAAGACAGAATCGGAGAAACAGGACAATTACTCAGCTGCAGAAGGAGTTGTTCTCATCTCAGATGCCTTGAATTCAAACAAGAGAACTAGAAATTACTATAGTTCAGTACTTTGGGAAGTTGTCTTGGTGGCACATGCTCCCCCAGAAGAGATGCTTTCTGTAACATCACTTCCACTGAGCCTCTCTGAAAGACAAAGGACTGTCTACCTATGGATGTTGTGCTCATAACTGACTGTGAAATGGTTTTTTACAAATCAAGCCTTAGGCATAGAAATTACACTTCCCACATCCCGTGCTTTACCTGTTCCTTCGGAAAAAGTAGTACTTAACTGACCTTGTCAGCATGCACATAAAAGATATTAGTAGTCGATATTGAGGACCCCAGAATAGTGAGTACGTTTTTGTTCTCCTTACTCCTACCTAACTGGCCATTCACAATTTTTAAGTTTTTCATGTTCACATCTTTCTTTAGCTTACGGTGTTGCTGAAGGATGTCATGCCCTGTGAATGATGACTGACACATAACAGTACTGGTTTTGCTTCCCTTTTCCTGAATTGCCCATTCTTCTTGCTTCATACTTCCTGCTTTCTGCTACAGAAACGGTCAGCCTCTGGCCTGGACAGGCGCACACTCTCCTGGGTAGAAAACTGGCTGGATGGCCGGGCCCAGAAAGTGGTAGTAAATGGTGTTAAGTCCAGCTGGAGGCGAGTGACAAGTGGGGTTCCCCAGGGCTCAGTGCTGAGTCCAGTCCTGTTCAATGTCTTCATCAGCGACCTGGATGAGGGCATTGAGGGTACCCTTAGCAAGTTTGCAGATGACACTAAGCTGTGTGCAAGTGTTGCTCTGCTGGAGGATAGGGAGGCTCTGCAAAGGGATCTGAACAGGCTGGACCACTGGGTTGAGTCCAGTGGTATGAGGTTCAACACGGCCAAATGCCGGGTCCTGCACTTGGGGCACAACAACCCTATGCAGAGCTACAGACTGGGAGAAGCCTGGCTGGAAAACTGCCAGGAGGAGAGGGACCTGGGGGTGTTGGTCGACAGCCGACTAAACATGAGCCAGCAGTGTGCCCAGGTGGCCAAGAAGGTCAATGGTATCCTGGCTTGTATCAGAAATGGTGTGACCAGCAGGTCCAGGGAGGTGATTCTCCCTCTGTATTCAGCACTGGTGAGGCCGCCCCTTGAATCCTGTGTCCAGTTCTGGGCCCCTCAGCACAAGAAGGATGTTGAGGCTCTGGAGTGAGTCCAGAGAAGAGCAATGAAGCTGGTGAAGGGGCTGGAGAACAGGCCTTATGAGGAGCGTCTGAGAGAGCTGGGGTTGTTTAGCCTGGAGGAGGCTGAGGGGAGACCTCATTACTCTCTACAACTACCTGAAAGGAGGTTGTGGAAAGGAGGATGCTGTGGTAGATGAGGTAGATGTTGAGGTAGATGAGGTCCTGAGGGACATGGTTTAGTGTATGATAGGAAGGGTTGGACTCGATGATCTGATGGGTCCCTTCCAACCTGGTTGTTCTATGATTCTATGATTCATCCTAGCTTTATGTTAACTGTAATGGTCAATAAATAAATGTGCACCTGAGGTAGGGTTAGGATATCTAGATGGTGGAAAAAAGCCACTAGTGCCTCTTCGTTGTGAGCAGCAGTCAGCTATGGAACTGTCAGTGGTCACTGCTGTAGGATTATCAGAGGATAAGGCAAAAAAATGGGATTTCCACATATAAAAAGCATATCTGATGAGGTGTGCTTGCTTCTTCATTTACAAAAATCTCTTCAATGGTGTAAAAGAGTGAACAATTTTTTCACCTGTACACATAATTTTTTAGAGGTAGTTAGCCTTTTAAGTTCTGTGCCATTACCTTGCTGATGTAAAAGAACACATAATCTCTTCTTGTTTCTGTGAGCAGTTTGAAGCTGTAAGAATGAATTACAGCTCATGTCAGACTGAGTGCACAGCTGGCATTGATTACTTTGTTCCTCTTCTCAACTTAATTGATAACTCTGCCTGATGGTGTGATTCATCATGACCTGAGAAGTATACAAAATAGCTTAAATCTATTTCCATTCCTCTATAAATTTCTGCTGAGGGAGAGTGCTATCTAAACCCTTATAAATAAGGAAATCAAACCACTTATAAATGGCTTATACCAATTGATATCCATAAAGTCCCATATTCTTGGTACTGAAAGGATCAGTTACTCAGAGCTAAGATTGCCTTCCTTGCTTCACTCAGTAATATCTCCTTTTCTGTACATGGGCAACCAAGCAACTGCTGCTGTCTGCTGCCCAAAAGCTGCTGTATCTTGTGGATCTGCCTGCCCATAATTTCAAAGTGTGTGGGTATTTTTCAGGCTTTCCTTACAAACGGATAATACTGGATCGCTTACTCTGTCCTGTCCTAATTCCGTTTGCACAGTTCATTCACTCAACCTGGCCAAAGCAATATGTGAACCATACAGCTGGGAGAAATAGACCCTTCAGCCTGGACTGGGGCTGCACATTAATTGGTTATTTGGCTTGCCAATCATCTGTTTAGAAAACCAGTTTCAAAGGGACAGTGCCAGAATGTTTATTTCACATTCTCTTATGGTTGAAATACCTTTGATTTGCCTTTGGAAAGGAAGCCGTAACACTTGGCGATCTTAATGATAGCTGGAAAGTGGATATGACCTACATGCTCCATTCTCCACTAAGTGATAAACACTGTCCAGTTAAAATATTGATTTGCAAAAATATTGGAAGTAATTTAAAATTACAGAATCACCAGGTTGGAAAAGACCCACAGGATCATTGAGTCCAACCATTCCTGTCAGCCACTAAACCATGTCCCTCAGGACCTCATCCACCCATCCTTTTAAAAACCTCCAGGAATGGTGACTCAACCACCTCCCTGGGCAGACCAATCCAGTGCCCAATGACCCTTTCTGTGAAAAATTTTTTTCTGCTGTCAAGCCTGAACCTCCCCTGGCGGAGCTTGAGGCCATTCCCTCTTGTCCTGTCCCCTGTCACTTGGGAGAAGAGGCCAGCTCCCTTCTCTCTAACAACCTCCTTGCAGGTAGTTGAAGAGAGCAACAAGGTCTTCCCTCAGCCTTCTCTTCTCCAGGCTAAACAACCTCTCAGCCGCTCTTCATAAGACTTTTTCTCCAGCCCCTTCACCAACTTCGTCACTCCTCTCTGGACTCGCTAGTCTGCTGTGTTTTTCAACCAATTGATAAGTAGAAATAGAACCTCCTAATAGAAGCTCTGCAGATCTTAAGCTTAATAAAACACAAACCTAATTCAAAGCCTGTAAAGATTAAGTATTTGGGATTAAATGATGCTAGTGCTTCTCTAAATGCTCTGTAAGTTAGCAACCTTTCCCAAAGATAACCTGTGCATCAAGGGACTCTCATTATGAAGCAATGCAATGAAAATGTCCCTATCTCAGTGTCCTGATGACTGAAATGCAAACACATCAGCTGAGGAAGTTTCATAAATCTTCTCAGCAACTGTACAGTTCAGGTGCTAGAACAGGACATTTGGATTTGTCTGTTCTTTTGGTTCAGCCAAAGCAATTTATCAAGTCCTTGTCAAACTTCTAAATTGCTTCAGCTGATCTAAAATTGCATTTTTTTACAACAGTGATAAAAATAAAACAAATAGTGTAACTCTGTGTATCTATTAAGGAAAAGACATTGCAGAAGATAGTCCTAAGGCAGTCAATCAGCCCATTAAGCAAACGATCACAATCAGTATCAGTGCTGTGTGCTGAATTTTCCTCAGACCTGATTTCTATTATTCTGTCTTTCTGCTGTTGATAGCCTATAAAATCACCTCTGCACATTCATAAAGGTCAAGAGAATGTGAACTCTACAGTCTGCATAGTATTTTGCAACAGAAGAGGACCTGTATACCTGGGCAGCAGCTCTCAGCAGCCTGAAACTCTTTTCTTGTGTGGAGGAACTATTGCAGTTCCTGCCCATGCTGCCAATCAGATATCAGGCAGCAGGTTTAAAACAAAGGGAGTATTCACACTGCATGTGATTATACAGTGAGCTTCATTGCTACAGGAAACTGTGATGGGTAAGATGTGTTAAAAAATGATCAGACACACGCAAGGGGAGCTCACACCTAATGATCCAGATGCAACCTTTCATTCAGAAGGCCCTAAAGCACTGGGGAATTAAAGCATATGTATGCATGAAGGGATTAAAAACACACCTGCTTTATTACTTGCTTTAAGCTTTTGTCATGGAGAGATTAGAGGGAAAGACAGTACTCTGCACTCCATTGTAGTGCTTGCTGCTGAACACACATCCCCTTAAGTGCTACTGGCAGTTCTCTATTCCTGTACATTTGATTGAAACCCATGAAAATTAGTAAATGTATCTTTAAAAGGTAGCTTGTTCTCCTCTTTAAACCAAGATAATGATCAATATGTCAGTTGGATAATTTAAAAAAAAAACACTTAACTGTTTGAATGCAGAAATAGTTTATCCTCCAGTGGTCTCATTTGGAGGGTAAGAGTCACCGTGCTGTGTCTGCAGAGAAGAGCTACTGCAGTGGCCCCACATTATTCCTTAGAAAAATATCAATAGGAGGATGCTGACCAGGTCTGAAAGTCACTCAGGACTTTCTGCTCAGCCCAAGAAATGCTGTAAAGACCCTCAAGGAGGCAGAGCTGAAATCTCCATGTGAGACAGCATCCAAAGCCACTGTGGACCTTCTCTGTGGCTGGTAGGATTAGGATTAACTCAGCATGGCTCATTTTTTCTCTCTTTTATTCTAAATTCCTCTGTTTCCATTCATGGGATTTTAGCATAGAGTTAAGAGTGCCATTAAGAGAGTTGAATGATGGTGAACATCAAACAAAAGAGCAAAACAAACAACAGCAAAGAAGAAAAGACAACACTGAATAAAATACAGAAATTTTTGCTTCTGCTATGCTGTCCTTTCACTAGGTGAACCAAAGTGCCGGGTTCCTCACCAAGCAACAACTGCTACACAGAAATCGTCCCTAGAGAAACCAGTAGGAGCTGAATTTAGTGAACAGCCCTTTTTTAAGTAAAAGATAATTTCCATTACACCACTGGGACTGAAAGCAACTCCAGTCAAGCAAAAGATGCTACCATTTAATCCTGTGGTTTAGCTGCAAGGCTATGGTGTATTAGAGTTGAGCTCTAAGTCAAGTTCAGCAGTTACTTCTGTTGATCAGTGTCAGTAGGAGGAACTTTAAAAGCCTAAATGGTTCAGGAGCTGTCTATCCTATGAATTACTCTACTTGCTTCTGCCAGTTATAATCCATGAAGTCAAGGCAGCTCCTGTTAATGTCAACACGGTGTTTTTTTCCTGATGGATCCTACACCTTTAAACATTTTCCTCCTTATCCTAGAAAATCGACAAGCTATTCTGCAACCCAATCTGTAAGGCACGTCCATTTTCTGGATGAGTTTAGGGAGCTCAAAGAAAGGTGGAGGAGGAGGAAGAGAACTGATTTTTTTGGGCACCTTATGCAGGAGGGACTGTACTTAGTTCTGTGAACTTAGCAAACTGTGAACATGTTATAACCTTCCACAAAGGGGAAAAAAATTGAGAAGCAGTAATGGGAAAAGCATTTCACAGGAGGGTATCAGATAAGAATAGACTTGCTATGTTTACATGGCACCTTCCCCAGATGTGCTTCGCTAACCTGCTGACAGTAAACTGCTGACGCATTCCTGATACTGCCATCCACATTACCTCCACACTTGGCTCTATTTTTAGAAGGAAACTCAAGCCACAGTTGCTGGACACAGTGATTGTTGTAACAACACCCCCTTATGTAACCCATAAGCAGCAGGACATCAGGCTAGAGTAGCACGGTCAGCTGCAAAACAATGAGTGCTGAAAGATTTAGCTCCCTCAGAGATCAGTCATCCCTTCTGATTTTCCTGGAACCAACACTGCCTCCTCCTGAAGCACTCAGCTCCCTGTGTCTCCCAAGCCGTGTTTCCACACTTTTTCCATCAGAGTCTTCTTGCCATGGCACCTCCTACCTGTGCCAAAACACCATCTTCAGCCCACAGCTCAAATGGAATTACCTTGGCAATGAGCCTTGCAGAAACACAGGCACTTGTACAGTGTCGGCTGTTGCCACAACAGAGGAATGAAATACAGGGGATCTTCCTGTCTTATTATGAGCAGGAGTAAACAAACTTTATAAGCGAAGACAAATTCATTGTCAGTATACTAGAATTCTCAGCTCTCTGATCAATGGATTTTTAGCCTCAGTCTATTTATTACAGAAAAACAAAAATAAATGCTATTACAGACAAGCATTTCAATAACAAAGCAGTTAAAATGGTTATGAGCTGTCTATTTTCCCAGGGCCTCCAGTATCATCCTGTGCCCCTTCTCTAATCATCCTATGCCCATGGTCCTCTCCATCTTGTGTCCCAACTTTCAGGTTTAGAATCATAGAATCACCAGGCTGGAAAAGACCCATCGGATCATCGAGTCCAACTATTCCTATCAAACACTAAACCATACCCTCAGCACCTCATCCACCCGTGCCTTAAACACCTCCAGGGAAGGTCAATCAAACACCTCCCTGGGCAGCTCCTTCCAGTGCCTAACAACCCTTTCTGTGAAAAATTTTTTCTTTATGTAGAGCCTGAACCACCCCTGGTGGAGCTTGAGGCCATTTCCTCTGGTCCTGTCTCCTCTCACTTGGGAGAAGAGCCCAGCTCCCTCCTCTCTACAACCTCCTTTCAGGTACTTGTAGAGAGTAATGAGGTCTCCTCTCAGCCTCCTCTTCTCCAGGTTAAACAACCCCAGTTCTCTCAGCCATTCCCCATAGGGTCTGTTCTCCAGCCCCTTCACCAGCCTTGTTGCTCTTCTCTGGACTCGTTCCAGAGCCTCAACATCCTTCTTGTGGTGAGGGGACCACAACTGCACACAGGATTCAAGGAGCGGTCTCACCAGTGCCAAGTACAGAGGGAGAATCACCTCCCTGGACCTGCTGGTCACACTGTTTCTGATACAAGCCAGGATGCCATTGGCCTTCTTGGCCACCTGGGCACACTGCTGGCTCATGTTCAGTCGGCTGTCAACCAACACCCCCAGGTCCCTCTCCTCCTGGCAGCTTTCTAGACAGGCATCTCCCAGTCTGTAGTTCTGCATAGGGTTATTGTGCCCCAAGTGCAGGACCTGGCATTTGGCTGTGTTAAACCTCATGCCATTGGACTCTGCCCAGTGGTCCAGCCTGTTCAGATCCCTTTGCAGAGCCTCCCTATCCTCCAGCAGATCGACACTTACACCCAGCTTAGTGTCATCTGCAAACTTTCTAAGGGTGCACTCAATGCCTTCATCCAGGTCATTGATGAAGACATTGAACAGGGTTGGACCCAGCATTGAGCCCTGGGGAACCCCACTTGTCACTGGCCTCCAGCTGGATTTAACGCCATTTCCTACCACTCTCTGGGCCCGACCATCCAGCCGGTTTTCTACCCAGGAGAGAGTGTGCCTCTCCAGTCCAGAAGCTGACAGTTTCTGAAGCAGAATGCTGTGAGAAACTGTATCAAAGGCTTTACTAAAGTCCAAGAAGACTACATCCACTGCCTTTCCTTTGTCCAAGAGTCTAGTCACTCGGTCATAGAAGGCGATTAGGCTAGTTTGGCAAGACCTGGTTCTCTTGCATGTGCTTCATGATAGCACTCAAGATCACCTGTTTCATGACTTTCCCTGGCACTGAGGTCAGACTGACAGGCCTGTAGTTCCCCAGATCCGCCTTGTGCCCCTTCTTATGGATGGGCATGACATCAGCCATCCTCCAGTCCAGTGGTACCTCCCCAGTCATCCAGGACTGGAAGATGATGGAAAAGGGTTTGGCCAGCACATCCGCCAGTTCCCTCAAAACTCTTGGGTGGACTCCAGCTGGCCCCATAGAGTTGTGGATGTCTATCTGGGCAAGCAAATATCTAACCACCTCCTCTTGGATAGTGGGAAAGTTCCCTCAGATTCTCTTCGTAAGACTTGTTCTCCAGCCCCTTCACCAGCTTTGTCACTTTTCTCTGGACTCGCTCCAGAGCCTCAACATTCTTCTTGTCGTGAGGGGCACATGATGCTAGAATTGTATGTATGTTCTACACAAATAACTGCTTGTTCCTAGTATCTGTATTACCAATGTGGTTATACCATACAACTATAAAAGGAGAAACATAGGTAAACCTAATAAGGCAATAGCCACCTGGTCATTAGAAAACTCCTAACAGCCAAACAAGCTAAAACAAAGCTCCAGGCAGGCAAATAGAAGTTCTGACAATGCAAGCCTGGTAAGTCCTAAGACCCTGTAGAGATTGAACAAAGCTTGTGCCCTGCTTTAAGCTATAAACCATGGCAATACTGTGTTTATTGAGCTGTCAGCAGAGGTCGGCACTTGGGTTACTTGGGGGAGATGCCACGTTTTTGAAAGCACAATTGTTAGGAACAGCTATTTATATACAGTCATGTACATACTTAGTATCTAGTCCTGGCAAATCTGACAAACGGATGAAATACAACTAGCTTTTCTTTCTATTTTCAAACCACCCCAGTTCACACAATTCTGCCTGACTGGACCTGGGTTTTGCAAAGATCAATCATTCTTGTTATTTGCATCCTCATAAATGATAACCTGCCTGAGGACTAGATATTTCTAACAGGATCCAGAGTGTAACTGCTGGACTTGCAGTAACTTGCCTTTCAGGCAGTATTACATCCATTTTGTACTAAACATAATGACCAGAATATGGAGAAGCTCTGGCAAAAAATCTATCAGCTCTCTCATGGCTAGTGGTCGTTCTGCAGACAACTATATTTTCAATTTCAGTGAAAAATACTGACAATGCATGCATGGAAGGAAAATGAGGACATACAACACTGCAGATTGTAATTTACCCTTTGAATAGTGACATTTACTGAAATTAAAACATATATGTATTTTATAACTGAACTGTGAAATGCAAAAATTCCTTATAACGACACATGCTTTAGCTTAAGAATTCTGTGCATAACATTTTAATACTGCTGCTTCAACCATATTGAAGTTTTTGGCTTCATTTTGTTGTGCAGTCTTCAGGCAGCATGGATTAAAATAATGGTTCAATAATAAATGCAATAGACTTTGTTGTCTTAATTCTGAAATAAATTATTATTGAGGAGTAATAACAGCAGCACAAGAAATGCTGAACAATGCCATTGTGGTCACATAGTAACTACGTCAACCTTTATAAAAATATGGGGAAAAAATTATAACACTGATTTAAAAAGATGCATTGTTTTGGCTCATTTGCAGCTGGAGCTGTTGCTTTGTATTAACCATCAATCCTAGCATGTTTTCTACAAACTGTTTCGTTTTTCTATAAATATGTGAAAACCTTTCTCAAAAATGTATTTTCAACTACATTTTAATATTCTACCTACATTTTTCTGGCTCTACCTTCTTTACAGCTCTTAACTTTCTCAGACAGCATAAGCATCCATTGAAGCAAAAATTTTTCTACCAAGAGTGCTGACAGGCTTCCAATTTGCAGAGCTGTAATTAAAGAATAATTCTGCGCCGAATGCTTTTTTTTCAGGTTTTGCTCATGAGTAGACATTCCAAATGTCAACTGCTTTCACAAATGAAGGCAGAACGTTTAAAATTTGGGTTACTGTTTATATAAACAGTAACACATCTTGATTAGAAGGCGTTCCCTTACAAAAAACCCTAAGTTCCTTTGGGTCCAGAAGTGCACAGTATCAATTCTGCCTCTTGTATTAATGAATAAGAACAAATTAGATTAAGCACATTACACTAAAAGCATAGTATGTTTGTTTGCTCTCAAGTATTGAACTCAGCAGTAATATTGAAGTATTAATATTTATCATAAATTTGAAACACATTTTGGAGAACATGTTTTTTGGACTAACAATATTTCATAGATGGTTCTAAGGCAACAGCCTCCAGCTAGCTTTCAATGGCTTTTGCTGCAATGCAGCTTTTGTTAATATTTAACCAAGAACTAATTTTTCAACACTTGTTACCAGTATGTAACAAAAATATTTTACTCAAGAGGATGCTTCCTTCTCATACAGAAATACACTGACTGGAAAAAAAATACTGCACATTTTCTCAAACCAGAATCAGGGATCATATAGATAGATCAGTTAAGCTAAAGAAAAACACATTGATACACTGGGAGATTTAACACAATCAAGTACAGACCTTGGCAGTTGGGACACAGCAACCCCATGTAGCTCTATAAGTTTGTGGAAGAGTTGCTAGAAGTTTGCCTGGTGGAGAAGGACCTGGGGGTGTTGGTTGACAGCCGACTGAACGCGAGCAGGCAGTGTGCCCAGGTGGCCAAAGTGACCAATGGCATCTTGGCTTGTGTCAGAAACAGCACGGTCAGAAGCACCAGAGATGTGATTCTGCCCCAGTACTCAGCATCAGTGAGGCTGCTTCTTGAGTACTGTGTTTAGTTTGGGTCCCTCACTACAAGGACATTGAGGTACTAGAGTGTGTCCTGAGAAGGGCAACAAACATAGTGAAGAAGATGGAGAACAAGTCTTATGAAGAGCGGGTGAGGGATTTGGGGTTGTTTATCCTAGAGGAGGCTGAGGGGAGACCTTATCACTGTTTACAACTACCTGAGAGGATATTGTAGAGGGGGGTGTTGGTCTCTTCTCCCAAGTTATAGCCGATAGTACAAGAGGAAATGGCCTTGAGCTGTGCAAGGGAGAGTTCAGATTGGACATTAGGAAAAATTTCTTCAACAAATGGGTTACCGGGCACTGGAAGTGGCTGCCCAGGGAGGTGGTTGAATCACTATCCTTGAGGAAATTTAAATGACAGGCAGATGAAGTGCTTAGGGATAAAGTTTAGTAGTGGACAGGTATGATTTGGCTTGATGATCACAAAGGTCTTTTTTACCAGCCTGGGGATTTTACAATTTCACATTCCACCAGTCCATTTGATTTTAGGCTCACAGGGTGAACTACAGATGCGCGGTTAACAAAAATCATGTACATTAGCTCTTTAGTCCTGCTCACGTGAACATCATTGTATGAAGACAAAACATTCAGCCATCTAACAGGAAAAAAGGTGGTTTTATGAATATAGGTTGAAATATGTGCTGCCTCCAAGAAGCCTTAAAACCCATCCTCTAGCCACCCATCATCCTTACTGTTAACATCCTACCTCCTCAACACCTGCCCTTCATTTTGCAGTCAAGCTTGGAGAAACTGAATTTGTTTGACAATCATTTGCCACAGTAACTGTGGATTAGCTAGTGTCTGTGACAGTATCTTGGTTATCTTTGGTTATAACACCTACTCAAACTTTGAGAAAACAGTTATTAACACAGAAAATTTCAGGACCAAAGAAGTGAATCTTTCTCCTCTCCCTTGTGGGATTGCTAGAGGTTTTGACAGGTACCTTTTTCCTTTTTCCAGGAAAAAAAACAGGAAAAAAAAAAAAAAAAAAGCAGTACAGCTGTATCTTCAGCACTCTCAGAACAGCTCTAACATTGTGTCTGGAATTATTCCAGTTATAAGAAGTTTGTGATGGCTCACAGTTCTAGGAGGGAAGGTTGTGTGTATAAGACAGGCTTCCACATCTATGAGCAGCCACAACTATTCAAGTTGCTGCAAAACGTATGCATCTTGACTGGTCTGTTGTCTTAGAAAACAACAGGTAGACTAAAATCAACAAGGGAGGGGGGAACTGCTTTGCCACTGTCACCCCTCAGATGTAGGCTGATCTGTGGGAAATGCTCCCTTAAATTTGACTTCAACCACATAGTTGCAAATTCAAAAGAAAGTTCCATAACAAAAGAAGTCCAAGAAACCCAAATGCAACCAGCATGTAATAAGAATTTTATTGAATACATTTGAAAAAAAAATTGGAGCATGAAGACGTGAGATTTATTTCTGCATATAAGTTTAACAAATGTGCAGAATCTAACCGCCATGCAAAAAGACATCTCCCCCCTTCAGCTGTAATCCAAGACTCTCTTAATGGCAATATTATTACTGCCTTAGAACAGTGTTCCAGACACATAACTCAATCCTTTAAAAAAATATCCTGAATGAAGATAAAGAAAAAAATTTAGCAGCAATTGGAAAAGACCAATTATTAGCAGGTGCAGTATTTAACCAGTACTCATGCCATGTTTGAAGAGCGCAAGCAAAATATGCAGTACATAGAACAGAATAAGCAGATTTTTTTTCAAGGCAAAATTCCTAGTAAAACTAATTCCTATACTACTGAAATGGTGACTTAATAATGTACGTGTTCCAGAAGATCATCCAATGTACACTTAACATCAGTGCCATGTAAAACCTAAGAACCAGAGCAGCTGAACAGCCCAGTGATTAGCAATGTATTAACATTAAAAATAAATTCCAGCTCCTCCAAGAAATGTTC
Organism: Coccyzus lansbergi; assembly: GCA_033558105.1. Taxonomy (NCBI): domain Eukaryota; kingdom Metazoa; phylum Chordata; class Aves; order Cuculiformes; family Coccyzidae; genus Coccyzus; species Coccyzus lansbergi. Next base: position 1,734,135 of record JAUMJK010000267.1, on the reverse strand, counting down.
TTACAAAAGATAATGGTAGGTAGAAAGTGGACTTACACATGAGGGAAAAGATTTCTGTCACAAAATTGTATACCCATGAGATCTTTCATATTAAAAAGGCATTGTACATCCAAAGTTTCATATGCACCTGGACAGTCAAGTGTGACACCCAATACGTTGTCTACCTGTGTAATATGTAAACTGAAACACAACAGCCAGAGACTCATTATAAACATATGGCTGGGCTGCAGCAAGTTTACCAACTTGTTAAATACAGGACAACTTCTGAAAACATGAAAAACAGGGTAACGTGAACAGCAAATATTCCAGCATGTACTTGTTTGCAATTTACTTTCACTATTATTAGACAGGTGAAAGCCTATGCAATTAAAAACTATCTAGCCGAGTTTTACAATCCTGCTTTTGAGAAAGCAGTGATCGGTTTGGTATGCCACCATTCTTTTCATCATCTCTTCATGTTCACTAACAGAAGGCCAAGCAAATACTGCACAGAGGTGTCAGCTACCACCCATCCATGTCAAGACATCATTTCATGAAATACTAGGAGATACAACATTGGTGTTTTGAAGCCTGCTCTGAGCAACTGCTCAAAACACTCAAATTCAGCAAGCTATAAAGCTTTTGCAGCTTGATGATAGATGTAGACATATGGTTATAAAAAGCTGCAAAGAATTAATGCAGTTAAACAACATGCTTACAGCAGTCTATGCTAGCTGAAGGTTTAGCTTTTTATTTTGAAATACAACATAGGCCATACAAAAGTAGGCAATTATTTGCAAACCCCATACTTTCTTGCCTGATCAAAGCTAGCTTTTTTGTTTTTCTTACTTTTTTTAAACAGGTGATTTTTTAAAATTGATTTTATTGCCATCGACAAGGAAGGTCATTAAGAAATTTCATAATTCTCTTTAATTTTGCGCTGAAAGTACAAACAACAGAAAGAGTAGGAGGAATGAAAGAAAGCAAAACCGACGACCATGTTTACAGTTTTCTTCTAATTACTGTCAAGTTGACTCAGTTACCAGCAGAATATACTTTGAAAGGGTATAACAAAGTGACAGGGTCCAGCAGAAGGTATGTTCATCCACATTTCTCTACAATTAGCATTTAGAATACCAGGGGAGAACATGACTTGCTTAAAAAAATTCTGTTTCCCGAGAAATTCCATTTACCTTGCAATTCTTTAAAGTGGATTTTATATGATGTAAAACCTACTGCATGTGAGAATGCAAATAAATGGAAAATATGTTACAAAAATGTGAAAAACATAAGATACTTAGGGTATTTGTATATCCATATGGGTAGACACACGTTTGAACTTGCTTGTTAAAGAAGAACTTTATCCTGGCGTTTAAACACTGCTCATTTTGCCGTCCAAGTTCAGGGTTCTGCATACAAAAAACACAGATGGTACACTAGTAGCTACAGTTATACAGAATTTTTCGTCTGCTGAAGTGATTGTTCTCAGTATTATACCAAGAGCTCCACTTGTTGGTTCAGAACACATCAGGGAACACCTGTTCAATTTTTAGAGGACCATCTGCAGGCATCCATTCTTATAAGCCTGACCCCTACCACATCACAGTATGTAACATTTTCAAATTAATGCCTTTTTTTTAAAAAAGTGATAATATTAGAACTTAATAGAATCTTTTGAGCTGGACTTTTTAATAAAGGCCCAAGGGAGTCAGCAACTACCCAAGTCAGTGAGAAACTGGGATCTGGAAAATAAGGTCAAAAAGCACCAGAACAAATTGAATTGACATAGTACTGGTGTTACTTTCTCAGTGTCTGGGAATGGTTTCTTTGGCAATGAATTTCCTACCACTTTATTCACAAAGCAGAATTTCAAGTACTGCTAGAAACAGAACTCTGAACTCAAATCAAATTATACCTGTTGGAAAACTTAGAAATCCACATATAACTTCAGAATGCCTTTATTACATTCTGTCTTTCTCTTGACATTGTTCAAGGTCTGCCAAGGTAGGTTAATGAGCATCCACACATTTCAATAGTCCACAGGACTGCTTGTTTATATATATATATAAGTTTCAGCACAATAAATGATGGTGTACATTTTGCATGACTCAAAAGAAAAATCATCGTTTTCCTTTCAACTGCAACCCCAAATTAAGAAGCTATTTTAAGAACCTATTTTAAGTATAAAGAAAGCAACATTACTGCACGGATAGAAGTCTCACCTTCAAAACTGTTTTGTTTTCAGCCATAAATCTTTACTGGCGGATTACTGAAAAGAAAACTAATTCCTCAGTTTCTAATTACAGTGTTCTGCTTATGGTGTTCAAAAGAAATAACTCTTTTTTTTTTTTTAATTCAAGGGTACAATTATGGTTTGAAACGGACATTTTAAAGCTTGTTCATTTCTCCCAAGATTTTTCCAGTAGATAAATTCAGTTCCTAGACCTGCAGAAACAAGAACTATGCATGTCTACGTGAAAATAATTTTCTCCAGACACCTACAGTGTATAGTGGTCTCTCCTACTACACATACCCACCTATTCTGAAAAAAGAGTCACAATTTTGAATGTTACAGAATAGGACAGAATATATATTCTAAAGACTGTTGAATATATACAGCACTTTGGTAAATTTACAGCAGTCTGCTGTTTATATATTCTTCGTGGCTATGATGCCAATTCATCTGGGCATTTCCCTGTCCATCCACTTTTATATTTAAAAATTCAAATACCGAAAGGTATCAGAGTAAAAAATAGCCTCTTGCCAACTTTGGTTTCATTTTAATCTGATCTGCTGTTTTTTTAAATGAAAGACAGCGAGAGTGAGCAAGTACTGAGATCCTTCACAAAATACTGTTTATTCCATAGTTTCATAGGACAAAAATGCAAGTCTACCAAGAGTTCTTTCATATTTATGTTCATGCACCTTTTCATTCTAAATGCAGAAATGCATGCTATTCGGTTTGTAAGCTCAGATTTTTCTACCTGTATTACTATACGCTGCATAATGAACCGTGCTGAATTTAACATGTGCTACCCAGTACATCCAGTCTAAACTGAACACTTAAAAAATTAAAACATACAGTGGACTGAGAACACGTCTATTTGGAAAGTCAGTGCATGGTAGGTAAGGTTGCAAGTGAAGGGTAATAGCTCTTGTACTCTAAATCCCCATGACAACACTCCAATTAGAATAAATATAATCATGGGAGTAAGAGTAGAAATAGCTATTACCATCACATTTACACCCCCACTTACTGTGCGTCAAATTTCTTTGTAGAATGGAACATTTAAAAAAAAAATCTATATAAAAAGTTAAATATTTGATTACAGTAGCAAGTCACCATTTCATAATGGGAAATAACTTGTCTCTTGGAATTATTGATCTGAATTCTCTTTTTTCTGTTGAGTGTCAGATGCCGGCAATTCAAGACTGGCCCATAATAGGGGCTCTGCTTTTCTCATAGTAAGCTCAATCTTTGTAGCGGTCATGTTTACATAACTCCTCTTTACATCGATTACCTAGAACAGAAAACAGATTTCACACTTCACTTCAAGAAACAGAATGCTAGGAAATTGGGAATTAAGTTCAGAACACCACTTTACCACTAAGTATCACTAGGTGTTCAGGTAGGCAGAATTCCCTCTGTTATCTAGAAAAGTCAACCCTCTCCCATACCTAAGGTACAAACACTTGTCTGTGCATACACAATACAGATGTTTGCTTAATACATAGATAAGCACATAATTATATGAAGTTAAGGGTTTTCTGCAACACTAGTATCGTAGTGTTGGGATCTTAGGAAATACTGGGACAGAAAGGACCTCTGGAGGTCACATTCTGTTCAAATCAGTATCAACTATGATGTCACACCTGATCTCCTGGGTCACTAAATTCACATTTAAATGTGTTACTGATGACAAGCAACTAAATTTCTCTCAGTAAGTAGAGTAATGAGGAAAATCAAACTCCTCCAAAATAGAGGAAATGGAAGCTTTGTATTGTGTTGCTTTTTAAGTTTTTTTTGTTAAAATAAAAAAATGATTCTTGTACTTACTCCCCATAATTTCACACTGCGATGAAATTCCTTTTCTCCTTCAAACACGATATGGATATTTAACTTCACAGGACAAACAACAGAAAATTTTGTCAGGCTAATAAAACATTTGACATCTCAAATATGTTTAAGCAAAATATATCACATGAGGACTCAGATCCTGCAATGAGCAGTTATCAAATTGTTCCTTGAGCATAGAAGTGAAAACCTGTTCTAACAATCTGATACTGTATCACAGTCAACAATGGCCTTACATCCCACGTGATTAAGAAATCAGAGAAGCATCTTAACACTTGCTTACTAATAGTAGCTGTGAAACCGCATACCTTGAGGCACAATATTAAATTTCATTAAACCCAATACAATGAAATTACGAATCTATACTTATTCACACATATGGTGCTGCAAATCCTTCATGCTTGGGTTTTAACTGTAGAAATAAAACTTAAGATTTCTTTTGACATACTATATTGTATCTTTTAAAAAAGCTTATTAAAATATAATGTCCAAACAGAACTGAAAAATAATGCTATACACACTTGAATAAACAAATGCCAAGAACAAGCTGCTACTCAAAACAGACTTCTATGCAACTCTACCTCTGCCTCATAAAGCAGAAACCAGATTTACCTAACTTCAAGCTGCTCTAAGAATTAAAAAAATGCATCTTAAGACAGATACTCACCATTGTGCTATTTGCTTCTACGTAGCTCAGATCAGGAACAGAGTTTTTTGCATATACAGAAATTGTGACTTCTCCTCCAGTCTGGTGCCAGTCATGCCTACATGGAACTACTTTCTTTCCCTATGTAAGAAAAAAAAAAAAGGACTTAAAATTGCACTCAGGAGTTTGGGTTTTTTACAACATCCATTAGGATAAAAGCCCAGGACTATTTTAATAACTATTAAGTAGGCCTAATAAAGGACTACACTGCCTGTTCACAGGAGATGCAAGACTCCACTTATATATATTTTTTTCTTTTTTTTTCTAATAAATATTTCAGCTACCAGTCCCTGACCAATGTTAAAAATGAGAAAAAACAATGCTCACAACAGAGACTACAGTACGAATACAGAGTACTGGGATAGAAAAAATAATTGAAAAGAAAAAACCCCAAACCAACCAAAAGAGGTTAACTGTCGAATTAACTTTGTTTCCAAGACCACACCTATCCTGCAGGTATATGAAATGAACTGATCAAAGTAAAAGAAAACCATGACTCCAAGAAACTTCCATATTCCTGCAAAAAAAATATTGCATATTATCCTCTGTTTTGATCCAGGAAAAAAAAAAGTTAAAACAACCTCAAAACAACAACAAAAAGTGAAGTCAATCCCACCTCCCGCTAGCAACAAGGCCATTATTTCAATACAAACACACTTAATATACCCAGTTTCTTAGTATATGGGTAAATTCTTCACAAGAATACTCTCCTGCTTTAGGTTCACAACGTCAGCATTTTAATCCTTCCTTTCTGTATTTGAATATGCTTTTTAAACACAAACATAAATATTCAGAGTCAGTAGCAACTCCTTGACTTAAAAGGACTTGGAAAGAAATTGTTACAGAATCAGATAACAGCACCACACTACATAGAATTATTTCCTTCTGTGAAATGTAACTGGCGTTTGCAATATCAAACTGATTTTGTCTCAGACATAGACAGTATACTCGTAACGAGAATTTTGCATTTACCCCTGCCCAGCATGTGATCAGCTAATGTTTTTGAATTAAGTGTTCAGTTCCATTGTTACATTCTGTAACATTCTCCAAGAATCTTTTTCCTGATACTGCCATCCACATTACCTCCACACTTGGCTCTATTTTTAGAAGGAAACTCAAGCCACAGTTGCTGGACACAGTGATTGTTGTAACAACACCCCCTTATGTAACCCATAAGCAGCAGGACATCAGGCTAGAGTAGCACGGTCAGCTGCAAAACAATGAGTGCTGAAAGATTTAGCTCCCTCAGAGATCAGTCATCCCTTCTGATTTTCCTGGAACCAACACTGCCTCCTCCTGAAGCACTCAGCTCCCTGTGTCTCCCAAGCCGTGTTTCCACACTTTTTCCATCAGAGTCTTCTTGCCATGGCACCTCCTACCTGTGCCAAAACACCATCTTCAGCCCACAGCTCAAATGGAATTACCTTGGCAATGAGCCTTGCAGAAACACAGGCACTTGTACAGTGTCGGCTGTTGCCACAACAGAGGAATGAAATACAGGGGATCTTCCTGTCTTATTATGAGCAGGAGTAAACAAACTTTATAAGCGAAGACAAATTCATTGTCAGTATACTAGAATTCTCAGCTCTCTGATCAATGGATTTTTAGCCTCAGTCTATTTATTACAGAAAAACAAAAATAAATGCTATTACAGACAAGCATTTCAATAACAAAGCAGTTAAAATGGTTATGAGCTGTCTATTTTCCCAGGGCCTCCAGTATCATCCTGTGCCCCTTCTCTAATCATCCTATGCCCATGGTCCTCTCCATCTTGTGTCCCAACTTTCAGGTTTAGAATCATAGAATCACCAGGCTGGAAAAGACCCATCGGATCATCGAGTCCAACTATTCCTATCAAACACTAAACCATACCCTCAGCACCTCATCCACCCGTGCCTTAAACACCTCCAGGGAAGGTCAATCAAACACCTCCCTGGGCAGCTCCTTCCAGTGCCTAACAACCCTTTCTGTGAAAAATTTTTTCTTTATGTAGAGCCTGAACCACCCCTGGTGGAGCTTGAGGCCATTTCCTCTGGTCCTGTCTCCTCTCACTTGGGAGAAGAGCCCAGCTCCCTCCTCTCTACAACCTCCTTTCAGGTACTTGTAGAGAGTAATGAGGTCTCCTCTCAGCCTCCTCTTCTCCAGGTTAAACAACCCCAGTTCTCTCAGCCATTCCCCATAGGGTCTGTTCTCCAGCCCCTTCACCAGCCTTGTTGCTCTTCTCTGGACTCGTTCCAGAGCCTCAACATCCTTCTTGTGGTGAGGGGACCACAACTGCACACAGGATTCAAGGAGCGGTCTCACCAGTGCCAAGTACAGAGGGAGAATCACCTCCCTGGACCTGCTGGTCACACTGTTTCTGATACAAGCCAGGATGCCATTGGCCTTCTTGGCCACCTGGGCACACTGCTGGCTCATGTTCAGTCGGCTGTCAACCAACACCCCCAGGTCCCTCTCCTCCTGGCAGCTTTCTAGACAGGCATCTCCCAGTCTGTAGTTCTGCATAGGGTTATTGTGCCCCAAGTGCAGGACCTGGCATTTGGCTGTGTTAAACCTCATGCCATTGGACTCTGCCCAGTGGTCCAGCCTGTTCAGATCCCTTTGCAGAGCCTCCCTATCCTCCAGCAGATCGACACTTACACCCAGCTTAGTGTCATCTGCAAACTTTCTAAGGGTGCACTCAATGCCTTCATCCAGGTCATTGATGAAGACATTGAACAGGGTTGGACCCAGCATTGAGCCCTGGGGAACCCCACTTGTCACTGGCCTCCAGCTGGATTTAACGCCATTTCCTACCACTCTCTGGGCCCGACCATCCAGCCGGTTTTCTACCCAGGAGAGAGTGTGCCTCTCCAGTCCAGAAGCTGACAGTTTCTGAAGCAGAATGCTGTGAGAAACTGTATCAAAGGCTTTACTAAAGTCCAAGAAGACTACATCCACTGCCTTTCCTTTGTCCAAGAGTCTAGTCACTCGGTCATAGAAGGCGATTAGGCTAGTTTGGCAAGACCTGGTTCTCTTGCATGTGCTTCATGATAGCACTCAAGATCACCTGTTTCATGACTTTCCCTGGCACTGAGGTCAGACTGACAGGCCTGTAGTTCCCCAGATCCGCCTTGTGCCCCTTCTTATGGATGGGCATGACATCAGCCATCCTCCAGTCCAGTGGTACCTCCCCAGTCATCCAGGACTGGAAGATGATGGAAAAGGGTTTGGCCAGCACATCCGCCAGTTCCCTCAAAACTCTTGGGTGGACTCCAGCTGGCCCCATAGAGTTGTGGATGTCTATCTGGGCAAGCAAATATCTAACCACCTCCTCTTGGATAGTGGGAAAGTTCCCTCAGATTCTCTTCGTAAGACTTGTTCTCCAGCCCCTTCACCAGCTTTGTCACTTTTCTCTGGACTCGCTCCAGAGCCTCAACATTCTTCTTGTCGTGAGGGGCACATGATGCTAGAATTGTATGTATGTTCTACACAAATAACTGCTTGTTCCTAGTATCTGTATTACCAATGTGGTTATACCATACAACTATAAAAGGAGAAACATAGGTAAACCTAATAAGGCAATAGCCACCTGGTCATTAGAAAACTCCTAACAGCCAAACAAGCTAAAACAAAGCTCCAGGCAGGCAAATAGAAGTTCTGACAATGCAAGCCTGGTAAGTCCTAAGACCCTGTAGAGATTGAACAAAGCTTGTGCCCTGCTTTAAGCTATAAACCATGGCAATACTGTGTTTATTGAGCTGTCAGCAGAGGTCGGCACTTGGGTTACTTGGGGGAGATGCCACGTTTTTGAAAGCACAATTGTTAGGAACAGCTATTTATATACAGTCATGTACATACTTAGTATCTAGTCCTGGCAAATCTGACAAACGGATGAAATACAACTAGCTTTTCTTTCTATTTTCAAACCACCCCAGTTCACACAATTCTGCCTGACTGGACCTGGGTTTTGCAAAGATCAATCATTCTTGTTATTTGCATCCTCATAAATGATAACCTGCCTGAGGACTAGATATTTCTAACAGGATCCAGAGTGTAACTGCTGGACTTGCAGTAACTTGCCTTTCAGGCAGTATTACATCCATTTTGTACTAAACATAATGACCAGAATATGGAGAAGCTCTGGCAAAAAATCTATCAGCTCTCTCATGGCTAGTGGTCGTTCTGCAGACAACTATATTTTCAATTTCAGTGAAAAATACTGACAATGCATGCATGGAAGGAAAATGAGGACATACAACACTGCAGATTGTAATTTACCCTTTGAATAGTGACATTTACTGAAATTAAAACATATATGTATTTTATAACTGAACTGTGAAATGCAAAAATTCCTTATAACGACACATGCTTTAGCTTAAGAATTCTGTGCATAACATTTTAATACTGCTGCTTCAACCATATTGAAGTTTTTGGCTTCATTTTGTTGTGCAGTCTTCAGGCAGCATGGATTAAAATAATGGTTCAATAATAAATGCAATAGACTTTGTTGTCTTAATTCTGAAATAAATTATTATTGAGGAGTAATAACAGCAGCACAAGAAATGCTGAACAATGCCATTGTGGTCACATAGTAACTACGTCAACCTTTATAAAAATATGGGGAAAAAATTATAACACTGATTTAAAAAGATGCATTGTTTTGGCTCATTTGCAGCTGGAGCTGTTGCTTTGTATTAACCATCAATCCTAGCATGTTTTCTACAAACTGTTTCGTTTTTCTATAAATATGTGAAAACCTTTCTCAAAAATGTATTTTCAACTACATTTTAATATTCTACCTACATTTTTCTGGCTCTACCTTCTTTACAGCTCTTAACTTTCTCAGACAGCATAAGCATCCATTGAAGCAAAAATTTTTCTACCAAGAGTGCTGACAGGCTTCCAATTTGCAGAGCTGTAATTAAAGAATAATTCTGCGCCGAATGCTTTTTTTTCAGGTTTTGCTCATGAGTAGACATTCCAAATGTCAACTGCTTTCACAAATGAAGGCAGAACGTTTAAAATTTGGGTTACTGTTTATATAAACAGTAACACATCTTGATTAGAAGGCGTTCCCTTACAAAAAACCCTAAGTTCCTTTGGGTCCAGAAGTGCACAGTATCAATTCTGCCTCTTGTATTAATGAATAAGAACAAATTAGATTAAGCACATTACACTAAAAGCATAGTATGTTTGTTTGCTCTCAAGTATTGAACTCAGCAGTAATATTGAAGTATTAATATTTATCATAAATTTGAAACACATTTTGGAGAACATGTTTTTTGGACTAACAATATTTCATAGATGGTTCTAAGGCAACAGCCTCCAGCTAGCTTTCAATGGCTTTTGCTGCAATGCAGCTTTTGTTAATATTTAACCAAGAACTAATTTTTCAACACTTGTTACCAGTATGTAACAAAAATATTTTACTCAAGAGGATGCTTCCTTCTCATACAGAAATACACTGACTGGAAAAAAAATACTGCACATTTTCTCAAACCAGAATCAGGGATCATATAGATAGATCAGTTAAGCTAAAGAAAAACACATTGATACACTGGGAGATTTAACACAATCAAGTACAGACCTTGGCAGTTGGGACACAGCAACCCCATGTAGCTCTATAAGTTTGTGGAAGAGTTGCTAGAAGTTTGCCTGGTGGAGAAGGACCTGGGGGTGTTGGTTGACAGCCGACTGAACGCGAGCAGGCAGTGTGCCCAGGTGGCCAAAGTGACCAATGGCATCTTGGCTTGTGTCAGAAACAGCACGGTCAGAAGCACCAGAGATGTGATTCTGCCCCAGTACTCAGCATCAGTGAGGCTGCTTCTTGAGTACTGTGTTTAGTTTGGGTCCCTCACTACAAGGACATTGAGGTACTAGAGTGTGTCCTGAGAAGGGCAACAAACATAGTGAAGAAGATGGAGAACAAGTCTTATGAAGAGCGGGTGAGGGATTTGGGGTTGTTTATCCTAGAGGAGGCTGAGGGGAGACCTTATCACTGTTTACAACTACCTGAGAGGATATTGTAGAGGGGGGTGTTGGTCTCTTCTCCCAAGTTATAGCCGATAGTACAAGAGGAAATGGCCTTGAGCTGTGCAAGGGAGAGTTCAGATTGGACATTAGGAAAAATTTCTTCAACAAATGGGTTACCGGGCACTGGAAGTGGCTGCCCAGGGAGGTGGTTGAATCACTATCCTTGAGGAAATTTAAATGACAGGCAGATGAAGTGCTTAGGGATAAAGTTTAGTAGTGGACAGGTATGATTTGGCTTGATGATCACAAAGGTCTTTTTTACCAGCCTGGGGATTTTACAATTTCACATTCCACCAGTCCATTTGATTTTAGGCTCACAGGGTGAACTACAGATGCGCGGTTAACAAAAATCATGTACATTAGCTCTTTAGTCCTGCTCACGTGAACATCATTGTATGAAGACAAAACATTCAGCCATCTAACAGGAAAAAAGGTGGTTTTATGAATATAGGTTGAAATATGTGCTGCCTCCAAGAAGCCTTAAAACCCATCCTCTAGCCACCCATCATCCTTACTGTTAACATCCTACCTCCTCAACACCTGCCCTTCATTTTGCAGTCAAGCTTGGAGAAACTGAATTTGTTTGACAATCATTTGCCACAGTAACTGTGGATTAGCTAGTGTCTGTGACAGTATCTTGGTTATCTTTGGTTATAACACCTACTCAAACTTTGAGAAAACAGTTATTAACACAGAAAATTTCAGGACCAAAGAAGTGAATCTTTCTCCTCTCCCTTGTGGGATTGCTAGAGGTTTTGACAGGTACCTTTTTCCTTTTTCCAGGAAAAAAAACAGGAAAAAAAAAAAAAAAAAAGCAGTACAGCTGTATCTTCAGCACTCTCAGAACAGCTCTAACATTGTGTCTGGAATTATTCCAGTTATAAGAAGTTTGTGATGGCTCACAGTTCTAGGAGGGAAGGTTGTGTGTATAAGACAGGCTTCCACATCTATGAGCAGCCACAACTATTCAAGTTGCTGCAAAACGTATGCATCTTGACTGGTCTGTTGTCTTAGAAAACAACAGGTAGACTAAAATCAACAAGGGAGGGGGGAACTGCTTTGCCACTGTCACCCCTCAGATGTAGGCTGATCTGTGGGAAATGCTCCCTTAAATTTGACTTCAACCACATAGTTGCAAATTCAAAAGAAAGTTCCATAACAAAAGAAGTCCAAGAAACCCAAATGCAACCAGCATGTAATAAGAATTTTATTGAATACATTTGAAAAAAAAATTGGAGCATGAAGACGTGAGATTTATTTCTGCATATAAGTTTAACAAATGTGCAGAATCTAACCGCCATGCAAAAAGACATCTCCCCCCTTCAGCTGTAATCCAAGACTCTCTTAATGGCAATATTATTACTGCCTTAGAACAGTGTTCCAGACACATAACTCAATCCTTTAAAAAAATATCCTGAATGAAGATAAAGAAAAAAATTTAGCAGCAATTGGAAAAGACCAATTATTAGCAGGTGCAGTATTTAACCAGTACTCATGCCATGTTTGAAGAGCGCAAGCAAAATATGCAGTACATAGAACAGAATAAGCAGATTTTTTTTCAAGGCAAAATTCCTAGTAAAACTAATTCCTATACTACTGAAATGGTGACTTAATAATGTACGTGTTCCAGAAGATCATCCAATGTACACTTAACATCAGTGCCATGTAAAACCTAAGAACCAGAGCAGCTGAACAGCCCAGTGATTAGCAATGTATTAACATTAAAAATAAATTCCAGCTCCTCCAAGAAATGTTCTTACAAAAGATAATGGTAGGTAGAAAGTGGACTTACACATGAGGGAAAAGATTTCTGTCACAAAATTGTATACCCATGAGATCTTTCATATTAAAAAGGCATTGTACATCCAAAGTTTCATATGCACCTGGACAGTCAAGTGTGACACCCAATACGTTGTCTACCTGTGTAATATGTAAACTGAAACACAACAGCCAGAGACTCATTATAAACATATGGCTGGGCTGCAGCAAGTTTACCAACTTGTTAAATACAGGACAACTTCTGAAAACATGAAAAACAGGGTAACGTGAACAGCAAATATTCCAGCATGTACTTGTTTGCAATTTACTTTCACTATTATTAGACAGGTGAAAGCCTATGCAATTAAAAACTATCTAGCCGAGTTTTACAATCCTGCTTTTGAGAAAGCAGTGATCGGTTTGGTATGCCACCATTCTTTTCATCATCTCTTCATGTTCACTAACAGAAGGCCAAGCAAATACTGCACAGAGGTGTCAGCTACCACCCATCCATGTCAAGACATCATTTCATGAAATACTAGGAGATACAACATTGGTGTTTTGAAGCCTGCTCTGAGCAACTGCTCAAAACACTCAAATTCAGCAAGCTATAAAGCTTTTGCAGCTTGATGATAGATGTAGACATATGGTTATAAAAAGCTGCAAAGAATTAATGCAGTTAAACAACATGCTTACAGCAGTCTATGCTAGCTGAAGGTTTAGCTTTTTATTTTGAAATACAACATAGGCCATACAAAAGTAGGCAATTATTTGCAAACCCCATACTTTCTTGCCTGATCAAAGCTAGCTTTTTTGTTTTTCTTACTTTTTTTAAACAGGTGATTTTTTAAAATTGATTTTATTGCCATCGACAAGGAAGGTCATTAAGAAATTTCATAATTCTCTTTAATTTTGCGCTGAAAGTACAAACAACAGAAAGAGTAGGAGGAATGAAAGAAAGCAAAACCGACGACCATGTTTACAGTTTTCTTCTAATTACTGTCAAGTTGACTCAGTTACCAGCAGAATATACTTTGAAAGGGTATAACAAAGTGACAGGGTCCAGCAGAAGGTATGTTCATCCACATTTCTCTACAATTAGCATTTAGAATACCAGGGGAGAACATGACTTGCTTAAAAAAATTCTGTTTCCCGAGAAATTCCATTTACCTTGCAATTCTTTAAAGTGGATTTTATATGATGTAAAACCTACTGCATGTGAGAATGCAAATAAATGGAAAATATGTTACAAAAATGTGAAAAACATAAGATACTTAGGGTATTTGTATATCCATATGGGTAGACACACGTTTGAACTTGCTTGTTAAAGAAGAACTTTATCCTGGCGTTTAAACACTGCTCATTTTGCCGTCCAAGTTCAGGGTTCTGCATACAAAAAACACAGATGGTACACTAGTAGCTACAGTTATACAGAATTTTTCGTCTGCTGAAGTGATTGTTCTCAGTATTATACCAAGAGCTCCACTTGTTGGTTCAGAACACATCAGGGAACACCTGTTCAATTTTTAGAGGACCATCTGCAGGCATCCATTCTTATAAGCCTGACCCCTACCACATCACAGTATGTAACATTTTCAAATTAATGCCTTTTTTTTAAAAAAGTGATAATATTAGAACTTAATAGAATCTTTTGAGCTGGACTTTTTAATAAAGGCCCAAGGGAGTCAGCAACTACCCAAGTCAGTGAGAAACTGGGATCTGGAAAATAAGGTCAAAAAGCACCAGAACAAATTGAATTGACATAGTACTGGTGTTACTTTCTCAGTGTCTGGGAATGGTTTCTTTGGCAATGAATTTCCTACCACTTTATTCACAAAGCAGAATTTCAAGTACTGCTAGAAACAGAACTCTGAACTCAAATCAAATTATACCTGTTGGAAAACTTAGAAATCCACATATAACTTCAGAATGCCTTTATTACATTCTGTCTTTCTCTTGACATTGTTCAAGGTCTGCCAAGGTAGGTTAATGAGCATCCACACATTTCAATAGTCCACAGGACTGCTTGTTTATATATATATATAAGTTTCAGCACAATAAATGATGGTGTACATTTTGCATGACTCAAAAGAAAAATCATCGTTTTCCTTTCAACTGCAACCCCAAATTAAGAAGCTATTTTAAGAACCTATTTTAAGTATAAAGAAAGCAACATTACTGCACGGATAGAAGTCTCACCTTCAAAACTGTTTTGTTTTCAGCCATAAATCTTTACTGGCGGATTACTGAAAAGAAAACTAATTCCTCAGTTTCTAATTACAGTGTTCTGCTTATGGTGTTCAAAAGAAATAACTCTTTTTTTTTTTTTAATTCAAGGGTACAATTATGGTTTGAAACGGACATTTTAAAGCTTGTTCATTTCTCCCAAGATTTTTCCAGTAGATAAATTCAGTTCCTAGACCTGCAGAAACAAGAACTATGCATGTCTACGTGAAAATAATTTTCTCCAGACACCTACAGTGTATAGTGGTCTCTCCTACTACACATACCCACCTATTCTGAAAAAAGAGTCACAATTTTGAATGTTACAGAATAGGACAGAATATATATTCTAAAGACTGTTGAATATATACAGCACTTTGGTAAATTTACAGCAGTCTGCTGTTTATATATTCTTCGTGGCTATGATGCCAATTCATCTGGGCATTTCCCTGTCCATCCACTTTTATATTTAAAAATTCAAATACCGAAAGGTATCAGAGTAAAAAATAGCCTCTTGCCAACTTTGGTTTCATTTTAATCTGATCTGCTGTTTTTTTAAATGAAAGACAGCGAGAGTGAGCAAGTACTGAGATCCTTCACAAAATACTGTTTATTCCATAGTTTCATAGGACAAAAATGCAAGTCTACCAAGAGTTCTTTCATATTTATGTTCATGCACCTTTTCATTCTAAATGCAGAAATGCATGCTATTCGGTTTGTAAGCTCAGATTTTTCTACCTGTATTACTATACGCTGCATAATGAACCGTGCTGAATTTAACATGTGCTACCCAGTACATCCAGTCTAAACTGAACACTTAAAAAATTAAAACATACAGTGGACTGAGAACACGTCTATTTGGAAAGTCAGTGCATGGTAGGTAAGGTTGCAAGTGAAGGGTAATAGCTCTTGTACTCTAAATCCCCATGACAACACTCCAATTAGAATAAATATAATCATGGGAGTAAGAGTAGAAATAGCTATTACCATCACATTTACACCCCCACTTACTGTGCGTCAAATTTCTTTGTAGAATGGAACATTTAAAAAAAAAATCTATATAAAAAGTTAAATATTTGATTACAGTAGCAAGTCACCATTTCATAATGGGAAATAACTTGTCTCTTGGAATTATTGATCTGAATTCTCTTTTTTCTGTTGAGTGTCAGATGCCGGCAATTCAAGACTGGCCCATAATAGGGGCTCTGCTTTTCTCATAGTAAGCTCAATCTTTGTAGCGGTCATGTTTACATAACTCCTCTTTACATCGATTACCTAGAACAGAAAACAGATTTCACACTTCACTTCAAGAAACAGAATGCTAGGAAATTGGGAATTAAGTTCAGAACACCACTTTACCACTAAGTATCACTAGGTGTTCAGGTAGGCAGAATTCCCTCTGTTATCTAGAAAAGTCAACCCTCTCCCATACCTAAGGTACAAACACTTGTCTGTGCATACACAATACAGATGTTTGCTTAATACATAGATAAGCACATAATTATATGAAGTTAAGGGTTTTCTGCAACACTAGTATCGTAGTGTTGGGATCTTAGGAAATACTGGGACAGAAAGGACCTCTGGAGGTCACATTCTGTTCAAATCAGTATCAACTATGATGTCACACCTGATCTCCTGGGTCACTAAATTCACATTTAAATGTGTTACTGATGACAAGCAACTAAATTTCTCTCAGTAAGTAGAGTAATGAGGAAAATCAAACTCCTCCAAAATAGAGGAAATGGAAGCTTTGTATTGTGTTGCTTTTTAAGTTTTTTTTGTTAAAATAAAAAAATGATTCTTGTACTTACTCCCCATAATTTCACACTGCGATGAAATTCCTTTTCTCCTTCAAACACGATATGGATATTTAACTTCACAGGACAAACAACAGAAAATTTTGTCAGGCTAATAAAACATTTGACATCTCAAATATGTTTAAGCAAAATATATCACATGAGGACTCAGATCCTGCAATGAGCAGTTATCAAATTGTTCCTTGAGCATAGAAGTGAAAACCTGTTCTAACAATCTGATACTGTATCACAGTCAACAATGGCCTTACATCCCACGTGATTAAGAAATCAGAGAAGCATCTTAACACTTGCTTACTAATAGTAGCTGTGAAACCGCATACCTTGAGGCACAATATTAAATTTCATTAAACCCAATACAATGAAATTACGAATCTATACTTATTCACACATATGGTGCTGCAAATCCTTCATGCTTGGGTTTTAACTGTAGAAATAAAACTTAAGATTTCTTTTGACATACTATATTGTATCTTTTAAAAAAGCTTATTAAAATATAATGTCCAAACAGAACTGAAAAATAATGCTATACACACTTGAATAAACAAATGCCAAGAACAAGCTGCTACTCAAAACAGACTTCTATGCAACTCTACCTCTGCCTCATAAAGCAGAAACCAGATTTACCTAACTTCAAGCTGCTCTAAGAATTAAAAAAATGCATCTTAAGACAGATACTCACCATTGTGCTATTTGCTTCTACGTAGCTCAGATCAGGAACAGAGTTTTTTGCATATACAGAAATTGTGACTTCTCCTCCAGTCTGGTGCCAGTCATGCCTACATGGAACTACTTTCTTTCCCTATGTAAGAAAAAAAAAAAAGGACTTAAAATTGCACTCAGGAGTTTGGGTTTTTTACAACATCCATTAGGATAAAAGCCCAGGACTATTTTAATAACTATTAAGTAGGCCTAATAAAGGACTACACTGCCTGTTCACAGGAGATGCAAGACTCCACTTATATATATTTTTTTCTTTTTTTTTCTAATAAATATTTCAGCTACCAGTCCCTGACCAATGTTAAAAATGAGAAAAAACAATGCTCACAACAGAGACTACAGTACGAATACAGAGTACTGGGATAGAAAAAATAATTGAAAAGAAAAAACCCCAAACCAACCAAAAGAGGTTAACTGTCGAATTAACTTTGTTTCCAAGACCACACCTATCCTGCAGGTATATGAAATGAACTGATCAAAGTAAAAGAAAACCATGACTCCAAGAAACTTCCATATTCCTGCAAAAAAAATATTGCATATTATCCTCTGTTTTGATCCAGGAAAAAAAAAAGTTAAAACAACCTCAAAACAACAACAAAAAGTGAAGTCAATCCCACCTCCCGCTAGCAACAAGGCCATTATTTCAATACAAACACACTTAATATACCCAGTTTCTTAGTATATGGGTAAATTCTTCACAAGAATACTCTCCTGCTTTAGGTTCACAACGTCAGCATTTTAATCCTTCCTTTCTGTATTTGAATATGCTTTTTAAACACAAACATAAATATTCAGAGTCAGTAGCAACTCCTTGACTTAAAAGGACTTGGAAAGAAATTGTTACAGAATCAGATAACAGCACCACACTACATAGAATTATTTCCTTCTGTGAAATGTAACTGGCGTTTGCAATATCAAACTGATTTTGTCTCAGACATAGACAGTATACTCGTAACGAGAATTTTGCATTTACCCCTGCCCAGCATGTGATCAGCTAATGTTTTTGAATTAAGTGTTCAGTTCCATTGTTACATTCTGTAACATTCTCCAAGAATCTTTTTAAACCCTGGATGGAAGAATTTTTCACTTTGTAATTTTGGAGTTCGTTCCCAACTTTGCAATGAAATACTGACAATCTAAAGAGATGCTCTCTCTATATTTGTTATACTGTTAGCTAAACCAAAATATTCAATTAGATTTAGTCGTCTTTGAGGAAAAAAAGACTCCTAATATTATTTTAAAGGAATACATAGGGAAAATATTCTGTATGGACTATGAAGACACTCTT
Source organism: Coccyzus lansbergi (assembly GCA_033558105.1). Taxonomy (NCBI): domain Eukaryota; kingdom Metazoa; phylum Chordata; class Aves; order Cuculiformes; family Coccyzidae; genus Coccyzus; species Coccyzus lansbergi. Next base: position 1,715,557 of record JAUMJK010000267.1, on the reverse strand, counting down.
AACTAGCACAGCAGGAAAGACAGCTGTTTTTTTCCCCTCAAATTTGCCAAAGCCACTTTTATAGCAAAACACTGATACTATGTACATCGCTAAAAATAAAGGTTGTACTCTATTACAAGTCTACTTCTACCACGGATTACTTCAAATCGTTTCTCTGTTGTCGTGCTGTACACAACATCCTCCACATTATTTCAGAGGTAGTCATCTGTAACAGCCTGACCACAATAACTCCTCAATCAAGCTACGAACAACATTTCAGTACTCAAAATTCAGAATGGCCAGCTACAGAATACATCAATGCTACTTACCGCATCCTTTTTAGTCCACACATGTGTTCCTCTTGTGCAGCCTTCTTGAGCTAAAAACGTATTGAAGTCAGATGTTTTCCTTTTACAGCAGCTCCAATACTTCATCCTTTAAAATATGCAAAGTAATTAACAAACAATATTTAAAGACACTATTTACTGTGAGCACTCAAGATCTTTACTGTATGCAATCACAGAATCAGAGAGTAGTTTGGGTTGCAAAAGACCTTGACAATCATATAGTGCTAACCCCCCTGCAATGCTACCGTTAATTTAATATATTGCTATTTTTAACTGAGGAAAAAATACAGAATGAAAACCAGGCAACTACAAAGAAAGCAGGAACACGCAATAGACTAATAAAATAAAAAATTAAAGTTAAGTGAATACTAACCCTTCATGGAATATAGGTACACCAGAATGGTATATACACACTTCTTCTGTGCTTTGTGGTCCTTCGTATGTCTAGTAAAGCAAAGCAGTTGAAGCGTATTACTGTTATAGGACATGGACCAAAGGGAAAAAAAAGAAAAACCAAACCACAACCACAAAAGAAAGATTGAACAAAGTATTACAAAATTATTGAGTAAATAATCCAAACCTAATAGCTTGCCCCAGCTTTTCCACACAGCCACTCAACCTTCACTCACATTGAGTTCCCTGGCACTCCTGCAATAATTTGGATCAGTTCAATGGCAGTCATCAATTTTGACATCATCTATGTTCATATAAGTCCTTTTAGGTCCTCAGATATACCTATATTTAAAAATACTCTGAATATTCAGTGAAAACTAGTACTCAAATGGAAAATAAATTATCATTCATAAAACACATGGAATATTGAAAGGAAGTATATTAAACAGCATCCAATGCTGCCACTCAATATCAGTTCTTCCCAACACAAGCAAGAGACTTCTATAAATTCTCCTCCAATAATAGTTTCAGCAGAAAACGCAAAATCTCTCACACGTCCAGTGAAATCCCTATTTAAAATCTACTGTCCTGTTCTGTCCAGTGCAAGGGTGTCAGTATAAAAAAAAAAAAATTTCAGCTTAAGTTACTATGCAAATATATAAAGAATAATTTTAGTGCCAGAAGTGTTAAAATATTATCTTTGTGGATTCTTCTGGCAGTAAGCATTAATTGATAAGACTGGAAGATGCTTCTCATCCATACACAGATGATACAAGTGTTATCAATAAGTCACCTCTCACAATTATCATATTTAACATTTTACTTAGAAACATGTCAGTATTATGGATTTGGTGAGCTTCCTAATTAGAAGTTCAAGTCAGCCTTAAGAAAAATTAATCTTAAAACTTATGCATTCACAGTACAATGCACCCCACATTTGTCCATACTAGAGTGGGTTATCAAATGTGCATTTATTAAGCATGGACTTCGTGCCACTTCCAAATCAATGTGTCACACATGAACAAATAGGAAAACCAAACTGCATGCTTAATTTAACAGCTAGGTTTTAAAGTGGAACTGAACCACTTACTTTTGAACAGCCTGCATTTTTACATGCTGTCCCAATCTTGATTTCATCACTGTCTTCCTCTGTAAACAGAATCGTGTTATAGAAAATAGCAAATGAGTCACGTTATGTACTAAATATTTAGCTTTTATTAAGAATTAAAACAATATAAGGAGAAGGTTAGAAGGAAAGCCCTCAAGCTGTTTATTTTCTGCCTGGTACAGAAGTCTGCCAAAAAGGAACAAAGAAACAGAAATGATGCAAACATTCCAAAATGCTATGTTACCTATTCATCAGACCTAGATTCTATACTTCCGCATTGTCTTAAGTGAGGGAAAAAAAAAATTATGAACAGGATTATTACAATCACTGGGGAAGAGAGCTATCACTTATTGCGTTTGGTTTTGTAAAACTAGGAAGGTAATAAGCTCCAACTGCTGTCTATAAATACACACAAGGAAAGAATTCGTATACCAATTCGTATAAAGAAGAGCTAAATGACAATTTTGGCACAGGAACAGAAGAGTACAAAATAGCCACAAAAGTTGGTTGAAATCAGAAAGCGCTTCTTAAGGATCAGTGTAGTTCCAGAACCAAATTCCAAAGAAACTGTAGGAATTAAAAAAAAAGGGAAAACTGATGATGGAGAATCAACTAGACTTCAGAGGAATTTCTCTGGTTTATGAAAAGCTTCGTATGACATCATTTTTGCAATAACATATCAGCAGAGTTCATTTGTTGGCAGACTCTTTCAGTCAGATATTTAGAAATGGATGTTCCCATCAAGCCCATTCTAACCAGGATCTCTCACAGAACAGGAAAATAATGGTTCTAGCAAAACAGGAACATAATGGCCCAAGACTCCATATTGGTCACATTTAAACTTTGATTACTGTTTCCTAGACTGGAAGGTATTTCCCCAATTGTTACAAACAAGAACATAATTACATGAAATAATTACTTCAGAAAACAACAATAAAATATAGCATTTTATTTCTGTGAGAATTATCATTATATACCTACTTAACCCCCCTGTAGCCTTACCTTTTTTCTCCTCATTTTCTGATGATAGTTTCAGTTTATCTAGTGCTTGCTTCAAGGAAGCCGAAACTTTCAGCTGCAAATTTGTCATTGGCTCATCTGGGCTAATAAATAAATAAATAAATAAATATCCATGTATTCACATTGGCTTTGTGAAAAATAATTCGCAAAAGACAACAAAGCAGCAACTTTAAATCTTGCTAAAAGGGCTCTTCATTTCCAACAACAAACCAAATAAACTAGATTTGTAAATGCCAACTCTTACTGTTCGTGGAAAAACATGCTACAATTTTAGAAGGTAGTCTTGGCTTTCAACAGGAAATGCCCAATATAACAATAAAAATAAATCAGAAAGATTAAGGAATCTAAATACAAGCACTCTAAATTACCTTTTATGACTGCCAGTGGCATTCTAAGCTATATGTGGTTTTACACTGCAGTTTTGTTTCCCATGAAACTAAATGCTGAGAAATCCAGTACTACCTTGTCCTAACCAGAACACTTTTATCTCATTTTGAAGCTTTAGATAACATTATCACTGTTACCAAGCACAAGCTCTTTTAAAGCTAATTTGGGAACTTTTACACTATAGGAGGTATGTAACACTGAATAATCAAAAGACCTTTAACTTGGCCAAATAACCACAGGTTTGGCAAAACAGTTCCACATACTATACCTTGGCCTTTGAATTGTTTCCAATGGTTTTGGTGCCTTAATTATGTGCTCTTGAAATTTGGGTTTCAGTTCAGCTAACTCCTTTCGTTCAGAGGTAGTTTTGACTTCTGGTTTAACAGGTTCAGGAGGTTTCTCACTGTTATGGCGACCCTTTGTGCAACCCTACAGTGGAAAGCATATTTTTATATATATATACACAGACATATTTACACACACAGAGTGTTATTCATGTGCACAATTAAAAATTATCCAACACTGCAACAAGTTTTCTTGACTTATTTCTTCAGTCCAATCTTCTCCTTTATTTCACTCTAAACATCAGCTGCAAAGAAAATCCTACAACTAAAGTAGAAAATATTTTCATTTGGACTAACATTAAAGAAAAGCGCATACTCTATGTAATCAAGCAAAGTAACAAAAATATATTGACCTTCCTTCATTGTTAACAAGTGTTTAAATAGGTTTTGATTGATATAATTACAACTTCTAAAGCTTGAAAATGACACTCAATATTATGCCAAGAAAAATAGTACATGTCAGATTTAAGACAGTTAACAAAAGCACGTAACTTTTACACATAAGTACACATATAATTTAATATTTGTAACTGTCATTTGACAAGTATAAAAAACTGTAAATATCCATGAGTACGTACCACAATGCTTAGGAAGTCAGAAAAATCTGTAGTTCTTCTCTTACAACATGACCAACCCTATAAACATTTTGGAATAAAACAAAACAAGCATGACTACCTCACCTGGCAACAGCTTATAAAAAACCCCAAAAGACTAATTATATTCCTATACAAGATGAGGCACATCACGATCAGCGATTTTCTTCCCTTCTTTGCACAATATTACCATCTGCATTTTTAAAAGCCAGAGAAGCATGTCACAACTGCCATTTCTATTTCACTCACGCTGGCTTAATCAGAAAGTTCAGCAAATGTCAGGCAGTATTTCCATGACAAGTTAGGTGTTAACTCTCTGTGACAGAGAACAGAAATGTTGTTTTATCTCAAAGTAACACGTAAGTAAAAAGAACCAAACGTTATACCTGAGACTAGGTTCACTTGTGGCAGAATGTACATGTTTCTCTTCCTAAAATAATGAGGATTTTTCTTTTCCCCTTCAGCATTAGACAAGTCTTTCAACTGTTTATTTCCTACCACAAAGCTGGATATCTGCACCATTACAGCCACCTACTACAACAATCAAGAGCACTTTTCACCATACAAAACAGAAATCCCATTTTTGAGAAATTACCTTGCCTTTCTCACTAGTGTATCTTAGAACTCAAGGAACCTTATTAAAGGCAACAGTTTGACTAATAAATGCACCACCACTTTGAGAGCCTAGGCAATGTGACAACAACAGGTTTTAGGTAGGTGGTTCTAAAATATCCTCAAGGTATTATCTATTTCACAGCTGAGGAGACAAATTTCAGTCTGCCTTCTTAGACTACCTAGAATTCATAGCAAGAAGGAAAAGGCCCATACTAAATTACGATATATTTTTTTTAATCAGGACAAATGATGGGATAAGGAGAGGGGAGGAAAGTAGTACTTGTTTTAAAAAGACTGCATATGTAAGATATAGAAGGAGTAAAGACATGCTTTTGGAGTAATTGCATAATTTCCATCTTTATAATTACACAGAAATTTTATGTACTGTTTTCAGTACAACTATAATTTTGTACAAACCAAACTATCATGCTTTAAGTAACTGTTTCATACTTGATCTAACAGCATCTGTCTTAATTTGTGAGTGGTACCCTGTGGCTTCATGTACTGCAATGTGAGCGAAAGCTCACAGAAAATATGCTACCCAGCACATATGCACAAGCTTCCATGAGCCCAAAAGACACCATATTATGGGACAGGGTTGAAATGAGCTATCAGTAGAAGCACTTCCCGAGTAACAAGAAAAAAAATGCCTGTCCTAAAGCTTGGTTAAATACCAGATTGGTATCCCAAGAAAGGTCATTTAGGCCTCATCTGTTTTAATACAGTGAACAGTGCCAGGCTCCATTTCTGAACATGAGATTTCTGGCCATATACTATTAAATTGTTAAAATGATATGCAGTACTGTTTTGGCAGCTGTCTCAGATAATCCCCTGTAGGCACTTAGGATGCATCCAGCAGATCCTGAAGCAAGAAAACAGTTTAATGTAATAAACATGGGCTACACAGTTGGTCTGAGCACTGGAGATCATTCACAGGTATATTTAATTCACTACTCAAGATGTAGCCTAAGAATCCTGGACAACTGCATCTTTCAGATTACAACTATTTTTTGCAGTAGGCAAACGTCACATACACATTAGTGCTCTAGCCATATAAAACCATAAACAGCTGGTCTGAATTCCAAGCAGGCTAATTAACTGAAAGAATATGACACCTCTCAATGCTTCCAAAGACTTACTCAGTGGACCTAATTAAATTCTTGAGACACATAAGTCAATCAATAGGAAACAAGTGTCATACAGACTTGCATGACATTTACACCTCATGAGTACAGCTTTTTACTTCTTGAGGTCTGAGTAAACACACTTTTCTAATTTCATGGTGTTGCTCAAACGTGATAGCCTGGATATTGGTTTCTACAATTGAAAGATTTGGAATTTAAAAGGAAAATAAGCATACTGTTTTACATAAACTGAAAAAAAATAAGACTTATAAAGTTAGTTGCATACTTACCTTGAGAGCATCATGGAAGACTGGCACACCTGGATGATAAGTGCATGAATCTAGACAAAAACAACTATTATTAATATTCAGGCACACTGAGAATCCTTATTCATCTGATCATAAACCCAGTAAAAAATTCACACTTGGAATTCATGTAAGTCACCATCCATCCCAATTCTCCCAAGTATACATAATTATGAGAAAAATACAGGCTTCAAAGAACAAGCTTTCTGAGAGCACATATTAAACCTAAATAATTCTTTTTTTCTTCTGTACTATACAACACAAATTGGAAAGCAAACATCAAAGATAAACTTCTACTCTATATGGAACAAGTAAATACTCTATGGAGCGTCCCTTTCCTTCACTGATTGTCTATGGACAATCAATACCCATAAGATACTGCTTTACAGCACCAAATACACCTGGTCAAGGTTTTCTATCTAGAAGCCCTCTATTAAAACATTCTCTTAACACAAATCCTGAGTTCCTTATCTTATCCGTGACACCTAGCATGGTTTTTTTTTTTTTTTCACTGTTTTTGGAATTGTAGGTCACTTAAGGACTGGAAAGGCCAGTCTCCCACATGCACAATTCAGACATGTCAATACTATTAACTATTAATAGGCTCTGTACAAAAGCTAAACTGAAACATGACCTCCATTAACACAACTATTAATATTCACTGATGTTTATCAACACTACAGCTTTTTATGTAGCAACTGTTCCTCGTTCACTAAACAGATATTTTTTTCCAAGTGTAATATAACTGCTTAGATTATATAACTTCTCTTTGATATATACTGCATGGATAATATTTTAATGACCTGACTCTACAAGCGATGGGAAACATTAGCTATCTTTTAGCCTTTAAAGTAAATTTTTTTTGTTGTTCAAAACGGCTAAAAATAAAAGTGACACAAACAGTAACAACTTTTATAAGCCTCCATAAAAGAGAAGAGTGAAAAATATCCACAATTCATATAAGATGTGAAAAAGAAAAGTGACAAAAAGCTATTATGTGAATTGTTTATAGATACCAAGCAGGCTTAAAGACAACTTTATTATTTTCATTTTTTATATATATTTTAAAGAAAACTTTCTTAGTAGAATTTTATTTAGTTTTATATTCAGTGTCTAAGACACTAATACAGTCTTACAGATGTGGTGCTTTAAGATAGCAGTCCCTACTTTAACTCAAAAGGAACATATTTGGGGGTGTTAGTCCTTCAGCTGCACCTACATACACATCCATGAACTTCTACCAATTCCTTCAGGATGAAAAACTAATGCTTTTGTAAATGTAAACCTCTCAGAAAAATGGAAAAAAAAAAGTGGTTATTTTGTATAAAAACCCAAGACTTTACTGCTAAATCAAATAAAAATAGGGGCTATTCTTTTCTAAAACTATGCAAGTATTACTACCATGATGCTTATGATGACAAGCTGAACTCTGCAGCAAAGTTTATTCCTGAATCATAAGACTTAAATTAATATTTCTAATCACCCTCAAGCATGTGGGTTTAAATGAGAGGTGCTGGTAGGCAGCACAACATTTTTAGAGACCAAAAGCATTTTATGGTCAATTAACTCAGGGATGTCTATCCTCCAGGTCACAACCTGGACACAAACAAGTGCCTATTTGTCCATCTGGACGAGGTCAATCCTTTTTCCTTCCCAAAGCACTCTGCAAGACATACACCACGAAGCACATGACAGCCCACTTGGCTGCTGCTACCTTGTGAAGGCCAGGCATGTTCCACAACAGAAGATGCTAAGACAAGGAGTTCTACAGTAGCTTGAGAAAAGGTAGTGGGACTCATGCAATAAGCAGTCTGACCATTCTGTGTACCAGAGGACAGTAAGACATCACTCATTTTCACTCATGTTGAGCTAAAAAGCTCTTAGCTGACTGAAGCTTAGATCCATAAAAATATCTCATCTCAGTCTAGATGGGGAAAACAAGTCACTCTGCACACATCAATGGTCACTTGAGAACTTAGATGCATGTCTATTTCTGATTTGTCAGAGTTAACTCCAGGCTTTAATTGCTATTCTATGTTTTTCCTCTACAAAACCCCAAACCAAACAAAAAACCAACCCCCTCCCCCCCCCGAAAAAACCCAAATCCCTCCATTCTCCACTCTCTCATCAAGAGAAACAAGGGTTTTTTTTTTAAAAAAAAAGCACTTTCTCTCACCTTCACATCATTTTTGGAGGTGCAACTACCATGAAATTTCAGGCTGTTTGGTTTTTAAAATGCTAATTTCATACACAAAACAATCCTATCCTCATAAAGCACACACTGCAGTCGCCCTACTGCTACATCCTTGCTTATTCATCAAAGCACTTTATTAGCCTTTTTGTTAAAAGACAAAGTAGAAAATAGTTCAGGTTATCCAAACTTACAAGTTATTTATAACAAAATCCTGTTGAATTCTTAAGGATGGAATAACATCTGTCTATATAAAACATCCAAACCAACCTGTTATCCTGCGGAAACACAGAATACTTTGCAAGCTGTACTTTACAGCCCCAAAGTACTGGAAGATTATCACATATTCATTCAGCAACTTTGGGAAGCTGATATCTTCAAATGGTTGCTGAACATAGAAAGCTAACTTCACTGAACTACTTCTCACAGTGTTCGGGGAAAAAAAAATAGAAAACAGGACAAATATGTCACATCAAGAGTTTATAACTACTTCACAGAGAAAAGAAGGCTCAGTCTAAGAAACAAAAAACAGAAAAGAGAATCAAAAGGGTGCATTTTATATGAATGAAGTTTGAACTGTGGGGACCAAAGAAAGCTAAAGAAAGCTGACTTTGAGCACAAAGACTCAAAAAGATCTAGGGTACTGTTTCTTGCAACTCCATTTCTCACCCACTCCATCTTATAAATAAATAAGTTTTCCTCAGGTCAGTGACTGTATTTTTCCTGCAGGTACATCACCACATTTGATCTACGAAAAAAGGGTACAAACAAGCTCGAAAGGTACAGTCTTCTGTTCTGTCAGTGGACTGAATTAAACCACATTAAGAAAGATCCAGATGATAGCCTAAACCAAAATATGCTGCAGTACAGTGAAGAAATTGAAACAATCATATATAATACACGTTCCATCTGTTTGTGCAAACTACCTTTACAACTACCATTAAACAGCACTGCTTTCCAACTTAAACCAAAGTGTGCTTGTACTACTTCAAATTTTTAGCAGCAAAATGTGACCTGGCCATGAAATGGATTAGAAATGGTCATTCACAGGTTAAAAAAGAGTTTAAAAACTGACTACTGCTTTTGAAGTTCTACCTTCTATGTCAGATGCTGTCATATGCATGGATTAACTAGTAGTTAACACACTCAAACCATATGTGAAATTTGTACCTCAACCAGACATGCTACAGATAAATTCATAACTTTGTATTCCAGTCACAACTGTGTAAACATACCTATAATGCTTTCCCTCAGGCTGTTTTTTTCTGTGTCTCTTTAATAAAAGGCACAGTCTTTCCTGTTAGTCAGTTGACACCTGCTCATTTTTTTGGAAACAATGTGAGTTTCTACAGAAAACACATGCCTTTATAACTTCAGTCATCAGATTCCAAAGAGAAGATTAATGGCCACTTGGATCAATCATAATTTTTTACCTATTTTCATTTAAGAAAACTTCCTAATACTATGTGTATAGCTTAGCTATTAGATTATGTCAATGCAGAACACCTTATTAAAGGGCTAAGTATTTCAATGTTTGTTTAAAGCATGTACTAGCCTAAACCCCCACAATATTTTAGAGGTAAACCCGAACAGCTCTGAAACACCAACATTTGAACTTGACAGGACAGGACATATACAGTTAAATATGGATTTAGATGCTTAACTAGCCATCATCCCACTGACCTTGGTGAAATTTAGAGATGCCAAAAATTATAATCCCTCCACTTTGCAAAAAGAGACCAAATATGTTTTTCTGAAATGGTTTGTGACTACATTTACCTTTAGAATTGCTTAATCTAGGACACAGTAATTCCAGTAAGTGTTTCACTCACTTCCTAAAACAAACTTCATCTCAAGAAGTTGTTTTCCCAAACCAAGCACCACACAATACAGTCCTGTGCCAACCAGACGGATTCTACAACTTGATCACAAACACAGTAAGGTAAAGAACTGTTATTTTAATAATGAGTGCAAGTCATGCACCCCAGTGAAAACTTCTAGCATAAAAAGCCCTATCTGCTTTGTCTTTTGGGATAAAGACGTGCATGATCTGGTGGTGGAAGAGATCATTAAATGGAAGCATTCCACAACCATGCCTGCTTTTGCTATTACTAACATTAGCGAGTCTTACTTTAAACAATGTGCCTCTCTTTGGAAACATTTAGCCCAGAAAAATAAACAAGTTTTATGCCATGGTGCTTAATCATGGAATATGTACATACTAGAATGCGTTAACTTACTGCTAACCTTGTGGGTCACTAAAAATTAAGCTAGTGCAATGATGCCATTCTAGAAATTCTGCCAACAGTTACTTTACAAACCAGTTTGGGGCAAGCTTCCTGAGAACCCAGATCACCCTTTTGCAACTTCTGTGGAACTATAAAACATAAGATAATAGCGTCTTAAAGATGTTTCACCACTTGGCAAAACAGACATACATGTGTCATAAGAGACATTTAATTACCTGCTACAAGTCTATACACTATAATCAAGAAAGTCTTATTTGTTAAGATAACTGCTACGTATGTTTCACCCACAAAGGGAAAAGAAAGATGTCTATCGCTCAAGGCCTCCAGTTTCTACTTTTAGAGTATAATGCAGTAAGATACCCAACTGGTTCTTAATGCTCCTCTTCCCTCATCCTGCTGTGAACAGTTTTATTAAAGAAGAACCTTGGGGCCAGGCTCAATGCCAGCCCTGCAGGACAGATTCCCGCCTGTGCAGGTTGTGCTGCCTGGCTGTCACCATGCCCTCACCACAGCACCCTGCAGCAGGGCTTTACCACGGAAAAAACCCCACTAGTCTTCCCAGAAGAGAACGAAATGAACTGTGACCAACACCTCACAGTGACAGATCAGTGAAGGTGGGAGGTACGGACACACACACACTCCTCAGCACTGCCAGCCTGGTACAGGTAGGTCCTATTTCGATAAGTAGAATACTTAAGCTAAAGTAAAGTTAGGTTTCATCTACGCAATTGCATTTTTTTTAAAAGTTATACAGAATGTCCCTCTGATAGCATGTTTTCCAGCAGACAGTGTTTCCACACACTGATCATTCTTTGAAGATAGCATCTTGTGTCAAGTATGATCTGCACTGAACAGATGTGTCCTCTTCTGTAATCACCTCGGTTTGCAGTCCTTCCCCATCTCAAATGAGAGGCCAGGCAGACAGTTGGTTCCAAAGCTTCATATTTACAAGAGTTTTGACTGTTGTGAAGTTCATATTAACCTAAAATTAATGCTTGCAAAGTAACAGAAAAGGCGTAAGATTACTGGGAAAACTCATACACATGCCTATTAAGCGGCAAATATACTCCGTACCCAGCTTTTTTCTCGCTGCACATGACTGACGGAAATCACTCCCTCCTGTTGCCCAGCCCTGATGAAAGATGCTTGCTTTCTAAAACTCCAAAACGAGTCTCGGAGAGTTTATTTCCCAGCATTTTCGTTATTAAAGCCCGAGCCCTGGGTGACAGCCCCGCAGCGCGGCTCCAGGGCGCCCCGAGAGTGCCGGCCCCGCCTCGGCTCGACCCCCGCATCGCCCCCAAACCCAAAGCCCATGCGGAGAGGGATGAGGAAGAGCCCCGCACCCCCTCCCGCCGCCGCTGCGCTCACCCTCCGTGTTGGTTTCGGGGTCGAAGCGCTGGCCGCAGCCCCGGTTGTAGCAAAGTAACGACATGGCGGCGTCCCCCGCAGCAGCGCCCGGCCAGGCGGCAGCCGGAAGCCGGAAAGAGACGGCCGGAGCCTGCCGGAACCTTCACGAAGCTTCGGAGGGGAAGGGAAAGGGGAGAGCGGGCGGCCGAGGCTGCGCAAGCGCCAAGCGGCGCGGAGCTGCGGCCAGAGGACGAGGCGGGAGGAGGAGAGGGAGGCGCCGGGGGGGGGGGCGGGACGCATGCGCGAGGGGCGGAGCGTGTGCTCGCGGGGCGTGGCTTTAGAGTGACTTGTGTGGCTTTTCCATGAGGGCGCGGTTTGCGCGCGAAGGGGTGTGGCTTGTGCACAGGGACGTGGCTTGAGTGTAGGGACTGCCGCCAGCTTAGGGAGAGTGCCTTGTGCGTAGAAAGCGTGGCTTGAAGACAGGGGGCTTGGCTTTATCTGGGGCGTGGCTTGTGCGCAGGGGGCGGGGCGGGTCTGCGAGAGAGGGGCTGTCGTGGTCTCCTGCGGCGCCGAGTCATAGAATCATAGAACAACCAGGTTGGAAGGGACCCATCAGATCTTCTAGTCCAACCATTCCTATCTAACACTAAACCAAGTTCCTCAAGACCTCATCCACCTGTGCTTAAAACACCTCCAGGGAAGGGGAATCGACCACCTCCCTGGGCAGCCTATTCCAATGCCCAATGACCCTTTCTGTAAAGAACTTCCTCCTAATCTCTAGCCTAAATCTCCCCTGGCGGAGCTTGAGGCCATTCCCTCTTGTCCTGTCCCCTGTGCCTTGGCAGAAGAGGCCAGCTCCCTCCTCTCTACAACCTCCTTTCAGGTACTTGTAGAGAGTAATGAGGTCTCCTCTCAGCCTCCTCCAGGATAAACAACCCCAGTTCTCTCAGCCGCTCCTCATAGGGCCTGTTCTCCAGCCCCTTCACCAGCCTCGTTGCTCTTCTCTGGACTTGCTCCAGAGCCTCAACATCCTTCTTGTGGTGAGGGGCCCAGAACTGAACACAGTATTCAAGGGGTGGCCTCACCAGTGCTGAGTACAGAGGGAGAATATATTCACATCTCTCAAGGCCCAAAGCTGGCTAAATACCAGGGGGCATATCCTCTGCATTGAGTTACATTGAGTCATTGAGTTACAGAATGAGCTGAGTTGGAAGTGTCCTAAAAGGGACCTATCGAATCCAACTCCTCTTCTGGGTAGGATAGCTCCATCATTCACGCTGCCTGTCTGAGTGTTGAAGGAAGAAATCTTATAATAGTTTGGGTTGGAAGGGACCTTAAAGTTAACAGAATCACAGAATAACAGAATTGCTAGGTTGGAAAAGACCTACAGGATCATCGAGTCCAACCATTCTTATCAATCACTAAACAATGCTCCTCAGCACCTCATCCACCCCTCCTTTAAACACTTCCAGGGAAGGTGATTCAATCACCTCCCTGGGCAGCCTGTTCCAGTGCCTTCCTGTGAAAAATATTTTCCTGGTGTCAAGTCTGAATCTCCCCTGGTGGAGCTTGGGGCCATTCCCTCTTGTCCTGTCCCCTGTCACTTGGGAGAAAAGGCCAACTCCCTCCTCTCCACAACCTCCTTTCAGGTAGTTGTAAAGAGCAATAAGGTCTTCCCTCAGCCTCTTCCAGACTAAACAACCCCAGCTCACTCAGCAGCTCCACATAAGACTTTTTGTCCAGCCCCTTCACCAGCTCTGTTGCTCTTTTCTGGACATGCTCCAGAGCCTCAACATCCTTCTTGTGGTGAGGCACCCAGAACTGAACACAGGATTCGAGGTACAGTCTATCCAGTGCTGAGTACAGACGGAGAATAAACTCCCTGGACCTGCTGGTCACACCGTTTCTGATACAAGCCAGGATGCCATTGGCCTTCTTGGCCACCTGGGCACACTGCTGACTCTTGTTCAGTCGTCTGTCAGCCAACATCCCCAGACCCTTTTCTGGGCAGCTTTCTAGCTAGTCTGCTCCTAGTCTGTAGCACTGCTTGGGGTTGTTGTGCCCCTAGTGCAGGACCTGACATTTGGTTCTGTTAAACCTCATGCCATTGGACACTGCCCAGCAGTCCAACCTGTTTAGATCCCTTTGCAGAGCCTGCCTACCCTCCAGCAGATCAACGCTTCCGCTCAGCTTAGTGTCATCCACAAACTTTCTAAGGGTACCCTCAATGCCTTCATCCAGGTCATTGATAAAGACATTGACCCATCACTGAGCCCTGGGGAACCCCACTTAAAGATCATCCAGTTCCACCCTCTCTTCCATGGGCAGCAATACATCCTACCAGACCAGGCTGCCCAAAGTCCCATCCAACTTGGCCTTGAACACCTTCAGAGATAGGGCAGTCACAACTTTTCTGGGTAACTTGTGCCAGTTCCTCATCACTCTCATGGTGAAGAAATTCTTCCTTATGTCTAGTCTAAATTTGCCCCTCTCCAGTTTATACACATTGTCCCTTGTCCTATCACTAGAAGCTTTTGTAAACAGTCCTTTCCTGGCTTATTCGTAACCCCTTCAGGTACTGGAAGGTTGCTGTAAGTTCACCTCAGAGCCTTTTCTTTTCCAGGCTGATGAAGCCCAACTCTCTCAGCCTGTCCTTGTGCTCCAACCCTTCCCTGGACCCGTTCCAACAGTTTTCATATCTTTCTTATATTGAGGATTCCAGAACTGGACACAATACTCTAGGTGGGGTCTCATGGCAGCAGAGCAGAGGGGCAGAATCACCTCTCTCTCCCTGCTGGCCACACTTTGTTTGCTGCAGCACAGAATGCTGTTTGGTCTCTTGGCTGTGAGCAAGAATTGATGGCTCATGTCAAGCTTCAATGTACTGTTGCTGTGAAAAGCTAGACTCAATAATCAATGCCAAATAAGTTAGGTGTTCTTAAATGAGATGCTGAGCATCCAGGGGATAGCTCCACCTAATGTGCATGCAATCCTCAAGAAGGACGTTGAGGCTCTGGAGCGAGTCCAGAGAAGAGCAACGAGGCTGGTGAAGGGGCTGGAGAACATGCCCTATGAGGAGCAGCTGAGAGAGCTGGGGTTGTTTAGCCTAGAGAAGAGGAGGCTGAGAGGAGACCTCATTGCTCTCTACAACTACCTGAAAGGAGGTTGTAAAGCGGAGGGAGCTGGGCTCTTCTCCCAAGGCACAGGGGACAGGACAAGAGGGAATGACCTCAAGCTCCACCAGGGGAGATTTAGGCTAGACATTAGGAGGACGTTTTTCATGGAAAGGGTCATTGGGCATTGGAATAGGCTGCCCAGTGAGGTCATTGATTCACCTTCCCTGGAGGTTTTTAAGGCACAGGTAGACGAGGTCCTGAGGGATATGGTTTAATGTTTGATAGGAATGGTTGGACCCAATGATCTGATGGGTCTCTTCCAACCTGGTGTTTCTATGATTCTATAATTCTAACTTCTACCACAATTCAGAAAGGCTATATACAGTCAAATCATACATATTAATCACTTTTCCTGGAACAGGGTTGTGTATTATAATCAGTTCCTGGAATTTATTTGCACAAGTTTCTTCCCCTTGGTGCACATGCTCTGCCCTCTGGGGGTCTTCTTCTGGGGACTTGGGATGAAGGCCGTAGATCTTCCGTGCAGCTGAACTTTTCAGCTCTCTTTTTTGCACATCCTCTTAGACAGCTTGGACACCTCTTCAAGGTTGTATTTGGTCCTAGCTGGTTCTTCTTTCTCTTATCATTGCGCTAGTCCTTGTTATCTGGCTTAATCAGATACAGTCACATTCTTTCCCATTATTTCTAACTGCAGCCTTGTTAAAATTGCTTATTTAAGCATAAGTATCCAGGCACAGGCTAGTTTAAAGTTATTATGTAAGGTAATCCTATATTTTGATTCTAAAATCACAAAAAATATATGTAATATATGTAATATAAAAATATATAATAGATTAGCAACTTATTTGCAGATGACACCAAGCTGAGTGATGCTATTGCCAAACCACCAGAAGGACGGGGTGTAATGAAGAGATACCTGGATGAGCTGGAGAAGTGAGCCTGTGTGAATCTCATGAGGTTCAACAAGGCCAAGTGCAGGGTCCTACACCTGGGTTAGGGCAATCCCCGATTTCGATACAGGATGGGGGATGATGTGATTGAGAGCAACCCTTTGGAGAAGGACTTGGAGGGGCTGATTTGTGAGAAGCTCGACTTGAGCCAGCAATGTGTCCTCACAGCCCAGAAGGCAAACCGTATCCTGGACTGCATCAAAAGAAGTGTGGCCAGCAGGTCAAGGGAAGTGATTCTGCCCTTCTGTTCCTCTCTTGTGAGACCTCATCTGTAGTATTGTATACATTTCTGGAATTCTCAACATAAGAAGGATATGGAACTGTTGGAATGGGTCCAGAGGAGGGCTACAAAGATGATCAGAGAGAGTTGGGCTTGTTCAGCCTGGAGAAGAGAAGGCTTTGAGGAGACTTTATAGTGACTTTCTTCCAGTACCTGAAGGGACTTTAGACAAAGACATGAAGTGATAGGACAAGGGTGGATATCTTTAAATTGGAGGGGGGAAGGTTTCGATTGGACATTAGGAAGAAATTCTTCATGATGGTGGTGAGACACTTGGCACAAGTTGCCAAGCGAAGTTGTGGTTCCCCTCTCTGTGGAGGTGTTCCAGGCCTTGAGCAGCCAGGTCTGGTGGGAGGTGTCTGTGCCAATGGCAGGGGGTTGGAACTGGATGATCTTTCAGCTCCTTTCCATCCCAAACTATTCTATGATTCTGTGATTGTCCAAATGCTTCCTGAATATTGTTAGGCTTGGCGCAATGACTACTTTCCTGGGGAGTCTGTTCCAGTGCTCCACCACTCTCTGAGTGAGGAAACTTGTCCTAATATCCAAATATAATATCTGGCAGCTGGGCTGGGAAGAGGCAGAGGAAGCCTGACCATGGGGTGCCTGGCTGGAAGCACCATGGAATGGCCGTGGTCTCCTGCAGTGTGGAGTCACCAGCAACCAGTGTGCACCTCAGCCTGTGACCAGTGCGGTGGCTGGGCTGGGGTGGGGAATGCCCAGCCTTTGGCAACATTTTACCTTTTTAAGGGGAATGGACATAGTCTAAGTCACTTTAAAAAAAGCGTGAATACATAAAAGGCCTTAATTAAAAAAACTGTGAATTCTTGGTAAACATGAGTTTTATTTTGAAAAATACTTTGTGTATGTATTAAAGAATTGTCTCATTTGCACAGAAACAAAGATGATAACATCAGAAATTACTATGAAGTTTATTTTTTAAATGTCCTTTTAGTTCCCTGAATTTCCCTTGAATGCTCCTGTCAGCTGACCAGTTTATGTCCTCTGTAGTGTGCCAACTGCTTTCATGAATTATGATGGTTTTGTATATAATAATTACAGCTATTTAGTTTCTGCAGGCAAATACAAGTTTACATCTTCTAATTAAACATTTACTGTACAGTTTTTAAAACAGAATTGCCTAGATGTTTGTATGGCATATGACAAATCCTGAAGCACGTGCATAGACTGAGAAGATTAAGTAATCTTACAGCTGTTTCTTTAAAAGGAGCTTAGGGATGCAGAAAAGATAAACAGAAGACTCTTTTCAATGTAGCCCTAAACATCTGCAAACCCCTAAGTTTAAGATGTGCTCCACTTGCTACATCATCTGTGTATCTTACATAAAGGTACGTATATTCTTGGTCAAGGAGCATGGTTGCTTGAGCCATCAAATACTGAGTGCTTGCTTCCAGTCTGAAGATCCCACTGAGGCCTGTCCTAAGATTGGGAGGATAGGCTGCTTAGTTCCAATCAGAAAAAACCCCATTATTTTACTATTTGCCAAGGAGCATTTTAGTGTATAAATATGTGTGGTGATAACAGTTTGGGAAGAAATGGTAGAAGTAATAATATAATTAGGTTTTACGTGTCCCATTTCATTGAAAGCATTTAAGTTGTTTCTTTTGTTGGATAGCTTGTTTTATAAAAAGATTAACGGAAATGTTACGTAATTAGAAATTCACATTATTTGCTGACAGGGTATACACCACATAAGAGAAGTGTGATTTATATCTATAAAATAAGCTTTGTGTTATACATGTTACTGTGGTTGCATTACATCCACAGTGAACAAGCATACTTCCATTTCAGAGGGAGCCAACATTTTTTGGCTCTGTGCAATGCAAGAAAGTTATGCTTCTGCAGAGGAAGCATCAGTTTATGTTCTGAGAATATTTGTATAAAAATTGAAAAATCATTATTTTATTAGCATGGTATTTGCTGTATTAAATAATAGCTTTCCTGTGACCTCAGAAATGGAGTTTGGTTCAAACATTCAGGGAAAACTTATGGGCAGAAAAATAAAATTTAAAATCTGTTAAGTGCTCAAAATTACATGGTACTATTCCACACCTAATTGCTGTCTCACTGAAATGGAGACATGCCCTTAGATCTTCCAGAGGCTAATCTGTCAGGAATGTGGTTGTTTCATAGTTCAAAGTTCTGTAGAAGAAAATGAAAAAATAATCTGAAAACTTAGTGTCTTGTTAATTTTAACACACACATAATTGGTTCTGTGGAGGTTACTGAGCTGTATCTATCTTCTTTGTATGTGGTGTTAAGTAGAATGAGTTTGTTGTTTTGCAG
The DNA here is from genome assembly GCA_033558105.1 of Coccyzus lansbergi. Taxonomy (NCBI): domain Eukaryota; kingdom Metazoa; phylum Chordata; class Aves; order Cuculiformes; family Coccyzidae; genus Coccyzus; species Coccyzus lansbergi. The sequence continues at coordinate 1,696,881 of JAUMJK010000267.1, read as the reverse complement.
AACATTGTAAGAGCAAATAGTTGTTTGTAAATGAGTCTTTTGAAATCTCATATTTTGTGCACAAATCACTACAGTTTCACAGTACACATTAATAATCTAAAAGAGCTCTGCATCACTTCAAAAAACCAGTTTCCATGCTTGATAGGAAGGTGTGAGAACCCAGTTTTGAAAATCTAGGCGATAACTTGTTCAGATAAGATTTAGATTTCATCTTGTGTGTATAACAATAGACTTTTAAGCCTCTTATTCCTGTCTACTTTGTTTAGAAACATCTGGTTTTAACTGAGATTCAGAACAATATGGAATAAGTGTCTGATGTTTGATAACTGGATTTTGAGTCCTTAACACTTAAAACTTTACAAGTACTTATATAGTTTTTGGTGGGTTCTGTTCTTCATGTTCAGTTGCAAACTCTCCCATAGTGTTAAAGAAACTTTTATGTTGTCTTTAACTACTGGATCTTGTATTTAGGTTTCTGAGATGTCTTAAGTGAGAAACAGTGAGAGAATGAAGTGTTTAGATAACTTCCTTTTTTTTATTAGATTTACACATGCTCTATTTTTCTTACTTCAGAAATTCTATACTTGAAAAACTATGACAGCAGGGTTCTACTGTGAACATACACAAGAGAATGTACTGCTGCTCTCTACTTGTATGTACGTGTTTGGGTAGACTGAAGAAGTAGGTGGAAAATAATGTTAGTGCCAGTCATACTGATGATAAGAATATGGCTTTTGCTGATCGTTTATGACAACAAATGCCAGAAATGTTCTGCTTGAGGGGAATTTTGATGTAGTTCTGGAGAAGTTTAAGATTTGATCATAGTTTGTTTAATTTCATGCAAAATTGTCATTTTTGCTGCAGGGTCATTGATGCTGGCAGAAAAAGATGGGCAAAAACAGAGGCTGCAAAGGGAAACAACACCTCTGCAATCCTGAAATCAGATGCCCATTCTGAAGAGCAGTGATGATTGATGAGATTATTATTATTCCATCACTGGAAGCTTTAAAAGGGTGGCTGATTTTGTATGATGTCTATTGCATTTATTATGTATGTATACATGCACACACACACAAACATATATATATATGTGTATATATATATGTATATATAAACCAAAATATGTTTAAAGCACAGATCATATATTTGAAATAGGAATTGCTCCAGGAAATTCCTAGATCTTGTTATTCAGAGGCTCAAATTAGATCATCAGACAATGTCAGTTTCTCTTGTGGTGAAGGAGTTCAATCTCATTTTCTTAGAGAAAAATCTCTTTTAATTTGGGATTCATTATCTGCAATCTGGACCAGAAGATTGAAGTGGCACAGCAATGCATTCATTGTGACAGTAGTTTCTTCTTTCTAAATCCTCTTTGCTTTCTCCAGAGCATTAGCCGGAGAGGTAGAACTGGTACAACCAGGAATATGTGTTGCCTTTTAGACTTCAGAATTATTGCCTGTGCTGTGGTCTTTAGAACCCATGAAAATGTTTGCTTATTATGCCCTGGAGGTGACCACTGTCATATGAAACTTCCTTATCCTTTATACCCGCCTACCACAAAATATTACACATTGTGCTACTCTTAGCATACACTCATATCCGTATACATGAAGCTGATGAAGGGGCTGGAGAACAGACCTTATAAGGAATCGCTAAGAGACCTGAGATTGTTTAGCCTGGAGAAGAGGAGGCTGAAGGGAGACCTCATTACTCTCTACAACTACCTGAAAGGAGGTTGTAGAGAGGAGGGAACTGACCTCTTCTCCTAAGTGACAGGGGACAGGACAAGAGGAAAAGGCCTCAAGCTCCAGCAGGGGAGGTTTAGGCTGGACATTGGGAGAAAAATTTTCACGGGAAGGGTCATTGGGCACTGGAACAGGCTGCCCAGGGAGGTGGTTGAGTCACCATCCCTTGAGGTGTTTAAGAGGTGGGTAGATGAGGTGCTTAAAAGGTGAGTAGGTGATGTGCTTAAAAGCCGAGTAGGTGATGTGCTTGGTGGACAAGGTGCTAAGGGGCATGTTTTAGTGTTTGATAGGAATGGTTGGACTTGATGACCCAGTGAGTCTCTTCCAACCTGGTTATTCTATGATTCTATGTTTCTAAAACCAGTGGACTTGGTATGGAAGTTTTCTGTTCCAGGTATTATGTAGCAAGTCAAAAGCCTCTACAAGAGCTCTGTTTGCTGTTTTGTATCAAACAGGTAGTGGAAATGAGCAGAATGGGATGTTGAATTCTGTCAAAAGATATATAGCAGGGCAATTCTTTGTCAAAGACAGCTTTAGGCAGGCAGAAGTGGTGTCTTTTCATTGTACTCTAAGCTTGAAAATACCAAATCTTGTATGTTTTAGTAATTTTAGTAATGTTATCCTCTTTTGGCTCTCACTGCATAGGCAGCATGTCACTATACACTACCCTTGGACACTGTGTGTCTTGACATGCTGGATGCGTTTCCTGACTGATAGCAGGACTTCCTCTGCCAAAATCCGTCCTGAGTTTTTACCATTCAAAAGTCATCCCATCTCACCCGTGCTTAATGGAATTTATAGATGAGATAGTCACAAATTTTCAAGAATTTGAAATGGTAGGTTTTCACTACAAAATCTGAATCTGTAAAGAAACAGTATGTTTCAGTTTCTTAGAAATGCAGAAACTTCTGATTTTCTTGCCAGTTTGTTTGTTGAGAAGCCTTGGGTCTTGCTGTCTGGAAACCAGGATGTTGTTAATGAAGAATCGCTAATCCTAGGATTGCAAAAGAAAGTCCAAATCAAACCAGTTTTGGATAAAACTGACTGAGGGTGGGGAGAAAGTTGGCAAGACTCTAGCTCCAGACTAGGGCTGCTATGTGGGTGGCACCTGATTGTTTTGGCTGTTGTTCAGTGACAGAGGACATTTTGGCTTCCCCAGCTTCCTTGGAAAAATCAGGCAGACTTCAAAGTTTAAAGGAAATCTTGGGGCTTGCTGAGAGTCAAGTCAAATAGCCCTGTTACAGATCTGAAAATATAAAAAAGTGAAATAATTAAACAAATATTTTCTTTAGGAAGCTCAGCTAGAGTGTTAAGATTCAAATCGAAATCCCTGAGAAGCTGAGAGTAAAAACCCTACAGTGTTTGCAACAAACTGCCCAGTTCAACTGAATATGCTCAGATTTGATAAATAGAATATCTGAAAACATCACATCTAATAGAGGAAGAATGACTGGCTTTTTAGGAGAGAACACTTTTCTCCCCCTACCCCTGTGATTGCTGTTGCTAACATTTTTTTAAAAGTCAGTTTTTCCCAGGAGGTAAGAGAGATTAACTAGCACCCGCTTCTAATAATCCACCTGAGTGCTTGCTGCCAAAGTAAGGCCTGAGTTTGAGTAGATGCTTCATTAAGGCTCACCACCTGCCTTTTGATATTTGGCTTCAGCGTAAGCTTGCTGTGTGATCGTAAGAATTCATTTAAAGCAGAATTTTCAAAGGTGTCATCTAAGTACCCAAGGTGCCTGCATTTCATTTTGAGAGAGGCTTAGTCACTTATGGCTGGATTCTCAAGGGGCCTTTGAAAACTAGAAAACATAATTTTTAATCATTTTCCTGAAGTCTGCATTCAGGTCTTGCTAAGGAGACTGGAAATTTTGTTATTGAGTTCAATAGGATGTGGGTTAAGTCCAAATATACATTGATACCTCCCTGTTTAAGTTTGACCTTTGACCTCCCTGCAGAGAGTAAAATCTCTTTGATGCAATCTGTACAGCCATTCTGGAGAGCGATGCTTTGTAATAACTTGCACTGATCTGTGTATTATAATGATCTTTTTCATCCTTCCTACAGCTGAAACAAGGATGAAATACAACAGAAACTGTGAATAACTAAACATAAATGCTATGATGCTTTTTTTTTTTAAATTCAGCACCCTAGATAAGAGAAAATACTTAGATAATTCATGTAGGTACATAGTGCACTAATGCTATGACCCAGAGCAATTTGAAAATAAAGTTGATGGATTATGTGGATAGTAGGAAGAAGAATGAACTTAAGATAGATTTGATACTTAAATATTACAGTGTAGTAACACATTCACTTTAATTTGGTGGATATTTTCACCTCATCTGAGCTTCTGTTTTCCTCATCACCAGCTTCTTGTCCTTTTTCCTTTTCTTGATCCTGGAGGGAAGTAACAAAATCTGTTTTTGTGAATGGTGAAGGGTTGTTCTGACCCCCTGTTTCAGCAACTGGAAGGAATAACATTAGAAGAAGTGATCTGGTCTTAATTATATAAAATAATGATGGCCTTTACTGCTGTACTCCTTGCTTATTTGACTGCCCCTCCTTGGTCTATATAGCTAGGCTCTTTCAGTTTGCTGTCTTGAACAATTCTCTACATCAGATGTTGTTTTAAAAATAAGGGTATTTTAAATGTTTGCATACAAAGTTCTTTCTGTTTATCACCATGCTTCTGAAAGTTTAATCTTATGCCTTCAGGCTTTTCTTCAGCTGAAGGCTGGCTAGTTACTTAAAAAAAGAGCGAAATAAAGAAGTACTGACTTTGTTACCTAACTGCAGAAATTTTAAGAATAAATTGTGGCAACTGTAGAAGAGGTCATAACACAGCTAACAGGACTTTGAACTGGATTATGCTCCATTTTCATTCAGTTTACTGCAGCAGTTGTATTCAAGTAAAAGCAGCCATCTAGAATACCTGTCTTTTTTTCTGGTACTGTGAAGTTAGTGAGACTAAATCACATGTGCAATAGGAGAAATGTGCAAAAGACATTACAAGGCTGTAACTTTTGTGAGTTGTTGTCATAGTGGTGAAACAATGGATTTTCTGTTCACTAATAGCTTAATAAAATAAATTGGATTGAACCATGACACTTTTTAGGAAGGATAAGAAATGGGAAAAAATGCTTAGTTTTGTATCAAAAAGTTTATTTTCAATTATAAATTTAGATCTTCTTAATCAAACCTATCATTTTGCAAATCCTTAAAAAAATCAAATTAAATATTTAAACTTTGCAATTTGTGAGGTTTTTTTTCTCTTTATCAGAAAGGTTTACAAAATGAAGGGGTAAGTTTTTGTGTGTATTTCCTATTTCTGTATTAAAGAAATATTCCTATTAAAGAAATAGGAAATAGAATCATAGAATGATATACTAATATGTGAAGAATGCAGACTGGAAAAATGGCAAACACCTAGTGAACTCTGTGTACCCTGGTTAAATAAATGCTAAGTATTCCTGTCAGCCAGAAGGTGGTAGCAGAATTCTCCTGCAACAGCTCTGAATTGTGTTCCAGCAAACATTCTCAATACAAAGTGATTTTTGAAATTCAGTTTGGAAAACATAGCAGGAACAAACAGCATTGACATTTTTTTGATTTGGCAGCATCTTTGAGTTGAAAAGTGTCTGCACTTACTCCTGAGAAGTCATGTGTTGGGAATGCATGTGCTATCTGTTACTTGGGTTTTGTCTCTGTTTTTTTGCAATTGTAATTATGTTTTTTACAGATTTTTTAATGCCAAAGGGAGCCATTTAAGGGCTGAAATGACAAGAGATTTGTTTTGCTCAGAGTATTACCAGACTGGAAGATGTCAGTACCATGGGGAGACTAGATAACACAGCTTCCCCCTAGAGGAATTCTGCTGATATGAACACAAACGCAGTGTTCTCTATCAGCTGGAACTGATGCAGCATTTTGGTCATACTATTGTATTAACCCGTGTTCCAGATTGAAGATGCAAAGGGATACATTTTATTACTCTGTTTTATTATTTTATGATGGACTTGTGATACTCATGTGACCCACTGATGGGTCAGTTCACTGCGCAAATAGCCATTCCCATTTCAGCAAAGATACTCTTCATCAGTGTTAGAAACTTGTGAGAAATTCAGGCTCTGGAGCACACTGCCGGTCCCTCATTCCCCTCTGAACCGTTGCATCACAGCTATGATGATACTCAGTAATCCTCTGCAGACTTCTTTAAGAAATTGTTCTGTATCTTAGAGAGAGTTTCTATGACAACTGTAGTTGTGGATTTGGGGTTTTTTAACTTAGTGGACAGTTTGGGAATTGAGGGAGCTGACTTTCAATGTGATATTAGGAAGAGTAACTACAATGAAATTGACTAGAAAAATAAACCATTCTGTGCTTGATCTGCTTATCAGTAAACTGAAACAGCCATTCAAGAGAGCATCAGTCTCGCTGCCTGTCTTATAAGGCAAGCAGGCTGGAGCTGTTAGAACTACACAGGAAAGCAAAGAAAAAGGAAGAACCCCAGAGCAAGCCCTGGGACTCTTAAATTTTTGCAGCTGGCAGTCTTTTTAAAATTGCAGCATTTTAGAGTGACTGCAGCTTTCATAGCCTGCTGTTGCTGAAATTCTGACAGAGAAAAACATTCACACAAGATTACAATAACAGAGTTTTTTTTCATTTGTTGTCCCCATCTCTTGTTTTTCAGAGAATGAATCTATAATTGTTTGAGGCAGTATGTATGGAATTAATAGCAGAGCCACAACAATTACAGTGATGAAGATACTAAATGAGCTGATTTAGAACACAGCAAAAGATAACAGGAAGTACCAACAATGGGTTTATATACATATATATCTCAATACAGGTATGGAATAAAGATATTAGAATACAGATAGAGAAGGCATGGTTAAAAAAGACCCTATTAGTGTTTACTATATGGAAAACATGCAAAGGTATTGAGATAATCGTGAAGTTCAGAATTGCTGACACATAGTCACACACGTCTGACACTGATTGTGTTGTCAGGCATGAATAACTAGAAATAGGACTGGCAAAACCAGAGTACATATAATTTAAGCTACCTGGCTGTACTCGCAGTTCTCCAAAGCGGGATGCTAGCAGTCATGTGATTAACTATTTAAGCCTAATAATAAAAACAATGAGTTATTTCATAAATGTATGAGCAGGCAGTCAGTTACTAGAGGCCTAAACCAAAGTATCAATATTTTTTTATGTGAGAGAAGCACGGCATCCTTGTATTCAGGTTCTTGTGTTTGGAAAACAGACACTGACGAGTACCAACGCATTGCATACGAAACTTGTAGTGGCAGTAGAAGACCACAGAACTCTTCTGAGTGGATGCTAAGCTGGAGAACAAGTGATACAATGGCCAGATTTGCCTTAGGATGGTCTCAGCACAGTAGGTTGAGCCCTAAACAGAAGCAGTGCTCTGCAGTAATACAATTCATAGTGGTAGATATGCTTCTGAGCAGTATGCACATGTGAACTACACAGTATAGTCTGAGCACGACAACACATGCCTGAGGATGTGTTCTTGGTCTACAAAGGCTGATTTTTCTTAATTTTTAATTTATTTGGTGAAATTGTCTGTTTTTTTCACAGATTGTTGCTCAGATCTTTGCAGTTGATCACAGTCCTTTCTATGTCATTTACCTTTATTACAATGTGTCATGATCTGTGCTTAAGATCCTTATAGAAAACTGTAGCAGCAATCAAAATATTTATCTGCACACTACAGCCTGTTTCTGAGCTTAAGGTGATGAATTGTGCATTTTCCTTACAATCTTCTAGTAATTTGAACTACTATTTCACATTGGAAAAACAATCTCATCAGTAAGAGCTGTGAGATTTCCCTGTTTTTACAGTTGTGTGAATACCACCCTTCCTGAAGTAATAATCACTCGTTAACCTTACATTTGCTGCTCTTTCAGATTTCACAGCCAGAACTGACACCGCTGACAGCTTGTTATAGTTTACCACTTTCAATGGCTTCGCCTCTTCCAGGAACACTCCTTTCTACGTATACTCAGTTTGGAGAGTCACTCTGATTTTAATCTGAAGCTACTGTGATGTTTTATTATTTTTCAAATGTTGATATTTTGATTAATATCCTGTGATCTTGATAATTTTCTATTTGCTGTTTAGATAACTTTGTGAGAAATTTACCCATAGGTGGTGCTGCCGCACTAAATCCAGATGATTCGGTTTAGGAAAAGAATGCTTGCATTTGTGTTTCAACATCCCAGTTACTTCTCAGGCTCTAAGGAAAAGTATTATGAAGTATCACTCAGGTATAATCTTTTCCATGTATTCCTGGGAAGATAATTACAATAATGAATCAGGATCTTTCGTTGTAACAATGTTATTGTGCTTGTATATAGCGTCTCTTAAAACAATTAGATTTATCCAACATGGAAAAGATCTTGGACTGTCTGACTCTTACCATAGTTTCTGGTAATATGAAATGAATATTTTCTTAATAACTGCTGAAGTAAGTAACTATTTCCATACATAATATGTCCCTGGGAACAGAGGGACAGAAAAATAACTTGTCTGAGTCATGAGGAAGTCTTCATCAAGGCAAAGATTTAAGTCCTGGTAACCTGGGTCATACCTAATTTACTTTCTGCTGGTCAGATGTTCATTCCTTAGCAAATAATCTAGGAAAGGATGTCTGTCCTGTCTGTTAGTGACAGAAACATCAGTGTAACATCAAAATGAGCAGGAATATGATTATGCTTCCTGTGTCTTCTTTTCCAGGAGCAATGAGACATAGCTATTTTATGACATTTGTTGTCATTAGTCAGGGCTACTGCTTCTTTGTCTGAGGCTACCAATAAACACAATGTGATTCATGCAAAAATGCTTGAGGGATGGCTTGACTCCAAAAGCACAATTTAGCCTTTATTTGGCAGTTGTTTCCTTAATGCAGAAAAATGTGTGTGAAAGCTATGAAAAATGAATCTGTGCTGTAGCACACGGCTTGTAAAATCCACTTGATTTATTCTGCAGAAGATATTACAGCAAAAAGGAATAATGAAGACAATGCCTACCTTCATTTTCTTTTCTTTTTTGGTTATACTGTCATCTTCCATATTATTGCAAAGGATTCTGGCCTACATGGAGTCACAGTAACTAATAAAATGTCTTTATAATCAAAGATGATCTGTGATGCTGAGCTTTGAAAAAGACATTTTTTTCATCTAATTGTAATATATGTGAAATTTTCTTTCCTTTGTATGATTACTCTGATTTAATCCTAACTCTATAGGAGAGACAGTAGTAGTGGAGCATTTGAAGAGGCATTGTTACCTCTCTAGAAGTAGGTCATCGACTATAAGTAAGTACCGTGTTACCGTTGTAGGTTATTGGTTCTGTCCTTTGTTCTGTGAGTTATGTAAAGCAATAGTTACCTTGTAGCCTCTGTATTTCTGGAGATCTTTGGACCTCTTCCCTGGGGTCCTTGGCCTTGAAGAAGATTTCAGAGTAAGGCAAGCTTTTTGTTAAAATATGGTATTCAGACACCATCCGTTCCTGTGGAAAAAATAAATAGGGTTCTACAAAGTAGGAAGAATTGAAAATAATTGATCTAAATAATACTTCCCGCAGAATTTGGAAATGCAAATCTTAGTAACACATTTAAACATACAGAAACAAAGACATTTCATATTAGGAAAGTAAACCCAGATTTTTCAGACCCAACTGAAGAGGGCTAAGAAGACAATTGACTAAAAAATCTGAAGTGTGAGTTCTGACAATTGGATTAAATTCCATTAGCATTTTAATTTGGATCAAATGTACGCTTCTGAAGTGAATCTCTGAATTGCCCCCAGTTTCTTTGCTTTGGTTCAGAGTGGTCTCAGAGCACCTGAGCTAGGATCATCTCAAGTGAAACCAGGCTGGAAGAGGTACTCCAGGAACACACCTAGCCTATTTTAGTTGGTAATGAGCGTGCAGGGGACATGACTGGACCAGAAGTAGTCTGAAGGAAACTTCTGTAACACATCTAGTGTGGGCATAACATCCTCAATGACAGGAATTCGGGTCTGATGATCACTCCTGATGGTCACCGCTACTTGCTAATGCAGGCACAGTTTAGCAGGTAGTGTGCAATGGAGTTCCACTACTGACTATGGTGAGGCTATGGGATAGTCTACTTGTGGAGATACATGATAACCTTTATGCTTCCAAAATAGCCTTATCTGAAGCAGGTTGACTTTCACAGATGTTCCTGCTATGATAAGACCTAAATGGACACAAATCATAGAATCATAGAACAGTAGAATAGTTAGGGCTGGAAGGGACCTTAAAGATCATCTAGTTCCAACCCCCCTTCCATGGGCAGGGGCAACTCCCACCAGATCAGGTTACCCAAGGCCCCATCCAACCTGGCCCTGAACATCTCCAGGGATGGGGCAGCCACAACTTCCCTTGGCAACACGTGCCAGTGTCTCACCACTCTCATGGTGAAGAAATTCTTCCTAATGTCTAAATCTCCCCCTCTCCAGTTTATACCTGTTCCCACTCATACTATCACCACAAGCCTTGATGAGCAGCCCCTCTCAAGCTTTCTTGTAGGCCCCTTTAAGGTACTGGAAGGTCACTATGAGATCTCCTCTGAGCCTTTTCTTCTCCAGGCCGAACAAGGCCAACTCTCTCAGCCTGTCCTCATTTGGAAGGTGCTCCAGCCCTCTGAGCATCTTTGTCGCCCTCCTCTGGACCAGTTCCAACAGTTCCATATCGTTTTTATGTTGCAGATTCCAGAACTGGACACAGTACTCCAGATGAGGTCTCACAAGAGAAGAATGAAGGGGCAGAATCATTTCCCTTAATGGAATTCCCAAGTCAGCCCCATCATTGCCAAGGAGATAACTGTACTGTGCTGAACTGAGCTCCAGCCAACCAAGGTGATCAACGTGGGTTGCAGGAAGCTGTAGCAGATGTGGAAAGTAAGTGGAAAGCTGAAGGGCCAGAGTCCAACTGGATGATGAACAAGAGGGCAAAGGTCTTGAAAAACTTGAGGAGTGTGGTATTCTCCTTGCTGAAGTCCCAGTTACGTGTTATTGTTCTCTTAAAATGTACATATTGTCTTGTCCAAATATTTTCTTTTCAAAACTTCCAGTTCCTGGTAAAAACAAGTTGGTTTAGCTGTCCTACATAGTGCAAATAATTCTCTTCATTCCTTGATATTGCTTCCTCCAGGTTATTTAAACTGCTTTATCATGTCCCTTCAGGCTCCTTTTATCTGACAGTATATATTAGACTCCTGTTTTCTCTATTTTTATGTCACAGTCTCCAATCTTGCTTTCATTTATTTGCCTATCTCTGTCTTTAAATATGTGGGAGAAGCCAGCATATTGATATGGCATTTTGCTAAGGTAATAGAAAATTTCATATAATTCTGGGTAGATCATTATTGCACCATATAAAGCTCCTCAGGAGTCAGCTTGGACTGTTTTAAAAATCACCTGCTGTTCCAGTTTCTTTTTCATACCTAGCTTTGTTAAATTATACATGTAGTGGAGGTTTTTTTGCAGAATTTTCTTGTTTTTATTTCAGCAACTGAGGTATAACAAAAATGTATTTATTTAAATGACAAGTTAAAATTGCCTGAAATAATTTTTATTAACTTAATATTTGTTTTCCTTTGCATACTGAGAAAGTCTGCAAAGTCTGCTGTCCTGCAACAGGACTAGTATGGATACCTTTGCACTTGGGCATAATCTTATTAGTAGCTTCAGTATTTTTTACAAGCATTAAGGTGCACCAATATAAATCCAATTTAGGGATTAAAACATAGCTATGACAACACACAAACCGAAAGAAAGTCTTTAGCTAAGGAAGTGATGCATGACTGGATGATGAGAGTCAACAGAGTCATATGTGGAAATAAGAGTCTCACATGTTGCCCAGAGAGGTTATATAGGCTCTGTATCTGAGGGTTCCTGAGACAAGACTCAATAAATTCCTGCAGAACCTGATGTGAACTCAGAGCTGATCCTGCTTTGGGCAGAAGGTTGGGCTAGATGATGTCCAGACATCCCTTCCATCCTGAATGTCCCCATAATCCTATGCGAAAGAATGACTCTAGATTTATATGGTGATATTTTGGAAAACATTAATAGCTAACAGGAGTAAATCAGTGTTTACTGAGCTTCCTTCCATAACTGTAACTGTAGGAGGTTTGTAGAACCTCATGAAAGAACAGATTTTAATTTCTTTAATAGTTGGGATCAATCAATTGCTCCCATAATAGATACTGTGGAATATTTTGCTGGTTTTAGTTTCATGATGACAGAACAAAATTTACATCTGTTCATAAGCATCTGTGATGTTTATGGTTGAAAATGGAGCCTGGTTTTTGGAACTGTAGCATATTTTGTAGGTAGATTGCTGAAGCAAATACCCTTTTATATGAATGTTAGAATCAGTCAGGATTTATCACTGTGAAGGGGCCAGGGCCATAAAATATAACAGTGTGTAGAATCCTTACTAAAGGATCTTCTAGTCTGCTTTGAAATTGTATAGCATTTTATTATCCAATAGCAAATTCTACAGCATCTTTCCGTAAAGGTGCGGATTGTGTTCTCTGTGATATTCACAGAGAATAACCTTATGTTCTGAACTACTGGGGTTTTTTTTCATAGATGTAATTTTCAGAAGAACATCCATCTAAGTGTAAATTTAGTCCAAGACTGCTTGGCTTATGAAGCTGGAAAAGATTGTGACACTAGACAGCACAGAACAGTCTCATGGGAGATAATTCTAATTGTGCTTTAAATCAAGAAGGAGGGGGTAAAGTATATTACACTGTGATAGAATGAGGTGAAGGGTGTTGATGTGTTCAGGATGAAACCACTGAAAAAAAACTGTTAAATAAGCAGAAGTAAGGCACAAGTTTATCAAAGGGAAAAAACTGAGATGTAAATATGCTTGTTATCCACAAGGGTTTCCATAGAGGGGAACTGACTGAAGAAAACAACTCTTGGCTTGTGCTTTGATCTACAATTCATTCAACTCCATTTTGCAGTGCAAGCAGATATCTTGATTCCTCTGGCCACAGGGTAACTGCTGATTTCCCTTCCTTCCTCTCTTCCTTTCCCTCTTCTCCCCCTCAATTTTCCTTTCCCTCCCTTCCTTCCTTCCTTCCTTCCTTCCTTCCTTCCTTCCTTCCTTCCTTCCTTCCTTCCTTCCTTCCTTCCTTCCTTCCTTCCTCCCTCCCTCCCTCCCTCCCTCCCTCCCTCCGTCCCTCCCTCCCTCCGTCCCTCCCTCCGTCCCTCCCTCCGTCCCTCCCTCCCTTCCCCCTTTCCCCTTCTCCTTCCCCTCTATCTCACATATCTATAGAATAATTACGTACAGACATGACTTTCCCAGACATCTAGTATTTTACTGCTATATTAATATAGAAGGAAAAGGAATGAACCATAAAATCATTGACAAGTCAAGAAAATAAAACTGGCATATATCACATGGGAGCAAAGTATTCAGAATAATGCATGTATTTTTATTTCTAAAGAATTCTAATGGTATGTAAATTAAAGGCAGGAATAACGGAAGAATGGAGGCCCAGACTGCTACATTAGTAATACTTCTGTAGTTCTGAACAATGAAAGTGAGAGTTTTTCAGATGGTTTATGCAGCCACCTCAATACCAATCATGCAGGAAATCATATCCAGTCTGTCCAGACACAACAACCCTGTGCAGCACTACAGGCCTGGGGAAGAGTGGCTGGAAAGCTTTCTGGCAGAGAAGGACCTGAGGGTGTTGGTTGACAGAAAACTAAATATGAGTCAGCAGTGTGCCCAAGTGGCCAAAAGGCCAGTGGCATCTTAGCCTGTATCTACAACAGTGTGGCCAACAGGACCAGAGAAGTGATTCTGACCCCGTACTCAGCACTAGTGAGACCGCAGCATGAATACTGTGTTCAGTTTTGGGCCCCTTGTTACAAGGACACTGAGGTCCTGGAGCGAGTCCAGAGAAGAACAATGAAGCTGGTGAAGGGGCTGGAGAACAGGCCTTATGAGAAGCAGCTGAGGGAACTGGGGTTGTTTAGCGTAGAGAAAAGGAGGCTGAGGGGAGACCTTATCACTGTCTACCGCTACCTGAAAGGAGGTAGTAGAGAGGTGAGTGTTGGTCTCTTCTCCCAAGTGACAGGTAACAGGACAAGAGGCAATGGCCTCATGCTGTGCCACGGGAGGTTCAGATTGGACATTAAGAAAAATTCCTTCCAAAAAAAGGGCTATCAGGCACTGGAAGAGGCTACCCAGGGATGTGGTTGAGTCACCATCCCTGGAGATATTTAAAAATCAGATAGGCTTTGGGGTATGATTTATTAGTGGACAGATATGGATGGGACTGATGATCTCAAAGGTCTTTTCCAACAAAACAATTATATAATTCTGTCATTTATATTGTCCATTTGGTGCTTTCTTTTCAGGAAATGTTCCCAATGACCTAACACACTGGTGAAAGGGACGTGGGAAAATTGAACAAAAACACACACACACCCCCCCATTGTAGAGTTCACCTGTGTGAGTGTAAGGGAGTGTAAATGCTCACCTTTTACAGACAAGCTGAGAGTATGAAGTATAATGTTCTTTAAATAGGAAAAGCATTACTTACTTATGGCTAGAGACTACACTATATTCAGCAGCAGGGCTTTTTGGTTTCTTTTCATGTATGGTGCTGAAAATAATTGAGCAATGAAAAATCCTATTTAGGGCCTGTAATAATAATTAATCAAAATTGAGCATGTTATAAAATATGGCTTGGATGTTCATCTGATGCAAATCAGTTCTTATTTGAAATCAATAGAGCTGTGGCAATTTATGCCAGCAAAGGGCATCTTTTTCTTTTGAATGAATAATATACCTCAGAATACATTTTTCTTTCCTGTAGCAAGTGCCAGATTTCAACCAGTTCATTCATAAAGCTCTAGAACACAATCAATTTTAAACCTTCCTTTCTCCTATAATTCAGTGCTTTCTAGGACAGAATTTCTCATTGTCCATTTTACTCTCTAGTGTCAACCAGGTGAAATATTGTAATTGTGGGTTTAGTCATGCTGCTAGTCTGAAATGAAAAGTTAAACAGGACTGTAATATTTTCTTATACATGACTCCACAAATCTAGTGTAATGCTGATCAGGTCTTGAGTGTTACTGTAGTGCAAAATAATTCCTGCCCTTGGATGTTTACTGACATGAAAGAAAACATCAAATCTCGGCTAATGAGGAACTGTTTTTTGACAGAACTGGAGAACTTTGTCAGAAATAATGGTACAATATTGTAGCTACAGCAGAGCAGATCTGAGCAGGAGACCTTGGAGAAGGGAAGGCAATTATATTTTAAAACAAAGCTGATTTCATTAATTGGTCTGCACATTCCCACAGCATGTACAACACCAAAATGTGTGTGTCCAAATAGCATGTTTGCTCTTGGAGAACCAAGATGCTGGTCTACAGGCAAGCAGGCTGATATTCCCTGTGCTGTCCCAGAGGACAACAGAAACAGACCAGTTTCTCTTCGCCTCTACTGGGTTCATCTGGGTGATTTTGGATATGCTTCCCACAGCCTTATAAACTGACAGTGATTAGTCTCTGCATCCTGTCCTACCTGTGGGTTGTTAGAGTTTACTCACTATCTTGTGTTACCTAGTCTGAGTATTCTGGGAAGAAACACGGAGATATGCTGGGATCTTGATGACCTCCTGGTCTAAGTGACATGGACACATGTCATTCTTCTAGCTCTCCTCCTGCTGTGTGATCCTCGTGAAAGGTCCCATACTCATTCATTTTATTCACACTGATATATGCATCTCTACTGCAGTTCTCTGCATGCTGTTCTCTGTCTATTTAATGTAGACATTTATGATGAACTGTGATGCTGAAAAATATGTTAATGGGGCATTACAGAACTGATACTCAACTCTTGTCATACATTTTCATAATAAATA
Organism: Coccyzus lansbergi; assembly: GCA_033558105.1. Classification (NCBI taxonomy): domain Eukaryota; kingdom Metazoa; phylum Chordata; class Aves; order Cuculiformes; family Coccyzidae; genus Coccyzus; species Coccyzus lansbergi. Next base: position 1,681,173 of record JAUMJK010000267.1, on the reverse strand, counting down.
TCAGTATCTCATCACTGGTATATTACTTCCCACAAAGAGGAATTTTGCAATAGTGCAACTATTATAGATTTGAAGACAAAGGTACATTAAGCTTGTTTCTCGTTTAATCCACAGTTGAGAATACCTCATAACATGGGTAATTGCTGTTAAATATTAAAGTAATCTACATCTTTTTCTTGGGACTGAATTCATCTCATCTAACTATAGACATCTGCAGTGCTGACATTTACTTTTGAGATACCCAAAGTTCTGTGGTACTGGTGAAGAAAAATGGGCATTTCTAAGGTACAGTTCTTTTGACCTGTTTTAGATGCCTACTTTAGCGTAAGAAAAATAGTAACTAAAAATGTGTATTTTTCACAGTTGATTACAAAGGAAACCTATACAGAGCATATCAAATATAGAAATCTACATTTAGTTAGTAAATATCCCCACATGTGCCTGCTTACGTAATAATGGCCCCATAATTATTATTGTGACCAAATGTGAACAAAATAAAATTTCCTACTACCTCCAGAAGTGTCACATCAACAGTGGAAATATTTCTGTAATATAAATAATTTGCATTAAAATTTCTTTTCAATATGTGTAGGATGGAAGTATTGACTTCCTTTGGGGTGCAGTTGAATGTATTTCCAGTTAGCGTGGGGATCAAAATTCCTTTATACATGGGGACTATTTGATCCAGAATCTTATTAAGAATCTTATTATCATATATCTCAAAACCCCAAACTCCCAGCTCTTTTCAACATGGATAATCACTATTAAATATCACCCAGACATAAAGAAATAACAAACTGGTATTAAAAGCTAGGCGGAAACATTTTAGCAAAATGAAGCAAAGATGGTCAGAAATGCATATTGTCCAAAGGTGCAAGTGCTGAAGTATTATTCAAATTTTGACCATAGCACATGTTAGCAAACCAAGCCTGGTTCTTTCTTTTTCCTTACTTCTATCTTTTTAATGTTAATTTCTTCATACAAAAGACCTTAGCAAGTCATCCACTTGTGATGTTCAAGGAGCTTGCCTACAGGAAAGAGTGAGTTCTTTGGAAAAGCATGTAGGATCAGGAACACTGGTTAATATTTACTGACTTACAACAGCAGATGCTATGTAATAATCATTTGCACAGCAGTGTGGGTGTCAGAGTATTGCAAAAAACTACAGTTAGTCTTTGAGACTTTCCTCTGTTCATAACAGGTTCTGCTGAAGCAGATAAAAAATAGAGGGGATCAGAAACAAGTGCTCCTTCATAATAAGAGTTGACAGTAAAAGGAGCAATTGTACCATGTGCCATTTGAAATGGAGAGAAACTGTGGAAGAAGAGTTAAACTTATGCATAGGACAAGGAGAATACTGGAGAGAATACTCAGTCCCAGAATTCAGCTGCAGAATGGTCTCCATACTATGATGTGAAAAATGAACAGCAGCACAGGTGTTCGAAGGCAGTGTGCTATGTTGGTGGCCATGTGAACTGTATATTTGAGAGGAAAACCTAGTAAGACTACTCAGTATCTGTGGAAAGCTCTGTTTGTAAGAAAAGCTGGTAATGTCACTACATGAAATAGGTTTGATGACTGCTAATACAGCCTTTCTGTAAAAGCATATGAATATGCCATGGCTTTATATCTCTTATATCACATCATCCAAAGTCAGTATCATGTAAAGACTCTCTATGGAGACGGGAAAAAACATAGTTTATCTTCCTTGTCAGAAAGATCTACTGGATTTTTTTTTTGTTCTTCTCTCTTTAGAGAAAAACTTGCTACATCTGCTGAGTGGAAGCCTTGACAAAAATTGACGAACAAAAATCAAGAAGGAAGAAGTCTTTGAAATAATATTCTCAAGAATGCTTCCCATTATGTTTACTCTATTGATCTTATTTGCATCAAAATTGACAAGACACTTTTTTTTTTGTGCTGACTTAGGCCCCTGTTTGGCATTTTAACTAAGTCAAACCCCATGGTTTTAGCTGTATGTGGAATCCTGATTGTAGCTTCTGTTACTTTATGTCCACACCATTGTGTCATTATTGCTACACTTTTGGTAATCCTACTGTAGTCCACACTAAAACTTTGCACACTGGTGATCAGCTCTTGCTCTCCTTATGCACACAGTGTATTAGAGCTAATGGTTCAATAGCAATTGGTTGCAAGAACAAGCCCTCAAATTTGAAATAAACTTTGCCAGATCCATAGTCAATGAAATCAACATTATTAATCCTATAGTTTCTCCCATCTATAACCAGAAGTCTGAAGAGCACATTTGGAATGGTGCAATGCTTAACAAAATCTGAAATTTAAATGTGACAAATGCTGCCCCAGAATGAACAAGGCAGAGCTTACTCAGTATTCTCAGGCAGAACGTGTAATTGATGCTAAGGACAAACCTTCCCTAGTTTCAAGACATCTCTTTTAGAATCTGTATCGCAGTCTCTCTTCCAAACCCCTATAATTTTTAATTAGATTACAATGAATATTGATAGAGAACAGAATAAATATCCACATGGTGGTGTTTTACCAGAACCTCTCTGGATTTATGCCTTTATCATGTTTTCATAGTCCAATGTGTACAAAGGAAATGCCTAGATGCTGTTGTACTGCATATTTCATGTTAGAAATGCTAGGAAAATATGCAGGGGTGGAGAGGGAATTCCTTCTGCAAATAGCTAATGTAAGCTGCACACATCATGTAAACTCAATCCCATGCTGCTAGCATGACATATAACTGAAAGTCCTCTGCTGGCTGTCTTCATAGCATAACAAATTTTACCAGTGTTATTAAAATGAGTGTTTAAAAGTCTGGACAGGATTTTAAAAGATGGCAGTGGAGTTTACTCTGAAATGTTTCACATAACCCTGAATCTGTGGAACTAACTGAATGGCAGGAGTGAAAAAGAGGTAATTCACCTACGCTGACTCAAGCAGCTATAAATTTGAGGGCCAAATCTGAATGAATCATCACAGGCTCCTTCTATAGAAATGTTTAAAATAACTCCCAGGACTCTAAAGTTTCAAAAGTGACATCTTTACAGCCTTTTACATTACTTATTTCCAGGACTCCATTATTACTCTCGTTAAGGCCTTTCAAGCACTTGAAGACAGTTATTCCAGAATATTAGTGAGCAGACTTTCTCTGCGGATAGGTGTGGTAGTAATTGGAAGTTATTGCCAAGGCTTCTGGATGCTCAAGATGGTGGAGACTCCAAAGATAAGGTGCTTCCATGCATATGAATTGACACTAGAGTGATTTACACAACAGCATTAGATGACAGAAGAAGGAGGCAGTCTAAAACCAATGCATAATGTGATTCTCATTCGTTGAATTCAGTGATATTGCACCTATTATAACTTGGTGTCAATAACAAGAGCCAGGCCCTGTGTTTACCACACAATTCACTTTTCACAGGGATTTTGACAGTAGTGGTTGCAATATATTTCTATTGCCAAACATCAACAAGATGTCTTGGGGCTCTAGTTTGACTCTTCCCAAATTGCCTAAACAGTACATTGCAAGATAACTATTGGATTGGGTACTTTGCCTCAAAGGCTCTGGGAGTAATTTTCTGTCCACATTGTATGTGGAGGCAAGACTTGGAAGTTCTAGGCAATAAGGTGGGTTAACCACCTGCTAGGGTATCACCTATTTTTTGAGCTCTGGCACCATCGTGATGAAGTTCAGCACATCTGTTAGGTGGTTTGAATATAGTTTAGAGTGTTTCCTAGTAAACAGAGACATAGCAACCTCACAACACTATATTTGGTTTCTTAATAGCAATTAAACCAATCTCTTGCTTTATCAGTCAGCACTGGATCCATTAATCCCTGCTCTCCAACTCCGATAATATTTTTTGTTATATACCCCCAGAGGCTGTTTTCATGCTGATGTAACAGGCACTGATATCAACCAACCTACTTGGTAAATGGCTCTAAGATACTTTATTGCTCATCTCCCTGGTACTCTACATAGTAACACCAGCCAGTTTTAACCTACTGTAAGATAGAATAAGTCATGGAAAGTCTCTTTCCTAATAAAGAGAAGTGCTATTTTCATTACGTTTCTTTTGGAGAGTAGTTTGCTGCCTGGAAGCGATGATGGTGTTGGAATCTGAGAGCTGGTGCTCAAATAGCTCTAAACTATGACATCTCTAATAAATGCAAAAGAGCTATACTAGCTCATACTGGCCAACTTATGAAAGCCCAGAGTTCAGGGAACAGCTTTCTCTGGTCTCATTTCATATTCTCTTTCCCAAGGTCACACACACAAAAAAGAGGTTTGGCAGGCCTCAGCTTGAATTTTAGGGTTTGCAGCATCAATCCTTGTTCCAGAGTGCATTTCCCAAGGTATTATGGAAATAGAGCATTCCAGCTCCCACACGTTAGCAAAAGGAAACAAAATAAGAACTTTGAACTATTATAAAATGAGTGTTTGGAGAAAAAAAAAGGGGAACCATGACCTCACTGAAACCTGAACTGAAACTAATGTGTGCTAAGAAACATGGAGGCCCAGATGGAAATTGCCTTTGCCATTAATGCCAGAGCACATGTTCTATTCTAGATCTGGCTGTGGTGGGAGAAGAAATTACCACCAGCGTTGTTCCCCTTGTTGGCAACTGTTGTGCCTGCAATTCTGCTTTTCTGAAATAGTTATCTTTAAGTAAAAGTAGATGGGTTAGAATAAACTGTTCATATCCATAACCAGTGCCACCATGAAGGAAACAGAACAATGCCATATAACCTACTCAAGTGGTGAGTGGCAACAGTAACATCCAGTTGGTGTCTGGCAGCAAGCAGTTAAGATAGCATCATCTGTCTGTTTTTGGCATTGAGAGTTAGCAAAATTGGAAAATTAGCTAGGAAACATTTATTCCATGGTTGCAAGGCTGGTGGAGGGCACAGCTGGCTAAAAACATGGAATATGCATGTTGTTTGGTCTCCACATTTCTCCGATGTTCACTTTGTGCTTTCTTCCCTGCCTTCTCTCTGATATAACTTCTTACTGCCTAACAAGACATTCTCTATGGCTTAAAATCCCTAAATAATTCTTCTTCCTCTACTCCTTCCTCACTCCAAGCTTTTCTGTGAAGAAACTAATCTCGTGTCTTCCAAAGATAACTAATTTTTGTCTGCTAAAAGGAGTTACTACAGGCGAGACCTTTGTTTTTCAATTATTCCCAATCCGATTTGCAAAGTTAGGATGTAGCTTGAAAGGCCTCTATAAATAAGAGTAGAATACAAACCCAAACTCTGATTCCAGTTAACTGCATTGAAAACTAACCTGATTGAAGAAACTAGGCATATTGCTTGGGGGAAAAAAAAAAAAGAAAGAAAAAGAGGGAAATCTGGTTTTATCTAAATATGCCATTAATTAAATGAGATTGTAGGTATATCTTACACAACACCTAATGTGCTTATGCTAAGGCTACATATGGAACTCTAGATTTTTGTAAATCAGGTCATTGGGTTCCATTTGATCATGAAATTTTCACTCACAGTGTTTCTTGGTCACACCAATAGATGGCAATCTGTCTTCACATCCCTTTCCTTTTTCAAAAGCAAACTGAAAGGTGAGGACCAAAGAGAGAAAACAAGTTTTCTCAAATGCATTTCCCCTTTTATGTGTCAGAGTTTCAAAGCTAAATGTTCAAATACCCTGGAAAAAAAGAATTTATCTGAAAACTAGTACACTGCATGCTACCACAGCACAAATTACCCTATGCTGTGCTGTCAGATTTAACCTGCTTGAATCATTTTTGGAAAGGATGATATGGGATTTAGTTACCATGTGAGCTAGCAAACTCAGATTAGCACTGTTCTCGATACTATTGCATATTTTAATCTATGAAATGATTTATTGCCTGAGTGCCGTTGTGAAATCTTAAATAGATATCAAAAGATTAGAAAAGAAAGAAAATAAAAAGAAATCTCAAGTCATACAAAAGATCCTTGAGCCTCCCATCTGATTCTGTTCTGTACTACAAATCCATAATTCAGGAATAACAGCAAAGAAAATATCTCAGTGTCAGATTAGCGGATGTGATGGCAGAACTAAACCCTGACTGTTTCGCGTGTTCTCTCTGCTGCGGTTGTGGGAGCACTTGCAGAGTTTGGAGCTAGTTTTTCACTTGGATAACCTCAGTTTTGCTTGGAGCATCAGATTGCTGAATTAAATTAACCTTTTTACTCCCTTTATTTACTCATATACTACCAATCCACACACAGAGCCCATGGGCATATGAGCTTTTTTTAAGAGATACTTCATACAAAAACTAATTTAATTGTTACCTATTTGGTTAAAAAGTGAAAAAAATAAATCAAAATGGATGCCTTTGCCCTGACTGTACAGTTGTGTCCACTCAGGAGTAAGCAGGAGCCAGAAAATTCAGTTAATTTGGAAAACAGTATTTATTTTATCTGCATTTTCTTGTAGAACCAGGATGTTCCTCTTTCTGCCACACAAGAGATAAGCCACTAAATGTGGACAACACTTGCTCTCTCTGGCCCAAGAGCTGTTGCTGGGACAGAGCTGTGTGGCTGCCAGGAGGCAGGATCCTTGCTGGAAAAGTGGATGCATACCATGGAGAGCCACCCAGCCCTGCCACAACTGTGAAGACCTGGGACTGCAGCAGTACTCCACACCTGCTCTATGTTGCTGCGTGAAAGGTTGCCATGCCAGGCATCTGCGATGAGCTTTTCACCCACCTTCCTCTGGTTCATCCACAGCCTTTCTCCTGTCCTTCCCTCAGAGCATGGGTCGTCACATGACCTGCTTCCATCCTGCAATGTTTGCACTGGGCTCTGGCTTTTTAAAGATGTGTGGGCGTCTCTCCTTGGGTCTGGCACCATCCAGAAACCCCAGGCTACTTGGAAAGAAATTGTGGGCTTTGACAGTACATACTTGTTTCTGTTGAACTCTTGGCATCTTGTAATTTTTTCTGTCCCTTCTTTCCATCAGCTGAAATATTGTTAACTAAAGAATGCAGGTAATCCTGGAAATAAATAATATCTACTAGCCGTACACAATGTGAAACCTCCTCTTTACCAATAATAGTGCCTTGTGCTATTAAGAATGACTGTCTTACTTAATTTGCAAGTACTTCTTTTTTGTGGGGTGCTCATAGCTGATGAATAGAGCTGAGGCTGGAGAAGGTAATGCAGATACTAACAGCAGGCTAAAAGAAAGTGAAGTTTCCTTCACAGTTTACCCATTCTTCAGGTTTCCAAGTGTAAACACATTGTGCTTCATGGGAATAAGATAGCCATGGCCTTCAGGTACAGAAAAAGGCTTAAAGTACTTTGCACTGTCCTTTACCTTTCACAACATTTCTGCTCTGAACATATGCTCCCATTTAATGTAGACATTTATATGTATTCCATGCCTGTCGTAGTTAGGTGTTTCTTTTGTAATGGAATGTGCCATTTAATTCAAAGAGGAATATTATTCTGCCTCTTTGCATTTCATGAAGCTTTTCCCTTTAAGAAAAAAAAAGAAAGAAACCCAACAACAACAAAACGCCAAAAAAAGCTTTACCACAGTCAAGGATTATGTGAAATGGTGTGAAAACACACAAAACCTGTCCTTCAGCTTCAGAGAGGAATCACCATAATCCAAAGCCAATACCAGATGAACTGCTGAAGGGTTGCTGTTTAAGCCTCAATGCCATTACTTCTCATCTTTGACCTGAAGGGATTGATTACCTACTTTTTGAGTGTTAATGAATTTGCTGAGCTTCTCTGTAGCAAGACTGTGGGCGTGAACTTTCTCTTGCCTGAAAGAACGGAGGAGAACCCTCCGAGCTTCTTTTGGTGGCTCCAGTTTAATTGCTGATACAGGGGATTTTGTCATGTCTGCAATGAACAGCAGCAGAATCTGTAAGCAGTACATTTCCTCCAGAAAATATGCAGGGGGGGAGATGCAAGGAGGGCATGGGGAAAAGGGGAAAACACACTAACATTATTTTTCTGCTTTCAGAATCACGTTAACTAACACAGTTAATAAATATTAACAAGGCATAAATCTCAATGCAGCCCCTGGCCAGTTCCCCAGTAGGTCTATAGCACTCTGATCCTACTGAGAGGGTGTCAGCTTCATTAATGGCAACATTCTCCAGATGCACACAAAGTAATCAAGCATATTATGAGAAGCTAATGGTTATAAAACCAATAGGGCATTTTTTTGCTACTTTTTTGTGGATATTCCTGGAGCTATAGAAAAATGTCCAAAGACCAATAAGTCAATAGTTGTCTATTTATTAATTTTCAGTGAACTTTTGAGTAGGATCTGGTAGCACAAGCACAGCAGAGAAATGTGGCCCAGGGTACAGTACCAGACTTAAATTTACAAGACTCAGCTTTGAAGTCAGACTGCTCATCTGCTGCACCTTTACAACTTACTTTACCCTCCATGCCTCAGTTTCCCCCAAAGCTGCTTCAGTCTTGATGGTGGGATTGACTCTTCGTAGTGGAAATTTGTTGAACCCTGATTGTGAGGGGGGTGCAGACTTTCTGGGAGACTACCAGGGGTATTGTAATGCAATGTGTCAGGTTCTGACTTTTAATCCCAGGTTAGGAAATTCCTTGAGAGCAATCACAGCCCACCATGCATTGCCAACATCCACACATTCTATTTTCTCTTTGTGTGGATGTTTGGCATCTCCCTTATCTTAGTTCTGAATTCTTTCTGAGCACAGACTGTCAGTCTCACCAAACAAGGGCAAAAGTAATAAATAAAAGCAGTTTTCAAAAGAAATGCAGAAAACATCAGTTCATGGGACATTAACTTAACTGTACAAATGTTCTCTCAATGTTTCTAGCTCAGCTGCACTGCATGTCCTGTTTATTTCATAGCACACTTGCACATTTAATGTGTGAGTTTGAAAAGGAAATACTATCTTGAGTAATTTAACTTCACCTGTCATCTGGGGAAAGTTACCTTGCTAATTTTCTATTGTTCAGCATTCTGAGCTCTTGAGGAAAAGCATCATGAGATTTATGTCTGCTGAAGGATATGGCCTTTGTGAACTGAGAAACATAGCATGCATTTTTTTGTCTTAAACTTACTGTTGCACTTGTTATGCTTATGCAAATGTTCTCTGGCATAGCATGAGAAATCAGAAAGGTTCAGATGCACACTCATGGGGATTATCTCAGCTAATTCCCTAAAGAAATATATACTCCCACACAAACATAGCTTATCCCCTAATGGAGGAATAGGAAGAATCCTTCTATTGCATTGGAATGACTGACTACCAAGTAGAAGCTATGTCTTCCACTAGCAGGGGCAATGGGGCCATGTTTCATCCCACAAGTAGAAATAAAATGTCTCTATTTAGCCAAAGATTTGCACATGGGCACAGGAATGATAGAGAGTAATATTAATTATAACTTTAGTCTAAACCGAATCCACCAGCATTAAAACATCACAGCATGTTTTTCTACAGCACCTCCCTAGGCAGAGCTCAATTTCTGGACATCCTCTAAATGTAGGTTTCCATAACATAGCACATAGTGATGTCTTCAACATGTTGCCTTGGCTCTTATTTTTCTGAGTTTATAGTATTGCTGGGCTTGGGGGAAAAAAGTCCTTTTAAGGAAGAAAGCTCTATAAAGAAGAAATAAAATAATCATCCCCTAAGAATCAGAAGGGAAATACATTGCACCCCCTCAGAAAAGATTATACAAATCAACCTTTTTTTTACTGGGAAGGAGAGAGGGAGAATTTCAAAGGAGCTGGTAATGCAGCTTCAGAGAAAGGAAGAGTCCTCCTGTCATGCAAAGGCAAGCACGTTTTCTTTCATACTGCCCCCTTGGTGTTTTTCCAAACTTCCTTCCTGATATCTCTTGTGTAGGCAGTAGATTACAATTTATTGAGGGTTCCTTCATTTTCCCCTGTGTTCATGCCTCGGTATAATACATTCTTCCTATTCAGCCTGTAAATCCACTTCTGTTTCTCTTCAGGAAAACCTCTGATGCTTTCAGAGAATCTCTGGTGGATTTTCCCTGCTCGGCTGTTCTTCTTGAAAAAGAATGCCTCTTGCATTAGTAGCTCTCTCCCCAAGCTCCAGTGAGTAAACTTAAGATGGCAGTTTATGTCCAGATAATTTTGCAAGAGAGTCTGATTTACATGAACCTCTTCCTCAGCAGCAGGACTCTAAAGTATTGCAGAAAGGGGGAAATATTTCAGTAATGGAGGTGGGATGCACGATTTATAATTTTTTTCATATTTTTATTTTACTAAGAACATTGGATTCTTCCTGTAATGGGACTTTGCAAGACTTGCCTGTAAGTGTAGTCTTGGGCATAGTGTATTACCAGACATCAAAACAGTGAACATGTCCTTGTGCACTAGCAGCCCTGAGGGCAGCAGCTTGTGGTGGATGTGAACTGTAATATGGAGAGTGGATGCAGAAGGAGCAGAATTACTGGGAAGTTTAGATTAGACATCAGGAAAAATTTCTTCACAGAAAGGGTTATCAAGCACTGGCACAGGCTGCCCAGGAAGGTGGTTGAGTCACCATCCCTTGAGATGTTTAAGAGGTGAGTAGATGAGGTGCTTAAAAGATGAGTAGGTGATGTGCTTGGGGACATGATTTAGTAATAGACAAGTATGGCTGGAACTGATGATTTCTATGGTCTTTTCCAGCCTAATGATTCTATGATTCTATGACTCTATGATTCTTTGATTCTGTGACTAATGGTTGGAACTGTAGTGAGAAGCCTGGATGGAAACTGGTGTGGCAAGGAGAAAGGATGTGGATGAACCATGGGGAGTGAAATAGAGAGCAAAGGGAAAGCACAGTAACATTAGAATGAGTCAGGCTGTGGCAGGCAATGTGAAGGGCAGACACTTGTGCATTCATTCACTGCTCACCTTCCCACACTGGGTAGAAGCACATACTGGGATTTCCAATCGTATTTCCTTGTTCTTTGCACATGTAAAGGCTCTTAGCCAGGTATCTTCTCTCCTATGTATGCTGATCCACATCAGTGATGACAATCAGCTGTTATTATCAATTACTGCAGTAGTCTGAATTTGTTGAAAGCAATTTGGTATACCTACAGGATTCAGCCTGGCTTGAGCTCTATGTTTGACAACACATAATAAAGTTGCTGGCTTTTTCAGTTGTGCGCTTTGCCTGCATACTGCAGTAAGAAAAACTTGCACATCTCCCATTCCTTCATTTGCACATTTCAAATTAATCTCTTGGCCATTTTTACAAGCTGAATCTAGTCTGTTTATTTAGCTGGATAAATGTCTGATATAAAATCTCATTAGCCCAACAATTACCTTTGACACCTAGGATGAATACAGCCTCTTTGCCATGTAAATTAGGAAATCACACTGAGACCTTTCCAGTTCTGAGAGGGCACAATTTTGAAAGACATTCAAAATGCAGAACATCAGTTAAAATCAATATTTCTTCAGTGAGAAGAATTAACATTCAACAGTCTGGATACCTCTAGCCGTAGGACTGTATTACAATTCCTCATGATAAAGCTATCCCTACTGTATCCAGAGCAGAAACCTAGTGGTGACAATAATCATTCCACTAGATGATTCTTTCAGCTCTCCCTATATGTCAATTATTTGGAAAATAGCAAAAAGAACAGCAAGAATAATGACTGATGTTCAGAGGATGGGAAAAAGCCAGGTGAGTCCATTCTTTGCAGCATTCCTGTCAGAATACCTTTTATTATCAATCCCTATTATTATACAGTATTAAGCATTACTGTTTAAAAACTTATTTACAGTGCCAAAAACTTAAATCTGAGTCTTCATTCCCTCCTCTTCTCCTGTATTCTCTCTGATGTGGTGAGAAGACTGTTTAGTGAGCATCCAGGAAGCTCAAGATTTCACAGAATCACAGAATCACTGGGTTGGAAAAGACTCGCTGGATCATCAAGTCCAACCACCAAGCCCAGTCTTCTCTGAAATATCTTTCAAGCTTTCTTTTTCTAACTTCCATGAAAGGAAAGGCAACTTTACTTCTGTGTCCATACTATATTCATCTTGCATATTTGTAATTAGTTATGAAACAAGGAAGAGCTGTAAGCAGCTGCCATAGTCATGTATTTCAAAGGAGTCTGAGTCCCATTTATAACCAGCACTGTTTAGGTGTCTATGACACTTTGCTCTTTGGAAAATTTAGCTGGAATCTTTCTGAAGTGACAGACATTGACATCTTCAGTGTTTGGTATCTCAATCTCTCAGGCCCATTTCCAAATATTATCTGAATGGAGTATTGCTTGGAATTGGGAGCTTTTTTAATGGGCTGTATGTTCTAAGAACCTGTGTAAGGTAGCAAAAAAGTGCATGTGTATAGAAGAAAAAGAGCTTTGCATGAAGTTTTCTATTCACGTAGCTGTCTTGTCACATTCTTTCTTAATAAATGGAGATGTGTAGTTTTTTCCTACACAGCAAAAAAAAAAAAAAAAAATTGGATTTCAAACATATATGCCAGAGCCCTTTTTATCCAGATGTACTTCCTTTATAGTACAGCATCTCCTCTAATTCTGTACGGGTGTTCTAGCCAAGCAAGGCACCAGCAGCCTCGCTAAAGTGTACAGGTATGGTTTGTCCAGAGGGAAAACTATGAGTGGTAAAAAGAACACATTGTAATTAACTGTAGCATGAATCTCAATCTGGCTAGATGATTTTTAATATTTAATTACATTTAACCACTCCAGTAAAGATGAGCAGAAAGGAGAAGTAGAGAGAAGCAAAAAACTGTTGTGATTAATATTAATACTTTTCACTCTTCCCATATGTCAGATATCACTGTATGTTCCATACCTATCTGTCTGCAAATCAGCAGCAGACTGGTGATTTATATTAAAAAAAAAGTAGTTTGTTCAGAGAAATTCACCTCTCATCATGTTTTAGCTTGTTGTCTGTTAGCTTGATTTTATGAATGCAATTATTTGTCCATATCTCTTCCCTGACTTTTTTTGTGGAAAAGTATTTTCAGCCTTGCCCAGAATATATTTGTGCAAGATTGTCCTGCTAAGTGTGCTAGATCTTGACTGTTAAGTTTACCTCTAATTTCTGTTGAAAGCAGTGGAATTTAGAGCAATGAGCTTTAAAGATGGTTCTTCTGCTAGGCCTGTATTACTTGCTTACTCCCTACACACAATATGTCTTTTGCTAGAGTAATTTCTTTGATCACTACACAAATCTTTTTTCATTAAACAAATGTTCTTTGCCTAGAAGCCCTTTATTGTGAACAGTTATGCTGTTGTCCCTTGACCCAAGCAGTTAGCGTTTGGGGCTTGGCCAGATTGTTTCCATTATGAGGAGAAATTGATGACAGGAATCAGAAGAGATTTTTGGTGCTGCCCTGCTTATTTACAATGAATATCCACAAAGTTATGCTTCTCTGAACCTGGCAGAAACAACTAAAAGCAGTTTTTGAACACAGTTTAAAAATCAAATACTTAAAGTCCCTTTGACTTTACCCCCCATTCAGGGCCACCCACACAAAAGTGTTTTATTTGTTCACTGTTGGCTTTTGTCTTACTCCTCTTTCATCAAGACATGTGTCCTTGCAAAGATTGTCTTGCAGCCTTTAGGGTCAAACTCTCAGCCCAGATGTGTCAGCCATGCTGAGGTTCACTCTTGCTTGTCTTGGCTATCAGCTACTGTGGCCACCAGGTACCTTCTTCCTTAAAGGAACATAATTTCCTCCTCTGTAGGTCAACTAACAGAATTTACGTAACACTGTGGTAGATGGCAGCTGCTGATGCCTTTTAAAGATATAGTATAAATTCACTATCACTCACATAGACATTAAATGCATATAAATTGATAACAAAAGAAAATAAAAGCCGTCAATCAAAAGTGATGTTTTTTGTATTTATTAGAATTTCATAGAATCATAGAATCATAGAACAACCAGGTTGGAAGAGACCCATTGGATCATCGAGTCCAACTGTTCCTATCAAACACCAAACCATGTCCCTCAGCACCTCATCTACCCGTGCCTTAAACACCTCCAGGGAAGGTGAATCAACCACCTCCCTGGAGAGCCTATTCCAATGCCCAATGACCCTCTGTGTGATAATTTGCAGGTAAAGGTGATTGTAACTATTTTTAGATGAAAAATGCTGTTTATACAATGTCAAGATTTTACACTTTTGAAAAAAACTCTGTTTTAGAAAACATCTTCTCTTTTCCTGGCTAGAGACTAGTAGAGTTTTTTTTTTTTTTTTAGTTTGAATCGATTCAACCCAGGTAAAGTACTTTTTTCATTTAGTTTCCTCAGAAGATTTAACTTGCCCTATTTATCAAATTGTTGTACTTTCTACTTTGTGCATGGGTCCATAAGGTGGCATTTTGAGATGCTATCACCCCGGATGATCTAGTAGTCTCCAAAGGATTGTTTCCTTCTTTCACCAGACAGAATAGATAAATTTCGAAATATGAACGGATTTATTTCCAAATACTCTCTGTGTTTCAAAGTAGAAGTCATCTGGCTCTGGTGCATTGTAAAAGATGATAAAACAATTGAACTTGTGAAAGGGAACATGGGCATCACTCTCCTAAGAAACAGTTTCTCTATAGTGAGGTGTTGTAATGAAAAAGCCTTATATGTGTACCAAAATAAATCTAAACAAAGCATGTGAGACCATATCAGTAACCAACAGTGAAATTGTTCAATTGAACTTTAGTCAAAATACCTTATTTTGGATGACAATGTCAAAATTTTTGTATAAAAATGTTCTTAATTCAAGTTTTCTTGTCAACATGCAGCACACAAAAATGCAGACATGCCTATTTTTCCTTCAAGATGAATTCCAAAGTTGTTCACCTCTGATTATAGCCCCTTAAATGCAGATATAGGACTTTGTCTATATTTTAGGTTATTTTTATATTAAGTGTTGACACAAAGTGCCAGTAAAATAAAGATTTTGGATGAGTCCTTAAGTTGTTATCTCATTTTTTTCTTAGCCTGTGAGCTGTCAAAGTGGAAACCGTCTTTAAGGAAGCTGGTATCAGCACTAGTTTCTCTTTAAGATTTTTGGGTGTTAACAAATTTATAACTTACGTTATTATGCATTCTGTCTCTCTTTTTCAAGAAAGTGGAGGAATCATTATTGTAGCTTTCAATGTCTTTCGCTTTTGAACTCTGAAGATATTTTTTCTGTGGATGTGTAGATTTCTGTATATCATATTCTAGCCTACTGACAAAAACCTTTTATTTCTTAGTTACCCTCTGAAGACCCCTTAGAATTTTTCCATGGGTTGACAGACTGAAAAACCACAGATCTGCTGTCATACCCAAATCCATTGGACTGTCCTTTTCTCTTTTCCTACTGCATATTCATTCTTTTACTTATAGTATATGTTCTTGAGAAATGCAAAGTTCATCTCTGGCCAAGGGATTAGAAAAGAAAAACCTTTGCCATGATTACCCTTTTCAGCTTTGAGTCTTGAGAGATTTCCTGCTAAAGACTACTGAGGTCTTGTGCTGGATAGAAAGGGGAAAAAAAAGAAAAGTTTCTTTATTTTTTTTAATCAAAAGAAAAAGCAAACTTTAAGCAGTCAAACGTCAAAGTTGCCAAAGTAGTCCAAGCACCAGGAGATTAGATATTGCTCAGAACCAGTAGGCTTATTTTTCAGTTCTCCTTTATGTTATTGTCTTCAATCCAAACACACTTCAGTCCCACAATTGTTTCCAACATATCTACAAAGTCTTTTATACTTTCATTAATATTAACAGAGATTCTTGAGCTCTTAAACCGCCTGTCATACTGTGAAGACTCTGCCTAGACACTTGTCTGAATCAAGACCACACTGAAGAGGTATTGACCTGTCCTTTGTGTCCATGTCAGGTATCTCAACAATAGAACTTCAAAGTGCTTGTAAGACCTCTAATGGTGTGCATGGTGCTATTTGTTATAGAAATAATCAGAAATCAGACAAAAGAGATTGAAAATATATAGTTAGGAATGGCAAGTTTGTGTATTTGTTGTAAAAAGTTACGAGCTATGACTGTACCCTCGTGTCTCCTTTGCTTTGATTTTTTACTGTGCGAACGACAAAAGACCCAAAAGACCACAAATAACTTACCTTTTGTGCACCTGTTTTATGGCAAATCCTTTGAAATGGTACAGTATATGATGTACAGGCTGTTATTGTGAAGTTGTAAGGACTCCTGTTATCTCCTTTGGGTCTCTCCTCACAGCAGGTTCCTGCCATACTGTCTGACAAGGAAGGCACTTGAAACAAACTCCATATACCTGTTCCACCTATTTTAGTGTTGCAGAGGGTATACTCCTAGCTGTAATTCCTGGCTCTGCCTGAACCCTCTGTATCCCTCTTTCAGTCTATTGATGTACACCATAGTATAGGCTTATTGGTGATCTCAATGTGCTTTCTTTCCAAATATAAGAAAGTTATTAACTCTGAACTGACTTCCTAAATAACAGCAAGAAGCTTCAATACAGTGGGCACAATTCATTGCAGCCATTGGGAGCAGCCAAACTGGCCCAAAGAGGGCTTCAGAAAGCTACACAACTTCCTGAGTGCAGAGTATCTCAGAAGGCACTGCATGAGCTCTGCTGATTAATTACCTGGTCCAGGCTTGGAGGGGCAAGTTGAGGCAAGATAGTATTTAGAGTGTTTTAACAAGCAGGAGGAGTCATGGTTCATGCACACTGTAAAATCCTTCATACAGCTTTTTGAATTAGGGATGTTGCATGAGTCCTTGGACCCAACGGGCAGAGGTTACCAGGCAAATTCTGATCAAGCTCTGTTTTATACAGGCTCTGTTTCTGCATTGGCTCAGGAATCTTCAGTTTTGCAAAAATGGAAACATGAAAAATTGAATGGGAAGAAATCCAGTTCTAAAGCTCTCGGAAGGGAATTGCAAAATAACTGATCTGTTTTTAAAAGATTTAAATCCCCTGAAGCTTTTGATTAATTTATTGAAAAAATGTTCATAAAAGATGAAACCAAACCCAAATCTGTTGCTTTGGTAAAGAACATATTCAGGATGAAAAGCCCAGGGCTCTGCCCTGCCAGCACAGAGAGAGTGTTTCAGCTGTCATCCAAAGAGGCACCTGTCACTCCCATCACAGCAGGAACAGTGTGATTTCTGCCCTAATTTCTAGAACATCAATGATACTGTATGGAGATCAGGGTGCTCAGAAGTTATGCAAACCAGTACCCAAAACTACAAACACTGCTTCTATTTTTTTTTCTCTGCCCCTATTAAAGCCTCAAGGAACGTGAAGTCATCCTTAAGTGTATTTCTGTTCCTCAGGCTTTTTTTCCACAGCGATGGGCTGATCCTCACGTAGTTTCATGATGGTCTGACCCACTTTGAACAAAGTTATATGCTGATCAGTGAAAAACAGACTAGTCTTTCCTGTCTTCTGGATTATTATTCAAAAGGAAAGGAGACCCAGATCAGCATGCTACGTTAACTGTTGAATGACAACTTTTTTGAGTAGATAAGTTGTAGTAAAGCAGGCACATGGAGAAACAGGAATATGCCTTATGGTACAAAAACTTTCTCCAGGCATCTAGCTTAGTATCATCTAGAACACCATTATGGCAAGAGCCTCAACACAAGTTCTGTGCATGAAAACTAAGTTTGTTTTTTCTAAATTATAATTGTGGTTGAGCTGAGTGTCAGGGCTGTGCAAACCCAATGCACTTAAGACATTAATTCATTGGGTGGTCCAAATGGCTCCTTCTGGCTTGTCACCTGCAGGGATGAGACAATGGATTGATTTGAGATAATCTGCAATTTGAGGGAAGCACTTCAAACTTGGTGATTGACTGAAACTTTACAATTAGGTATATGGTTGACCCAGGATCACTCTTCTCGACATTCTCCAGCTGAGATCCTGCTGTGTCTAGTCTGCTTTGTGTACTTAAAGGTTCTGATTAACATCCTGTGTGGAGTGTCTCCAAAAGACTCCTTGAACCTGAGTTGAGATGCAGGAGTCCAAGACATGCAGCATCACAGCTTTAACTACTTGACTGTAGACAGTCAAAGAAGGGCTGGGGAGCTGCTCAGCTGAAATAACATGTCAACAACATGAATCATAGAATCATAGAATAACCAGGTTGGAATAGGCCCACTGGATCATCAAGTCCAACCATTCCTATCAATCACTAAACCATGCCCCTCAGCACCTCGTCCACCTGTGCCTTAAACACCTCCAGGGAAGGTGAATCAACCACCTCCCTCGGCAGCCTCTGCCAGTGCCCAATGACCCTTTCTGTGAAAAATTTTTTTCTAATGTCCAACCTAAATCTCCCCTGGTGGAGCTTGAGGCCATTTCCTCTTGTCCTATCCCATGTCACTTGGGAGAAGAGACCGTATTTCTTTGGTTCTTGTTCCATGTGCCCAGAAATAGGAAATTCTCAATATATTTGCAAAAGGGAGGGATTTAGCCTTGTGCCTGGCCTCCTCTGCCAATACTTCCTGGCCAGTCTATGGTTACTGACAAACAACAGTGACAACAGCTTTTATTACTGATACACAGATATATGTCTTGTATGTTCAGGATGTCATAGGTGTGCACATCCTTTATGCTTTATACTTAAACATATCAGAATTAAAGATTTCTCCATAAAAATTCACTTCAACGAATCCCTAAGATTAGAAGTGAAAATGACCAAGCAAAGTTTTTAACAGTCATTAATTCATGTAGTTTGTGTACAGAGCAAGTACTTATTTGATCTCAACACTGCTACTGCGACAAAGGCTAATATTTATAGTCTTATTTTATAATGTGCAGTATATACGGCAAAGATGAGGTACTCTTTACTAAGGGTAAGGAATCAGTAGGAAAGGAGGAAGTTACCTGTAGGACCAGACATCCTGACACCCATATAAGAGCTGTGCCTCTGTCAAGTAATTTAAGAATGAGATTTTCAAGCATCTTTGAGACATTAGTTGCAATTACAGTTATGCCTCCTGATTCTTTTTGTCCACTTAAAAGAACTAAGGCATTTAAGTTTTATTGACATTGCAGTATCTACAGTTGTAGACCGGGAACAAATGTGTAAAAAGCCACCCAAATCACATCACAAAAAGAATCCTTAAAAAAATCAAAACAGACAAACACAAAAAAGGACAATTTCTGCTTCCAGCAGCAGCAGGGAGTTAATACCCTCAGTGTGTATTTGTCCTGGCTAGCTTTAAATAGCCAAAAGAGTGAGGTCTTCCAGATCTTTTAAAACTATTTCACAACCTTTGCTGATTTCTAATGAGACTGAATTAGAGTCTTCTTTATTTTATAGGGGCTGCATCCTAGCATCAGGGTTCTTGAGGAGTAGGTGAGAATGAAATCACGTAGCTGTGCATGGAGAGAAGAGCAGCCTTTGGAACTGTACATGCCTGGCTGGAGTTCACAGAGCATAAGCAAATTTTTGCTCCCACAGAGCAGTTCATTTCTTGGCATATGCATCAGAATAAAGCTCCAAAGCTAGAGCAACCCACAGCCTGCTTTGACTCGGTGACCACAGAACCTAATTTGTGCTGGATGAAGCCCTAAAGAGATTAACTGACTCATAACATATGCTACTTTACCTTCTACAAATGAACTTCAGATATAGTGCCATGTTTCTGATCCCTCTCTAAATTTTGCAAATACTCCACCAGTTAGTCACAGATATGGGGGGAATCTGAAGGAGAAAAATATGCACTCCCTCTAGTTTTTCATTCATATGCTTTTTTTTCAAGAACTTCAAAAGACTATGTGCTTTTTCTGCCAGGAATGTGACATTTCACATTAGGGAATGTATAAAAAATGCATACATTCATTCTAGAGAGTTTCTGAGAAACAGTAATGCAGGTGTGTCACCCACAGCACAGCTATGTAGGAAACAGAGATACATCCAGTGTTGAGTATAACAAGGGACAGGCCATATGCAGGGCTATAAAAGTCACTGAATCTCTTCAGTCTCCCTAGGACCATAAAGAGCTGGAGGTGGTCAGCATCTTAAAAGAAGGACCACCAGGAGCAGCAGTGTCAAAGAGCAGTGTCAAGGTGTTTCTAAAACAGCCCGATGAATGTCTGAGCTGTAAAGCAGATAGATAGATACAAAACTGGTTCAACAATTCCTGACTCCATACAAGGGAGCTGACCAAGATGAATTATTCTTCCCCAGTAGCTCCCCTACCCACTAAGAATATTACAATGTAGAGAAGATGCTTGTATTCACCCAGATCTCATTCCAACATGAGATCTCAATGTCAGTCCAGGAAAACGCAATTTAGCACAAAATACAATGAGGTTCAGTTAGTTTTTGTCTTGTAAAACTCTGCCTTCCCAAAGGATTCAGAGAAAGGCAGCCAGGATGGTCACAGGTACAGATCATCTTCCACAAAAGCAATGACCTGAAAGACTTTTATTAAAAGTGATTGTAAACACAGTTAGCTTGATTAAATTCAAGGCATTACATCCTATCAAAACAAAAACAAATAACAGCACAAACAACCATTATATATGAGCTAATAAATACTACATAAGATGAATGATGTTACTGATTAACAACTTCATATACTTAGCCCACTTTACAGTCGTAACTTATAGCCAAATATATCTACAGACTTCAGGAGCAGCATCCATATGAGGCTTAAGTAGGAACGCTTGTGTATCAAATGGCTTACATGTGTATTATATTTGGCTTTTACAAGGTAATACAAAGCTCATACAATAAAAACTTTATTGGAAACTTAATGGATTTAAAGTTACCGGTTAGGATCCTTTCTGGTGTTCTTTTTCCCTCAGATTTTTCCAAGGGTCCTTAAAATCTGGGCAACTAAATCCAAGCGAGAACTCAAAACCTACCTCTTTTAGTGTATTTCGAAAATTATAATCTCACACTTCTGTTCTCTGCAGATATATGTCAAGAAATTGAATTATTGCAGTTTATCTTCTAGGCATATGCTCCAAAGAGCAAAGTGTGTCAGCTGCCTTGATGCAATTGCATTCATTTTGCAGTTGTGATCATGGTCAGTGACTGCGGGTGAACTGATGAGCAGGAACTCCTGCTTCAGTAGATCAAATGCCAGTCATTGTGCAAAGACAGTCTCAAGTTCAGTTTAGTGAACTTCCCACTATTGTTGGATTCAATGGGGAAAATTTGGTACCATACCTTATCAGTGTGCCTTCAGGCTGATCCAAACTCACAGTTAATATTCTCTCATAGATGAAACTCGTTTTTCAGGTCAAATAGACAACCAGCCTGCTCAGGCTGCACATTTTTATGCTTAGAAAACTATTTGGGTTTTGAGTCTGGAATTTTCTTCATTTATATATACATCGATCTTCTAAAATGCCTAATGCACTGGACAGATCATGTCCTTTTTGTAGCTGATTAATTGGTGATCATCTTCCTTTTTCTTTTCTTTCCAGACTTCTAACAATGAAGATAGGTCTTAGAGACACCAGAATAGCAAAGATCAGAAGGTGTCAAACTGGTAAGAAATGAAAACCGGAGTTATTTCTGCAAGTGAAACAAGCTCAGAAGTGAAACAAGCTCAGAAGTTTCACCACCTGAACATAGACCCTGTGCTCTCCAACCTGTTAAATGCATGTATTGAGTTTAGGCCCAGGAGAAAACGTCAATTCTATAAAGACCATAAAATTGACATAGGCCCAGTGGACTCAGTGGAACTATGCAGCCAAGATTGCTTATTTATCTCAAGGGGGCTGGTAGGATTTTAATCTTGCAGATTTGAATGTTACAACCTCTCTGGGGAAAAAAAAACAAAACCAAAAACTAGGGAAAAGAAAAAAAAAGGGGGGGGTTGGGGAAATAAAAGAAAATAAGAAAGAAAGAAAGGAAAAACTGAAAGAAATGCAGAAAGGGATAGAGATAGTAAATATCATTGGCAGCAAGTATACAAGAAGCAGCTGTCTCTGGTAGACATATTTCATTCAGATCAAACAGAGAGCTGTAGATGTTTGGAAATAACTCACATTTACTATATATTTAAGTACAAGCTTTCTGTTTGTTTGGAGGCAATCGGGAATCTATGCTCAACAAGAACTTTTTTCACCCAGGTTTTGTTCAGAAAACACCATTTTCCTGTGGCACTTGTGTGTGAGTGCCAGGATGCCACATGGAGCACAGGCAATCCACAGCAGGAGGAGGGCTTATGATTTCACAGCTTTTGGTCACACAGTAGTGGAGATAAATGGAGCTGTTTTCAGAATGTGTCTCTCTCCAGGAATCTAAATACTCTCATTAGTTGCGGGGAAATGGTGAAGATGACCTTATGGGTTGGATGTGGCAGTTGCTAAACCTTGATATCTGACAGCCGTTACCACTTCTAGCTCCTCAGGACTCCTGTTAGAACTGTTACCTGTGAGGGACTCCACCATCTGCTGTATATTCATAGGGATGGCAATCGGTCTGGCGAGGCAGAGTCCATCCTATATCATCTGCAGAGATCTTTTGTCATCCTTAATAAGAACACTGAAAGACTGTAAATTTTACCTTATCAGTTCTGTTACATTTGCTCCCTATTTGATTTATTTAATTTTAAGTTCTTGCCTATGTAAATGCTTTTTTTTTCTTTCCACACGTACACTCTAGCATTTTAATTTTACTGTTTAAGGCCTTAAATAATAAGTGCTGCTGTCTGCTTTCAGGACTATCTATGGATTCTTGTCGCATCACAGCTATTAAGATCAATTGCAAGGAGAATATAAGTTGATAGAATGTAATTACCTGTGCTGGAGGTTTGCCCAGACTGCCAGCACCTGCATTCCCTGTAGAAAAAGCTACCTTGGTGTAGACAGTGCCCTCTGCTAGAGTTCTTGTGGCAGGTTGTAAACCTTCCTCAGCACTTCACTTTGAAAACTAGGCTGCTCCAAGTATGTTTAGTGTCAAGTTGAATGGGTTCTGAATGACCTGATCTAGTTAAAGATTTCCCTGCTTATTACAGGAGGAACAGATAAAGGAGGAGGCTGTGTGCACCTTGCAGAACTGTTCTGCACCACAGATGCAGTTGTCTGTGGGATCTCATAGTGAGACCAAGAGAAAATTGCAAATTACTCTGATGGTAAGTGGGGAAAAGGGCCTGGTGATCTTTTCACATTAGGAAAAACAAAATACAATTAAAGATTGTACTGAAATAGTGGAAGGGGTTTACTTTGCAAAACAGATCACTTCACCGATCTGTATTAGAGTTTCTCCACCAGTTGGTACAGGGAACAGGCAACCAGGCACAGGGAAAAGCAAACAGCTTTTATGCCGGTTTTGCCTTATGGGGAAAACACATTGTGGTCTTATGCCCTGAGATACAATAATATGGAACCACACTGTCAGTCGCCTAAAGATTGACTCAAGATAATATGAGACAGATTTTAAGAAAAGTGCTAAAAACATTCCCTCAGCAAAAATTACTCTTGTTTTTAAATTGTGCAATGGAAAAACTGCTTCCCCAAATAATTACACAAGCGATAAAACTGTTCCTTTTAAAAAAGATCACAATTGTGTTTCTTATTCAAAGAAATACATGCATATGGGCCTGCTATTTATGTGTGTAGGCACCATGACAAATCCCCATGATAAATCCCCAGATGAAAGTAACAGTTCAGAATTTGCTAAAACACTGTGATATTATGGAACACTTTCAAAAGTGTGGATTTGTTTTCCACCTTTTTCCCCAATAATAAATATTAGACTCAGCAGTAAGGGTTTATAACAGAGCCACAGTAGTACTGTAAAGTGTAGGATTTATGAGCCAGGTCTGTAGAACATGAGTTTTCCAGCAAGGGCTGTAATTATATAAAATGCTACATGAATCCAACAATGTGGAGAAATCTATTTTTAGGGCAAAAGTTTTCCAGTTATCAAGGTTTCTGTCTTTGGCTAGGAATTAGAAACCCTGCAGGACTGTGGTGTTTAACAGCTTATTGGAATTGGCACGTGCCTTCTGCTAACTAGACACAAATTGCTCTCAAACCCTGGGAAGGCCCCCCTCTGTTACCTGAACTATTCAGCTCTGGGGTGTCTCTGGCGCCAGCACTGGTCTTAGCACAACAGATAGTGCAGACATGGGTGAGTAAAAAGATTAGAATTTGTGGAGGAAAGCAGGGATTCGTAGGAGGAAAGGACATGACTGAAGTATTTTCATATCCTAATGGTTCTGAAGTGCTACCAAGTCTACCACAAGTCTTCACAATAGCTAAATAGATGCAGGATGTCTCCCCCAAGCAGATAGTTATCTAGCCAAAAAGCAGATCATACTTTTAGGTCAGCTCCAAGGAAATGCCAAGTCTTAATTCCTGTCAAGAAAATCACAGTGGGTGAAACTTCATGAAGCGTTCTTCCCTTTCCATGCACTGGCTCTGTGCTGTCTTCATAGAGAACAAAAGGATTTTACTGTTCTTCTCTATCCCCAGATCATTCATGCCAGTTGTGAATATGAATATTGTAAAATCAGCTGCAAGTAATCTCTGAACTGTATATTCTATATCCTCATTTGTGCCATGCTGTCTAGAAAAGCAACTGTGTACTTTCTCGGACCACCCTATCCATGTGTCCATCTGTCATACATAAGCCAATTAACTCCTAAATTGAATTTTTCTCGATTGTTCCATTGTCCCTTTGCTGCATTTGGTTTTGCTACATATCATCACACAACTTTTGAAA
This sequence comes from Coccyzus lansbergi, assembly GCA_033558105.1. NCBI lineage: Eukaryota > Metazoa > Chordata > Aves > Cuculiformes > Coccyzidae > Coccyzus > Coccyzus lansbergi. Next base: position 1,656,545 of record JAUMJK010000267.1, on the reverse strand, counting down.
TTAGACCTACATCCTGCAGGCAGGTTGGCAGAAGTGGAGCACTAGTATACTTAAGGGTTTCTCCAGGTAGGTTAAGGAAGAATCAATTACAGCTATGCAAGGTAATTTCCTTTAGTTCTCCAACTATGTTCATACAGAATCACACAGAATCACTAGGTTGGAAAAGACCTCCAGGATGACAGAGTCCAGCCATTCCTGCCTACCATTAAACCACATTCCTGAGGCCCTCATGCACTCTTATTTTAAATGCCTCCATGGATGGTGACTCAACCACCTCCCTGGGTGGTCTGTTCCAGTGCCCAATGACCCTTCCCGTGAAAAATTTGTTTCTGATGTCCTGTGTGAACCTCCCCTGGTAGAGCTTGAGGCTTGTCCTGTCCCCTATCACTTGGGAGAAGCAACCAGCTTTCTCCTTTCTCAGGTAGTTGTAGAAAGCAATGATATCTTCCCTCAGTCTTCTTTTCTCCAGGCTAAACAGCTCCAGTTCCCTCAACCACTCCTGGTAAGACTTGTTCTCCAGCCCCTTCACCGGCTTCATTGCTATTCTCTGGACACACCCCAGAGCCTCAACATCCTTCTTGTGGTGAGGGGCCCAGAACCGAACACAGGATTCAAGGAGTGGCCTCACCAGTGCTGAGTACCGAGGGAGAATCACCTCCCTCGACCTGCTGGTCACACCATTTCTGATACAAGCCAGGATGCCATTGGCCTTCTTGGCCACCTGGGCACACTGCTGGCTCATGTACAGTCACTGTCAACCAACACCCCCAGGTCTTTCTTCTCCAGGCAGCTTTCTAGACAGATGTCTCCTAGTCTGTAGCTCTGCATAGGGTTGTTGTGCCCCAAGTGCAGTACCTGGCATTTCACAGAATCACAGAATCACAGAACAACCAGGTTGGAAGGGACCCATTGGATCTTCTAGTCCAACCATTCCTATCTAACACTAAACCAAGTCCCTCAAGACCTCATCCACCCGTGCCTTAAAAAAGCCTCCAGGGAAGGTGAATCAACCACCTCCCTGGGCAGCCTATTCCAATGCCCAATGACCCTTTCCTGGAATAACCTCCTCCTAATCTCTAGCCTAAATCTCCCCTGGTGGAGCTTGAGGTCATTCCCTCTTGTCCTGTCCCCTGTCACTTGGGAGAAGAGGCCAGCTCCCTCCTCTCCACAATCACCTTTCAGGTACTTGTAGAGAGTAATGAGGTCTCCTCTCAGCCTCCTCTTCTCCAGGCTAAACAACCCCAGCTCTCTCAGCCGCTCCTCATAGGGTCTGTTCTCCAGCCCCTTCACCAGCCTCGTTGCTCTTCTCTGGACTTGCTCCAGAGCCTCAACATCCTTCTTGTGGTAAGGGGCCCAGAACTGGACACAATATTCAAGGAATGGCCTCACCAGTGCTGAATACAGAGGGAGAATCACCTCCCTGGACCTGCTGGTCATACCATTTCTGATACAAGTCAGGATGCCATTGACCTTCTTGGCCACCTGGGCACACTGCTGGCTCATGTTCAGTCGGCTGTCAACCAACACCTCCAGGTCCCTCTCCTCCTGGCAGTTTTCCAGCCAGGTTTCTCCCAGTCTGTAGCTCTGCATAGGGTTGTTGTGCCCCAAGTGCAGGACCCGGCATTTGGCCGTGTTAAACCTCATGCCATTGGACACTGCCCAGTGGTCCAGCCTGTCCAGGTCCCCCTGCAAAGCCTCCCTACCCTCCAGCAGATCAACACTTGCACACAGCTTTGTGTCATCTGCAAACTTGCTAAGGGTACCCTCAATGCCCTCATCCAGGTCATTGATGAAGACATTGAACAGGATTGGACCTAGAACTGAGCCCTGGGGAACCCCACTTGTCACTGGCCTCCAGCTGGACTTAACACCATTTCCCACCACTCTCTGGGCCCTGCCATCCAGCCAGTTTTCTACCCAGGAGAGTGTGCGTCTGTCCAGGCCAGAGGCTGACAGTTTCCTCAGCAGAATGCTGTGAAAGTTTGCTCTTGTTAAACCTCATGCCATTGATCTCAGTCCAGTGGTCCAGCCTGTTTAGGTTCCCTTTGCAGAACCTCCCCACCCTCCAGCAGATCAACACTTCCACCCAGCTTAGAGTCATCCACAAACTTACTTAAAGTACATTTGATCACCTCATCCGTGTCACTGATAAAGACATTGAACAGGACTAGACCCAGCACTATCTCGATAAAAACACCCAACACCACTATAATCGCTATCATCAGTAGCTCAGTGTAGTTGTGGTGGAACTGCATCGTTTTTTAAGCTTGATTTAGGTATCTGAAAAAGTTTCTTCAGACCACCATTCCATAGCACCTATTATTTTGGTTCCTACAGGGGTTCCCCAAGTTGTGCTCAAACCAAATGCCTAGAAAGCCAAAGAATATGGTGGTCATGCTCAATATTGTATAAAAAAATTAAAGAAAAAATACTCTAAATCTTAATAAAAAGTAGATGTATCCATCAATTTAAGATAAGATGCTTTCAAGTCTTTCTCTTTGTTTCCTCAAACCAGGGGGCTCAGGATTGTTCTATCTCACAGAAAAGAAATGGAAATAAATGCATTAAAGAGTAAATTGTAGGTAAAGTAGCACAACACATAAGACTTCATACTCACATATGTGAATGCATATATACTTATAGTTTCAGACACACATAAAATAATAACTCCAAAATTCTTCAAAATGACTCCTTGCTTTTTTTTTTGTATCAATTTCACAATTTTCTGAAGCCTAGTTTATGAGATTTAGGAGTGACTGCTTTATGGTTTAAAACAGTCTCTAGGTGTCTTCTGCTGGTTCTTTACACTAGACAAACCTCTAGTAAAAAACTCACACTGAATTGCAAAGCATATTAAAATCTGCCTTTGTGTTCTTTTTTATAGATTTAATCTACCATTTGTCATTTGCACATTTGTGATGCTAAAAATGACTATTTGGTGCTTTCCCCTTAGAAGCTGTGCATTATTTCCTCTGTAGATACTGTTTCCAAAGCTTGTATTTGTCATCGTAGCAAAGCAGAGCTGAATGGGCTATTTAGCCATATAATAAGGTAACGATGAATGAAGCTAGAGGACCAATTGAATCGGTGCTATTATTTCAACAAAATCCTTTCAGAAATTACCTCTCTCTCTTCATAGAGACCTTCACAGCATTATTTCACTAAATGACACCATGAGTATAATTACTTTGATTCAGAGTGTTGGAATCACACAGGTAACAAATTACACTGCCCCCTGATGAGTAATAATTCAATTATTCAGTGGCCTTATAACAATTTGAAATAACCTTTTCTCATTTCACAAACATCATATTTACTGCTGGAAATAAACCATTGCTGCAAAGTGAAATATTAGATCTATATATCTTAGAATGTGTAAGCTCCCAAATAGATCACCACATAAACACATACCTTTGGTGGTTTTAATATTAAAGGGACTGCAGAGGTGCTGAGCCTTTTGGGTTACTTCATCTCAGTCAATGTATATGTATACTTTGCCTATTTACTACCTGGTAAATCAAGTCTTTATTATAAATTTCAAGTAACAATTGTGCTCAAAGAGGTTTGATCTCAGTGGTACCAGTGCTATTGGAATTTATCTTGAACTGGAAGCAGAATGTAAATGTTTGTCCAAAGAGAGATTCCTCAGACTTGACTCTTCTGTGCACCAGCATAAATGAAGCATACAATATTCTTAGAGACAAGACATTATAAAACAGGTGTAAAGAGGGCAAGAAAAACCCTGCTTGCTGAAAGGTCAATTCAAAGTTAGGATTTTGGAGTAAAATGTGCATCTGGGGAAAAAAAGCATTAAGTGCCAAATTCCTAAGTATGTAATTTCCAAATGGCATGTGGACCTTTAGGAACTTGTGAAAATCCCATGGACCCCTCACCACAAGAGGGATGTTGAGGCTCTGGAGCAAGTCCAGAGAAAAGTAATGAAGCTGGTGAAGGGCCTGGAGAACAGGCCTTATGAGGAACGGCTGAGAGAGCTGGGGGTGTTTAGCCTGGAGAAGAGGAGGCTGAGAGGAGACCTCATTGCTCTCTACAAGTACCTGAAAGGAGGGTGTAGAGAGGAGGGATCTGGCCTCTTCTCCCAAGTGACAGGGGACAGGACAAGGGGGAATGGCCTCAAGCTCCACCAGGGGAGATTTAGGCTGGACATTAGGAAAAAAATTTTCACGGGAAGGGTCATTGGGCATTGGAATAGGCTGCCCAGGGAGGTGGTTGATTCACCTTCCCTGGAGGTGTTTAAAGGATAGGTGGATGAGGCGCTGAAGGGCATGGTTTAATGATTGATAGGAATGGTTGGACTCAATTATCTGGTGGGTCTTTTTCAACCTGGTGTTTCTATGATTCTATGTCTAAATTTTTTTTTTTTTAAATTTTAGACATCTTGATCAACTGTTGTGTGATTTATACAAGCTGTATCCAACTCATATGTGCACTATTACTCCAGGCTGACTACAGGAGGCTTAAGTGCAGAATGTATGGAACATAGTTACTGGATTTGGTCCTAAATAAAAGCAACAGTAGATATGGCAACAAGTTTTTTATCTGATGCTTGACATCTTGGGGCTTTTCTCCAGGATATGGCAGATACAGATTCCATCTCTGAATTTGCTTGACGGTGTCCGAACTCTTGCTTCCTTAGGGAGTGCCTTGACACCCAGTTTATCCGTGAGTTGTTTGAATACCTTTCAGTCTTTCCCATGGAGTCTGTGTCATTATGTGTGAAGTATTTAAATATATCTTAATCTCTTACGAGTTAGACATGCTCCACAAGTTCTCAGTTGAGACTGTGTACACCACTCAGAGTGGAGTGGTCAGAGGGCTGCCTGCCAGTCATTTCTATTAATTTATGATTACAACTCAGTGGTGATTTTCATCTCAGGTAAGGACTCAGTCCCTAGACAATGGAATCGTTTTGTCTCTGTCAAAGAATTTCCCCAACCAGAACTGAAGTATGGTATTGTAGTACATTTTTTCCCAATGTTGTTTAAAAGCACTGATCATTAGACTGTTTTAAAAAAGTCAGTGTCACAAGGTATATGTGAAAACATCATTTACTATTTGCAATAACTGAGTTCCACTAAGGAAATGTACTGAAACTTTGCAATAAATGGCCACAAAGTTATAATAAAATGAGGGAAGGGAAAATGAAAAAAATGAAAACAGATGAAGAAGAAAATTAAGCTGATTATCTACCAAGACTCAGAGCTGCTCACCAGTATTCAGACACCCATCTCTGTAAGTCTAAAAAACCTGCAAGATTGTGAGTATGCATAAGCAGTATGGATTACTGTACACGTATAGAAATGCAAACCCCCATGCAAGGAAGGGTAATTAAAGACCAAAACTTTTTAATGTGTTTTTCAGAAGAAGAAAGTTTCTGATGACCCCAGGTTCCCACCTACAATACCTGTCATGTCTAAAATTCTGACCAAGTGTTTTAATACTTACAAACCCTATAACCCTTTATTACGTGAGAATTTACAGTTAAGTACAAGTTTACCTTCAAATGAAATCTTGGTACACTGGTGAAGTTCACAAATTGTATTTTTACTTTAGAATGAGCAAAGTGAATAAAGAACACTTTAAGAAAACAGCTCATTGCAAGTAGCAACATGGAAGAGAATGGAAATCTCAGTCATAACTGAGCAGCACTTCAGTAACACTTCACATCCTTAAAGCTAAGCATGTTGTTTATGTTTGTAGGATTAGGAGCTAAACTTTTACTATGATCTACCATGCTGAGATCTCTGTCTAGCACAGAGATTTTTAAGTAGCACTCTTTCTTGGAGAGGAACAAACTCAGTTGTTCCTAAGAAAGTAAGTCCAAGTGTTAATTAGTTGTGAAACTCTGAGTTAGTGAGGCTGTGGATTGACCCACCTATGATGTGATCCAAAATAGTGCTGACTTTTTCCCATTATGTAACATCTACAGTAGTTATTTCAGCTCTCAAAAACATAAAATGACTTCTAGGAATAAAGATTTAATTGATTGGAGGTCAGAAAAGTCAAGATTAGCTTGTGTGTGTTGTTTGTTCTGTCCTGGTTGCAGCTAAAAGATCTGTGTGCCCAGTACTGAAATGGGTTTGAAGCAGAATTCAATCCCAAAATCTTCTGTTACATTGCCACTCAATTCTGGAGATGAGTAACTCAGGAGTTGTCTCAATTTTTTAACTTTGATGTACCCTGGACAATCACAGAGCAATCTGGCCTCTCCATCATGCTTAGGCTTGGCTGTGAACCCAAGAGCAGAAATTGCTATCCCTGCCTGCCTGGAGGGATTTTCTCAGGAAGAGAAGTCTGGCACTACTGTAAGACTAGTTTCCATGTCAAAGAGGAAAGATACTTGCTGCTGTCCTCTAAAAGTCAGTTCAAAAAGGGCTTTTACTTCCTCTTAAAAAATAGCATTTAGAAGCAGAAGACCCTTAACTTTTTGACAGGCAACAACTCCCCACTCAGGGAAATTCTTTGCCTACCCAAGTGCACATAATGATTGGGACGAAATCAGGAAGAGGAATTTAATATGTCTTTTCAGTTCTTGTAAGAGAACAATTCAAGAATGATAATTTTGGCAAAGCAAAGGAGCATGGACACGGCTTCATAGTTTATTGAGTAGGGCACTTGTTTAGGGTAGGAAAGACTGGGAATCTCTACAATATTTTTTCTAAAGTTTTCTCAAATGACTGTTTAATATTAAATGCCATTCCAGAGCCAGAGGAATGGAGGTCAGAGCGGTCATTGACTAAGCTTATTTTTTGAATTAGTGCTAAATGTAATGTGTTTGCATCCTTATTTAGGTTAAATGGAGACATTTTTGTACAATAATACATTTGAAGACACACAGTTCTGTGGGAAGAAATTTTCATGCTGAACACCATGGTTTATGCTAGGTAAGACTGTCTGCTACAAATTCTTGAAGGTCTGTAGGGATGCATTTGACAGTCCTCCTTATCAGCTTTTCCTCCTGATCAAATAAAATCACCCTCTGCCTAATATGATGCTGATGACCTGAACTGCAGTTCTAGTGAGAGTTGTTGAAGCTGAGGAAAATGACTTGGGAACTGAGGACTAAATGTTTACAAAGAGACATCGCCTGGCAGCACACTGTGCAATTTAAATATTACTTTTTGGTATGAAAGCTATACATTCAATAGGAGCACCCAGACAGCTTTCTGTTTTATGGAAAATCAGTTGTGAAAAATAAAATGATAATAGATAAGAGTGTTATATAACAAAATAAAAATAAATTCTACTTTATCTTTTTTTAAAAAAAATCTCAACTTTTCTCACCCATTGTGCAGATTTAGTGTGTTTTAGATCAATATTTTATATGTGGTGTAATAGCCCTTCTTTTTCTTTAAACAGATTTGATTTGAGAAGGGAAAAGCAGAAAGGTTTTATTGCTGTCTAACTGTTATTGATTTCATAACTGCTGAATTTAGAACAAAAGACACTCCAGTAAAGGAATACATAGTTATTTCATGTGCATGTGACGTATTCCCTAAGGAGAATACAGTGAAAAGAGAGCAAAGACGGATTTGAGGAAACTCATTAGGACACACCATAAAATACAAAGAAATCATAGGGACAGAATTCAGGAATGCTGCTGTGTCCACTCCAGAGGAAGGATCAGTCATATCTATGTCTTTCCTGACAGACGGTTCTCTGAGCTGCTCTTAAAAATCTCCAGTGACAGAAAGACCAAAATCTCCTTAGGTTATCCATCCTTATATTTAAATAACATTGTAGTCAAAAATATTTCACTGAAACATGACTTAAATTTCTATATGTTTAATTCTACAGCTGCTAATTTTACAGCTGCCTTTTCCTTGAATTTATTTCCCATAGTTGTGAATTCTCCAAGTTTGCTATTGTCCTGAGGTTTATTGCCTTCATTCTCCCCCTTTCAAGTGGGGCCAGCAGGTTGAGTAAGGGGATTCTGCTCCTCTGTTCCCCTCTTGTGAGACCTCATCTGGAGTATTGTGTCCAGTTCTGGAATCCTCAACATAAGAAGGATATGGAGCTGTTGGAACGGGTCCAGAGGAGGGCAACAAAGATGATCTGAGAACTGGAGGACCTCTCATATGAGGACAGGCTGAGACAGTTGGCTTTGTTCAACCTGGAGAAGAGAAGGCTCCGAGGAGATCTTATAGTGACCTTCCAGTACCTTAAAGGGGCTACAAGAAAGCTGGAGAGGGACTATATAGAAAGGTTTGTGGTGATAGTATGAGTGGGAACAGGTACAAACTGGAGAGGGGCAGATTTAGACTAGACATTAGGAAGAATTTATTCCCTATGAGAGTGGTGAGACACTGGAACGTGTTGCCAAGGGAAGCTGTGGTTGCCCCATCCCTGGAGGTGTTCAGGGCCAGGCTGGATGGGGCCTTGGGTAACCTGATCTGTTGGGATGTTCCTGCCCATGGGAGGAGGGGTTGCAACTGGATGATCTTTAAAGTCCTTTTCAACCCAAACTATTCTATGTGCTCCAGCCCTCTGATCATCTTTGTAGCTCTCCTCTGGACCTGTTCCAACAGTTCCACATTCTTTTTATGTTGCAGATTCCAGAACTGGACACAATACTCCAGATGAGGTCTCATGAGAGAGGAATAGAGGGGCAGAATCACCTCTCTCCACCTGCTGGCCATGCTTCTTTCGATGCAGCCCAAGATATGGTTGACCTTCTGGGCTGTGAGCAGACAGTGCTGGTTCATGTTGAGTTTCTCATTGACTAGCACTCCCAAGTCCTTCTCTGCTGGGCAGATCTCAATTACATGATACCCCATCCTGTATTGAAATTGGGTATTGACCCAAACCAAATGTAGGACCTTGCATTTGACCTTGCTGAATCTCATGATGTTCTCACAGGCCCACTTCTCCTTTCTGGCCAGGTGATCCTGCCCTTCTGTTGTGGCAACTGCACTGCTCAAGGCACAGGTTGACAACATAAGTAACTCATAATGATTGGTTAAAGAAACACAGACCTAGAGCTGGACAAAGCAGACTTCAGGGATAAGAAAATTTATGAATAAACAGTATCTAACATGTAAAAGTCACCAAATAGTGTAAATTCATATACACCATGGAGCTGGAAATGAATGAAGAAAAGAGAAGGCACGAAAACATGTTAGAAACAGATAAAAATAATCCCAAGGAGATCATAGGGGGAGGAAGGTGAAACCATTTACATGAACAACATATTCCTCCTGGCAACAGACTCCAGAGCCTGATGACTGTCTGCCTACACTCTCTGGCAGTCAGGGTCTACAGATTTTGAGACCAAATGATCAGCAAAAGGGTGAGCATAACCTCAGAAAAAAGGGGTAAAAACTAAGTGAGTTTGTTACAATTTAAATAGCAATATTGCCATTATTGAGATTTCTAACTCTATGTGTTACTATGGGTTCTCTCCTTTTTCTATGTTGATTATATCTAGACTAATAATGATTCTTGAATTTGGCTGTTAAGATTTCATTTATATTACTAATAAAATTTTTGCCTTATATATAAGGTGTGTTTCTCTTTGCCCGTAAATGAGGTTTTGAGTATAACAGAAGGAAACCTCTCTGGGGTTACAGAGTGTATTAGAGTATTATTTGTGCCATAGATTTCCAGGCTGTTTGCATCTGGTAGTATATAAATTTCAGTTTACTGAAACCCTGCAGCTCCAGCTTGGTTTTTAGCTGTGATTTATCCCACTAATAACCCAGCAGAAATATTCCTTTATTTTAGCTTATTTTTATAGACATTTTTATAACCAATCTGTTTAATAATTCAGATCAATTGCTTATCCTTTTTCTAGGATGTTGCCAAAATAAGAAAAACCCATTTTTACTGTAAGCATGATAGAAGACTGGAACAGGTTTTCTGTATATGTTGTGGAGTCCCCATTCTTGGAGATACTCAAAACCTAACCAGACATGACCTAAAACCCACTCTAATTGACTTTAATCTAGACAGGAGATATTGGAGATATCTTATTACCTCAGCTCTTCTGTGAGTCTGTGATTTTGGATGGTGATACAAGAAATGCCACAGAAACCTGTCATCATTCTGCTTTCTTGCTGGCTGCTTCTAGACAGTGTAAACACAGTCCCAGTTTCAGACATGCTCAATAATATATTGTTTTAAATTTTATTTCTCTGGGGGACAAGCTTTTCAAAGAACAAGATGCCTTCTAACAGTGTCTGGCTTCAGTTAGAGTACGGATAACTCAGCACCTTCATGATTACTCACAGGGTCAAAGTAACTGGCAGATGACTGCATTCTTACTCCCTTTGGCATGTGACCCTAGGCATGTGAGAATCTATTTCTTTATACAGATCTATTAAAGATGATGGGATGAATTTTGTAGATAATAGCTTTCAAGAGGGACAGAAGGAACATATAATTTAGTGGAGATGGAATTTTTATCAACAGAAGTGATTACAAAAAGGTTGGACAGATGTAAATAGTTCTGATGGAACTTGGGGCTACACTAGGTAACTTCTTCAGACCCTTTCCTGCCTTTTCTGCAATCTGTCCTCACAGGGAAAGCAAAGTATTGCACTTGGGGCAAACATGTTGCTCTTGGTGAAGTGGAGGTTTATTTTGCTGAAGGACTAGCCTTAGCTTGAATAACTAGCATAAGCAAGAGATGCTTGGTTAGTTCTACTCAGTTATGCCATCAGTGATTGCACACCCATCCCTACCCTCACTGGCAGTGATATAAATGAGAAGCAGACCCAACAGAAATGGTGTGACCAGCAGGTCCAGGGAGGTGATTCTCCCTCTGTACTCAGCACTGGTGAGGCCGCCCCTTGAATCCTGTGTTCAGTTCTGGGCCCCTCACCACAGAAAGGATGCTGAGGCTCTGGAGCGAGTCCAGAGAAGAGCAACGGGGCTGGTGAAGGGGCTGGAGAACAGACCCTATGAGGAGGGTCTGAGAGAGCTGGGGTTGTTTAGCCTAGAGAAGAGGAGGCTGAGGGGAGACCTCACTGCTCTCTAAAACTACCTGAAAGGAGGTTGTAGAGAGGAGGGAGCTGGCCTCTTCTCCCAAGTGACAGGGGACAGGATGAGAGGGAATGGCCTCAAACTCCACCAGGGGAGATTTAGGCTAGAGATTAGGAGGAAGTTTTTCACAGAAAGGGTCATTGGGCATTGGAATAAGCTGCCCAGGGAGGTGGTTGATTCACCTTCCCTGGAGGTGTTTAAGGGACGGGTGGATGAGGTCTTGAGGGACTTGGTTTAGTGTTAGATAGGAATGGTTGGACTAGGAGATCTGATGGGTCCCTTCAAACCTAGTTGTTCTATGATTCTATGATAAGTTACATAATATTTTATTTGACTTCCGTTATGGAGGAGAATACTAAACATTTATTTTGTCCACTTTTGTAATTATGCAGCTATGAGTAGCTTCAGAAGACATTGGCTATAGATTTCAGCTGGCAGAGTTCTTTCCTGCATAATTACAAGATGAGATCTTGTGAAGTCTGAATGAGAAAAAGACAGTTCTAGACTTATTGATAGTGGAGGGGGTGGCCTCAGAAGAGGCTGAGTATAGTCAGTCTCACATGCAGTGAGTAGAAGTCTGGATGTCCCCTTCCACAATGAATTGCTAGCAACAGATTTCAGCAGCAGAGATAACAGTGAACTTCTGTTGATGTGCATTGGATTTCAGGGGTGGAAAGAAGACTTAGTAGCCTTCCTTCCTATTGTATTCTGTATAACGGGTACAAAGAATCACCGCAACAATGGTGATCAAGAAAGTATGGGGATATTAATTACTAGGAACTTAGGTGTAGCCTAAATCTTCATTTCTTGTAACCGTTGACCATGTCTTTTAGCTGGATAGTATGAAGACATGCTAACATGTGGATTGTCAAAATGTTAGATAGCTGTTCATTCTTCAGTAAATACATAGATTGCCAGTGGTTAGAAGGAAAGCGATAAAAGATTTCCACCTGTGGAATACTCTATGCCAAGAGCTCAACAAGCCAAATCCTAGAGCTGGCTGTTGAAAGGAGCAGAGAGAATTTATGGCTGGTTGTGATATTTGTGTCCATGCTAAATACCCAGGAACAGTCACATTAAAAGGCAGGGTATCAAAAACTAACTCACCTGAGTCTTAAAAACTTACTGAGGGAGGCCACACAAAGATGAGTTAGGGAGGCTGTTCTTTCCCATGTCTTCACAAGCTGTGCCAACTTCTCCAAAGCAAAGTTGGCACCATCTTGAAATGCCATCTAAATTTCAAGTGGTCTATAAAGATAAAGAAATCCACCCGAAGGGTTAGTTCATAGAGGGGCTTGTATTAGTATTCTTTCTGAAGAGGGTAAGAATGCTCTTTAACAAAAGGGGCCTATAAAACTCAGCAAGACTAAATTATTAAGTTAGAAGCCCTAAAGGTAAATAGTGTGAAAGCTCCTACGTTCTATCTTCTGGGGATATACTGTTGCCTTTTGATTGCTGTTTCTGTCAACTGCCATTGTGATATATAAATCTTCTGTGTCAATAAATAAAAGAGCAGTGGCTGAAATAAACTATGTACTTCACAAAGACACATCTCTGGCTCCTAGAATCTGTCATTCCCTGCTGTGTTAGGCCTCGACCCAAACTCTTTTGGAGCCAATGGGCACACTCACACTGCTTTCAACAGGCTTCTGCCAGTCTTGTGAAATCCAGCACACTTTAATATCTATAAAAATAAGTACCTATTAAAAAGGGAAGTGAAAAATAAGCAGTTCTGGGAGAATCAGAGCTAGTAAGGCTTGATTGCCCTTGAATTTATTGTTTGTGGATTCTCTCTGAAACAACCCATGGCTCGGGTATTTGGTAGAATACTCCTGTTCTCCCTGCATGTGTCTTGTACTTTGCTAAGATGAGAAACACATATTTTGACCTTTCCCATCATCCAAGCATTTAAAAGGAACAACTATACATGAATTGAGAGAGTTCTAACTCTTGTCCACATTTGAACAACACATTGAATGTGACTAGAGAAGGACACAAAGAAAGAAAATAATAACATGATCTTGTGAGCCTCTTTTCTTAAAGAAACTGAGCTAAAAAAAATTTCTACCTTCCCTTGCCGTGATGCATGGAGTGAGTAAGAGTTTGGATAATAGAAACTATCCAAATCAGTATGGATGTCTTTAATAGCATGTAAATGTGAAGGAAGAGGCATGCTTTTTGAAGTTCTGCAAGGCAGGTTTGATTAATACTTTTTTTTTTCTTACCCCACCATGCCAGTGTTCTGCCAAATGATATTTAAAACTAGCAGCTATTGTTTAATGATGTTCTGCTGTTGCTGTTTTCATTGACTTTATAGGTGTACCAATCTTAATATCTCCCAGGCTTTGTGTTTTCAGTGTTTTTTCTAGCTGGAGATTCTTCCCTCACAAGTGCTGCAGATTTATAATAGTTGAAAGGTTTGAATTACACTGGGCGAGTGTAGTTCAAAACCTTCCCAGGTGTCATCAAGCAATGAGTGTTTAGATTTAAACAATAAAAACAACTCCACAAAAAGATCAAAGGTTCAATTCAATTTACAATAAGGTGCTAATGACAATCCCTTAGCAATAAATACTCATTTACAGTAATGTGTTAACTAAGCTATCCAGCAATGTGCAGTAATCACATAAAGGTAACAACTAAGTTAACCAGCCATTCATTTCCACTTATTTTCAATCCAGAATCCAGAATCTCCCTTTAGACCAGTTTAAATGAATGGTTGTGGCAACCCAACAGAGTTGTCAAGAAATACTGTTTTATCCTCTGGAGAAAAATGTGTTTGAGTAACTAGAACTACGCTATGCCCATTCCCCTCCTTTCTTAGGAGATTCATCTTAAGTGCATCCTAAAAAATCTTCTTGACCTAAAATAACACGAATGTAAATGTATTAAATGATCCTCTTTGAGAAGAAACTGATGCAAATCACTGGGAATGTCCAAGGGATAAAAAAAAAAAAAAAACCAAAAAAAAAAACATAAAAGAGAAAAAGGCATTCATATTCTGGAGGTGAATTTCTATGAGAAGGACTGTCAAAGATTTCCTAGGAAAAAAAATCTTAGATAAAATTTGATCAGGATCTGAAGTCTCATGCTTGGTGAGTGTAACTCTTGTCTAAACTGCAATAAATGCAAAATTTATGTTATTCCAGGTTTTCCTAGCAGCTTACCCATGGAGCAAAAGGCCCCTTCACCTGCTCCAGCAACATAGAGAGGACAAACTTCCAGCCAGCTTTCTCCTCTCAAAGGATATTAGGTTGATTGAGGAAAGGCTCATTGCTGAAAATCACTGCAAATTCGAAGTGATGGAAGATGATGCAATTACTGTTATGAGTAATATTGGCTTTTTCTCTTTCATAGCCATTTAACATATGTTATCTTGCACAAACTTGCTTGAGAAACATTCAGTTTGGAGCTGATCCTCTGAAGCAGGCAGATTCCTGCTTTCTATGAAAGCAAACCAGCTGTATTCTCCTAGTGACTTCACATACTGTGTAAGGAAAAGTTGGGAACGTTTTTAATACCCTGGAAAAATGCTTTAGGCAGAAACCAGCTTCTGCCTTCACTTAACTCTTCACTTAAAGAGTTCTACACCTACACCTACTGCTAGTGAGAAACTCTCACTTGCTCTGCATCTGACTATCTAGAATCAATGGCTACTAAGTATTGCATATCTTTTATAGACTATTTTCTTTTATGTACGTAGAGATGACCTCATAGGAACAATTCTTTGTGCAGCTGTCATAGCTGTTACAAGCTTGGCTTATTTGTGAAACTTATCATAATATTATTTGATAATAATTGATTGATATAAGAATATAAATAAGAGTTTTTATTAAGGCAAAGGTAGTTCCTACTGGCTTTGTCTTATGTGGTTCAAATGGCTATAGAGCAGCTGGATCCAGCCACTGGATAAAATTATATGTAGGAAAATTATGCCTTATTATTCTTTTCCAGTAATAAAAAATACTAGTGTTTAAAGTGAAAAAAAGACCTCTGATGGTGTGTTTCTAGAAGGCGGTAATGCAGAACCATAACTCACAGATCCTAGTGACAAGGATGCCCTCAAGGCTTATACTGAGTATTTCAAAGAGGCAGCAGTTTACGCCATGATTAAAATAGTCTGTTTCCTTGGAACATCCATTCAAACAGTGCAATGTCAATTTCTGTCTCCAAAAGCGATTCCTAGCATGAGTCTTTTGTAATTTCTATTAATATTGCAGAATGGAAAAGATTGATACTGATTCACTCACCAGCTCAGTTAATTTTTCTTCAAATATGGATTCCTGTTAGGAATGTGCCTATGTAATGTAATAAAACTTGCTCATACCATTTGCAATCAGGTCTCAGTGCATATATTTTCCCCAGCTTCTCTCCCATAATAATAACTTTCTGAAGAAGTGAACAGCATATATGAATACTGGATGATTCACTGTCCTCCTGATAATTCTGTCCAATGTGATCCAGAAAAGCCAAAAACTCAAGAAATGCAATAGTTACTGGCAAGTGAGGAGTGAATTAATGAATATTGTAGGCTCATTTTTGCTTTCTAATATGTAGAAAAGGAGAAATAAGAAAGAAGAAGCTAAAATGTCTTTTTTACTGCCTTGTACATTTGTTCCTGTCAGCCCTGGCTACATGTCTCTTGCTTGCTAAACTGATCTCCAACTGTATGCATTCTCCAGTTCATTAAATACTTTAAATTGATGTTTTCTGTGATAAATAACACATATAAGAATTCAACACAACTGCTCCAAAAATGTAATGCTTTTCTGCTATCATGTCCTCTCTCCTGTGAAAATATTTTTTCCTGTGTTCTTTTCTGGCATTTATGGCAAAGATCATTATAAAGTCTATGTCTACTGTTCAGCTCCATGGATCAAAACCAAAAACTGTTCCTGTGTGATCGACATTGGCAAACATTGAGTTTTTGTCATTGTATCATTTTGCCCCTTTGGATTTTGTTTTAATAACCACCTTATCTCTGCTGAAAGATTCATTCCAACATGTTTACATCTACAGAAGCCAAATTTTCTGGTCTATTACTCTCATCTCTTCATTCTTTAACATTGGCATCGCACTTGAATTTCCTCTGATCTTCTGGTGACATCTCTGATTTCAATGACTTTTTAATCTATGCTAGAGAATATGCTGACTCTCAGTTTTACATCCCATAGTGAATCCCATCAGGTCCTACAGATGCTGATTTGATGTTTGCTTGTTCGGCTAATAAGCCTTGTAGTCTGGATGTGATCCTGGCCTTCTATTCCCAGAGCAGTAGTTGCCTTCTGCTCTGTCTGATCTGTTATGCTAATGTAGCATGTGAGTAGCACAAACCAGAAGAGTGGTGATTTCCCCTTCAGGGGACATAATAGATTCATCAAGACACACTTCTGTACTCAGTAGTGTCTGATACAGATACATCTGTTCAATAAATCATGTATCCAGAACTATCAGTAAGATAGAGGCATTTTTCCTGGAAGCATGAGATTTAATTACCTCAGCACGTGTAATTCTAGTTTTTATTACTATCAATAAAAATGTATCACCATAAAAACTAAACCTCAGCGCTTGACACTGACTACTGACAAGAGTGGATTCTTTGCCTTGCATGTGTTTTAGTGTGATTTTGTTGGATACAGGAAAAGGGCAAGACTATCATCAGATTAATGAAAAAAAATTGAAAGGACATCCCTCCTCAGCTAGGATGTGATAACAGGTCATGAGTGTACAACTGATCCACCACAATAAGCAGCAGGGAGAGATTAACTCAAATCAGTGAATGTGGAAAGGCTGATTTACTACTGCTATATGTAAGTGTGAGAGCCCCAGGAGGTTTTTTCTTTAGTGGTCTGCATGCCATGGCCTTTCCAGGATAATAGCCCTGGTGGATATTCTGTCCATAAAAGAATTAGCTCATAATGATATCTACAGAACCATGATGGTATCCAGAAACCTTCGTATCCTCCTCTAATATTTTAAGCAAGTTTTATTTTCCTGCTGGGAAGAGCAAAGATTCTCTTCCCATGTCCTTGCAAGTACTGCTGTTTTCTCCATTATAATCTTTGATTGCTACTGCTCTCAAGACAGGGTTGAAATGACTGAAAGGAAAAGGACCTCACTTAGAAAGATTTTCCAATTATAGGAAATGCATAGTGCATGGTATTCTCTGGGAATCAGCCATGCCCTTGAGTTTATACAGTTCATGAAACATGGATAGTGGGATCTGGAAGCAGCTGCCCTTTGTGCTTAGATATTCTTCACATATATGTTTTCTAATTCCACCTATTTGCAGCAGAAGATGCTAACCCAGAGTTCTGAATCTGTCAATGCTATAATTTTATGACTATTACCTTTATCTTAATTGGTTTTAGTATGTAAATATAGAACTGATATACTTATATAATGTTCATATTTTAATACCACATAGGTTTGTATTAATTTAAGAAAAAAATGGTGGTGAGGATAACTGCTGGTCAAAAAGTAATATTGGTGTAATCCATAGTTTTTCTTACTTTCTGAACTTTAACCTGTTCCCCATCATGACCTCAAAGAACAGCTTTGGCCTGCTACTGAAAAGGGATTGTAGCACAGAGATGATGATCTGAGAGATGAAGGAGGTGGAGTCTCCCTTATAGCTCCAAAGGGACTCAACAGCAATATTTATAAACTCAAAATTCAATGTGAGGGTTTTTTTATTACAAATCAATGCTGCTCACAGAAAGCAAATACAAATATTTTGATTTCGTAAATAAAATAAAAATAAATTAAAGATTCTGTCAAAAAGAAATCATTTAGGAGGAAAATGTGTTACACAGTCACAGGACTCCTGTTGTAATCTGAAATCTCCAACAGCTGTGAGTTGTCCTATTAATTTGAATAGAGTATTTGGTGTTGGAGTATGTTTCGTGAGGGAGGCCTGGTTATATCCTGTTTCTGAACTTGGATTGCTGTTGTAAATGTGGGTGGACTCCATCTAATTTAGTTCTGTTGCTTTTAACATTTTGTCAGTTGGGGATGTATTTGCCCATTCATTGCAGGCTTTGCTTGGTGGTTTGCAGGACATGTTATGTAAGGTTCATGCTGAAGTGGATCTGTAACTTCTGAAGTAGACTTGAATTATATCTGGTTCGGAAAGTGAACCAAAGGATGATGGAGTTAATTTATTGTTGCCTGGAATAAACTGGATAGACATTGTGTGAATGTCTTATGTAAAATGGAAAAGCAGGAACAGGCTGCCCAGAGAGGTGGTTGACTCACCTTCCCTTGGAGGTGTGTAAGGTGTGGGTGGATGAGGTACTGAGGGGCATGGTTTAGAGATTGGTGGGAATGGTTGGACTCGATGATCTGGTGGGTCTCTTCCAACCTGGTGATTCTATGATTCTATGATTGTAAAAATATGAGGATGAGCATAGGCTCGTGTAAGCAAATTTAAGATCTCCTACTCAGACTGTCTCAAATATTTGAACAAGAGGACATTCAATGAAATGAAAATGAGGAATAGTCAAAGCTTATAAAACACAAAATTATCTACAATTACAATTACCTACAAAATATACAATTAGCCTGAAGAATTCATTGCCACAGGAAATTACACAGCTTTACTATAGAAGAACGTGTGTACTAGGGTTACAATAATGTACAGAGTTATTCTAATTAATGCTAAACTGTACAACTAACATAATTAATGTCCCAGGCTACAAGACTAAAGCTAGTCATTAATTCAAGGGGAACGTGTTATCTAATGTGAAAGGTACTTTATTCTACAACTGCCTAAAAAATTTTTTTTTCAATGTATCTGTTCCCAATATAAGAGACAAGACACTAGAGGAACCTTAAACCTGATTAATAGGGCAGAAACCAAATTCATTTAAGAAGATCTCTGAAAACTAAGAAAAAACTCACCCAAGGTAATTGAGTAACTGATGCTTTTTTTCTCTACTTTCAATTAAATACAAAGAACAAAAAAGTGTATTTTATTTAAGATAAGTCTTCAAATTTGCAAATTCTTGTTTGTCTTTCAAGTATTTACTTTAAGCCTGTTGACCTTGTCCTAATCCTTTGTATTTATTTCTAAAAGACAAAAATACAGGATGTAATACCAACTTTCATTTTCTTGGTATTGCCATCAAAGGAGTTACTGAATAGCAGAATTACTTTTAATTAGTATTTGTAAGATATTTAACGAATAAAATGGCCAATAAACTTTTTTTTTTTTTTTTTTCTTGTGCTTTCCAAGGTAATACAGTTTGTATATAGACCTGGAATAGCACAATTTTCATTTCTACCAGTGTTAATTCCTATTAAAGTATACTTATTCAAACTTAAGCTCTGAGTCGCTACTCAGGCAAATCCTGATAAAAAGAGATTTTTATCATCAAATCAGAGAATATTTTAGGTTGGAAAGGAAGCTCTGGAGGTCATTTAGTCCAGCCTCTTATCCTAAGCAGGTCTAATTGGATCAGATTACCAGGGACCATGTTCCATTGGGCTGGAATACATCCAAGGATTGAGATTTCATGACATCTTTGTCCAATCTCTTCTAGTATTTGACTGCCATTATTGAAAAGAATTTTCCTACTATCTAACTGGTATTCCTCATGTTTTGTTGAGCCTTCTCTCCAAGACGAGCAAGCACAGTTCTCTCAGCCTCTCCTTGTACGTGCTCCTGTATTCCTGTCTCCTATTCAGGTCGGTGGTGGCGAGTGGAGGCTGATCTGTGTACCAGTGTCTTTCTTGTAGTGCAGAATCTAAAACTGAACACACTACACCAGATGCCCAGGTGATAAATAGTGGATCACTTGCCTCAGTCTGTTAAATGCATACTTACTTATGTTGCTCAGGATGCTGTTGGCTTTCCTTGCTGCCAAGGTGCCAGGTGTTCTACTTGGTATCCTCCAGGAGCTACGTGTGGCTAAACTCTGTGGAACTCCATCATAACAGGCTGGGTCCCAACCTACGTGTTGTATTGGGATATTCCATATTAGATGTAAGACCTTGCACTTTGCTCCTTTTGAACAGCATGAGATTCCAGCTAGCCTGTTTTCCCTGACTGTCCATGTTCCTCTGACTAATAGTCCCATCCTCTGATATATTGACCACAATCCTCAGTTTGGTGTCAACCACAAATTTGCTGAGAGTATTGTGTCCCTCATCTAGGTCATCAATGAAGGCATCAAGCAGTGATGTTTCCAGGACTGATCCCTGAAGGACTCCACTAGCTGCTCATTGAGAGGTGGACTTTGCACTACTGATCATGACTAAGCCTGGCAGTCTAACCAATTTTCCATCTACCTTATTGTTCATTTATCCAGGGTCCACTCACTAATTCGCTGGTGAGAGCACAACAAACTGTTTCAAAGTCCCTGATAAAATCAAGGCGTAGAAATTCCATGACTTTCCCGTTGTCCATAGCACCAATAATCTCATCATAGAACAGAATGAGGCTAGTCAGACATGGTTTGCTGTTGGTAAACCTGAACTGTCCAATCCCATTCATTCCTTTAATAAGCTTAGAAATAACTTCTAAGTGGATTTGATCTGTCGCCTTCCTAGGGATCAAAGAGGCTGATCAACTTGCAATGCCTTGTTGTTTTTTAAGAAGTATGGTATTTGGTTCTTCTACATCACACAAACCTCCCATGATTGGCAGGACTTATGGTGCAGAATGGCCTTGTAATGGCACCTACTGATTCCATCAACATATCCCATCTGGTTACATGGATTTGTGTATGTCTAATTTGATTTATTTTTTTTGCTGTTCATCTAGTAGCAATAATAATAATAACAACAACAACAATAATTATTATTAGTAGTAGTAGTATGGTATTGTCCAATATTTTAATTATGACATACTGGTCAGTATAGTTAGGAAGCATTTTTTTTGTCCTTTCTCTAGGGCAAGAACCATCTTTACAAAGAATTCCAAGACAAAATTGTAAGTAAACCGACAGTTATTTACCAGTCTGATATAATACCTTCTATTTTAATCCATTATAAGTTCTCTTGACTGATTTACTGAATACTACATTCTCATTAGTACCTACTTATGCTGAAGGTAAGTAAGGTCATGAAGGCATAGGTAAAAATGCTGAGGTTTTCAAAACAAGATACATATTGTATCACTTTGTACACTAACATTCTTAATCATCTCTATCATTTATGGCAGTAAGCCAGCAGAGCTGTTCAAGAGTAGTGTTTTAATTTCAAAGACCTTGTGTAAGACTTATTATTATTCCAGAACTGCCAAATTATCCGGAAATTACCTTTGTAGCATATTTGTTGGAGTTCATATAATAGGCCACTTTTAGTATTAAGTGAAGCATGAAGGTATTGTCATTAGCTAACTCTAATGGCTGTGTAGAAACCATACTTGTTGTTTGACCTCTGTGTATGTAACCAACAATGACTGGGAAGAATAAACTGGACATTAAAAAAAGAACAACTAAGTGGCAGCAAGAAGAGGCTCTGAATGAAGCCATTTGGAGGAAATGTGCAGTAACAAAAAACAGGTACACTGACCTGAGTTAATGTGTCCTTGTTGTCCCTATTTTGTCATGTTGCTAGTCTGGGCAGATCTTCAGTCCATTTAAAGATAAATAACTGGAGCTGGAAGCAAGGTGGGTTGTTTATGCTCAGGACAACGGCTCTACTGTCATTTTATATGAGAGGAGAATCTAGCTACTTTATATCTAGGTTATGATATATCTAAATATTTAATTGAAAATTTAGGTCTATTTATTAGAATTGAACAAAGCTTGGAGAAAATGTCTGGAAACAGCCTCCATGACTAGTTCTAAATATCCTAAGGATGAAAGGCACAAGAAGATCTATGGTAGGATAAAGAATCAGGTGTTTGATCAAGGAGTGACATAGCGAAGATGAAATCAGTCAGACTAGTCGAAGCAAAATGATGTTCTTCTTACAGTTCTTTCACTAAGAATGACTATCTTGCCTCACAGCCTTATGCAAGCAACAGCCAAGACAAACCCAAACCCAAACTTAACTTCCTTTTCCTAGGTTATAATGTTTATTTGCATGCATGAAAAAATCAGCCAGGTGATACATACTGCAACAGACAGATGTAGTAGCATAGTCACCTGTGGAGGCCTCGACATGCAAGCTGGAAAACAGCTATGTAATCAGGTGCCTGAAACAGCTTAAGCATTGTCCCAGTATTGAGGCAGTAAGATGGACTTCACAGATTTTGAAGGTTCTTTATGTATTTTCTTTGCGGTTCTCAGCAAGTCTTTTGCTTTTAAATAAATGCCTCTAGGATGCTGCACAGTCACTCATGAATTATAGTTAGGCAGTTCTTAATGAAATTGGTAAATAGTTCTATGAAAAAAAATGTGTTTGGATTTTGAGATTTCTTATAGATGTATTATGATCTAGAGACCAGTGTGACTCTTGAGTGGCATTATGGGTTAAGTATAATTAATCAGCTGCAGTACTTCATATTTTCTTCTTAATGATATTGATAATAGAATTAAAAACAATATGACATAGGTAGAATTTATTTGTGATTAAACTAGTGTTATGTACCTTATTCAATCAATCCATGCCCTTCGGGAGTAGTGAGATTACGTTTTACTATTGAAAAGGTAACGTTTATCAACAGATTGCATTCAGAGCACATTATTTGCTGAAATAATGAAAAAATCAGTTTTACTGGAAGATGGAAAATTTCAAAGAAAGTAAAAATACTCACAGAAACATGATTTAAAACTTAAGATGGTTGCCTAAGATGGTGATTTTTTAATTCTTTGTTGACCTCCAACAGACAAAGACAAAGTTCTGAAATACTGTATTGTTGTTTAAATTGGTTTTGAGTATAGTCAATAGCTGTTCATTTAAAAATAGGAATGGAAAAAGAAAGGCTGAAATAAAGCAGGTGATCTGCTCTTTGTCATTTCACTGAAGTGCATGGAAAGGGAAAAGTTATCTTTTCTTCTAGAACTGTGAGAAAATCCAATAGTAGCAGAATTTAAATGAAATAATTTAGGGGCAAAGTTGTTTTATGCTCCTGGGATGCCTCAGGAATAACAATAAAGGACAAATACAGAGCTGGAAAGCCTACTGAATTTAGTTGAGCCACAACTCCAGGCATTAACTAGGCTAAAAGAGTATTTTTAATGATGACTGATAATTTTGCACATATAGAAGTGGCATCAGAGCACAACTGTAAGTAAATGATCTATTAATTCAATATCCAATTTTCTCTAAGTATTTACAGATAATTGCTAGAATTATTTATCCTACTGAATGAGAAGAAAAATATAAATAATTTGATTAATTTATAGAATCACAGAACCATAGAATGGTTTCAGTGGGAAGGGACCTTAAAGATCTTCAAGTTCCAACCACCTTGCTGTGCCTATCACCTTCCACAAGATCAGGCTGTTCAAGTCCCCATCCAGCCTAGCCTTGAACACTTCCAGGGAGGGGGCATCCACAACTTCCCTAAGCAACTTGTTCCAGTGTCTCACCACCTTCATCATGAAGAATTTCTTACAAATATGTAATCCAAATCTTCCCTCTTCCAATTTTAAGCCATTCTCCCTCATCCTATCTCTATATATCCCTGTAAAAAATCCCTCCCCAGCTTTTTTGTAGGGCACTTTCAGGTACTGGAAGGCTGCTCTAAGGTCACTATGGAGCTTTCTCTTCTCCAGTCTGAACAAACCCAACTATTAGCAGATATGTCCCTGCCCTCTGATCATCTTCGAAGCCCTCCTCAGGACCCGCTCCAAAAGTTCTATATACCTCTTATGTTGGGGATTCCAGAACTGGGCATAATAATGCAGGTAAGGTCTCATGAGACTGGAGTAGAGGAGGACAATCACCTCCCTCACCCTGCTGACCACACTTCTGTTCATTTGCCTTCTGGGTTGCAAGCGCACATTGCTGGTTCATGTCAAGCTTCTCACTGACCAGCACCCCCAGGTCCTTCTCAGCAGGGCTGCTCACAATCACATTGTCTGATTTAGCATATTAATTTCTATAAATTTTCTGCTCACAGAAACTCAGAGAAAGTCAAGGCAAAATAATAATCTGTTAAATTTTATATCAGAATTGTTAGCTTTTTGGTGATTTTTCTTCTGTGGTAATAATTTTAATGGTGTAGTGCTAACTCCTATGAGAGGAATGTTGCTAGCCTCCCTAACAGAGCAAGGTAGTCTGATCTTTCAAATACAGAGCTGGAAATTTCATTAACAAATTTTAATATTAAAAAAATCATATGTATTAAATTAAAATTTTTGGGGTTTATGGTTCAGCTTGTAATTTTGACTTGTAAAACTACTTAAAATGCAGCATGAATTATAAAATACCATAAACACGACTTCATTAGATTCTTATCAGAGAATGTCCAAATGTGATGTTTTGACTTAGTCAAGATACTCCATATAAAGCTTCTTTAGAAATAAAGAAACACTATTTTCTTGTTAAGAGCAAAAGGAGAAAATTGTTTTCTTCTGAGTCTTTTTCTGCTGGTAGGTATTTGCAATGTTTCATTGGAACATGGGCATTATGACTGATCATGATTGTGAAGTGGAGAAGCTGAATCACCAGCTATATGTATAGTAGTATGGACCTAATGTCTGATTAGCTAGGATCAGAGTGAGCATATTCAACCACTACAGCAGGACTGCTTTTCTGTTGACATACTTATGTACTCTAATTATCTTTGAAATGATTTGATGTGCTCGGTTGCAAGATACAAAACTCCCACCTTTTAAATTATACTTAACAAAACTAAAAATAAGTATATAAAGCTAGGAACCTCTTTGTTAATGCTGAATTCTGGTTTTAACTGCTAAAGAAAAGTGATACTGAAATCCTGGTGGGTTGTTTTTTATTTTGTTCTTTCCACGCATACTTGACAGGCATCCTGAGAGCAATTCATATGTCATACCACGAGCTGTGGAATGGACAAAACAGAATCTAATGAACAATAATGCTTCCTGGAATAGCTATATGTTACCTAAACCAACACAAAATGAGGATTTCAGGCAAAGTACTTAAGTAGATATATGAAGACCTGATTTATATTGTTGAGTTCAGTATGATGCTTGAACCATATGAATTGTGTTTTTTTCTTCATAAGAGAGAAACAGAGGTCCACAGTAAATTGTTACAACTCTAATGGTGTAACAACCGCGTTTACCGTAAACTGTGGATTACTATAACACAGGCGATGGGGATAGGGACAGACGAAGGACATCAGTCTGCTTTAAAAATACTTGATACCTATATTAACCTTGTAATTTAAACTATTGTTGAATTTCTTTTGCATAAAATTCCGTTCAAAGTTCTATTCACGACAACAAAACTACTCAATGTCATACTAGTTTTTCTACCAACAGTTACATCCAGAGTTCTGGGAAACTGCAGTGGAGACAGTTATAGTCAAAACCTAAAGGCACTGAGAGATTCCCCAACTTGACCTTGGCCTGTCTTGTCACCACAAACTTACCTGATGCTGCAGGTTGGGGCTGCCCTCAGCTGCCCCCTTATCTGCTCTGATTCCTCTATGGGGGTAGTCAGCCTTCACGGGAGCCTCATTGCTCCTGCCCCCAGGGAGGTGTCAGTCCACTTGTTGCCCTGGCACAGATCTTTCTACTTAGTGTAAACTGCCTCCTTCAACCGGAGGTGAAGTGAGAATTTCCCACCTCCATGCCTAGGCTTTTGGACATTGTTTTTTTTTTATTTTTTCTTTGCTATTATAAAAACTAGACCTCATGACTTTTTCAACAGTTATGCAGCAATTCAATAGAAGATAGCTAAAAGGTTTGCAGTGGTGGCACCCCAACCAACTTCTTGTACTTGTATTCTTTATCTGTATGCAAGAAATTGTTGGGGGGGTGTCTATCTTTGTGACTGCTTTGGACTTCAAGTTTTGTCACGTATGAACTGGGTGACTCTTTGAAGGTCCTTGCTTCTCCTTGGTTTGCTTTCCTCCTTGACTTCACTGACAAAGCAGCTAATCATTGAAATATTCTTGGCTATGAACCATACTCTTAGAAAACAAATTTGATGTTCGTATATGGTCTCTTGGCTGCCTATATTTATGCCCATCTGCTAGGATGGCATGATGCCGGTACACACAGTGGTAAGCCAGGTTTTCTGGGCAAGGAGCAACAACCATGAGTAGTTTCACACAGGCAAGCTGCCGAATGCTTCAAGCACTATCTCTTTTGCAAGAATCTTTTCTTTTGTTATAGGCTGGCTACAGTGTTCAAACCATTGGTAGTTTTGTGTCCTAATATAATACTTGGCTGTTGAGGAGAATGAGAAGAGGCTGAAGAGCACTTGAAACTAGCAAGTATCTTTCAAAATTTAGTCTGACATAGATACATGTGAAACACTGATTATTTGAAATAAATTCTATGGATATGTTGAACATTAGCACTGAGTGGTTCTGGCTTTATGTATTATCTTTTTAAGTGAGGAAAACAGAAATCTTAGCCCTGTGTGGCACAGAAGCTCTTGCCAGCGTGGGATACACAGTGTGATCAAGTAATCACAAAGCTTCAGTGTTTCCACAACAGTCAATAAGCAAATTAAGTAATTCTGGACACGAAACTCTCTCAATAAAAGTGGAGGGCATATGGGGACAGGAAGGAGAGGTCAGATCACAAAGAGAGAAGAGATTTTACACAAGAATTGAATTTGAAAAGAAATCAGTGAACTGGAGAAAACCAGCAAGACTTTCTGAGGGCAGCTTGGGATAAAACAAGAGGCTTTCTGTAATGATAATCAGTTATTGATGAATGAGAAAGTGATGTTGAGGGTGTAAAGAGATCAGAATAGAATAATGCAGTTCTGACTTAAATAATTTTATCATTTTAATTGCAAAACCCCTTCCTGTATGCTGAAAATTGGTTAATTTTACATATGTTTTCCATGATTTCTAACTGGGTAAGAACTGGAGTTTCCCCAGTGCTTGAGGAATGTTTTTTCAATCTCAAGGCATATCTTGTTCTGCAGAACTCTTACTCAAAAGTTCTCTTGTCAGAGACAAAATTGTAATTGACAAATTCTCCAAATTCAGCTAGATTCAGAGGAATGACACAGCTGGAATCAAAGGAGTGACAGAATGGTAGCAATGCAAAAGCTACTTGCATGTAGTCAGGATGTTAACAGAGCTGTTGCAACTGCTTTTAAAATGCACTGAGGAGCTAATCCATTAGGGCTAGGGATATACTTCTTCCCAGCATTGTCTTTGGTCCAAGACTGTTCTAGAGAAAATATTTTTGATTATTTTCTTTTCACTTTTTCATATCTCTCTGCTCAGTTTCCCCATTTTCAAAATGATAACCTAGTTTTCTTACTCACCAAATCACTCACCAGGTTTAGGGGTCTTTGGTACACTGAAATTTTTCTCTAAACTTGGGGTCTCAAAAAAATTATTTCCTTCCTCTGAACACACCAAAATCCAGTAGCTTAATGCTTTGCTCACTTTGCTAGGATGTGGAAGGCTTATCTTCACGTCCTCTGCTTTGCATACCTAGAAAATTCACAGGACCCTTAGCAAGAAACATCCAGGCACAGCCACTATAGCATATATTTTTTTCTTGATGAAGATAGGAGACAGATGATTTCAAATCATTCCTTGTAACTGTTTACTCACTCCACTTACAGCAGTGTAGAGACCTCAAGGATTACATGGGACTTTCAAATTTGAGTACACATCACTCCAAATGATTTAGCCTGATCTAGTGGGATGTAATGGAACTGGATGATCTTTAACATCCCTTCCAACCCAAACTATTCTATGATTCTATGATCTAATTCAGAGCAACTATGCTGACGTATGGTTACCACATTACATTTGTGGTTTTGGGACATAAAGTGATAGTTATGGCCCATTCTTCTTTCTAAATCACTTTGCTTGTGGAATCTAAAAATGTCCAACTCATATTGGCCACAACAAAGCCAGTTAGGATGCAGCTATAGAGGGAATAATAATACCTATTATAGCTGAGATTGTGTAATAGTTTCTATTCTATCATTTCCTGAAGCTGGTATTATCAAGGCTTTGTCTGAGAGTGGCCTTATTGCTGAAAATATATTCAATAATGGTTTAGAAATTTTACAATATGAGGAGAAAAACTACTTTGCTATTATAAAAATTAGACCTCATAACTTTTCAAACAGTTATACAGCCAAACTATCCTGTAATAAAATTTGGAGGTTGGCAAGGAAACCATCCTGTGAGGAAAAGGGCATTTGGATTAATTTTCCTGGACTTGTAACTTACATGGTGATTTACACTTCTGCAATACTGGAAAAAACTCACAAGTATTCAAATAAGTTTGAGCCTCAATTTGAAGTAAAATTTAAACATGTGCATTAATGACTTTCATAACTATTTTCTTTATATATGTTTAATTGACATAATAACAAAAGAAGAAGCTGCTTGTATGTATCAAGATGAAACATCAAACAAAATTTTTCCAAATGTAATTATCTTATTCAAGGGAAATGAAATGAACGACTTAATGTAGTGAGTGGGAAAGGAGAAATTAAATTGTTGATTCTTTAGCATAAAAATGCATTTCCAGTACTGGCTGTTGATTTATTTTATCACAACTTCCCTTTAATGTGTTCAGTTGCACTTTAAGGTTCCAAGACATATAAAAGATGGTGTTGCTTTTGTACTAAGATGAAACATGTTATCTTTATGCTGATAGTCTTGGTAGAAATTTAATAATTCCATCAAGTTCGTGGAAATACATTGAGTAAAACTGGGAAACTGGTTCTACATGAACAGCTATGCATTCAGTATATGATCTCATCTATTTCAGCATATCACTATTTTCCTAAAATCTTACATGTGCACCTTTCATGCTTGCATTTCAAGTGTCATTCATAGAAAAAGACTCATGCATTAGACTACTCTGTTTGAGAGACATTCAAAGGTATTTCTGAAATGTAGAGAGGTAGTTGAGTGGACACAATGAGAACAAAATGCTCACGGTAGATCGGCATAAATAAATAGCAAGTGTAGGGAAATTTCATTGTTGGGGAAGGCTGAGTACAATCCTAAGAAGCTTCTAAAATCCTCCACGCATATATTGTCTGAAAAATTTAGCACTGTTCCATCTGAATGTGGGAAGACCTATAGATATGGAAACGGATTATTTCAAAAGCTGTTTTTTATTGTCTCAGTTTAGCAACACATCAGCTAGATGTTGGAAAGACTGCTGTCCAGTTATTATTGTAAGGCATTTGCAGGGTAATCCTTAAAGCTGATAGTAGGTGGTCTGCAGAAGACGGGCTTCTGCTGAGGCAACTGGTCCCATAATCACCTGTTCGAATAAGAGAAAAAAGTACAGTAATTGTATGGTATATCTTTGCTCCATTTGTAAAGTTCTGCAGAGATGGGTTCATTAACACAATTACACATGATAAGGGAAAAAATGATACTAGTATTTCTCCTACAGAATTGCTTGCATGCTAATGTTACAAATATCTTCAGCTTTACTGTGAATTGCTATTCTCCAACCTGCCTTTTTCCCAAGTGTTAGTTCACAGAAATGACAAAAGGAAATGATGGTTTCTGAAACAAGTGCAATTAGGGACTGTAAAGCGGGGTCAGAGCTGCCCCTGCTTCTGACTTATTTTAAAGTTAGATGACAAGGGCCCTATTCCTTCAAAAAACCATTACATCTGATGATGGAAGAGCAGACAGGGGTGTTTTGAGTGGTAAATTTCCATTTAAACACTCTAAAACCCAAATTTGACAAATGCATGAAAAACCTTTGAAATGTATTTGGTAAAGCGCTCATTGACTTTGCATTCTTAAGACAGTAAAAGATTTGGGGTTCAAATCTTGCACTATGACATAAAGCAAGACAGACAGAAAGAGAAACCACAAGAAAGAGAGATGATAAAAATCTGTGGGAGAAAAAGAGAATCCCTAAATGAGCATTTTTTTGATGCAAACATAATATACTTTTCTAGATATGCTGGTAATAATTACCTCATTATCTTTCAATAACGCATTCTTCATTCCTGCTCATTTTTGTACCTGACACTAATTTTTGTAACTACAATAATGTAGAAATCACTGTGCACATATTGTTACAGTTTAAGTCTGTTTAATTAGTTGCCTGGAAAAGAAAGATAATGTCTTATCATTTGTCTGGGGATAGCTAACCTATCCTATGTTTGGAAATAATCACCTTCACTCTGGAGTGGAAAGATATCCTGAAATTACTACAGAGCTAAAATTCGTCCTTTCTTCAAAGCAAGGCAGTGAGACCTAAAGGCAATGGCACCTTCCAAGCTTCGGCTAAAATTAGAGTCTTTTAGACTCCACAAGGCTTCAGTTTTATAGTGGTTATTCTTCAACGTATTTTCAGAACAGTAACAACTGCCTCTTCCATTTGTTTCTTATTGCAGTCTTAAAATTCCAGTTGTCTGCAGGATTAATTAGCGATGTCTTTTTATATACACATATGCACAGGCTTTGTGTGTGGTCTCCTAGAATGTATAAACCTCTTCCTATCTTATTCAGTCTGACATGCTCAGCCCATTCACTTGACTTCTATACTCTTCTGCTAAAATCTTGTGCAACGTTGAAGACTCCTGCACTGAGAAATTTTGAGCTGACTTCTTTTCTTCTTATTTTTGAGGATAAATGGTGGGTAAAAACATTAACATTTTACTTATTTAACCAGTTCCCATAAGCACAGGACAGTCCTGCAGAACTGGTTATTGACTGCAAGAAATATTTTTAACTGTAGGTCTGGACAAGTCACTCACTCTATTTGTTACTAAATTTCACTCCAACCTTGTTGAGGCTCTACGGCACTGTCTACATCTTACTAATGCTATAGTAGCACCTTTCAACTGTAGTGGAAATCCAATTATTGTTAATAAAAATGCATATGAATAAACATTATTTTTTTTCTTTCAATGCTTAGGTCTGATTTTTTAGTCATTTTCATGTCTGTACAGTTTTGTACTTTCGAGAGAACAATTGTTTTAATTAAGATGCTTCAGGTTTTTCAGATTGTAGTTGGAATACAGTAGTGAGTTGCAACATAATAAGCAAAGTGCTGTGGAGACACTGAGGCAAGGCTTCTGAAGTGGCAGTTCTCCATAGAGCAAAATATCCATCCCTGATATTTCCTGATGAATCTCCTCACCAACATCTGGCAGTCATTACAGCTATTAAGATATAAATACAATCCTGTTTCTGTCAGGAGAGGAGAATGTCAAGGCCATGTTTTTTTCAAGGGAATCTCAAAACAGACATTCAGGGAATACTTGGAAGTCCATTACTGTTAGTACTTTAGCTGAATATCCATCCCAGCAATTCGATTTTGTGAATCAGAAAATAAACCTTATTTCTTTCTTATTGGAATTTGTTAATTCATCAGAATTGTTTTACTCTGTGGAAACTATTTGGTTTTCAGCAGGTAGGTCTTGTGAAACCTTGCCTGCTACACAGATGTTGAAATCTGTTTGGTTTTCTCTCTCATCTGGCCCTACACCAGCTGCATAATGAGCTGCTGGAAAATTTGTTTCCAGGCTTCAAGCTTCCCAATAAATTAAGTTCCTATTTTACTTTAACCTCTGGAGAACTCCACCATGCAGATGATCACAGAGTTGGTGTTCCATAACCTTTCACAGTAAACTTTGAAATGATATTTTCCTTCTGTCTTAGAAATCAAGCTAACAATGAAGTTCTGAGTTTCTCTGTGAATGAGAACTCTGTCCAATTTAGCCTTTATCAGCCATGGTCTATGCTCTGTTTACACTGACCATCTTAGGGCATGCTTTATCTCATGTTGTGCCCTCACTCTGTCCAATAAAAGCCCTTTGCAGTGTACCAGTTCAATCCATAATACAGGTACCATGGGCAGCTGTTCCCAGTTCTCTTGACCCAGACCAGATCTCTATGGCAACTGTGGGAACTTAAAACTGAAGTGCTTGCAGGTGAAGTGGATGAGGTGCAACAGACAGAAGTTATAAATGCAATAATCTCATTGGACATTAAAAAAACCCCAAAACCTACAAACACTTGAAACATGTCAGCAAAAACACTTGTGGACTCTCCATACTTAGAGATTTTCAAAGCTTGAGTGGTCAAGGCTCTGAGCAAACTGATCAAGTAGGGCCCTGTTTGGAGCAGGAATCAAGCAACCTTCACAGAACCTTTCTGGTCTATATTATTCCATTAGTCACTGAATTAACAGCTACGGATGGAGTACAATTCTCGCATGAAATCCTGAGTGTGACATTCTGAAGATTTATATGCACCTATGTGAACAAAGGAGGAAGAATGTCACCATGTTTTCTCATTAACACACACCACTTATTGACTTTAGCTCCTGGTATGGGCTGAAAGCATTGCAGTATCTTCTTTTAAATTCTGTGGCTGACCCTATACGTACGCCTTAGAAAGATATATAATTTCTCCATAAATCAGGATAAAATGTTACTAGGGGGATAGAGGAACCTATGGATGAATCATTGTTTGTAAAACATTCTGCACAACTGAAGAAGGATTTCAAAGCAAAATAAAGTGAAAAGTTATTCTGCCAAGCTCTGTTCCACTCCATGAAAACAGACAGGACAGTTTTTGTCCATAATTGGAAAGTATTACCCATTTGCTTTGGTATGTTTATATGCAGTTCTAGACAGATAGATAGACTACAGTAAAGGATATATTTACTCTGATTTCTGTAGTTAATATACCCATAACTTGGATAGGTCGGGTAGATTTCCACAGTTTCTTTTCCTGTATGTAAATTCCTGATAATGATAAAGGCATACAAAATTCAAAGTGTATGTTGTTTTTAACTAGAGAACTTGCAGTCTATCTTCACTGCAAGAATATTAGTAGTGAGTGATATTAATCTGATTTCTTGACCAAGACACAATAGTAGCTCTTTCTACTGCTCTTATTTAAGTACTCTCCACACAGGAGAGGCTGAACACATTAGCAGGAAAATTAATGTTATTTTTGAATTTTAAATTTTAATATATGCCTGAAAACTATACTGCAAATCTAGTAGGAAAAATGTTTATTGCTGCTGGAAATGGGCCATAGTGGGATACACTGCTACTTTCCAGTTAAAGATAAGCAATCATATTTTAGTTAATAATCCTGGGGACTCTGCCAACCTAATCCTTTTTTATTTATTAACTTCATTCTCAGTAAGCCATATATGTTCTTATTCTAGCACTTTTGAAGGGGTTTTGATTGTATATACAGTAAATAGTATTCAATCTTAGGAGCAAAGGCTTCTACATTCTAAGAATAAATATAATGTTTGGAAGCTCTGCACAAAAGGAAAGATAACTTAGTGTTAAAATCAGCTCAAGAAATTGTGGTATAGTTCTTCACTTTAACAATTGACGTAAACTATACAAGCAAAAGAGTTTAACGCCTTAGGAAGAAATGGGAGAATCCTGGGTACTTCTATGAGAGGATTCTACCTGAAGTGCTTTATATGTCTCTGTCTTTGTTCAAAAGGTTTCTAGCATGTGCCTACTTGATTTATGGTATTTATACATGCCAGGATTGCAAGGAGCTGACTGGCGTGTCTCTGGTATTGGAATCACCCTGATTATGTTTGTGCAGTAGTCATCCTGATCTACTTGCCCTGAGGGGATATCTGGTGTAATTAATCATAATGACTGTACTTTGATATGTGCTTCTTTGATACATGTTAATGTGGAGAGACAGCATGTTCCAAATGCCTGCAGGAGGTGAGGGTATGCTGTGTGGCAAAATCCCAAGTATAATGAAGGTATCTGTTGGGCCGGAGGCTTAGGAAGTAGGGGAGGCTCCCAAAGACATGGTGAAAGCCTAGATTAGAAAAAAATATAAGAAATGCACAATTTTCTCTTTTAGTAGTGGGCTAGCTGGACTTCACAAGTCAAGCTATGAAAGGCAGGAAAAGGAAAATCCAGATGACCTTGATTTGGGCCCAAAAGATAGATTTGATAATAATTACTTGTTTCACTGGTTTGGACTTGTTCTGTGGAATTATTGTAGTAAATAAAAAGAAAATAATTTTTAAAATGCTATGTAAAGCCATTTTATGTTTTCCCTTTCCTCCAAGCATCCTGTACTGGCCAGTGTCAGAGTCAGGCAACTGAAACAGAAGAATTTAGAACAGTGAAATTACATCATATCCAGATTGAATGTGGCTGTACTCAAATATGCTCTACACAAAAGAACTGGATGAGCTCGAGATCTTATTAGTTAAAGATAATCACTTCTATTTAAACTGCTAATTCCTCAATGCAGACTTAATGTAAAATCAACATAAAGCTTCTTGGTGGATAGCCTGAGGAATCAGCCATATAAAAGCCATTTTGCAGTTAGTCTTGTTTGCTGAATATAAACTTCTCAGTGTGCTTCAATCATCTTCCAGCTTGACATTTTGAGCAACTATGAAACTGTTGAGACCAAACCCAGTTCACTTATTTGAAGTCAGTCATCCTAGTGGTAAAAAAGGGGGTTTAGGTGAGCAGAATTTGACTCTCTGTATAATATTTACTTCCTTCAAAACCATGAAGGTATTTATCTCAGAGATACATGTTTTTCTCAGTATCTTTCTCTCTCTTTGGTAAACTAATTCCTCTGGTCTTTTACATGGTGCTCATCACTGCATTGTGTGTATTTGAACAGTTCCTTGTGACATTTTATCTGCAGGGTGAAATATTAACAGCTAAGCCCTCCTATATATAGTTCATTCATAGGATGTGATTGTAAGAACTATTAGAAGAAAATAAGTGTTTTTCAAAGATGTGGAAGCATGTTTAATGGAGCCCACTTAAGTGACAGTAGACAAAGTATTGCACATGTTTTGATGTATCTTCCATTCTGGTAGAGTTTCTACTTCTTGAATATTATGGACCTGAGAACACTACTAATGTCTTTGGAGACAATTTGTACTCAAGATCTTTGCATCCTACAGAAGCACAGGTAACAGTTTTAAAGTATTGGTCCTGAGAAATCTATTGTATCAGGCAGCCAAAGAAGGAATCATATTCCATTGTAATACTCCAATGTATGTAAGGATCATCACAGCTCTGCTGAAGCTGGACAGGCTAGTGAATGGCTTCCATGTTATTCAGCATTACAGAGGAGTTACGACATATCTGCCACCTTCGTTAGATTAACTTCTAGTAAAGCAAACTTTTATTTCTATACAAAGTTTATGGCATGGTGGACAGCACAACACTATAAGGAAACAGATATCTTAAGAGACAAACAGTATGTGCCATGACTTACCAGGCATGTGCGCTGTCATCCTACTCAATCAGGTCATGGTTAACCCGCTGCCCTAATTTGAGTGAGGCAGCTTAGACAACCACCAGGAGCATATGGTGAATGTGCCATGCTGTTGTCCTCTTTCCTTCTTATCCCCCAAAATTCCACATCTGATAAAAACAGACTATTTTCCATTTCCACATATTCGATTGAGTATTTCTGTATTATTTTTTCACTCTTGACTTTATTTAACTGAAAGCAAATTTTACCCACATGGGGTGAAAACAAGGCTGCTATAATTCTGAGGGAACATTTTTCTCTGCACAATTTGACTGAAGGCAAGACAGTGTTGAAAAAAAGAAACTGTGCACGCATATGTATGAGATAGTCCTGAGGTTTCATACTCTAATGTGAGGGATTCATGAAATGTATGAGAGGTCAGTTTTATCAGAAGCCCTGAAGGCAGCACCAGAGTACCTCCTCTGGTACCTCAGGCCATCTGTTATGGCATCTAATAACCTCATGAGAGCAATGAACAGCTCAGACCGTGATTTAGGGTTCTGTTCTGACTGCCTATTCTGGCTGCTATATGAAATGAAACTTCAATTACAGTGTCTAAATTCAGAAGAGAAATGAGGAATAGAAACCTTTGGTCGTTAAGGGCTGGCTTACCATACTGCCTGTGAAGCAAGCTGGAGTCAGTCTTTAGACCACCAGCAAGAGTTCCCCAAGTTAACTATTGTGACTCTTTCTTTCCTATGATGCTACAGGGAATTATGGCCTGACAATTCCCAACACGGTATAAAATGTGAGTTGCTCATTTTGAATTTAGGTGCTGTGACTTAAGTGTTGTAACAGACAACCCATCACTACTTTACTGGGAAAGGGAGGGAGAGGGAGGGAGTGAGAGAAAAAGCCATCTGTGTATCGCATCAAGACCACATCAAGTGGTGAAACAGGAGGAAAAGATCCTGCTGCTTTCAACTCCTCTTCCATGAATGCAGAAGTGCTGACTGGGCTAAGACTGAGAGTGATGGAGAGTGAAATTGAAAAGGAGAGAGAGACAGATCCATGGAAGTCAGTGGGAGTTTTGCCACTGACCATAATGGGATCATGATTTAGGGAGAATTTAATAAGTCAAATGAAGACAAGTAAGCAGTTTAAGCAACTTATATTCAGATTCCTTTTTCAGATTCCTTTTTCAGTATCCAGCATGCTAAGCAAGCGTACAAAATCACATCCAGCATCCATTATCCAAATGATATCATTATCCCCCAAAGAGCACTTGTCTCCTGGCAGGGCTATGTGACTAGCTCCTGCCCAAATCACTCTGAGGCAGAGGGGAGATTCTGGTTAGACTGAAGTATATTAACTCTTACAATTGGCTTGAAAATTAGTATTAATAAACATGCAAATGCATGTGGATGATGTGACTATCAGACTATATTTTTCCAGTTTTACCACAAGACAATAGATCTCCTTTTCCTTTTCCTTCCTTAGTGACTCAGATATTTGAGAGCTGTGCAAGCTGGGGATGCAGGCTCTTCAGTTTGTCATTGCACAGCCCTCACTTTGCTTGTTCTTGAGCACATTTACAACTGACATAAATACATTATCCAAACTGATAAGATAAGTTTGTCCACATGGTCCAATGCAGTACTTTGCTGAAACACTGACCTGGACCTTGAAAAACACTATAGACAAGTGCTGTTTCCCAACACACATCGTCTCAGAGAGACTGTTTGCTGTTCCCGTCATCTGTCGCATTAATGGATTTTATCACCTGTGTTGCATGGGTCAGACAGTGAGAACAGATTTCTGTTCAGTGACATGCATGAGGTCTTCAGTCTTGAGTTTTACAAATCTTCAGTCCTTCTGACATGTTCCCATGGTCATGCTGCAGAAACATCCTGTTCTAGCCACAGGTACAAGTACCTCCTCAATTTGGCTCAAGCATTCTGGTCCCTTAATTACTTGTATCATATAACATATTCTCGAGTTCCCTGGGAATCCAGAAAGATGAAGGGAAAATAGGTATTGTTAAGGCAACCTTATTCAGAACACAATAATCCCAGTGGTCTGAACAAGCATTATGGACCCCTCACATAATGACCATCACCCTAACTTACTATAATAGTTAGACATTTATGTCTGAGTTTACCACTCTAGCTTTATAGTCAATGGAGAGAAGTAGACAATTTCAGAGTATGATTGCTTTCTTCCTAAAGCAATTTCTAGTATAAGGTAGATAAATTGCCCACTGGAGCTTCCTATTTCTCTGCCTTGATGATAAAGAAAACTCAGGATACTCTTCTTATCAGCGAATATCTAACTTCTAAGTACTAAATTATGTGAGAAAAGACGGGAGATGTTCAGATCTCTGACCCAGGCAGTCTACTTTTCTGAGGGCTGCCCAGACTGGAAGGATCATCCCTCAAAACTGATTGTTTTTTAAAATAGGAGTCACATGGGATTTTATCTGTGAGAAGTAATAACAATCAGGAATTATAGGAGAAAATACTGTCATACATGTTATAAAACTTATTTGCTTGGTATTTGCCAAAGAAGTCTAATATTAAGTAGTCTATGCTTATTCTACAAAAGCGGATCTCACAGTCGTAGGACTGACAGAGCATTCCTTACATTGCTTTAGACAATTAAGACACTGTCTAACTGTGGAGAGGGAAAAAATAGAGGTGTGGTATCAGACAACTTCTACGGGCAATGGGACAGAAAGCTGTCTTCCTTCTCTACTACATTGTCATTTCACAATCCTCTGCCTGGCATTCAGTCCTGCACAGACACTGCATGGCCATCTTCCACACTTAAAATCTGTTTAAGTCTAGGAAATAGAGACTTGAGTGGGCCATAAAACCTAGGCTTACACCCTCTCTTGGTGGAGGTTCTTCTTTCATTGCTTTATTACATTTTCTTCTCAT
Source organism: Coccyzus lansbergi (assembly GCA_033558105.1). Classification (NCBI taxonomy): domain Eukaryota; kingdom Metazoa; phylum Chordata; class Aves; order Cuculiformes; family Coccyzidae; genus Coccyzus; species Coccyzus lansbergi. The sequence goes on along the minus strand of JAUMJK010000267.1, from coordinate 1,618,364 downwards.
CGTGCTTGGAGATCTGGGAAGTTGATACATAGCATCCCACGATAAGATCCTAAATTATATTTTAATATGGCATTTTGAAATGGTAAAATCAAGCCAACACTATGTGCATGAATACAATTGAAGCACCTGATGCATCATTCTAACAGCAAGAACATGAGAACCAGAAGGACTGGCTGGTCTCTTGACAGTGCAATAGTAAAATAAAGTAGCACCTGAATAGCAGTTGGCATAATCATATATACCCATACACAGTGCTGGCCTTGGATGTTATCAACAACAGCAGAGAGGAACAAGTAGATTCATACTGTGGCTCTATGAGGTCATTACATCTTTTTAAGTATGTACTCAGCCCTATGAAATCCCTAAAAGAAACTGAGATTTTAAACAAACATTTGTTTAGCATTCTTTCTCTCTGGTCTCACTTTATATATGTTGTGTGCATATTTATTAGGTAGCCTTTAGACCTCCTGTTCCTCTCCCACCAATTACACATGAAACACAAGTGATAATCCCAGTGGATGGAAATTGAATTTCCTCTCCTTTTAATAGTAAGGACAGCCTAGTAAAAAAATAAATGGAGTTAATTAGTTACATGTAATTGCAACTTCCTTGGAGTTAAAATGTGCTGCATACTGGCAGAAAACACTATTTTACCATATGGTGTTGGAACACGCTGCAATGATGTCTTTTCCTCTACCTTTTTCTGAAGACTGACCATGGATTTAGGTTATTTGTGGCTTCTAAAGTATTTGCAAGCCAGCTCACTGGTGAGAGAACCATACCTGTTCAGTTCTTAACATGTGCTAAAACCCAAACCAACAAACAATCAATCTTGGTTTTGCTAAGAATTTAATGAAAGCCTAAAGTTTCACATTTTTGTGGTTTTGGGAAACTTTCAGGAATTTTTTTTCTTCTGAGTTCAGTCAAGATCTCCTGACTCACTCCTGAGTATTGTTATTAATAATACTGGAAGAGTCTTTGAGGAAAGTTATCAAACAATAGTAGGAGGAAAAGGTTATGTACTTGACATGGAAATCATTTAGAATAAGAAAGAGGTTAAAGAAAGAAAAACATAGGCAGTTTAGTCTTTATTTAATGTGGCTTTCAAATTAAAAAAGACTAATAAATTGAGAGTTTGCTATACAAATATGCACATTAATTTAACTTTTGTGATCTAAAATTTCATGTTTGCTGGCTTTGACACAAAGGCAAGAGAAATAATGAACAATAAGGCAGTTATTGTATGTAGAAAATGCTGTCGGATAAAGGACCCAAGGAAAAATTACTTGTTGCCTTCTTTAAAAATAATTCCTCTGTGGATTTCTGTCCTCATCAGTGATTTTCCACACTGTTCATTTTTAAGATACACTTCAATATCCAACACCCCAAAAGAAAACTCCAAACCTGCTAAGAAAAAGCCACTCTGATCTCTTAGCTTTATACCTCTCTGGTGAAAATGCTTTCCAAGCTCCTAAGCTTCTTTTCTTATTGTAAGAGAGATATATAGAGACTCACACAAATGTTTAAAAATTCTGACTTAGAAGTGAAAAAAGAGTTTATTTTCAAGGAATGGAAGTATATTCAGATCTCAGAACATCAGTATTGCCTTAATTACACTTGTATCTCTTTTTTTTTGTGTGTGTGTTTTCTTCAGTTATATAGCCCTGTTAATGCTATCAGGTCAATAAAGTTAGTAGCTTTAAGTGAAAAATTGACAATGAATGTTTTCAAGCTTCATTGCTCAGATAGGATAATTATTGTGAAGTGTAGATTTTCTTCTGTTAAAAGTAAATGCTTATATCACATAAATAAGTAGGCCCTCATTTTAGTTGTTAAATCTGTCAGATGGGTTTATTTGCTTTTTTTTTTTCCCCTACACATAGTGTGTAAACAGAAGGTGAATTATACAAGTGAGCAAAGCCAGGATTAGGAATTGCTCCAAAATAAATTGCAGACATGGGAGGACTCATAGAATTACTGCTAGTAACTTCAAGGATTTTGTGATTCAAATCAGCAGGAATTTCCAATATATAATGTGATAAAATACATAATTTGCAAATTAGGGATGGTTTTCTTTAGCAGGTCTTACCACTGGCAGGTGTCCTCTAAAACAAGTAGTCAATGTTATTAAAAAAATAAGGAGAAAACTCCTTTACTGTTCTAATTTATTTAAAAATAAATTTTTCTGTTATTTTTAGAATGATCAACTCTGTCTTAGAGAAAAGGTGAGAAATTACTGGAAGGTGGTACCTGTCAGAGATTTCCTAGCAGTAGCAAGCTTTAAAAATATGATCCTAATTTTCTATTTTCCATTAAGAAAATCAGGGATGATTTCTCTCTGGCTGCCCCTTGAAGCTGGCATGCTAAAGATTAAGTTGTCAATTCTTCCTAAAGCAGACTTTTCTGAGAAATGTCAAAAATATTTGCATTTATTCTAAAGAAGAAAAAATTAAAAGCCAGGCAATCTAGACAGTGTCCACAGGAGAAAAAATTTCCTGCTTGCTTCATAGCTTACCTAGCCTCTTGCTCCATCTGCTACAGAGTGTAAAACACTATCTTTTGACTTCTCCATGCTACTTCATGGCACTGCATAAAGGGATGTTCATCATATCACAAAAATCCCTGTTTCTGGAATGCTTAGACAGGGACTAGGTTTAATACAGTTAGGTCTGTTTCATAACCTTGCTAAATAGTCAATTTGCAGCTAAATGCATTTGCTGTAGGAGCAAGTGTTTCGTGCAGCTCCTTGGGGACCTCTTCATGTCTCCATATTACTAAATGTCTTTGATTCTTTCCTGTCTCTGGTCATGCACAGGTTTAGACAGATATAAGGAGGAATTTCTTCACCATGGGAGTGGTGAGGCACTGGCACAGGTTGCCCAGGGAAGTTGTGGATGCCCCATCCCTGGAGGTGTAGAAGGCCAGGTTGGAAGGGGTCTTGAGCGGCCTGATCTAGTGGGGAGGCGTCCCTGCCCATGACAGGGGAGTTTGAACGAGATAATCTTTAAGGTCCCTTCCAACCCAAACTATCCTATGATTCTATGATTCTATGCTCTGCTCAAAATTCAGCCACACTACAGACTATTCCACTGAAATATTTTGATACTATCACCCTGATTCTCTTTTGCTTTACACACAAGTTGTCATTGCCTTGTCAGATGTTCCTCTGACCTGTACAAAACAACTGTAATTTACTATAAATCAGAGTTATTAGTTGGCATTTCCAGTAAACTTTTGTATGAGGATTCTAGAGTGGGTGCATATGTATTTTAAACTTATCTTGCGACCCTCAACATATCTTACTGTGTTGAACTGTGTGCCATCCCGCTCTTTCTATTATCATAGGCATTGAGTGTACCCTTAGCAAATTTGCAGATGACACTAAGCTGGGTGGAAGCACGGACCAGCTGGAGGGTAGGAAGGCTCTGCAAAGGGATCTGAACAAGCTGGACTGCTGGGCTGAGTCCAATGGCATGAGGTTTAACACGGCCAAATGCTGGATCCTGCACTTGGGGCACAACAAACCTATGCAGAGCTACAGACTAGGAGTAGTCTGTCTAGAAAGCTGCCTGGAGGAGAAGGACCTGGGGGTGTTGGTCTACAGCCGACTGAACATGAGCCAGTAGTGTGCCCAGGTGGCCAAGAAAGCCAATGGCATCTTGGCTTGTGTTAGAAATGGTGTGACCAGCAGGTCGAGGGAGGTGATTCTCCCTCTGTACTCAGCACTGGTGAGGCCACTCCTTGAATCCTGTGTTCAGTTCTGGGCCCCTCACCACAAGAAGATGTTGAGGTTCTGGAGTGAGTCCAGAGAATAGCAACGAAGCTGATGAAGGGGCTAGAGAACAAGTCTTATGAGGAATGGCTGAAAGAGCTGGAGTTGTTTAGCCTGGAGAAGAGGAGGCTGAGAGGAGACCTCATTACTCTCTACAAGTACCTGAAAGGAGGTTGTAGAGAGGAGGGAGCTGGCCTTTCTCCCAAATGGCAGGGGTCAGGACCAGAGGAAATGACCTCAAGCTCCACCAGGGGAGATTTAGGCTAGACATCAGGAGGAAGTTTTTCACAGAATGGGTCATTGGGCCTTGGAACAGGCTGCCCAGGGAGGTGGTTGATTCACCTTCCCTGGAGGTGTTTAAAGCACAGGTGGACGAGGTGCTGAGGGGTGTGGTTTAGTCTTTGATAGAAATGGCTGGACTCGATGATCCAGTGGGTCTCTTCCAACCTGATGATTCTATGATTCTATGATTTCATCAAAGAATATTTTATTTTTCACTTTTCTCAATTAATGACACTTGGTTCTATCTATGTGAGAGAATTCTGTATCAAATACTCTCACAAGAAGGAAAAATTTCCTTTTATGTCTCCTTAAGCTAATGAAAATCCTGTGCAGTGGAACACTGAGGCTAATGAAAGACCTGGTCCAAGCACCACAAATTTAGGAATCCACCTGCACCACCTATTCTGCTTGAATATGTTAACCTGGAAAGTGTTTACTTGCTATTGCTATTATTATTGATTATCACCAGACACTAAGCAGTTACAGAGTTTTCCATCCCTACCCACAGGATGCTCATAAACTAACTCAATCAGACTAATTCTATTATTCATTTAGAGTTTCCTGAGGCCCCAATTCAACCTGCAGAACTGTCAATGAACAAAGACATAGTGAAAGACAAATTTCTGAAAAGCAGTAATGTAGTTTAAGATGAAGACAGGTAAACAAAGTAGATAAGTTTGCATCATGCAGAATTTACCTACTCTTCTCAATTTGACGAGTAATACCAGACAGGTGAGTTTAATTGCTTACAGCCTTATCAGCCAAAAAAAAGATGAAAGTGTTCATCATCATTTGACTGATAGTGAAAAGAGACACAAGACATTAAGGTCTGTCATGGCAGACTGGTTATTTATTTGCCTTAAACATTTGTTTGTCCAGTGACACTGTTTTTCCCTGAAGTCTGCCCCACCACTAGCCCACTCCCCTCAACCTCCCTGGCAGCTCAGGCAGCCAGGGGGCAGGGAATGGAAGTGAGGGGGTGGGGAGTTGCCAGGAGGCCAGGTGGCCATGCGACCAGAGGAGCCCGAGGGTGGCCATGCGGTGGACCAGGGTGGTCACCATATGGTGACCTGCCGTGCCCAGCAGGAGCCAGGCAATCCTGACTCCCGAGGGGGGCAGATCACCAGGCTCTGTCCTGAGCCCCAAGGGCTCCTGCCCAAGCCCACTGCTGTGCCAGGACTGAGACGCAGACCTGGACTGGAGCAGCCTAAACCACGTAGTGATACCATCTATATTACTCTTTCTATCTTTCTCTCTACCTCTCCCTGTCCCTCTCCCCCTGACCTCATGGCATGCGTGACTGCTTGGACTGGGGAATTACATTTTCTGTAAGTCCGGGTGGCTGGGTACCTTGGCTCGTTGTTGTGCCTCCTGGAAATAAATGCTATTTGATATTCACGCTGGGAGTAACCCTTTGTTCTCCAGATTGCCACACAGACAAAACGAACCCATCTTTTTCCTTGTCCCTTTGATCGGGTCATAGAATCATAGAACAACCAGGTTGGAAGGGACCCATCGGATCATCTAGTCCAACCATTCCTATCTAACACTAAACCAAGTCCCTCAATACCTCATCCACCCGTGTCTTAAACACCTCCAGGGAAGGTGACTCAACCACCTCCCTGGGCAGCTTATTCCAATGCCCAATGACCCTCTGCGTGAAAAACCTCCTCCTAATCTCCAGCCTAAATCTCCCCTGGCGGAGCTTGAGGCCATTCCCTCTTGTCCTGTCCCCAATCACTTGGGAGAAGAGACTGGCTCTCTCCTCTCTTCAACCTCCCTTCAGGTAGTTGTAGAGAGTAATGAGGTCTCCTCTCAGCCTCCTCTTCTCCAGGGTCGAGACAAGGGCAGAATTTAAAAGCCATTTAGAAACCTGAAGAGGTAGATGAAGATGAAACATTGTTTTGGAAGTTAAAGTTATTTTAGAAATATGACTTTAAGACATTTTTCCAAGGTCACTAAGAAAGTATGTAGAAGGATCAGTTTGCACATATAACCTGTGAGCACAAGAATACCTTTTGTTGCCTTGAAAACAAAATATCTTTGCATTCTGCTTAAGTTCAGTCGTGGTTCTCCATCCTAACTTGAGCACTGCAGATGGACCTGACCTGATATGGCCTCTATTCCCCATAGAGAGTTTCTCCCGTTGTGTTCTTATTGCAAGGAGACAAGTTGTCGCAGATAAGTTATGCTGCAAAGAATTGTTTATATGATTACCGTGTCTGCCTATAAAGAGTGGCAATGAAATCTCTCCTTAAGTTTTATTTTCACAATGAATATGGACACTACAGTGATAAAAAAGGTAAAATCCACAAGAAAGTAGATGTTTTGGGGAAAAAAAGCACGATATTGGTTAAGCACTTTTAATACCTACAAATCCTGCTGTAGCAGGCTCATAAAGGGAGGTGAACCAGGTAATAATTTCACTGTTCCAATGATTAATTGTGTATTTCTGCTCATAAGGACACCAGAATTGCTTTTTCAGAGGTCAAAATATTCCTGAGAGAGTGCAGTATCATTAATGCCATTGAGCTAGATAACCCACCTACCAGAAGCAATGGGGATCATTGCTTCAGGTTTTCTGCAGTGAAAGCCCATTTGGAGTCAGATAAAAGAAAATGAGAAAAGATTTTAGGGGATGAGGTCTGGTGTTCTAGCAAGAAAGAACTTTGCAGAAGTAGAGCAGCTCTTCCAGCTTTGCTCAAAATATTAAAAAAGAGGTGGCCAAAGAATGCTGTCTCGTTCATGCATAAATGAGTTCCTCTGTTGCTGTGTCAGACCAGTGCGTTGGAACAGACGTGTCAGGTACTGTTTCTCCCACAACTGAATAACACTTTATGCAGCCCCAAGGCTATGCAGTTCAGGTAAACAAAATAAACTAGCTCTGCAGAGCAATGTCACACTCCTGACAACTTGATAGACCACTGGCAAGACAGGCAGTCCCTTTCTGGTAGGTTGACCTTGGCCATCTCCCATAACATCAACCAGCCACGTTTTCCCAGTAGGTAGCATGATGGTGGTGTCATGGACAGCACCAAACTGGCCTCCAGGTTGCTGTGGGACTGACAGCCTTGGCCTCAGGTTGTGAGAGTCCTGAGCACACATTGCCCTTGGTGAGAAAGGGTAGTTGTTCTTCTTGTTTGTACATTTCACGGCACTAGACCCTGGTGCACTTCTGTCCCCTTTCTCCTCAGCCACTCAACTGGAGATTTCTGCAGCTTTTTGCAAAACCCTGGACCTTAGGAAAAGGAAACACACACAGCCCCAGCCTGCACCATGCCAAGGTGTCACAGACAACTGGTAGCTTCCCACAGCCATGGACAAGGGGAACACTGTGACACCTGCCTTCTCTGCCTGAGCCTTACCTCAAAACAAAGGGGGCTTGAGTTTGATTCCTGCATTATTGGAAATGTTCGAGAAGTTTCTTTCTGTTTCCTTGGCTATCTCGTTTCTCAGACATATGTCAACAAGAATGGGAGTTTGATAGAAATGGCAGAAGAGCCCTAATCATTTCCCTCAGAAAGTGAAGCCTCTGTAAAAAATCCTTATTCTTATTAGGTTGAGGTGCTCTAGTTATTGGCTAATCTAAGCTGGGTTTTTTTTTTATCTCCTGAACTCCTTCAGGTCCTGTAAACACATAAAATATTCACTAAGAAGGAAAGTGCAGTCTTCATAAACCAGTCCTACAATCTGACCCCATCATATCCAAGTCCATGCTGTTCAGGTAGCATATATACTACTTGACCTTACTACCAAACAATTCTGCCATCAATTGTTTTTGAGCAAGTTTTGTTGTAGTCCTACATCAGCATTGAATAAAACCACATTCCGAAACCTCTTATTTTCATAAATTGGAAATTTTGGGTTCTTTCTAGCCCTAAATTCATGAAACATGTACCTTCTCTAACAGCTGAATAAAGGATTATTTGCTGCTGCTTTATCAAAGTGGGAATGATCCTAGAACGACAGCAATGTAAGAAGAGAAAAATGACTCACCTGTGTCATTGGTAATTCCTAAATTAAAGTCTGCAAATAACATGAAAAGACTTTAATGATGTCAGAATCTCAAACACTTCTAAGTCAACTGGAAGTTGACAGCTGTCATTATGGCTCTTCAAATTTGTTTATTTTATTATTCTCAGCACATACATAAAACAAGTCAGGCTAAAAATGCTCTGAAGGTCAAAGACACTATATTTTTTATGCTTTTTAACTATAATTTTCTTTACTTTTTGTGCACTTCTGCTTATCTTCATATAAAAATGAAGAATAAACCAAGTCTCTGTCTCCCAACAAATACATTCCACACGTACACAGAATCTTAAATAGTTTCTGCACAAATTAAAAATCTTTCTAAGCAAAACCTTTCAGTTTGGTAAATCAGAAAAAAAAAGTTCCATTTTATCCCGTGGTTGATGACACAGAGTCGTTTATTTAAATACAATTATGTTCTGTTTGCAGTTCAAGAAAACAACGAAGTACATTAGACATGAAATAACAACTGTATTGTTGAAGCTGTCAGTCTCAGAAAGATAGCTAAATAACGTAGGAAAGTCAACTCCTCCATCAGAATCAGACAGTACCTGCTTCTTGAGAGATGGTTGAAGAGGCAAAACCTGAATTTTCCAAGAGAGATAATAGCCCTCAGCTAGGCTCTTCCATTGGTTGATGATTCTTACTTTGAGTTTAATGCTTGTTAAATGATGAGCTTTTGCTGGGAATTCAATGAAAGTTCTTCTCTGCAAGTTCTTTAAATTGTACTCGCTCACACATTGACCCTCTTATTGTACTTTTTTTCTGTATGGTTATAGCAGAAAGTTCTTTATATATCTTTTAACTTTGAAAAAGGGTAGGCTCAGAGGCAAGTCCGAGAGACTTATGACCTCTTTTTATTTTTATTTCCCCACAGCTTCCAAAGTTAGAAAATCTAAGGCAGCAATTACAATCTGTTTTAAAATATTCAAAGTCACCTGTAACATCTACCGCCCCTTTTTTTTGTGTGTTTTTTGTTTTCCCTTCTCCTCTAGTGTTAGTCAATACATTGCGGTAAAAATATTTGGATGATTGTGAGGATTAAAACAAAGTGATTTATATCTTGAAAACTGAAGAAACTACCACGTGGTCCTAGTCAGCCATCAACTCTGTTCTGTTTGAATTAAAGTGTTGACAGAGAATCAAGAAAGTCTCATTTTCTTTGTTTCTGTGTGCAGGACATGGCTTCAATTTAACTTTCCAAGTTTCTAATTTCACAGGCATAATATCACAGGTTTGTTTGGAAATTTCTGAACTTTATTTGCACATATTGACTTTTGGTTTATAAAGCTCAATTTTGGTTTTGTCCTAGAGGATAAGAATTGAAGCGTGGAAGTTGAATGAAACTACCAAAATATCATTTGTGGTTTAGGTGTGCAGCAGAACAAGTTCTACTTAAATTGGAGTAAATTAAATCAGAATAGATGTGCTACATGCTGGAGATGCACCATATCAAGAAGAATATAGCAGAAAGACTAAAACCCCAGTAGGCTTAATGACCTCAGACACATCAGATTATAAATAAGAAGAGGTATTGGCAGTAATCTTCTATTTAAGGCTTTGACAATCAAGTCTAGATCCTGAGACAAAGTGCATACAGAGAGTGACAACGGAGAAAGTTAAAGGCATTTTCCTTTTCAAGGTTGTATAAGAAAAAGAGAAGTATACTCAGCAATATCCACTCTGCTAAGAAATACAACTTGATATTGTTGTCAGAAATGTAAAATCAAAAATTACATGTACTTGATTCACTTGAAAATGTTTTATCAGATTTCTATCTGATGGAAGTCATTGGAATAACACTGTAAATAATGAATTTGGCTCATACCCTGGATGAGACGCTGTTCAAAATGACTGTCATCCATATTTCTTTAGCTTTTATGGGTCTGAATGAAAACTAAAATCATGCTATGATGAACTAGATCCCAAGGTATTTAAACTCTGTTGTTCAAGTTAAGTTCAATTTCAGAGTGTAATACCAGAAAAAAATCCCACTGGGAGTTATTCATTTTTTTTCTACAAGTTCAACATATGTGAGAAGACTTATACCGTCATTTAAAATCAATCAAGTGAATACAGGGCTCATTGGAGGTGAGCAATTTGCATTCCACATGTCTGAGTTTTCACTCACTTTCATGGGTTTTACACAAGTAACTCTGTGGTGATGTTTCTGATTTACAATAAGATGCATCACTGCTGTAGTTGAGTGACTGGTTCATCATTTCCAATAACTACATTCAAACCTTGTGAAAAGTTTCATATCCCAGTTGAGAGTTTAATATAATCCCTAGCATTGGAAGTCCTATATCTTAGTTATTCTTAGTTTCTTTTCAGGTAAGATCCAAACATCATATTTCTGCATCTTGCCTGTTTTTTTTTTTTTTTTTTTTTTTTTTTTTTTTTTTTTTTTGTGAGAGATATTGTGGAATAAAGACTGTGGCAAGAAATCTGGCATGATATGAAAACTGGCAGGAAAGAAAAAAGTGCCTCCAACAGGTCAGATACTGAGCAAAGTGCATACTTGCTGGAGTAGTGGGGAAAAGAGAACTAGGCTTTGCTTCAGTGTTACTCATAAGTAAATGGGCTACACAGTTGCTAAGCAAGTAGTGTTTTTTATCCTGTGTATTGCAAATACCATCAGCTCAACTCTGCTGTCAGTACCAACAATAACAGACTTGGGGGAAGTTTCTGTGATATTAAGGCAGTGCAATGTTATTTCCCAGTCACAGATGGATTTCAGCTCCCCCCTAAACTAAAATATTTGCTTCATTCCTCTCCAAACTATGAAAATATAGAACAAATTGCAATGTGAAAATTGAGCTTCTGAAATCTCTGTTCCCAGTATTTAGGCTATGACTTTGAAATTATAAAATATAAATGGCATCCATCTTCACTGCATGTATGTTTACACACGCATTAGTTTATACATATGAATAATTACAGTAGTTAGGGTGATTATATGCATATTTTTTCATGTGTTAAATCTTCAGAAGCAGGCCAACCAAGCTGTAATGCTAAATATCAATGCCGCAATTATTTAAAATGTGGCATTAATAGCAAAAGATGATTATCTTCTTAGGGTAGTGCCTTCTAATACATGCTTAGAGTTTCTGACATACCCATGTGGGTCAAAATCAAATAATGTTTTGAGTTCTGTAGAAAACGCCATCTCTCACTCCTACTCACACAATAATGTGGAAACTGCAAATGCAGGAATGTGAACAGAACAAATGATTCCTAATGCAGGATGCAGTAATTGACAAACAATTACACATTCAGTAAAACAATTGAAACCATTTTGTGACTAGAAATGCATCTTGTGGGTATCTGTCATTATTTCTTTTCTTGCAAACTATGTCTATTTATATGACCATCCCCTTGTATTATTTTTAGTTTAATGCTAGTAAACTGTAGATGCCTTCAAGATTTTATTGCTCTTTAACTTGTGAAAATTGCTCAGTAAATTTTAATGTCAAACTGTAAACTTATAACTCCAGTGAGTTTTTCGCTTTGTCTTCACTTTTTTTTTTTTGGTCCACTTGCATTTCATTTTGATAGCAGCAATTGTATCCATTTTATTTCCATATGTAAAATTTATGGGTGGACGAGGTGCTGAGGGGCACGGTTTAATATTTGATAGGAATAGGAAACAGTGGAGAGAAAGGCAACAGGGATTAAAAGATACCGAAGGCTTTTCTGGAGGTAGCAAAAGAGTAGGTGAGGACTTCTTAGCCCTTAAAGCAGAAGACTACAGAGGAGATATGATAAGAATCTATAAAATTAGGAGTGGCATAGAGAGGGTAGACATAATTATTTATCATCCTATTTAAAGAGAAGAACTATGTATCACCATATAATCATATTAGAAGTTATTTTAAGGCAAAGAAAAAGGCAGTGTTTTTACATAGAACATGTGCTAGCATTGTGGACCTCCCTGTGGAAGAATACTCTGTGCATCCAGAATTTGCATTGGTTTAAGAGCCAACTAGATGAGCACATGGAAATGAAATTCTTGAAAGATAATAAACTATGCAGAATGACATCCAGTTCAGATAATTCCCGTGAGCTGAGAATAGTGGGAAGATGAAATATTAGAGGAGAAATCAGATACACATAATATTTTCTTACAGATCTCCAGATATTAATTTAGAAACAGTGCTCCTTCCAGTTACCTTCTTTTGGAAAGGTATCACCTCCTCCCTAACAAAATCAGGAAAAATGGACTACAGAAAAGAACCTTAGCAGAACCAAATAATTCTGAGGAGCAGCAAATGATGGTGATGAAGAACATAGGGACAAAACTGTAAAAAAACAAACAAACAAACAAAATAATCAAAACAGCTGATAGGAGTGGGATGCCCTGACACTATCTCCTTCTCTCTGAAGAAACTCAAGGAACCAATGGAAGATTTCTGGCCATGTTCTGCCTGGTAACTTGACAAGGCACAGGGATGGAAATCTACCATATGCCTGGATCATCCTCTCAGCCTTTCTTTTCCTTGAACAATGGAAGTCTGGCTTGAGAAGGTCAGGAGAGGTTGGCTGAGAAGGGCCAGAGACTGGGGAGGGCTTTGGGTGAGTGGTGAGAGAAAAGCACAGCCAGAATGTCAAGAGATTTTGCTGAAGCAGAAAATGGATTCTAGTCTGACAAACTCACTGTATATATATAAAGCATCGTCTCCTGCCATAGGAGGAAGAAGTAAGGGAATTCACGTCGTATTCCACAAGCACTCTTCTACTCACTCATCTGCAGAGATAATCACCCATTGTGTTGGTGAACTTTCGATATGAGCCAGTGCAGCTGTCTTTTGATTGTGAATGCATAAAAATCCACTATGTGGGATAACATTCAGAAATGTACAGTTAAGAATTTCAAAAATAGCAAATGAATTTTGAAGTTATCTTTGCATGTATCTATTCTGAAGTGATGAATTTTCTATAAGGATGCCACATATCATGAGTGCTCTTTGCACATATGAAGCCTTATCATAGCATGAGACTGGATATGCAAAATGTTTTCTGTCGTAGATCCAAACATAAATTCAGTATATAAGCTCATGCTACAGAATAGCATATGAACATTTCAGTTTTTCAGTGGAAATTAATTTGAGACATGCCTCCTTCAGTTCCTTCAGAGGAAGCTTTTCTCTGAATCCAACTGAAACAGACTGATTGTGAGGTGTGATTAAAGTCAAAATTTTGTGAGAACCTATAGGGGAAAATGTCAGCTTACTTTTACTTTGTGGATGTACCAGTTTCCTCTATTCTCCTAGTTTCTGCTGTGATTAGTAGGATCAGTTTGCTTTGTGGGCCTTTTCTTTGCACCGCACTTTACCTTGGATATATGAAAATGGATGAAAAAATGGATTTGGGATTTATGTGTCAGCGGAAATAGGAAAAATTCCTTCTGTGGCTTACAAAATAAATGTAACACATACTACAATGTGAAGAAGATGCTAATAGTTTTCTATGGCCTTGTTTACATAGTCTTTGAGGATACACTCAACATAATCCAGATTTCAGATGGAGGTGGCACTATGATTTCTGATGATGTCTTAAAAAAATGTTTGAAGACTATTGCAGGAATTCTGCACAGCTGTAAATCTTGATGATCTGGATATTTTAACATTCACACCGTTGCAGTTAGCTCAAACTACAAACAAGTTCCCCATGGCAATATGAAATACAACTTTCAAATAGAGGAACACTGCCTGTTGGTGATGAAGTTTTACAGCCTTAACAATTTTCTTACCATATAACTGTAGATTAAAACCTCAGTGAAGCAATGTCTCCACCACTAGAGTGTTTCAAATTCTGCTGGATCTCAGCATATTAGATTTCTGATCTATTATATAACGGAACTATGTGGGCAGGCACCAGCAACATGGTGAAAGAAATAATAATCCATCATGTACTCAGGGGACACAATTAGTGTGACAAGTCACATGGAGGCTAGACTGTACTCAATGCAAAGAACTAACCAACAAATAAGGCCTCTTATATCAGTAAATTGTGCATTCCTTGGCTGCAGGTTAAAGACTATTTCTCTTGCATCTTGCACAGCAGATATAGCTGGGGAGATATATCACTAGACTGATAACTTATGTGACCTCTAACCCAAGTTGTAGAAAGACACAAGGCTATTGGTTGCATGGATCAGCAACTAGTTTTGGCACTTGATGGACCTGCTGGCTAATAACATAGGAACAGACATTTTGTGCCCTTGCATTTTAAGTAATTTAATAAGACTGAGATACAGTATTTGTTTTGGAGAGAAATAATCATGATAAATAAAGCATTCAGCTGAAAGTGACTTTAGTCCAATGTACATAGAGTGCACGAATATTCTTCTTTAAATTTGTATCTAGATCCTTAAGTATTTTTAATTAACAAAGGAAATACTGCAGGGGCTGGAAGAGGCTTTCCAAAACAACAGAAAAACTAAATGTATGAGAAGAAATGTGTTCCAGAGAGCAACCTTCAACTGAAGGAATCCTAAGCCATGTGGGATGTTTTAATTCAATTCCTATAATTTCTTTTTTGAATCATTTTGTAAGTTTCTATCCCAAATGCTAACCCCTGTACTGTAGCTCAATAAGTATTTAAAACTGACTTAACAGCTTACTGTCATGTCTGAGAGAAGGAGGTCTGTTCCTCTCTCAAGTACTTTCTCTGCTTTTTTTCTTGGTGATGATTATATTGTGCTGACTTTGTCATTTGTCAGATCTTGAGAAAGTCAACAGAATATGAACTTAGTTCCAAATGCATGACTATTCCTTCTGGATGAAGGAGTTAAACTGACTTGCAGAAGAGCTCTAGGGTGACTGCAGAGAAAGGACTATCCTTATTAGATGTACTATAAAACCAATGATTGAGATATATCAATAAACTTCAGTAGAATTCAATAATCTCTCTAGCGCTACCCATAATGAGCGGAGCCCTTTTTAGTAATTCTGAACCTACTCTGGATAAAGGGAAATTTTTACTCTAGCACAGCTTTTGCAGGAACACCACAGATAATCCAGTGTTGTCAACAGAGACAAACTCTGTTTGTGCCTATGATCAATAGAGAATGCAGAAATAGCTTAGTTTTCTCAACTCTTCTATTTCTAAACCTTTTAACTATAAGACTGCAGAAAGGACTATAACGAAGAACGATCAGGGGACTAAACAGCCCAGTAACTAATACTTGCAGAATAAACCTGGTTGAAATGAGAGGTCTCAGCTAAAACAACTCATCAAGGCTTGTGAAAGTAGTTTCAACTATACAAATACATTCATCTTCAATCTCAAATTTTTAGAAAAATATATACATTTGAAGTGAGACTATTCCAGGTTTATTTTTTTGATGGATACAGCCATTTTTAAGCTATCTCCTAAGTGCAATACATCCAACCTTTCAATATTTCTTACTCAAATATTGACCTTTACAATTTCTCACTGTAACAACTTTTGCAAGGCCTGCACTTTCAGGAAAGAATTCTCACTCTGGTCTCTGCTGTAAATATTGTACCCAGGCCTCGAATCAGCAACGAAGTTCATTTTCTTACAAGCTTTAAGTCTACCATTAACCACAAACAAGGGTTCAATATCTATTGGAAAAACTCATAAATTGTGGCCTTCAGCAGAAATTAATTGACAGTCTAGTCTGGTGGGCTGCATCGTACCCAAGAAAATCAAAACAAACCCAGAACAGGTTGGCAGGTAAGCTCTTCTTTATATTTAATGCCACCTACAGAATCAACATAAGATATTTTTATTTGCTGTGAACTGGACTTATGCTGACTTTTTATAAGTGACCAGTAAGAGATACAGGTCCTTATTTTCTGATCTCTAACTCTATGTTTAATCTCTAAATTATTGGTAATTAAAAGAATATTATGCAGACACGGGCTGTTGTCTCTCAGAAAACATAGCACCCATCCTTGCCTTCTAAGCTATACAGAGACAGCTATAAATTGATCCCCTTAGTATAGTGACTTACCTAGTTTTGATTCATAATCTTTCAAGAGCTGCCTCCCCCTCCAACCCAACACATTACCCACATTTAAAGCAGATTTAGGTCCTGTACTTCAGTTCTGATAAGTCAATCTCTATCCTCTAGTTGCTGTTCAAACTTTCACATCAGAGATGGAAGTAGAAGAGGTAGCATTGCTTTGCAGGAATGTGACTGCCACTGGGCACAAATAAAAAATCCTGTAAATCTTGCAAGGGTGATATGGATATTCAGGTTTCTGTCATTCTTACCTTGTGCTTGGAAAAACGCATCAACTTTGCATCTGATCTCCACCACGGGCTGGGCTAAAGCTATATTAAGTCTGGTTTATTCACACCCCAGTTTGTGGGGAGAACTATGACTTACAAAGTTAGCCCACCAAAGGATGATTCTACAAGTTCTGAGGAAGACACTTGGTGCTGCATTGAGAGGGCTTCCTCTCAATTTATTTTCTGTGTTGGAGAGAAAAATCTAAGATGGGAGATGTCTTCTGTTGCTCACATTTAATTGTTCTGATGGGTTTGGTTTCCTAGGTATCATCAAAGTGAGGACTAAGGTATGGCAATAGAAAAATTTTCATTTTGTAACCTGGATGATGCATCTGATAAATTTAATTCTTCCTACCACTTTGCCAGTCCTCCTAAACTATCCATAAACTAAGCCATGATTAACCATAGTCATCAAGTTGGTAACAATATTAATTATCCAGTTGTGATTCCTTTGCTCTATGACATCTTCTCAGTGACTGCCTGCAATCTAGATAATCCTACAAGAGAGAATTTATAATTAATTGAATGTTGTGCCTTTCATCCTCTTCTACTGCTCTGACTGTGAGGGAATCACAGAGGCTCTGCAGGATCAAAATAAGTAGGTTTACAAAAGATATGAGATCCTCATTCCAGACCTATCCTTTAAATTCATAGTTCCTTTCCATTCCAAGTGCTTATTCATCTCACAATACCCAAACAGCATGCTCCAGTCTTCTAAATATATGTAAAGGAATTAATTTTTTAAGTAGAGTTATGTTTTGCTTCTATTTCCTTTTATGAAAATCTTAAGAGTTATTATGTTACTATAAAAATATAAGAGGATTTAGAATAGTTTACCACAGAGAGAGGCTGAAATCAATATTGTTTATACGGGCATGAATGTTATTGACTGTGTATTTACAATAACCTCCAGAAAGTAACTCTTAAACCATTAAACAACCTGGTAAAGTGTACACTTTCATAAATCTGACTAAACATTTTACAATAATTTAATTAATTACTGGGATAAAACTACCCATTTGATGGATTTTACCATTTGGATAAAAGAAAGAAGAAAGACGTTTCATTATTGACTTAATTCTAAGTGCCTGTTTTCTCCAGTTTGGTATTTGCAACTGGACAAATGTCTTTTCTTCGGATGAAAAGACTTCACAGTGAAACATAACCCAAAAAGGATTAATCTGAAGACAACTGATTTAACTTGTACAGAACATTGTTTACTATGTTGTTGATAGAGGGCAGCTCAGAAAATACATTGAAATGTCATTGTTTGGATGTAAAATATTTAAATGTGACTATGTAATCAATTACTCAACCTCCTTTTAACCAAGGTTCACAGGAAAATCGGGACTGAAATTGAGTGGTCAAGATTTCCCAAAAAAAAGATAGCTGGGGAGCACTTTTTATTAGATCATTATGTTACACATAAGTGCCCATTAGAGATCATTGTCTACATACATAAGGCATATTCAGTAGATCACTACTGCAGACAGTTTTCCATTTTATAGAGAAGATAGAATAAGGAAAATGCAAAAGAGAGTTTCAGAAATGTGAGGTGACAATTCTACCTGGACTTGTGCAAAGCATTTGACACTGTCTCTAAATCAGAAAGACGTGGATCTGATGAGTGGACCACTTAGTAGATAAAGAATTGACTGGATCATAGAATCATAGAATCATAGAACAACAAGGTTGGAAGAGACCCATCTGATCATCGAGTCCAACCACAATAATTATACTCAAAAAGTTACAGTCAATGGCTTGATGTCCAAGTGGAGAACAGTGATGAATGATGTTTGCTCAGGGGTCAGAATCGAGACCAATACTGTTTAACATCTTGTTACAGACACGGACAGTGGGATTAAGCGCATCCTGAGCAAGTTTGCTGATGATACCAAGATGTGTGATGTGGTGGATATGCTGGAGAGAAGAGATGCCATCCAGAGGGGTCTTAACAGGTTTGAGAGGGTGACCTGTGCAAATCTTATGAAGTTCAACAAGACCAAGTGTAGAGTCCTACACCTGGGTTGGGGCAATCCAAAGCACAAATATAGGCTGGACAGGGAATGGAGTGAGAGCAGCCTTAAGGAGAAGGACTTGAGGGTGTTGGTTGATGCTGAGTCAATAATTTGCCCTTGCAGTCCAGTAAACTTGCAACCTAGGATAGAAATTATTCTAGGATTTTATGATGATTTTATGAAATTTCAGTTTGTCAGTGGCAGAATTGGGGGCCAGGACTCAGATCTGCTGAGTTAGTAGTCTCATGTCTTAAGGAGGAGAATATAAGACTTAGTCTTACATTTTTTGTGGTAGTTGTTTCAGCAGAAAGTTGTCCTTAGGAGAGATCTTAATCTGTGAGATGTGTCTATTGAGTTAGTTTGTATTTGCATTATTTATGAAATAGTAAAGACTTCACGGCTACCTAAGAACTGAAAAGATTGATTAGGTGCCACTTTGCAACAATTTTGAACACCACAGTGTTCTGGATGCTTCTGAATTTAATTCTGGCCAGATCCCATCTTCTGTCATACAATATGGATTTTTATGACACAAGATGATTGGAAAAGAAAAGAGATCATGGAGGTTTATGGTAACCTTTAGTAACTGTAGATGAATTCCTTCCTTCCTTCCTTCCTTCCTTCCTTCCTTCCTTCCTTCCTTCCTTCCTTCCTTCCTTCCTTCCTTCCTTCCTTCCTTCCTTCCTTCCTTCCTTCCTTCCTTCCTTCCTTCCTTCCTTCCTTCCTTCCTTCCTTCCTTCCTTCCTTCCTTCCTTCCTTCCTTCCTTCCTTCCTTCCTTCCTTCCTTCCTTCCTTCCTTCCTTTTTTTATATAATCAACTCTACAACGAACAGAGTTATAAGAAATATTAATTCAGCAGCAATATTTTGGAATAGAGAGAAGTAAAGGTATAGGTCATGAAGCTAAGCTAAAGCACAAGCAAAATTTTGATGTTAGCAGCACAGAAAAACTAAGGTTCTGGAAAGTGTTATAGAGACAATTGCACATAGCTTTATCTTAGGTTAATATGGCAAAAGAGAGAGACATATTAAATATTATCCTGAAAGTCTGTGTCTGAACCCTGATCTTATTTTAGTATTTAATGCATAGAAATTCTTATCTTCTGTCTACCCAGTCTTTCTCATTTTATCTTTTCTGGTATGTTACACTGGATAGGTTACTCTTATTTCCCTGCAGACCCATTACCTGCAGTTGTAGTTTCGCTCTTCTTCCTTCATCCCTTTAACTTTTAACTTTTTGAACTTGGCCCTGAAAAAGGAAGGGACTATAATTCTGAGTCATAAGAGAAAACTCATAGGAAGGACAGAAACTAACTGAAGGCAATGTGAAGTTCCTGACATTCTCCATCTCTAAAGATGGAGACTTCTAGACATCTTGGCTGGTGTCAAGTGAGAGGGAACAGAAGTAATCCAAAGTGCTGAGTGTGAAGTACAGAGTGACTTAATTACAGGATTTCTGGATTTCCTGTTTGGTGAATCCAAACTAATAAAAATAAAAACACAACAGAGCATCAGTTTCTTGAAAACAAGATGATTCTGCTAAATGAAAATCAGGATTATGCCATTTTCCAGTAATGTCAGAGTAATTCCAGTAATGTTTAATTAGCTAGACAGTGGATAAATGTAGAATATATAATTTATCCAGAGGTTGATCTCATGTACGGTTTTGTTCCCAAGTGCTTATATTGCTAAAAGTCCTTCTCTTGCATTGTTTGAAAACTGTGCATCCTCTATATTTTCCATTTGTAGCTTTACATTCCGGCTGAATCACTCAGTGTTCAGCTTCACATTCTTGAAAGGCTTTTATGTGTTTGCTTACAGTATAATTAAATGTTCTGTGTTCATTACTTCCCAGCTCTCACTTACATTTAGTCTCTTCGATGTAATTACTCCACTGTGTACCTTAAATCAAAAGTGTTATTCTCTGCCTGTCCAAATTTTATTTAAAAAGGGTAAATGTGTGGTCAATTACACTAATACACATACAATTGTATCTGCACTAAAAAGAGGCTCTTGAGCCTCTAGTGTGCTTTTAGTGACATGAATTACAGGCATATATATCCCTTTTCACACTCTTTTCTGTAATTGTTTTTTCTCTGTTTGGCCTGCTATTAGTGGCAAATTAATTGACTTCAGGAGAAGAAACCAAATAAGCAAATAATAGACTAAATGAAAGATTTCAGATGGTGAAGTAATAGAGAGAGGATCCGTAGTCTTTCAGAATTGACTTGATTGCTAGAGTTAATTATCCAACACAATTTCACTTTGTTATTATTCTGTGCTGCAATATTCCAGCAAAACAAAAGAGAAAGACTGGGTGAATCCCCCAACATCTAGATACTAGAAATATTGTGGTTGGAAGCTGTAATGTCAGTCCCACATGTTAACCCTGCTGAAAATCCTCTTGAAAATTAGGCTCCAGAAAGCAATACCAAATTAATGTAAGACTAACTTTGAAATCTTGAGCGTTTTCAAAGATCTTTTAATCTGATTTCTAGTGTCTGATCTTGCAATCACATGCATAACACTTAAAGTAGTGATCATTCTGTTTATTCTTCCAGATTAATTTAATGTTTCTGATGTAACCTCCAACTGCTGCAGACCGTAAATTCAAAGAAAAAAAAAATATTAACAGTTGGATTAATCTCACTTGTCTTCAGTTAACTATGCAGTTTAAACTAACAGTCTAGGCACACAGTGGAGAGAAACAGACACCTCTAGCAAACAGTACAGCTCCTCCTAAAAGTAAAACATTTAAGGCAGGGTCAACCAGCATCTCTTGAAGGTACCTACCTCTGTCTGTTAAATGAGGGAGTCTTTAAGCTTAGCTGTGTAGAAGTTCTAGTCCTAGTCTAAAACTAGATACATTGCATTGAACCTCCAAACAAACGTATTCCAAGGGAATTTGACTTAATACAATGGTTTACACTGAAATGAACAAAGAATAGTTTGGAATAACTTTGCATTTGGCACAATATACTTAGAGAATGAATGAACATTTATGCCATTTCTTGATGTTTCATAAACTTGCTTTGCAGAGTATGCTCTGCCAGAGTGTGATAGAGGACAGACATGTTCACATCTTGCTCTAAATGAATAACTTTTAGAGTAGCTATCCATAGTAAAGCAAATTTTTCTAAACTAAGCAATAAAACACAAAGAGATAAAATCTGATTTATAAATAGTTTTTATCAGGTTGAAATAGCATCTAATATGTTTTGTCCTGAAGTAAATTTATATTGCTAGTTTAACAGCCTTTCATAAACTGGATTTGCACTTAGTGGGCTAAATTCTCCTTTCAATTAATTTTCATGAATGGAGCTTGCTGTGGTGTAAATGAGAAGAGAATCCACTTCCAAATGCCTGGAAGCCTTTATTGGGAGTTTGCTGATGTTGCATATAAGGATACTAAAACAATATTATCTTCATCTAAGCATAGTCTTTAAATTAGATAACAGTTAAGATATGCCTTCTTTTATTCTGCTGATTTGGAAAATGGAATACATTTATTGGAAGAAAGGATGAAGATTAAAAGTCAATGAGATTTTATTGCATCATGGATAATTATTTCCCATTGTTTTACCATTATTTCTTCATTTAGTAAAAGATGATGGTTCAAATAATTTATCAGCTCAGTGGCTTTATGTTCCACACACAATGCAAGAAATTGTAGTAAATTTCAATAACGGAACTTTCATTTCTAATTCAACTTTCAAAAAAACCCCAACATACATAGGAAGCGTAGTATGTAGTAATAACGATAGTAATGGTATATATATTTCAAAGTAAATATGCCATTAATAGACTTCACAACTGATGAATTCTATCAAGTAGATGAAAGTTGTTTGAAAGTTAGTTTGAAAGTGTCTCTAATTTTTTATTTTTCAGCAACCAAGAAGTAGTACATGGAATATAAAACATAAAGGAAATAAAGTAATAGCTAAGAAAAGATTAGTTAAAAAGATGTAATGAAATTTTATAGGTCATGTAGCTCCATAAGATTTCTCTGGTAATTGCAGGATAAATGTGTAAAGGGATATGATTTTAAAATTATAGCTGCCAATAATTACTTTGGGCTTAGGGAGAAATTTTGCTTGTATAGGTCTGATTTATCTCCATGTTCATGGTACCTGAACTAGACATTGCCTCCGGATAAAAGACGAGAGATATGTATTAACGTTATTGACTATGTTATTTCCTATGGTGTGGCAGGACCTCAAACTTCATTCGAACCAGAGGTTTTAGTCATCTATAAATGATTATGAAAGGCTTTAATGGTGTTAATAAATATTTCTTCCTGCCTCCCTGAACTCCCTTAAGCGTTTGACTCAGAAAAAAATCCTATCTATATTTCCCTAATTAAGCAACATCCATTGCAACTCATAATTGTTCTTCTCTAAACGTGCAATATTTCCTAATATATAAATCAGTGTACAACCATCCAAAAGAAAATCCATGACTTGTGACTGCTCCAGTTTTCTGCACTCATTTATTTCAAAAGTTATTTCTCATTATAATCTTTCTTGCCTTCTCCAGTTTCATATTCATAACTATTGCAAGTGACCATCAATGCCTACATACATTTCTTTTTCTGTTGCCAGAAAGAAGATTTTAAATAAAATGAAACTGTTAGAGAAGCTCTCCTCTGTAGTATTTAACAATTCTGCAGAATAAAAAAAAGCTTGCAAGAACTTAGGATGACAGTTAAGATTTATCCATTTAAAAGAACAAATATAGAAAAATTTATAATAAACTTTTCATTCTTACAGTGTTATTTAACTTCTAATGTTATTAGAATAGATAGATTAGAATAGATCAAAACCCCAATAGTACTTTTGCAGTAGGAGGTTATAAGATTCCTCCCCAGCCCCTCTCACCTATAATGATAGCGAGAACAATATAATAATTGAAGAAGGGAGTGTCTTCAATATTTTTTTCATGTATTCTGTTAAATGCATTAGCTTCTTAAAGTTTTCTTGAAGCTAAGTCACAGACCACTTATATGATTTTATTTTTTTTTCCAGATTACCTGGCAAATGAGTCTACTTTTCTTAACTTACTGATAAAAGATCAAAAGATGCACAGTCCAAATCAGCTTAGCAACACAGTCATAATAGAATGGCATTCCGTACCACTCGATTTCCTTGCTTCATAACTTGAGTGTTTCCTTCTTTTTAGTATTACAATTTTGGCATAAACCCCTTGAGAGATGGAAAGTGATTTCTCTAGTGACAAATAACATATGCAAGGTGAGGAACTGTACCATATCTACCAGATCTCATTATAGAATATCTGATTAGCATTTCCTCTTAGTCTCCCTGTTTTTCAAAATCTGCATCAAAAAAACTGGTAAGAACATGATGAAATATATTATTCCACTTGATTTGAACCAACATCCTAGCCTGCATTACAAGCACTGTTATGTCCTAGTGAAATACTAGAGGAACTGGCTAAACTTAGGGTAGTTTTCTTTGTGTAAGCATATGATCCAGTGTAGATTGCATCCAGAGTCTGTGGAGAGTGGTGAGTCCTTACAGTGGGTAATTTACTCTAAGATGAGTGCTTAAATATACAGTTTCACAGGGAGCTAAAGCAGTCTATGAGCTCTGCTATCTTATTTCCTCCCTGAAAAAAAAAGTATCAGCACCAGATCCAGTACTTGCAATTCATTTCCAATTAAATAAAAATAGAACAACAAAAAACCCCGATCCATATAAGTACAAGACCAGAACAAAGAAAAAGGCACAAACACATGTTTGGAATGGGGATGAAAACTGATGGGAATGTGCTTTCCCCAACAGTGAGCTCCTCATCACATTTCATGCAATCCTGCCCTTAAATGGAAGACATTATGATATCAAATTTCTCTCTCACTTCTCTGTCAATAAAGCTTAGGTATCTAGTTCAGGACATTGCATCTGGGGGACTGGAATTAGCTGATTTGTATCTCTGACGTTTGCTGCACGGTATACACCACATCAGATGTGCTGCTAGCTGGTAATATCGCACCAGGTCAGTGAAGCACCCATGTAGTACAGCAACAATAGAAGCTTCTCAGAAGCCTCTGGGTTTATCTCCATACCAGTACTCAGGTTATGTGTAGTAGGAGTTTTCAGAATCCTGACATCCATGTAGATGAGAGTTGTAAAGAACTCAGGTTTTCCCATTTCTGAATTTCACTACAGGTAAAATGGGCCTGTTGAAGAAAGAAGCTTTATTCCTAGTCACAAGAGTCTGTTTCAAATAAAGCACCCTGGTAAGGCTAATTTGAAACATATTTATGTGTCCATATAGGCCTTTAGCATTAGAGGCATGAGTTAGGATTGTCATTCCTGTGGTGGTCACTCCATGGCAGTACAAAAGGACTGGAATGACATCAAGGACCTCTAAAGATTTGACTGTACTGTAAGTTATGTATGGATCTGAGTAGGTTGTGAAGTCTGCCTTTCAAAACCATCCATGCTATTTTGGATCAAAGATGTAATCAGCAAGAGACTTTGAGCTGTGAAACTCTTAGCAGGAAAAAGCCGAAACTTGCAGGACAAGTTCTTGTTCTTAAAGTTTGGGTGGATCTTGGATAGTGAGACCTGAATGCCCTACAGGTTTACTCACAAAAAGGAAATAAAAATTCGTCTTTCCTTAGCTGAAGGGTTGACATTAGAAATTTCATCTTTAACTGGGTCAGCCACAACTACAATAGGATCTCCCCCCTTATTCAAGAGTTGCTACTGCTGCTAGAAGTTCTAGGCCTAGCAGGGAAGGACTCTATCAATACAGTCAGTTCTAAAATTCCCTTAAAAACATGTTTTGATGTTAAGGATACCACAGGACAACCTTTAAATTATACAACTCTGCAACTTAGAAGTGATATTCTGAAAGATGGCCTGGAGCCTTCTCAGCTGTGAGATTTGTGCTATACCTCTAAGGTACTTCAGCTGTGATATTTAAGAAAAAAGCTAAGAGAAAATGATAGACTTTTTTTTTTTTCTTTTTTTTTTTTTTTTTTGCTTTTGCTTTTGTTAGATCTTTTCTGCAGTAAACTGGGAGATAATACAAAGTCAATATATCATCACTGATCAACCTCAACAAATCATTCAAACTTCTCATGTCACATGCCTGGGATGCCTTAGCTCACATATATATTATGTTATCAAAAAAAATAATAATATTGTCCTCCCCAACACTGAATATAATATTGAATTTCTTTGTATCATAGCACCTAGACTATTTTTATCACACCTTATTTATCTATGACAAGCTTGTGAAATAAATAATTGCTACTATTCCCCATTCCACAGCACTGGGGTGTTGTACATAACTGTGATTTCAGCTCATATGTTTTTAACCAGGGATAAGTATTGTGAAGGCCACGATGGTTTAAAGCTACATTTACCCAAGTGTAGGTTACAAACCTATACAGAATTCTGCTGTGTCAGGGGATTGCGAACTAGCCTCAAGTGGAAACTCGCTTTCAAAATTATGTCCTTGTTAGTCCTTATATATTATGGCACATTTTCTCACCTATATACTTTCTTCATTTTCTCCACCCCCTTCTTTTGGAGCTTTATGCACTGCTGAGATCACTTTGCAAAAGGAACCAACTATGAATAGTCTGTCCATACTAGTATGTAAAAAAGTGGAAGTGAAATGCAAATCTGGGTTAACAAAAGGGCAAGGAGATTTATGCATATAAACACAGTAGTCCTGTTTCTGACATCACGCATACCAGAGCAAAACTGGGGTAAATTCATTGCCTTAGAGGAGTTATTCTATATTTGCATTTGAATGAGTAAACAGATTACTGGGTCTGGTAAATCAGTCTGACTCATTCTAATCCAGGAGAAACTGGCTATTAGCCATGGCTTGAAGCCCTCCAGTACATGCCAATTCACTGGCCAGCTTCTTAAAAATAAAAAAAAAATAAAAAAATCAAAGGAACCAGTATTAAGATTTAAACCCCTCTTATTTCCAAATCTGGATACTGCTATTTATTTTTAGAATATAGAGAAACTGTGGTTCACACCTTTGTACAAAAAAAGGTCTCAAAAGTTAAGACACTTTTAAGTAAATTACATGAATAAATGACACAAAAAGTTCAGCAGGCAATGCACTATAGTCTCTGAAAAGCAAAGCTTCAGATGGTTTAATAGTTCAGCTCTATTAATCAATTACTATTTGCTGAGCAAGTCTGCATTTCAAGCCCTAATGTTCAAGGGTGTCATCATATCAGAACACTTTATGCCTCTCTCTACTCATTATCATAAGATAACTATGGATAGGTAGTAGAGATTACACAGCATATTTTACTATCAGCATTTGTGCTTTCCAGGGTCAACTTTATCCTTCTAAAGAGTGGAAGATGCAGCACTATATCAACAGGAAAGAATACAAATCTCAATTGATCAGTGGGCCATATTAGCTGTTTGAAGAGTGAGGGTAGCTCTAGCAATTCCAAAGCTTTAAAAATATATCCATAACACCAAAATATAATTTATTATTTGTTTTCTTGGAGGGATGCTGATGGGAAATGCCATTCCTACCACTCTGATCTGCTTCTTTAGAGGGTATATCTTAATGCAGAAAATTTGTTTCTTTTGTTGCTGAAGCTTCTACTGAAGCTTCCCTATAAAAATGCACTTAATCTGAAGGCTGCAGTATTTCATCTGCTTTCAGCCTTTAATAGAGTGGAGGAATTCATTAAGTCATCTGAAAGCAATTTTCAATTATGAAAATACAATTTAAATAAGGGGAAGAGGAGTCTTTGAAGATGACAAAAGTGGGAAGTGATTGACACACTCTGTTGTCAGCTGGAATCAATTTCACACTTGGGGAAAAATACCTTTGCTAGGGAAAGATCATCTGTCGGCAGGAGGCAAACTGCAGGGAACCGGGAAAGGAGAGAGAAAGTAAATCCTGTCTTAAGCAAAATATTCAGAAGCCTGAATACCTCCACTCTGACAAACTGAAACCTCTTTAATATAAGTACTGAACCTCATAGCGTGGACACTCGGGGCAAACACTGAAGAATTATAAGAAAATACCTATCTGTCCAAATTTGTGTCTTAGTCAGGCACAATGCTATCTGACTTCAAAAACAGCTTTGTCTCAGCAAGCACTGCAAGACATCCCTAAAGCTGCTGAATAACACAGTACTCTATATAATAATGTAAGTAGTGTTAATATTTAAATATGCAAAGTCTCAAGCTATGCTTTTCAGTCTGATGTGTGTCTGAGAGTCAGCTGTTACTTCCCTACAGAGCCATACAGTGCAAGTTCCTTCTAACTCTAAGTTAAGTAGTTAAAACAATGATGACAAATATTATATCCGATTCCCTGATATTACATCCATATTTTGCACAGTTACTAAAGTCCTATTGAGGTATTAGTCAATAGGAAATAACTCCACAGGAAAATACTCAAGAAAAATTTTGATGACAAATTTGTGCTAGATCAAACAAGGGGCCAGTTCCTAGTAAAAATCAGCTGAAATCACTTTACAGAGGCAGTGTCAGACAATAAGAGGTTCTAAAGGTAGGATTGCATTGCAATTAAATACTGTGTAGAGGTGCATAGAAAAGGTACATAGGAAAAATGACTGATGGGTAGAGCAAGTGGATTACACACATGGGTAGATGGGGGATATTCTCCTGACAGTACTGCTAACGTATCACTGCTTCCACTGTGTTACCTTGGCTTATCCTTCTCTTTCAAGTGGAATCTACTGTAAAAGAGAAACTTGCTCACATCTGTGTTCATGCACCAAGGCAGGATAATATTTTTAAGGAATCCTTTCAGTGATTTTTACTAAGTTAAGGTGGAGAAACGAAGACTGTTAAAACTACAGTTGTATTTATTATAGTCAGTATTTAAGAGCCCTGAGACATGCATGAGTACTCAGGAGATCCAGATACTAGGAAAAATTTATACTCTAGGAAAAACTAATACACTAAAATCCGTGTAGCTTTGAAAGCATATAAATGCAATACAGACAACTTAACAGTGGAGTTAATAGAACAGTCCCTCTTCCTCCTTCCATTGCCTTTCCATAAAATAGCCTAACAACATCTCTGGTGCTTGGTTTTACAAATATTATGTGATTGTGCTTCTTTTCATCACAGACTTGAAATGTAGGTTGGTTCTTATTTATTTATCTATTGCAGTCTTTTCATTTATTTATCTCAGTCAGCATTATTCAAGCTGCGCTTAAGCCCTGTCACATGAAGTTACACTGACAGTTAAGGAAAAAAGTTCTTTTATATATATATAGAAAGGAGGCAATTATGCCATTTCTTGAGGTTTTTTTAAGACTGATATCTTTATATTTGCCCAGATACTGATAATACTACCTAACAAACTATTTACCTGAGTTTCTTTATGTGATGGCATTTACAATATGTACTGCATGAGGAAGGGTCCAAAATAAGGCTATGTGAAGCCTCGTACTCTGCCAGGATAATGTTTGAAGAGTGGGTCCATCACTGGGAATGAATTGTAGTCTGTCCCATTTCTGTTGCCTGCTGCTGTAGTCTCCATCTCCGACCAATCAGAAGACCTCTGTTTTTTTCTGACAAGATCCTTTATTGTCCCACTCCAGAAAGGACAGACCTTGGACTAGAAGCTCGTGGCTTTCATGAAAACAGTGGCATTTAAGTCCCCAAATAATGTTGACAAATCCCACCTGAATTGTTCTTAATAAGACACTTTGGATGTTTTTGAAAACTGTTATCATGAGCTTTCAGTTTCTGTGGCAGTTAAGGGTGATTTATACAAGAAATGTCACAGCTTAAGAAGCTTTTTCAAGTAAATAGGGTGCCTACTGTGACATACTTTTGCAAAGACGAAATTCAAATATAACTCTGTAGTGCAGGGGTAAAGTATTTATATAAATTCTTTCTCAGATGTCTAGGCGGCTAGTAAATCCAGCCCTGTGGTAGTAACACCAGAGTGTATTTATTGATCCTTTTACTTATTGGAAGCTGTACATTTGCACTGATTTTCCTTTTTGCCCTTTTTGTTTGTTCACTTGTTTCTTTAGCTGTTTTACTATCATATAAGAATTTTGAAATAAAAATCTGAATCCAGAGTCTGTCAAAGACACATAATATTTTGATTTTAGAATATCAATTTGATTCTGCAAATTATTCTTGCAGTGAAAAGAATTACCTGGAATAATTTTTTTCAGTGAATTGTATTTGTTCCATACTTGACTGTTGTATGCAACTGTGAAAAACTGCAGTAGAAACATCTTCCTACTAAAAGGTATGCAAAATGTATCCCAATGATTATATCATACCTTTCAGACCATTCTTCCAGGTAGATAACCATGTGCTATATGATAGTAAGTCTTTCTGGGAAATAATGGATTAATTAGACTTTTTTTATATTGAAACAAGTTTATATGTATGATATAGGCTCTGGGAATGATTATCACAGCAGTGAAAGTTATGCCACTTATGCAGATGATGTACTGCTACAATCTTAAGTATTGCCATTGTGTCATGTAGCTCCAGGCTAATATAAATGACTTTGAAATGATAAAATCACTGTTCTGGTTTGTTACAGGAACTAAAATGAGACCCCAGTGGTTTCCATGCAAATCATATCTTGTGAGACATTTGTCAGTGTCAAAGTTAAGTCTGTTGAATTCAATGTTCTCCAAATGAAAGTTTCATTAAATGCTTTTTATTGCACATAATGACCTATTTTACAAGTGTCTAATCTAATCTAAAGATATAAGGAGCACTAAGTTATAAGAAAATATTTCCGGTCATAAATGGCCTGCTGATAACCACGTTTTCTAATATATTCATTTTAAAGGAAATCTAGAGTAAAAGTTCTGACCATGTCATACAATGGATTGAATTTCTAATATTCTGTCATTTTTACAAGCAGAGGTCTGACATTTCCTCAAAAGGAATTCTTTTCACCCTGTAGCAGCCCCCCATAAAAGCCAAAAAGATTTAGAAGAGTCAGTTGACAGACAAGGACAAAGTTTTACTCTAATGTAGATCTTTTATTAAGAGATGTGGTTAAGAATGCTCCAGGATAGGAAGGTAAGATTTATGGGGTGGTATTAGAGATCTGTTTGCCCTCACATGCCCTGAAAATCAGATGTACCTTATTCTGAAATATATTTAGCAGTGAACTATACAAACTGGCTAATTTATTTTGGGTTCATGCAGCTGGATTACAGTTAACTACAGGTAGCATGAAGTGTGACTGACATTTATGGCATGTAATTAGGAAATTATCTTGCATTACTAAGGGGCTGCACACTGTTTTACTCAACCAACCTTCCCTCTCACATTAAACAATGAATATAAGCACTGTTTCTCTATGCTATTCCCCATTTGAGCATTATTAACGTCCATAGGATAAGATGTCACTGAAAATCTGCTGACTACTCATCACCTTCAGACAGCCCTCTTGGCTAATGGGTTACAGGGTCCACATAAATTTTCATCCAGTCTTAAATAGGCTTTGTAAGAGCTTTTCCACCCTCTTAGCTGTTGCCTAGATTCAGTATACCTTAGCTGTTACCTCACCTGAAGTTTCTCATCTTTTTTCTTTTCCAGATTCTTCAGCTCAAGAAAACCCTCAACTCGCCTCTTCTTGTCTCCTAGAATGACTGTTCCCAAGAAAATCCTTTACAAATATCTTTCAGGATGATTTCTGGTTGTTGCAATGCTAAGGATATCCTCCTGTAACATGGCATCCAGTACTGTTTCGTTTGTTTAGTTAAGAGGAAGCTATCCCTGGCATTGATCAGATGGTCCTCCAGCTCTCTTATAGGACCAATTGACTCAAAAGGAGGAAATCACTGATCTTGTGACAGAAAATATAGACAAGAACATCAATAAGAATACATAGACACACATTTTAAATCTACTGCTAAGATTCACACGTATGCAGTTCTTCACCTATATTTACATCAGTAACTGAGGTGATAGAAGACATCTTGGTTCAGCAAGACACGAAGGGCTCATTAGACAAGGCACCCTTTATGTGTCTGGTCACATCCATTTATTTTACCAGTTTATGTATTGATTACTGAAATGAAGGTAAAGACCGCAAAAAAAAAGAAAAAATCAGTGGCCCTTGTTCTTTGAAAAATCCTGCCTCAGCCAGCAAGAAATACAGTAGGTATCAACTACATAGTTCGTCCTCTAGTCCCAAAACTATTCAAAGCCAAGTACCTTTCTGTGATTTCCAAGGTACAGAGTGGCTATTCCTTCAATAAATTCAGAAGGAGTACTAGCATAAAACTTTATTGCGATCATCATTAATGGCCCTTCTTATTTCACAATCTCATTCAATCAAGTAATGCGAGCATTATCCTTTATGAGTAGTATTTATTAAACACAAAGGAAAATGGCACAGTAAATTTTGTCCGTTCAACTTTCCTATGGTTAGACTTACAATGATTTGTGAAAAAGTTGAAAGTTGCTTTGTATCAATGCTTTATGCTTTTGAAACTTTAAGGAGAAAATAACTATTCCTTGAGGAAACCTATGTGCAAAAAAACATTGTTGTACTGAAATCAGTGAGTATGGACAAACCCACCTGGCAGGCAGAAAGAAGCTGTGTGAACAAACGTATCTGATCATATGAATTTGTTGAGCAGTTCACATACACAGAGTGCTTTTTGGAAACTGTATATATGCAGAACATCATCTTGCCACTGGCTGCTACACAGCTGAGCCTTAAGCTCATTATCTTGTCTAAATTCCTTCTTCTGATTCACCCTTTGAGCTCTTATACCTACTAGCAAGCTAACAATAGGTCTGTGTGAGTCAATTTGGAGGGAGTTTGATATTTCAAATGTCACCTTTTTATTCAGGTTGGCATTAAATGCTGTTTATTTCCTAAAATACAACTGCAAAAATGGTGCTATGGGTTTCCATGTTTATCATCTCTTGATGGCTTCCATATCTGATGAGATCAGGTGGTTGTTGTGAATGACAGTTCTGCAAGTTCCACCTGCAAACCAAAAGTCAAGCTGTGTTTTGTATTTTTTCCTGGTTCACACATTATGATCTAAGCTGCAGATTTTTATAGAGATTTCTTAACAGTTCTCTCAATGGTAAGAACAAAGAACTTGAAGTGATGTCCACAACTACTGGGCCTGTCCTTTGGTGTTGACTAGAAGGGGTATCATACAAGCCCTTCCACACATGGATTTTCCAGAATCCCACTACTATGACCATGAGAAATATTTTAGAAAGAATTCCAGCCAAAACATATTTACAGACAGGTTAAAATAATTTATTATTGCACTAATCTTGTCTTCTGCTTCATACAAGCATTTCATTTCGAGGTGCTAAGCAGAGCAAGCATGACTTCCCTGTATTATGAGACAAGATTCAAACCAAGGCTTTGGCTCTTTGACCCTTCTTAACAATGCTTGTTGTGTCCAATTAGCACACAGTCAAGCACAGGCCCAATTGGGAGATGACAGCTAACAGCTGAGAAACAATAAGGAACAGATTTTTAAATTACCACATGGAAATCATTTACCTCCTCCCAACTGAGATCTGTGTCTGATTTGAAGATCTCTTCTTTCTTACTGGTGTAGCTTAAATTAACTGTTGTGACTTTGTTGTGGAACAGTGAAGAAATGTTCATGTTATTGCTATGAGTTAGGAGTCAAAGCATGACTCCATCCATTACACAGAATGTCATCTTGACGGTGGGTATAGAAAACAAATAAGGAAAAATGACACGGCTGTGCATATGGTGAAGCTACCAAAAAGGATTCCCCCAGAGGGAAGGATGTGTAGTGCTCCTAGCGCTCACCTTTTTGTCTTTGTGAATGAAATTGCACATAGTATATAATGTAGAATTATTAGAGCATTTCATATTATAGATGGGTTTGAAATTAGGAGAGTATTTTTCTTCCTGTACTATGTTTATGGATCACTTACCCTGGAAGTAGTTAATACACATAGGTTTTTCTATTGTCTATTTCCTGCTGATATGATCAACTTCTAGCAAAAAAAGTTACTTTCCTAGACCTCAGGTTCCTCATATTCCACCTCTCTTACGCAGAAAACGGCATGACCAGCAGGTCCAGGGAGGTTATTCTCCCTCTGTACTCTGCCCTGGTGAGACTGCTCCTTGAATACTGTGTTCAGTTCTAGGCCCCTCACAACAAGGAGGATTTTGAGGCTCTGGAGTGAGTCCAGAGGAAAGTGACAAAGCTGGTGAAGGAGTTGGAGAACAATCTTATGAGGAGTGACTGAAAGAGCTGGGGTTGTTTAGCCTGGAGAAGAGGATGCTGAAGGGAGACCTTATTGCTCTCTACAACTACCTGAAAGGAGGTTGTAGAGAGGAGGGAGTTGGCCTCTTCTCCCAAGTGACAGGGGACAGGACAAGAGGAAATGGCCTCAAGCTCTACCAGGGGAAGTTCAGGCTCAACATAAGGAAAAAATTCTTCACTGAAAGGATCATTAGGCAATGGAACGTCTGCCCAGGGAGGTGGTTGACTCGCCTTCCCTGGAGGTGTTTAAGGTGCAGGTGGATGAGGTCCTGAGGGGCATGGCTTAGAGATTGATGGGAATGGTTGGACTCAGTGATCCGGTGGGTCTCTTCCAATCTGGTGATTCTATGATTCCATCAATACAACCGCGTCCAAAATGGATGTCTATGGAAGTCCACAAGTAGCGTTTCTGCAGGCTGGTAATTCCCTCTTGAAACAATCTATTAGATTATCTCCTTTATTCTAGCTATTTCCCACCTTTCAGTGGGGAACTAATTCCCATTTTATCTAGCCTTACTAATAATGTCCCATGTGGGAATACATTAAATGCTTTACTGAATTCTAGGTAGATTAGATCAACCACATTTCTTTTGTCTGGAAGATTAGTTAGCTTATCAAGGAGCGCTATCATGTTAGTCTGGCACAGGCTGTTTGCTAAATTTTCGTTTTTATTTAATTGATCGTTTTCTTTCATTTATTTGCTCTTTTGTTTGCTGGTATTATGGAGCCTTGCAGCCCTGCAAAGCCCATTCGTATCAGGCTAGCAGCCAGCAATGTGCAGTTCAACATTTGTCCACATGCTGTATGAATTACACCTTTTTTGCTCCAGCCATAAAATTGTTCCTCAGATTCAGCAACTCTAGTTAAATCTCCCTACTCGCCAGACTTGTAACACAGGGTCAGATGTGGGTTATCTGGTCCTTCAAGAAGTGATAGTATTGCATTTTTGAAGTGTTGCTTCTACATATGACATGTTTTCTTTATTATTTCCACAGCCTCACTGGCCATCCTGCCTCTGTCCTCTGCATTCAAGACAATTATCTTTAATGAAAATTGAAGGGATTCAGTTTCAATGGCATCGCATTTGTCTGGATCTCTACCAGTCTAGACTGCAGATGGCTGCAGCCTTGTAGGACTGCTGTCCTTTTATTTATTAGTGGCTGAAGAATTTTTTCCCATTTGTTCGAGTTTCATTACAGATAAGTGAAACCATATCTACAAAGCATGAATTCACAGGACTGAGGATGATACTCTTGTGAGTAAAAAAAAACCAACCTGATTTTTGATACTTCACAGAAATTGTGCTATTTTTGCAGTCACATCTCATTGTTACCTTTAAGCTGACGTCTTTGAGCTGTGAGCAGACACAGAATCAGTTGTATATCAGAGGCAGATACGCAGTGAGCAGCAGAAGAGAGTTGATCAGAAAATGATGAAACATCAGAGCAAAACCATTAGAGAGAAAAGCAGCAAATTAAGTTTGGATAAGAAACTGTTCATCTAATTCTATATATGATCATTAAGTGAGCCCACGGCAGAACCAGTAATAGAGCTTAGGCGACCAATAGAAGTTCATGTTCACCACTTCACACTTCAATTTCTTTTGACTGTGTTATGTTAGTTATATTAGTCCTGGTTAAAAGTTATGATAGACACATGCATGAGAGCAGGATGTGCATAAAGGTCTGGCTGTCAGAGCAGCTGTCCTGGTTTGCATACCTTGCAATGATATCCTGAGGGCCTTGGATAAACCTGTAACACTAGTCACAGTGGTGAGAGGGGGTGATTCTTCCTTGAACAGAGCAAGGACAAGATAGAAAGCTTTCCCTCCTTAGCTTCATACTTATTGCCAGTCACCCTACTGCCCTTGTCCTCTTCGTCATTGATTCACATTTTGCAAAGCAATGATGATTTATTTTATGGAGAGATTAAGCTCTGACCTTCTCATTTCTTTGCACCTTTAACAAAGCTAGCTGAATGGACATCTCTTAAATCTTAGGCTTTTTTTGTGGCCCTGCGATATAATTCACAGATGTGCTATTTTTTGTGGTTTGTTTGCTGTAAAGCTAATTCTGCTGGTACTGTTGCTGCTGACTCAACCCCCTCTGTATTGCTGGGAATCCCTTAGTGTCTTCAGCTAAGCACAACACTCTCTGATCTTTCTCAGAGGGCTTGTATTTCTCTTCTGAAATAATACACTTACCGATAAACATGAGACTTAATTTGAACTTCAAATACTAGGAAAAGAAAACATTCCCAGACTGTAAAAGCAAGAGGGGATCAAACAGGGCAGTACCCTAATGGGGTAGAGGCAGGTCTCAATAATTAGAGAGGTACAAGGCCTCGGGTGTCACAGCACAACAGAACAGTGTCTCAAGGGTTTTTTCTCCCGTACAAAATGGGATGCAGTATTAATAAATGTAAGGCTTAATTAGGATCACAAATAGTGGGAGAAGAAATCAACTCCCATGCTGCATAATTATAAAAATGTTAAAATCTCAATTGCTTAAAAAGTAAAAAAAATTGAGTTATTTTTCCCTAACTCATACAGACACAACATTCTCTGCCAATGAATGCAGGAGGGCTAAGTAATTTTTGGCTCATTTGACACTGTAGTGGCTGGAGTTAAATGAAGAAATTCCGATTATGATTATGCTCCTCTTTGTTCAAATGACAGAACCAGGCTCCTTCTCGAAGATTCTGTAACCCACATGGCAACATGTGTGTGTCACTGGTGAGCAATAACCTTTCTATAAGGTCTGTCTTTCCAAAATGTGGAAAATAAGGTGTCAAAAAAGCCAATCCTGCCTAAGCTGTGGATTTTTGCAGTAAAATGTCTTTTCATATATTCAGCAGTTTCTGAAAGTCTAGGAGAAAATCGCAGAAAATTTGTGGAGATTTTTGTTAATGTGGAAATCTTCAAAGAAAACAGTATGCAGGAAATTTATAAGAAGAATTTATGAAGCCAGTTTCAAGGTTAATACCTGCAACAAGTAAAAGCACATTTTAAATAATGCAGGCATTGATGTACATGTCACTAACAATTGTTGTGGGTTTTTTTATGAGGAAGTACTTGTATTTCTACCTCACAAGTGTATTCAAAGTAGTTTTAAAGTGACTCTACTGTTCTACTCTACTTGCATCTAAACAGGCATGGGATGATAATGAAGGCTTTTGTAAGCAGGAGTAGCAAAATCTTCATGTGTCGTAAACATAAAAAACCATCTCAGTAGGTCAAACCAAATACTCATCCAGGTAGCATCTCTCCTTTTTTTTATTTCCTGATAAAAGACCTACTAAGATCATCTCATGGTGGATACCAAAGGAAAAAATACAAAAACATAGGTAAAAGATGAATCTGCCTGTGTAAAGTCTATCAATCTTGATAATCATTAAACTAAGGGCATTTTGATCTGACAGTTGTACCTGGCTCATAATTTGTTCTGGTTTTGTTTTCTTTTTTTTTTTAAACCCAACACATGTTTGGAACTTTCCTCGGAGAAATTGTCTATTAATTCTTTTAGCTATTTTATTTTGGTTTTCACAATGCACCATTTTTGTTTAAACCTGTTGTTTCATAACATCTTTGGATGTCCCTCTTCTTGTACTCAAGGAAATAACAATAACATTTCCCTAGTTACCTTCAAAATTCTATTCTATTTAGAGACTTTATAATTACATTATCCCTCTTTTATTTAGTTTTTTAAGTTTAATTTTACTTCCTGTATGATGCAGGCAGGGGAAAACGTGAAATTCTTCCTGCCTTTCTCGCTGACCCTCTGAGGTGTCTTCCCCAAGACCCCTTTTGGAGATGCCCATGTGGCCTCCCTTCTCTGGGTCTCCTGCTCCTTCCCCATCTGTCTGTCCAGGAGCAGGGAGAGAGCACAGTCACTGAAATGGAGACATGGAGGGGGACTCTCTGCAGCTCTTGGCCCTATATCCAAGGAGGGATTTATCTTGCACCCAACCTCTTGAGGAGGTTCCATCAATGTGCCATCAGTACTATAAATCTGTGACTGAGAGGTGAGGATGTTTGGCCTGGAGAGGAGGGGGCTGAGGGGAGACCTCATTGCTCTCTCCAGCTACCTGAAGGAGGTTGGGGAGAGGAGGGAGCTGGGCACTTCTCCCTAGTGACAGGGGACAGGACGAGAGGGAACGGCCTCAAGCTCTACCAGGGGAGGTTCAGGTTGGACATTAGGAAAAAATTCTTCATAGAAAGGGTCATTAGGCAATGGAATGGTCTGTCCAGGGAGGGGGTTGACTCACCTTCCCAAAAGGGATTGATGGGAATGGCTGGACTCGATGATCCAGTGGGTCTCTTCCAACCTGGTGATTCTATGATTCTATGATTCCTCTGTCCTAACACGCAGTAACCAGAACTGCATGCTGTGGTGCCAATATACCAAGATATCTTTGAAGGAACCAGGTAAACAGTGACTTCTGTTTAGGTCCTGACAGTAGACAAGGTTGGATACTGAATACTGGACAAGAGCTGGGGCTTTAAAAATACTGAATGTGACCTGTCCCATGTGGGACAAGTAATAATTCCTTCTTCCCTTTTGCGTCAGCAAAGGGGAGAAACTGAGCCGCAATACTTAAAAATCCAACTACTCCCTTAAGGTTTTAATGGAAAACCAACGAGATAAATGAATCATCATAAAGGTAGTCGTAATTTTAATTTCCTACATGAGGCAGTTATTGGGTCTGAATACACAGTTCATTGCTCATTCTAGTGCTAACCTCACAGGATATTGAGCTCATTTTCAGAAACAGGGTAAATTTATTGCCTGGAGAGTTAAAAAAGTTCTCAAACTGGAATTAGTTACCAAACAACAGGAATACACTGAGAACATGGGACAATTCTGCAAGAACTCTCTGCAGGACACTCAATGTACTGCTGTCACACTGATATTTTTCAGAGATGCTCAGATGGCTGCCATAAAAAAGGGCCATAAATACTCGTTGTTGCCTACCATAGGGCTTTGGCAACTCAAGGCACGTCAGTGTTCTTCCAGAATGTAATTTTAGGGTAATCTCCAGCTGTGGTTGCTTCAAAAGTGATCAGATTTGGCCAGAACTACGCAGATTACTTTGTCTTCCAGGTTATTCCCCTGGGATGAATTCATATTTGATTCCTACCCTGAGTCATCCAAAAGCATGGCAAAGGATTGGCTATATGTTACAAGTCAGAAGCCTGCTATGTCAGACATGAATGAAAGAAATGTTCTGCAGCCCATCACTGGTTTCATACTCATAATTGCAAAGACAAATGAGTTGATGTGACCAAAATCACAAGCCACTTGTCTTGAGGCAGTATGCTAGGGTCTTCTCAGACAAGAGCAAGTAAAAATGTCCTGTATAGAAGTTTTTTTTCTCTAGTGGATATTTTTCCTCAAATTACCCTTAACTGAAGCTTAATCAATGGAAGTCAGATTCTTAACTTACTCTATTTCCAATACCCTAGCAGGGTCTACAGGAAAGCTGGAGAAAGACTTTTTACAAAGGCTCATAGTGACAGGACTAGGGGTAACAGGTATACACTGGAGAAGGGCAGATTTAGACTAGACATAAGGAGGAGATTATTCCTGATGAGAGTGGTGAGACACTGGCACAGGTTGGCAAGGGAAGTTGTGGCTGCCCCATTCCTGAAGGTGTTCAAGGCCAGGTTGGCTGGAACCTTGGGTAGCCTGATCTAGTGGAACATGTCCCTGTCCATTACAGGGAGGTTGGAACCAGATGATCTTCAGGATCCCTTCCAATCCAAACTATTGTAAGATTCACCAACCTGATCGCCTTCTATGACAAAGTCACTCGGCTGCTGGATGAAGGAAAGGCTGTGGATGTGGTCTTTCTGGACTTCAGTAAAGCCTTTGACACAGTTTCTCACAGCATTCAGCTACGGAAACTGTCAGCCTCTGGCCTGGACAGACGCACACTCTCCTGGGTAGGAAACTGGCTGGATGGCCGGGCCCAGAGAGTGGTGGGAAATGGTGTTAAGTCCAGCTGGAGGCCAGTGACAAGTGGTGTTCCCCAGGGCTCAGTGCTAGGTCCAGTCCTGTTCAATGTCTTCATCAATGACCTGGATGAGGGCATTGAGGGTATCCTTAGCAAGTTTGCAGATGACACAAAGCTGTGTGCAAGTGTCGATCTGCTGGAGGGTAGGGAGGCTTTGCAAAGGGACCTGGACAGGCTGGACCGCTGGGCAATGTCCAACGGCATGAGGTTTAACACGGTCAAATGCCGGGTCCTGCACTTGGGGCACAACAACCCTATGCAGAGCTACAGACTGGGAGAAGCCCGGTTGGAAAACTGCCAGGAGGAGAGGGACCTGGGGGTGTTGGTCGACAGCCGACTGAACATGAACCAGCAGTGTGCCCAGGTGGCCAAGAAGGCCAATGGCATCCTGGCTTGTATCAGAAATGGTGTGACCAGCAGGTCCAGGGAGGTGATTCTCCCTCTGTATTCAGCACTGGTGAGGCCGCTCCTTGAATATTGTGTCCAGTTCTGGGCCCCTCAGCACAAGAAGGATGTTGAGGCTATGGAGCAAGTCCAGAGAAGAGCGACGAGGCTGGTGAAGGGGCTGGAGAACAGACCCTATGAGGAGCGGCTGAGAGAA
Organism: Coccyzus lansbergi; assembly: GCA_033558105.1. Taxonomy (NCBI): domain Eukaryota; kingdom Metazoa; phylum Chordata; class Aves; order Cuculiformes; family Coccyzidae; genus Coccyzus; species Coccyzus lansbergi. The sequence continues at coordinate 1,578,121 of JAUMJK010000267.1, read as the reverse complement.
CTGGGGTTGTTTAGCCTGGAGAAGAGGAGGCTGAGAGGAGACCTCATTACTCTCTACAAGTACCTGAAAGGTGGTTGTGGAGAGGAGGGAGCTGGCCTCTTCTCCCAAGTGACAGGGGACAGGACGAGAGGGAATGGCCTCAAGCTCCACCAGGGTAGATTTAGGCTGGAGATTAGGAGGAGGTTTTTCACGCAGAGGGTCATTGGGCATTGGAACAGGCTGCCCAGGGAGGTGGTTGATTCACCTTCCCTGGAGGTGTTTAAGACACGGGTGGATGAGGTCTTGAGGGACTTGGTTTAGTGTTAGATAGGAATGGTTGGACTAGAAGATCCGATGGGTCCCTTCCAACCTGGTTGTTCTGTGATTCTGTGATTCTATGGTTCTATGATTCTATGATTCTATTTGCAGTAAAGATTGTAAGACAGAAAAGATCACAAAAGACATGGGAAATGCCATATAGAGGTGTAAGCTGAAACCAGACATTGGCCAGAATCAGTTTTAAATTAATAATAAAATCAGTTCTTATATGTCAGGTTGGTCTCAAGGTAAAAATTCCAAAACTACCACATTTCAAAATTGTTGGGACACCCAAGTGCACAGACAGGAACATGCTGGAAGTGAAATAGGCATTTTTGAAGATTAATTATAAATCATGTGTGCTTAAAACTATGAACCTAAATTATTTTTGTTGTTACATCCATCCATCCATCCATCCATCCATCCATCCATCCATCCATCCATCCATCCCCTGTTCTTTCTGTGGAAGCTGGGGGAATAGGTCATGCCTTGTCTTAGTGCCATTTGTTAATGCATGCAAAATATGGCTTTAGTGGAAACAATATATTTGTGAAGTTTTATAATAGATTATTTGGTGAGGTAACTCCCTATACGGTTTCCTTGACTATTTAATACCTCTGAAAACTGCAATCTGTTTTGTCCCCTGGAACTTTATCTTAGATCAGTGCTAATTTGTCTGCTGATATAAGATATTAAAAATTTTCCCCTTAGTGAAAATACACCGAGACTCTGCTCTGAAAGGCAAAGATCCAAAAAGGAATTGATGCTTGATGACCCTGATAAGCACTGAAATTCTTTAAAAACTAGCCTCGAAAGTGCTGAATCTTAGGCTATGTCAAGACAGGTGTCTGCCTGCCTGGCTTGCCTCCAGCTGTAATATCCTTTATATGTCCTCAGCTTGACCAGCCACTTATCAAAGGCACTTGCCAACATCTTTATTGTTTAGAGGAAGTATGTTGGGTGGTCAGGTTTCTCTTCTGCTTGTGAGGACTTGGAAAGCTTTTGGTTTTGCAGAGAGAAACATAATAAATGGCTGATGTTCCCCTATAGGAGATGGGTCTACCTCCTCAGATAAATAAAAACTCTTCAGAGAAGATAGTTCCGCATGCTGCTGTTTTCACCACATTTTGGGTGTTTATTTAACTCCCTCAGCTAATCATGCACAGGGTGGATGAGCGCTGTCACCTCCAGGTAAGACTGCTGTGAAGGTGGGAAGTCTTGCACACCAGCTGTGTTGGCAAACTATAGCAGCTGGCACCAGCTATATGAATCCAGAGAGCAATGGATGCTTTCCTACACAGAACATGGCTAAAAATATGTTTAAAATACTAACATTAGCCAGTTTAACAATCCCGAGTGTTGGGAAATTCAGTTTATCTTTATTGCTATTATAATTCTGTTTCACAGTGAAATGTGAAGAAATGTAAATAATTGATACTTTTCCACTTGAAATTAATAGATATCTTGAAGCCAATGAACTATTAAAAGAGCTGTGCATAATTGATGTGAGTTATATCAAGGGCAATACATTGCTTTTAATTTTTATTGCCCAGATATGACACGCGCAGGCAATGATTAGCAGTTGGAGCTAAATGTTTATAGATGTAAATACAGAAATAAATGGAATCACAGGTGATTCCTTTTCACTTTTTCAACTGCTATTCACAAACATACTGGCATGGATTCTCTAAATAGAAAATGGTTTACTCTGCCACATTATGTGTACCTGCTTTGGGTACAAAGTCTATGAAATTTAGTTTCTTTATCCAGAAAATTTGACTAAATATTTGAATTGAAGATTGGATCATTTTACCGGGTGCTTTACAGCATGAAAAGCTATGTGAAGAGAACCTTGACAGGAGCTCTGGAATAGAAACAGAGTTAAGTAGTTTAATAAAACTGACTCCTACAGGCTTATATTTCAAAAAATGCAGAAGCTTTTGGAAAACTAGGAGACCAAAATCTGAGCTCTACAGTCATATCATGAACCAGTTAAAAAAGGTAGCATGATCACTTCTAAATAAGAAAAGAAATCCTCTGTTTCTTTGGGACATACCCATGCTTTTGGCTTTTGACTTTTGTAACGATTCTGAAAAAGCCATGAACTTGGGAGACCATATGTACTATGGATTAACTGTAACTCTATCACATTACAAAGAAAAGCAGTGGTGGTGTTTTTATAACCATGCATTGTTGAAGTCGACAATGGCTTTAGCACTTGTTTCTGTAGGAACTAAAAATGTTTAGGCAAACACTGAGCACTTTCAAAATCCCCCACTTGCTGTTTATCTTTTGATCAAAGTGAACAACATTGCAGATATCTTTCTGTTAAAAGACAGAACCATTGAGAACGTGATTTTTTTATACACTGCAGATTTGTATAGTGAGCATTTAGGATATTGATTAAAATGAGTAAAATAAAAATAAAACCTCCAAGTTTTTCCTTAGAAACCAATGAAATTCAATTGACATGTTAATAAACAGAAAAACTACACAGTAAATAGTCACTAGTTACTCGAGATTGAAAAAAAAAGAAGAAAAAGACAAAATGCATTTAAATCTCCATTCTCTCACTCTCTAACAATGTTGTACCAGTTGCTTAAACTTCTTTTCAAATGCTGACATGAAGAAAAAGATGAAATACTCAATCTAAAGAATGTACCTTTAAATTTTAAAAAAAACAAATAAAGTAAAATATTATTGCACATAAGAAATAATATAGATCTTCAGAAATTCCTACACAATAAATACAAAGGGGCTTTTTTTTGGTATAACGCATTGTTACATACGTACTTTAAATGTTCTTAATGGTTTGTACCACTAAGTCCGTATGGTTAGGTGAACAGGGATGCCTCATTTAAAACAATGATTTTCAGCCTCTGGTATCTAACAGCTTTGGAAATCTGTTACTCCTAAAGAGCCTTCAGAGACTAGCAAAGAAATGTGAGCCCATATGTGCTGTTCAGTATTTATCACAGAGGTGGTATTTCTGAAGACAGTACAATGTGATAGGCTTGGGAATCGCTAATTTAAGAATTTGTTTAAATGCTCTTCTGGTCTGGGATCAACTTGCTTAACATCTTGCTGAATTAAGCCTCATCTGCCAAAACCTGATACAGTGATGCTTGTTATTTGCAATGTTTCCATAAAGTGATGTATGGTAACATGTGGCCAATGTATCAAACATGGGCGAGATGTGTTCATTTCCATACCAAATACCCAAGGAATGGTAGTGATGGTATTTCGCAATAGCCTTGTATAACTGGAGTACAAGACAAATAACAACTCATAGCTAGAAAGAATATTCACATATAATAAGATTATTTTTTAATTAATTAAAAAACTAAATAAAAAAATAAGTCAAATTGTGATTAGGAAATATTTATTAATATTAATATTATTTAGAGTGTGTAATCTAAAGTGATTTTAATCAGTGAGTAAAGAGACAGTTAAGTGCAACAATTTGCCATACCCTTCTCTACATGCTTAAAATGGGGTAGAGGGATTGCACCCTAACGAGTCTATTACTCAGTAGTAGTTAAAAGGCTGCCAGGGTGACTAAATGCATCCCATCCACACTGGAATATGGCTTGCACAGAAAGCAAAGAGGGAATGCAGATTTATATCCAAGTGTATAAATAATTCTAATTGTAGTTACTAATATACAACAATAAAGAGAACTAGAAAACAGATCTCTGGGCCTCGGTTAGTCTTCATCAGTGACTAAGATACTATTATATGTACCAGATTCTTCTCCCATGTCCATTCAGTATGATTTTGTGTATTTTGAAATCTTCAGTTATAGTCTCTGCAGGAAACAGGCATTGGAAGTACACAGTCTTCGAGTGTGATCTACTATAGTCATCTCAGCATCAAGTTTGTGAAGAAAAATGGTCTCCAACTTGCCATTACCTTAATGCCAATAAGGAAATTTTGAAGTGTGACTTCCTTATACAAGCAGAAAATAAGAAATATTCTTTTGTATTTGTGCAACACACATAAATCAAGCCCTCTGTGACCTCCTTCTTTGCACATATACCTGCAAATGGACAATCTGCAGGATCGGTAGCACAGGAGGCAGCATTGCATGAAGACTAGTTCCAGAAGGCAGCCGATCACAGAAGCAATTCATTTGTTTTCCTTTTGCCTCTGCAGTGTTTGTTTGACCTACAGCTGTATTGAATTACCACGAAATATCATGCTGTCTTAGCAGTCCTGATGGGCACAGGGAGAATGCAGAGTCAATACTTCGCAGTTATAGTCTTTCTTCACTGTAGGGAAAGTAAGAATGTAGGAGAAACAGCCAGAAGGACTGGTTGTCAGAAGTCACAGACAAGATGTGGGAAAAAATCCTACTGGTCTATTTTTGGGGCTGAACTTGGATTTACTAAGACATTACATGCTGGACATTTGTTTGTATATAAAGCAGAGGGTTCATATGGGCCTATGCACACACTCTCAATACATGTCTTAGCAATTTGAATAAGATTCTGTTAGTTTGGGTCCATGTGCTTTTCTTTCTACCTGAGTGTAGCATCTTACTCCTGACTTTGTTGAACCTCATGAAGTTCATACTGAAAATATGAAGAAGTTAATTTTTTTGAATCATTCTTCCCAGCTAGTCCCCAGTGTATTTGGATTTTTGTTAAATTGGGAGCGCAAGGGAAGCACGTAAAATTATTACTCATTAATAGCTGAAGGAAAGCAGTCCCTTAGTCATATGTTCTGTTAAGAAATATTTTCAGACCATGACACTGTTCCCCACTGTTGTAACCAGTCTAAGCTATTCACATTCAGCTGTGAATGGTATTTCACTCAGACTCTCTCCATTTACTGTGCCAGCTAATTTTTCCCACCACAGTTGCCTGCAGAGATGATCCTTGATTTCAAACATTGCTCCCAAACGCAAACACAGCTGGATGCCAAAAGAAATCAGCCCAAAACAAAATCTAACATATATTTGAAACCCCTACATATTTTGACTTGCATTTGGATGCCAGTCTCCACATCAGACCCAAAATCAGTTTAAGAAAACAGCAGTACTGAATGACAGAATCATATTTCACTCACAGTGGGATGTGATGGGCTTTTTCTTTTTCCTTTAAATATATTCTCTAATCCTCTGCGTGTAGGATATACTAAACCTCTAAATACGTTTTCCAAGGAATAGGACTGTTGTTTAATTCAGGAACTAAAAATATGCCTTGTCTCAATTTATTTCTTTGGGTAATTAACTTCAGCAAAGACGCTGAGTTAACTTGCTACATTCTCTTTTCAGTTTTAGTAGAATGATTTTTGCTGATATTTCTGTCTTTTGAATAAGTATCCAGACTCTAACCTTTTAATCCAGAGACTAAAGATAAGACTGCACAGTGAGTTAGACTAAATGAGTATCTCTCCAGTGGGATATCTTACAGATATGAAAGGTCACAGAAGCATTGGTTAGACCGACAGATGCCTATATTTAATCTTTGAATCATAATCAACACATGGGATAAAATACAGGAATAGAATAAACAAGTCTGGATTCTACTGTGCACTCTGTATGTTCAACTACCCTGGCCTTATTCTGAAGAGTAAGACAAGAAACTCCCAATTTTTTTTTGTTTTGTTTTTATTTTACTGTAAGAATATGTTTATCACTTCCAATTTATCATCTATCACTGGAATTACTTTACGGCTCCCATAGTAACACTGCAAGTCTTTCTTTAACATTTTTCTATAGTTAAGAACATGCGAAGAGCTCTTCTGAATCACCAGCCTCATGTCCATCATGTTGTGAGCAGACACAGATCTGTGGGCATTTGTGGAACGTCCCATTTACATTACGGAAGTCTTGTATCTCCATTGCCCTGCCAAAAAACTTTTCCAGAACATGATACTCGGCATCCTTGTGTTTTTCAGGCATGTGTATTCATGGCCTGTTTACTCCTACTTTCTCCTGAACTGATTGTTCTGTCTTTTCACTGATATTTATATCCCTGGCCAGCTTCTTGTCTGCTAAGGTGAATAAAATGAGGTCCTTTCATCTTCTGTTGTGAGAAGGAGGTCTTGCTATTTTCAATGAATGCATTAGCCCTCATCCCACATGGTCAAAAGAAATTACATTTTGATGCATGATGAGTCCTCACCAAGTGCTTTTTTTTGTGATATTAACATACTTTCTCTACAGGGAATTCTTCAGGTGATACACTCTTGGATGCTATCTGTTTGCTTGTATGATAGCATCACATTAAGAATTCAGAGTCCTTGCTGTGTCCTTTGCCTTATGTGTTGACCCCTCAGCTTACAGCAGAAGTTCTTATTAGTCCAGTTCCTTCTAGCATTCAGGTTTCCATTCTGTAGGATATTATGTTTTATCTCTGGACAAAACCTGTTTTCCAACTCTGAGTTATTACCATGTTTTAATTATACTCCATAATAACAATTTTAAGGAGGGCTCAAGTCTAAACTGTAATGAACTCTAATGGTAAACTCCCCCCAGATCAACACTTCCTGTTTCATGGACAACTAATTGCCTTTTACACAATTGATTGCTATTTGTACTTTCATCTGTAGTCTAACCTCTTAATAATTTGTACGTTCTCCTGCTAAAACAACCTTTTTTTTTACTGTACTGAATCAAAGGATTAATCAAAGTCTGTATTTTCAGAGGTATTCTTTTAGAAAGCAAAAGGAACTAGCAAGCTAAACTGACACAATTTTCCTTTGCAGTGCTTGATTCTCCATGTAACCTCCACACCGTAGTTTTGTTCTTCATCCAACACTGTATATTATATTATATTATATTCAAGAGACCACCAGGACAAATTTCTGCTTTATTTGCAGCTCTACCATAGCAATATGGAAAGGAGTCACTAAGAAATAGAAGTCTGTCAACCTTTGATACCCTCCATGTGTCCTTCATTCTTAACCTATTCAGGATCACAGGAATGGTGATAAGAGGAAGAATATGGTAGCAAGATATCTAAAAGACTTTTCCTCCTTCTAGAGTATATTTTTTTTAAATTGAAAAGTCATAGAGAAAGCTTTGAGCAACTGTTTAAGCTTGGTACTTTCAAAATAAATTTTTGCATAATATAAAATGGGAATGACTCTTTTGTAAGTAGATGCACTTCTCAGATTTTATCATGAATTATGAACAAATTTTAACAGATCTATGTTCATGTAAATTCACACTACATCTGAATTTTGCAATATAATTTGTTAAGTTTTTTTAAAAAAAATTCTTACTATACGTTTTATTTCTATTTTGCTCTTAATCTTCATTTATATGGCATAAAAAAACCTCTGCAAAAAGCATTTTATTAAAGCAGGAGTAGACTAGGAGTAGACTATGATTTAGGGAAATACATAATAAAATATTAATATTTCACAAGTTTGCCCTATGCCTGAGTGAACATCTTTATTGATCACAAGCATTACAATAAGAATCTGGAAATAAAATACATGCATCAAAGAGTCCTATTATGCCTAGGAAGCCTTAAATTATAGTAGAACTTTTCTGGAACCATGTTGTTTTGTATTAAAAGGTAATATGATATAATAAAGCATCAAAATGAACAGTTTATTTTTGTGTAGTTTTTCGTATGCATAAAATGTATGTATCAAATAAAGAAAAGGTTTTGTAGAAATAAACCTAGAAAACAGAGATGATGTTTTATCTGTGATACACCATGTTGATGAGAGTCTCCTCTTTCAATAACCACATCTCAGTGTAAAAAACAACTTTATTTTTTTTCTACTAACCCTAGAAGGCCCCACTGAATTTCTGGCCTTCATTTGTATTCCTGACGCATATTTTCAGAATTTTTGAGATGTCTGAATGTTGTTTGATTTGCATCCAACTTGCTGACATAGCCCCAGTTTTGTTGCAGATCAAATAATCTAGTTTTTTGGAGGCAAGTGATTAGGAATTCTTATTGATGATTTATACAGTCTAGAATAAACTCATTTTATTTGGCTTGTCATAACCAACTTTAATTTTCTGTTCTGCTAGTAGAAAGCTTAGTGGTTTGTTTATTGTACTTCTATAATGTCAACAACCTAATCTACTTTAAAGAGCAAAGTCAATATTATATTTTATTAAAGCAAATGTGAAGTTTAATTATAGGTTTCAGTTAACCTTGGCTTTGTGTTAGCTTTTATTATTTTCCATAAGTAAATCTTTATTCAAAGCTCTTACGTCCTTCTTCTGCCCAGATCTAGGGGTTAGCAAACAGTGTCTCTTGCGGGGACTTTTGCAAGGAGTAGACATACCTTTCCACTCTTACACCTTGGGTTCTGTAGGTGTAGTAGCTCTTCTAGGACTAATAACCATTTTAACTAGTAAAAAGATGCACATGGCAGTGAGCCATTACCCTTGTTGAGGTCTGGGTTAGAAACTAGTTCTTGCTCTCTCTTTCTGAAACACCCCATGTTGATTCACTGATGTGGTTTTGGAATCTGTGGGCTATCCAGGACAAACACATGGGTTTGATGAGGATGACCCAGGATCTACATAGTGACCCATATGATGGCTGAAGGCTGAGCTGGATGTGCTACAGGCAGACAAACAAACCAAATCCTTTCTGGAAAATGCAGTATACCTCTCTATCCTGGAAGTCATATTAAATACATAAGTAATTATCATAGAATCATAGAATCATAGAACAACCGGGTTGGAAGAGACCCATCGGATCGAGTCCAACCATTCCAATCAAACACTAAACCAAGTCCCTCAAGACCTCATCCACCCATGCCTTAAACACCTCCAGGGAAGGTGAATCAACCACCTCCCTGGGCAGCCTATTCCAATGCCCAATGACCCTTTCCTGGAATAACCTCCTCCTAATCTCTAGCCTAAATCTCCCCTGGCGGAGCTTGAGGCCATTCCCTCTTGTCCTATCCCCTGTCACTTGGGAGAAGAGGCCAGCTCCCTCCTCTCCACAACCTCCTTTCAGGTAGCTGTAGAGAGTAATGAGGTCTCCTCTCAGCCTCCTCTTCTCCAGGCTAAACAACCCCAGCTCTCTCAGCTGCTCCTCATAGGGCCTGTTCTCCAGCCCCTTCACCAGCTTCATTGCTTCGTTGAATATTCATCACAAAATGAAATAATCAAAGGCATCCTGCAAAGTCTGGGCCTCCAAGTTACTGAGTCTGACTGTAATGGAAGGGAGAATGAGACATATATTCCAGGTTCTACCTCCATTAGCATGTGAGCCTGGAGCTGAATTTAATCCTTCCATGGATGCATAAAAGGAAAATCAGAAGCAATACCTGTACAGTGAGTTTTTTATTGCTGCAGCTATAGAATATTCAGTGGGGCAGAGAAATGAACAGTTTACTTTTTGTTGAAGGCAAACCTAAATGTCTCTAGGCATGCTTTTCTTTATCCTTTAAAATTTATTTTAAATTAATTTCTGTCATCTTAAAAAAACTAAAAAGAGGATGGGAAAATAACATTATTCTTTTGTAAATTCATTTTAATCTATTCTTTAGATCTAAGCATTTAAAAAATTTGAGGTTTTGGAAACCTGTTCCTTCCATCTTAAATTATCAGACTTCAATGATAGACTGTCAACTGCAAATAAAAATAATCAGAAAGTTTCAAAAATTTTACAAGTTATATTAGTTGAAAAAAATAATGTGGCCAGAATTCTACTAACCACGGATTACATTGAAAGTAAAAATTCAATATAAAATTGCATATATTAGAAAGTAAGAGAGATTCAGAAAGGTGTGGGGAAATATTTAACACCACTTCTTCCAGTTTTTTAATTCTTGACAGTTCTTGAGGTATTGCTATCAAACACTTCATCAACATAACTTCTTAATTTTTTTTTATTTTAAATTATCTTTCCACTATCAGACTCTTATTGCTAGTAAGAAAATGATTCAAGACAAATTACTCCTGCACAATTAAGGTGGTTCTTCTGGATGTACACAAACCGATGAATTTTATATTGTCTACATATAGTCCCCAGCACCATTCAAGCCCTGAGATCCATTTAATCTTTTAAATAAATGCATACAGACAAGGATTTTAACTATCCCTGGTAAATTGATCTTGGTGTTACTCTTTTATTGATTTTTTGATTTACAGTAAAAGTATCTCCTTCCTTCCCAGAAGAAGGGTTTACACTCTAATGGAGTAAGAATCATCTAACCAAGTATCACCCCTGTGCAGTCTAATAAGGTCTGTTTGAAACAGTAAGAGTTGTTCTGTATGGATTGGAGGATACTTCATTAAACTGACTAGCAAAAATGAATGAGAAAAATCATAATGGACACTTAATAGCTAAAAAAAATTTCCCTGATCCTCACAGGTGATAAATTTATTCTCTATAGTATGAGAGTTGATTATCCTTATTGTAATGGCAACATGTGTAATGACAAATACTATTATTGGTCATAAAATTATCCAACCCTTTAGAATTTCTGCCACAGTATTTAAATCAAATACCTCCTTCAATGATGAAACACAAATTGCTGAGTACAGATTGCATACAGATGTATATCCTTTTTTATTCTAAACTCACTTCCACTTTAATTTAACTGTGATATTCCCTGTGCACCATGTCCTTCATAATATTCAGAGTGAGGTCCCTAGTTTCTTATTCTTATCGAGCTAAGCAATCCCAACGTTTGTGACACTTCTATTTATGTTCTGTCTATTGCCGTTTATATTGCCCCATGGTAAGCTCTGTAATTTCATGCATGTTTTTCCTAATGTTGGGTGACCACATTTGGATCAAGGACTACAGATGTATACTATCCATTAACACCTTTTAATATAGCTGAATATTTTTTGGCTTTCTAGGTTTTAATATGTTTTAGCATACTCGCCAATTTACTCACAGTAATCTCAGTTTATTTTCCTCAAAAAATCCCATTTGAGTAAAAACCCTTATATGAAAGACTTTGACTATTTTGTCCATTATCACTGGTCGCACTCCTTTGGTATTTCTATACTGAAATAAAACATAAATATATACTCATCTCTCAGGAGGTTGGATTTGTTTCAAATAATTTACAATTATGTTTCCCCCTTTATTGGTTTAAAAGAGTGAAGTGATTCCAGATTTAATTGTTATGAAATTTCTTTTTTGTATATTTGCACATAAGTACTTTTGATTTTTCTTTTGTGGTACTTTTATTTTTTATTTTGTGGTTAATGCCGCTGATAATAATAGTATAGGCCAAAACACTGCTTATTTTGTGCAGGGGGAAGATCATTACTTCATGTGTAATTTGGTCGCAAGTGGAAAGCGAATATTCCTTCCTTTCAGGTAGTCATACAGCGATCCAGAATTTTGGTTGTGTGACTCAGTGCAGGTCTGCCAAGTTCAGTGTTGTCCTGTACTTAAGTCCAGTGGGGAATAGATTCTGATAGATCATCTGATGAGGGTGGAGAAAAAGGTGATCAGATCTCAAAGCATTGCACTTCATCAATAAGACATCATGGGTCACCATGTTTGTGCATTCTGTCTTGCAACTGTCATAGTAATTATATTTTCTGGAATAATGTTACATTGTTCAAAAAAATTAGCAGATCAGACTTCTGTTAAGAAATCAGCAAATAATGGATAAGGTCATACAATGGAGTGAGTCTGCAATGGAAAGCCTCTAATCTGTGACATTATGCCTAGATAAAAATACATCCCATTTGATTTCAGGCTTTAAATGTTCCTTCTCGTCTTATGGAAAACTTTAGAATTTTTTTTCAGGTTCGTCAGCTGTTGAAACTAGATCCCTTGGACTGATGTCCCCACAGGTTGGAAAGTTAGTCAGATATCAGTAACATGACTTCCTTCTAAATTCTAAGATAAGTGGTGAGATGCAATGGAATGAGGTCAAATCAAGTTTATTCAGATTTTCATGACGGTGATTCTGATTTCCTGCATGTATTGGGAAAACTCTTAAAAGGCACTTCTTGTAATTTCACATGCCATGGCTGATTGGTATGAATAAGAACCCTGTAAGGGTTTGGAAGAGACCATATGCCCTGTTCAGCAATGGAGCCTTTAGATGTTTCCTCACAGCTGCTGTGAGTGAGGTTTCGGCAAACGCCCATGTGCGGTCTCTGTGGATTGCGAGTGACATTGGCGGGGAATCTCAGACCAGTTGAAAGGGAGCTCCAATTTGTGCTTGCTTCTCCCGTTGCTGTGGGATCTGTGCTGGGAATGGTTCCTTGATGGTCACCATTGCCTGTGGGATCAGGGCTGGGAACAACTCCTTCACACTAGCCGTTCCCTGTGGGATCTGTGTGGGGAACGAATCCTTGTTGCCTGTTGTTCCCTGCGGGATCTATGTGGGGAACGATTCCTTGTTGTCTGTCGTTCCCTGCGGGATCTGTTCTGGGAACGAGTCCTTATTGCCTGTCGTTCCCTGCGGGATGTGTGTGGGGAACGGCTCCTTGAGACCTGTCGTTCCCTGCGGGACCTGTTCTGGGAACGACTCCTTGTTGCCTGTCGTTCCCTGCGGGATCTGTTCTGGGAACGACTCCGTGCTGTTTGTCGTTCCCTGCGGGATCTATGTCGGGAATGACGCCTTGAGGCCTGTCGCTCCCTGCGGGATCTGTTCTGGGAACGAGTCCTTACTGCCTGTCGTTCCCTGTGGGATGTGTGTGGGGAACGACTCCTTGTTGCTTGTCGTTCCCTCCTTAACTCCCTCTGTTGGGTGGAGGGTGACCAGTGGTTATGCCGGCTCCTCTCTGAAGACACTGGGCTGTCCTGTTCAGGCCTCGGATCTCGGATATCGTCACGAACAGTATTCCAAGCTGAACCGTGGCCATCTTGGTGCTGCCTTGGATATTCTCTTTGTGCCCTCTCCAGGGCCACCATGTGACCGGCATCCTGGCCTGTTGCGGAAGGGTTCGGGCGATGCCACCACGTGCTCCTTGTAGCAAAGAGGGGTCGAGGCCTCAGCCTATAGCTGTGGCGTGTGATTTCATAGATGTCGTAGTGCCGGTGTCCCACCCTGTGCAGGATGTGGTGGAAAGCCTGCTGACAGAGGGGACACACGGTTCTTTGGGAGCCCCAGGTCCAGATGCAGGGAAAACAGAAAAGGTGCTGGCATGGGCTCACGCAGGCTTCATCATGGATGGTGTCCAGGCAAATCGAGCAGTAAGGGGCCTCAGAGTCAGCCGGCACCACGGCCTGTGTCACCCGGCTGGTGCTGGCCACCGGAGAAGAGGTGCCCTGCTCCGATGCCATCTCACATGGTAAAGGAAGATGAAGCCAAGGAGACAGCTGGCCTTGGCGATGCAGCCCGTGGGAAGCAGCCAAGGGGATGGAGGGAAGAGCGGAAGATGCGCTCGCTCAGCCTCACGGCTGGGCTTGTGGTGCCACAAATGTCAAAGATGTCCTGGAACAGACAAGTCACACCAGGAATATCTCTGTGAGCTCCTGCTCCGTGGGCAGGACACTGACTGCTCTGACACGTACTGGCAGCAACCAGGAAGGCTCGTCCAGCAGAACCTTTCTATGCTCTCGGCAAAGAGCTCGCAGGACAGGGTGTCCTTCCCCTCACCGTCACATGTCTGCCCTCCACGCAGGAGGACAGCAGAGTGGTGCTGCAGGGCTGCTGCAGCCTCAAGAGAAGGGGAGTCACGGGGGTCTCTGTGACATCACAGAGTTTTGGGGGACCATGCCCAGACTCAGCCAATCACGGCACAGTTGGCACCTCAAAGCCCACTGAGTTCCAACCCCATCCTGGTTGTTCCTGGAGAGCTCAGCCTCCTGTGCTGCAGCAGCAGCGCTGGACAAGGCGAACTCCAGAAGTCCCTTCCCACTTCCTCGAGTCCACGATTTGGGGCAGAATAAAGTCTAGGCAAGACCCAAGTGTCCTCATTCTACTAAATCCACCCTGGAATGCTTAGCAAGAATATACAGCACTCACAAAGGGTTCCAGCTGATGGTGGAAAAGTTACACCTTGTCTGCTGTCCCTCACATGCAGTAATTGAAATTCCTTACTCAGCAGGTGAGGGAAAGGCAGCAGGCAGAGTAAGGCTGGGTGCTGGTAAAGCCTTAGACACCATTTCTCACTGTTCTGGTTGAGAAACTCACTGCAATAGCCTTGACAGATGCTCTCTCTACTGAGTGTAAAACCAGACTGGGTGGCCAGCACAAGGAGCACTGGGGCTGGGGTTCAACACAGTTGTACTGGGCATAAGCGCTTTCCCCAGGGCTCCGTGCTGGGGCCAGTTCTGTCCAATGTCTTTATCCATCATCTGGATGAGGGGATTGAGAGCTCCCTTATCAAGTCTGGAGATGACATTAAACTGGGCAGGAGTGTGCATCTTTTGGAGGGTAAGGAGGATCTGCAGAGGGATCTGGGCAGGCTGGAATCTAGGATCTTGATCCATGATCCAACAGGGGCCCTGGCAGAGTAAGCCCACAGCAGAGCTGGAGTCCCCATCCCCAGAGGGAACTACAAGATTGGCAGATAAGGTGCTCTGGAATGTGGTCTAGTAGTGGACAGTTATGGTTGGACTGGATGATCTCCAAGGTCTTTTCCAACCAAACCACTGTGTGATTGTACGGCTCAGTTGGGATGTCCCATTCAGGCCTTGGAGTTCCTAAGGAGCAGCATCCTGATTCTAGTTCTGCTGTTGTTTCTGGCTTTCTCTGTTTGCATTCTTGTTTCTAACTTATCTAGAAGACCTAAAGAAATCAAAATATGGTACAGTCTGACTGCAGCCTTGTACTTAGATCTTTTAAATGCACCTTTCTTTGCTGAACTGAAGAAAGAAATGTAAGGAAACTTTCACAGTGTTCCTTAATCCGGAGTATTGTACAGGTGTAACAGCACCCCTTGAGCCTCTGACGGCCAGAGCTTTTTTGGTTTTGACATAGAAAAAACTAATAATTTATCAATTCACTTTCCCCTCTCCCTTTTATTTATTCCTTTCTCTCTTCTGCTTAGAAATGTTGATGAATCCAGATTTCTTGTGGAATTTTTTTGTAGACTGATGACTACTTTCCATTGAAGAATAAGGTTAACTATGCTCATCAAGGTAGTATGTTATGCATTGCATCTCCCTTTTAACACATAAACAATTCATTTACAGTAAACGGTAGGGTTTTTTCTGTAGCTAATGAAGAGATAGGCACCTCGACAAGGTAACATACTTCTTTCTCACTGGACCTTCCTTTTCCTGACAGTTACTCTGTCGGATTATATCTGAATATGCAATCAGGGAATGGATCTTGTGTTAATCATTCTCTGGTTATCCTATAAGACTAAGTTAATACCATAGAAGAACAAAGAGAAAATCAGATAACCTGAAAATCTTTAATTCTTTTTTTCTTTTGTGCTATAGTTCCAGAGTCATCTAACATCTTTCATCCACATGAAGTCATGGGTCTATAACAGCATTGTATTAACATGTATACTAACAGCAAAAAGCAAGACCATGTTCTGACCCACCGGGGAACTGCTTTGGCCTGATATTTAAGCTCTATGGATGATCCCACCTAAATGTTTGGGCCACACCTGAATCCAGTCTTATTTTCTAGTGCTTATTTGGCTTTTAGGACTATGCAGGAACTGTTTATTTAATATTCTTTCAACAAGCAGCTTTTATGTACATATGGGATTTTCAAAGACACAAGGCAAGGAGAGATGAAAAGATGTAAATAATAGTGGAAAGTAGTTACTGTTTCCAGAACTCACTCAAAACAAAAAGAAGTGACACAGGCAGAGAAGGAAAAGCTATATTTGGTATATGGGCAGGAAACACAAATTCAGATTTGCATACTACTCAACTGAAACAGAAATGTAAAAATGTAACTGTCCCTGGTTATGTGGTTTCCCTGATGGCAAACCCAGGCTGCAAAAGACTTTCAACTGTGTATCCAAAATATTTGTATTGATAAATGGAAATGTTGTTACCAGGGCCATTTTTATCAACTGTTGAACCTCTCTAGGGTACATTCTGACAGTTTCTATTGTGTAGTTAAGATACATCTGTTAACATTCCAGGCACCTTTCCTTGGAAGAATTTTTACCATCCTTTCCAAGCTTTTGTTTTCAGTTTTGTAAATGAAGATTTTTTTTCTGAATTTTTGGTTATGCAGTGTCCAATAAATATCTTTCTTAGCCAAACAGACCTCTCTACTCCTTCTTTCCTAGCTGGTCTATGGTACAATGAAAAGATGGAAAATGTTCCTGAGGTCCCATGTTCCAGAATTTTTCCTGTCCGTTTAAATTATCCTCGTACATCATGTTACTCTGTCATCGCACACCTTACAGGCATTTACCTGTAAAACCATCCTGTGAAGGTGGTGTCAGATGACAAATCACAAACCGTAAGGACTTCCCCCTCTGCAGGATGCCAAGCTTTGTCCTTAGTTAGCTCCAAAATTTGGTAACTATGTAATCATTAGTAAAGCAGTCACCTGGGGCTACACAGCTTGACTGGGAGATCAACTTAATTAGTTTAAATGTACTGTTGCTGCAATTCTTTCACTAGTCAGCCTACTGCCTTTGCATAGAACTTTGTTCAGAGTTGTTTTATCTGCACATAACATGTCAGTGTCTCCTGAACCTTAAATATTCCTGGAGTCATTTGCTCAGTATCATGTAAAGATCCTGTGCTTGTAATCAGAACTGAGCTCAAAGTCTATAGATCCCATCATGGTACCACAAGCATGAATCTGCCCATCCTAAATTTTTAGGTGCTGATTATGAAAAAAATGCAAATGTATTTGGAAGTTTTATATAATTGATAATTTATATTATGGTTTCTGCCTCAATGTATCTATTTTCTACAAATCACCAACAAATTAATATCCCATCATTAAAAACCAGGAACGAGTCTGATGTTCTGGTTGATGATTTAAACAATACAGATATGTGAACAATAAAAGAGTTCTTCTCTCTAAGTGAGGCTAGGATAATGTGTTATGAAAGTTCACAACTTTTTCAGGTCAGACATTTCCCGTTATTTCTAACCCAAAAGCAAATGGAACAGAAGCATCTATTTTCTTGAGAGACCACCAAGAGGTTTATTTAGTAATTTGGACAGTTCATCTGAAAAGATAATGGTATATGTACTCTTTTCCACCTATCTGTCTGAAGTTAGAATTAAAGGTATTGGCAATGATAAATTTGACTCAGTATAAATTCCAGACATCCCTGAAGGAGACCCATGTAATTTTTTCATCTTCTTTAGTTTCTCTTCCTATTTTCAATTCAGCTATTTCTGAAATTTCAACTTCTAGACTTTAGAAAAAAAACAACTATAGTTACTTCCCCATTGAGGAGTGACAAATATATTTTTTTATTTACTGTTATTGAGAAGAAAATATTCCCTTTTTCATTATGCAAATAGATCCAGAAATAATTAGAAAGTATGGTAATGATGTATGCAAATCCAATCACTGACAATTTGTGAGATATTCCTATTTCATATAATAGCAAAGTTACTTTGACTTTCAAAGTAAATAAATATAGTATTCTTTGTAGAGTTAGAAGGAAAGAGTGCAAAACAATGCACTTGGTTAACTCCTGTAGAAAATAAAAACAAGGAAAGGTGCCTTACAACTCTCTCAATTTTATTTTTGAGTGGCAATAAAAGTAACTAAAAGAACAAATCTTTTGGTCATCTTCCATATGGTATCACAGGTTGCCATGTGAAATACTCCTTTTCCACAAACTAATGGAGAATAAGCTTTTACTTTCATATCCTCACTTAAAACTTACGTCATAAATTCTTCATACTACACATCTTCACACTTTTTGCCAAATTCAGTTCCATCAAGTGTCCAACTTCCATTTGACATAGAGCATTTTTGCTCCTTTCCTAATTTATTTATGGAAGAAAAGCACTCACAAGTCACTAAGCTTCTATTTCCTGTGCTGAACAAGGTAATCTTTTTTCATTTGCCAGTGAAGTTCTTCCTGAATGTCTTGACTTCTCTTCCAGTCCTTCTTGAATATGAAGGGATGAAAATATTTTCTGGAATCCCAGCAGGAATCTTTTTAGTGCCTTGTTGATTGCCTGTAGTGGTTTCTGCAAATTCTGATCTAACATAACTTGCAACCATTACCTTCTCCTCATAATGAATTAGTGTAGTTGAACCTGACATTTAACTCCATAAAGGTCATTATCACAACACATGAGAACCTTACCTCAGAGCAATAAACCCTGGGTGCCAGAAAGCCTCTGTCATGAGTGATATCCAGAGGACACCATTCCAGCATTGAGGGCTGAGCAGGACCACAGCTGTGTGAAGTCCCTCTATACCTAACCTTGATGAGTGGAATGCACAATTAGGTAAATGCCCCAAGACTGCAGATTCAGTAAGATTGTTATGGAATTGATAGCTGTAAAGATGCTGCTCTGTTGCGAATCTCATATATAGATCTGAAACAGAGAGAGCAAAATGATGGTTTAGAGTCACCCTCATTAGTTTTCCTTCCATCCCTGTGTGAAGTGGAGTGAGAGAATAAACAAAAAACAGGCTCACTCTGTTCACACACTCAAGACCTATTAGGACTGGGTTTCCTGTCAGTTTTGGTTTTTTTCTTTGCACACATCATTAATATAATATTTTTGTCAAATCTAGTCACTGAAGGGTTAGCGTTCACTTTT
The DNA here is from genome assembly GCA_033558105.1 of Coccyzus lansbergi. NCBI lineage: Eukaryota > Metazoa > Chordata > Aves > Cuculiformes > Coccyzidae > Coccyzus > Coccyzus lansbergi. The sequence continues at coordinate 1,559,246 of JAUMJK010000267.1, read as the reverse complement.
AAAAAACTTACATGAACTCAAATTTGCATTTCCCATTTCATTCTGTCTTTCTAAGTATAATGCAATTCAGACTATTTGAGTGATATAAATTACATTTTGGGACTAGCTAGTTAAATATGCTAGAGATAGACACCTCAAAAAAGAAATAATGATGCAGGAAAATGTAACTTAAATTTGACTCATTAGCATCTAATGAATTAAAGAAACTGTAAATTTTAAACAATCTGAAGAAGCTCAGATTGATATCAAATAGAGTGAAATAATAATTTTCATATTTGGTGAAATGAAAAATTGAGGAGTAGAAATACATAGAGCACAGTCAAAAATATTTTTCAGATTGTTCAAAATAATGCTAAATAAAAACGAGTGAAACATACACATTCGTGTTAGATGAACCTGTCACATTTTGCTTTGTGTTGAATTTTTAACCCATTTATCTAACCTCAATTTTTCTTTTATTTCAGTCACTGTTTGTATGAGGTGTATTTTTCTGAGATAAGATCTAGAAATTTCACATGACCACCAAGTAGTGCTTCCTCTTCATCTTCTTTTTAGCTAAGAATCAATTCAGAGCATCCAAGTGAGGTTCACCACAGCCTTGGGCAAATCCTTTTACCCCATCTTTTAGTGGGGATGAGATTACCTGCTCAAGCAGCACATGCAACTTGGCTTTCATGCTGATAGCTAGGGAAAAATATTTTAAGCTCAAATGCTAACAGTGGCACATCTTGGATCTATGAACTTGGGGCATTTATTTAACTGTGCATTTCAAGCAATTTGTGTCTAAATGGGTGAGTTCTAGTTACCATCACTAAGGCCTTGTTACGATTTCAAATGAGGTATCCGCATTCCCACATGGAGTTTAACTACTTGTTCCAGATGATTTCAGGGGGTGCACAGGTTTTAATTCCTTTAGAGACTTCTGAAAATTCTGTCCTCCTTAATTAATGTCTGTTCAGTGCTCTGACTAGGAGAACTAGGTACACCAGGAGGCCAAGTTACTGTTCAGAGGGACCTTGTCAAGATGGACAAATGGGCTACTGGGAACCTCATGACGTTAGCAAGAAGTGCAAGATGCTGCACCTAGGTAGGAACAACTCCAGTCATCAATACATGCTGGAGGCTACCCATTTGAAAAACAGCTTACCAGAAAATAACCTGTTGGTCCTGGTGGGCACCAAGTTGAATATGAGGCAACAATAGATCATTACCACAAAGAAGACAAATAGAGCCTTGGTTGCATTAGACAAAGTATTGCAGACTGTCAAAGGAGATGATCCTTCCTCTCTACTTGGCATGGGTGGGGTCGCCATCCCTGGAGTACTTTGTCCAGTTCTGATTTCCTTGGGACAAGAGAGACATGGACATACTCGACTGAGTCCAACAAAGGGCCACCAAGATATTTGAGGAACTGAGGCATCTCTCCTATGAGGAAAAGCTGAGAGAGGTGGGACTGTTCAGCCTGGAGAAGTCTCAAGAGGCATCTTAACAATGTCTATAAATACCTGAATGGAGGGTGCAAAGAGAAGAGACCCAGGGTCTTTTCAGTGGTGCCCAGTGACAAGACCAGAGGCAACTGGCACAAATACAGGAGGTTCCCTCTGAACTTCAGGAAATTCTTGTTTTCTATGAAGGTGACCAAGCAACAGCACAGGCTGCACAGGGAGCCTCCATCCCTGGAGATATTTAGGAACTGTCTGGACATGCCCTGGGTAACTGGCTTTAGGTGGCCTTCCATGAGGAGGGGGATTTGGATGAGATGACCTCCAGAGGCACCTTGCAATCCCCACCATTCTGTGATTTTGTGATTCTGTGAAGTGATGTGAAGTTCTCTGTATAAGGAAGAGATTTCTTTTGAAATATTTACCTTACCATCAGAGTTCAGCAAGCACCTAGTTTAATGTTTGACAATGGACCAAAATCTGAACATAAATTTAGAGCTTTAAGTATTGTAGAACACTTCCTTTGAGATAATATTTAACACACTACAAAAATAAATATGCCCGTGCTAAATCTTGAAATGTTCCAAAATGAATAATTCCAATGTTTATTATTTTATCAGCATTTTTTTTTTCTTATTTCTTTACTTTCAAAAGAACTGCAGGGTCAAGGGTTATTTTAACATCATAGTGGATTTAACCAGTTTTCTTTTACCTGTTTTCTTATCAGTGTCTTTTTGAGCCATATCTTGAAAATCTAACTCCAGGTAAGAACTCAACAGTTCTTAATTTTGGAATATGTAACTCTTACTGGGAACCTTAAGGAAGAGAAATGTTTGGCAATAGCCTTCTTTTGAAATGAGTAATATTCAGTTAAGATTATTCCAACAGTTGTTAGATGTCACTATTGTTCTATCGATGTCCAATTGGAGGTAGATTCCTCTGGCTGTAAGCAAAGTAACTCTTCAACTGTGATGTTTGGGAGAGCTAACTGTTGGTGTTCAGCACCTAATCTATTAACAAGAGACTTTAAATTACATACTCAGTGGAGCAGTAATCATTAGAGCAGACTCAAGATGCACAATAGAGATTTATTCTTGCTGGAACTGTTTCTAATGAAATTCTATGCAATGCAGAGCATTTGAATTACATTTTTGAGTAGGCCAGGCCAAAAAAAGGCATAAGGAATAAGTTCTTCTGTCTAAAAATTTTCATTAAGATCCCATTCAAAAAATGAAATCAGGTATGATATGTAGATTGAGCAGCTAGATTTTTTCTTTTTTTTCCCTAACAGGATAGTATATTTAACCTTTAAGTTTCTTTCATGTATTTGATTTTCTACTGTCTGTATATAAAACAGATCTTTTCTTTTTTTTCCTAAGCTTTGAACACTACTGCGTAATACCCCGGGGAGATCTCCAAGGTTATTAAATTCATTGCTTTGTCACGAGTTACTAGAGGCTACACTAACTCTCTCCTCTGTTTGGAAAGCGACTGTAATATTTCTGATCCTCAGCAATGAATAATGTGATTAGAACCTTAGGGAATACAAACAAAAACATTAGCAAAGTACATTTTCCAATATTTAAGAGAATAAGCCAACCCTCAAAACAAAAGTCGCATATTCCTGAAGACTGTCTAATAACATTAACCTGAAATCACTTGATTTAATTGCCCTGTTAAGCATTTTATTGCATTACTTACGGGATAATAGAATGAGTTCAAAGTGGGTTCATTGCATTATCTTATAAACAATGTAGCACATCATTAAACAGGATGATAGAAATCAACATATTTTATAAGAAACAATTACGAAGTCTCATGTAAACTGCTAATGTGAATAGTAGAAAGACCTCACTACGACAAAAGAAGAAAGGCCTTTGTGAGAATAAAAACGCAAAGCAATGTCAAATTCTTATTCCCTAGAATCAGATTAGAAGCACAGTTCTCCAAAATCATTAGTGTCATATGCTGCCCTTAAGTCTTCACACAGAAGTATACTGGAATCTCTTGCTTGACTTACAGATAATGATTTCAAACAGATATCTTGTCAGTTCTGTTCTTAGAGAATTTAGCACAGATGTGTGATAATCTTTCAAGTACCTAACTTCAAACTTGTGATCAATTTTGACTTGTGTTTCCACAGGGAGTGCAAATAGAAATGTTCAGGAGAAGCCAAAGAGAGAGGACACGTGATCCAAAGTACTCTGCAAGAAGTAATTTCACGTTGTCTGAGGGAATAGACAGTGCCAAAAGAAATACTGACTCAATATCACCTTAGTGCCATTCAGTCTGTTGTACCTGCTCTGCTTGCCATGACATCTTACCACTCCTTTTTCTACAACCCCGAGAATTTACAGGCATGTATTTGAATGAGGGGTCCAATTTTGTTCTCCATCCTTTCAGAAATTCAAATAAATGAAAATATCTTTCCAGAGATCAGATCTGAAGGGAGAGTAATTTAGTAATCACAACAGATCTTCAAGGTATTTGCCTTCTGAGCTCCAGAGCTTGAAGGTAATGAAGGAATGAATCCAGGAGATGTCCGATCCCCTTTGCAGATTGCTAGTCCTATATCAGGAACATTTCATACTCCAGCCTTCTATAACTGCTGCAATACTACCTGTCTCACTCTCCATGTGTGAACAGACATTTCTTTGTACAGTTGAGGGAGCAATCTTCAGACTGGGGAACTAGTGGAGAAGTTGTTAGCTCAATATATTTACCTCTTTCCTGGTTTGCAATTCAACATAATGATGTAGAGAGTTCAAGGTCTTACTCGCATAAAGACAATTTTTATCTGGCAAAAGTTGTGGGCTGTAAAAAATGGTAGCAAAGAGTTTCATGCCTTCAAGTCAAAACAGAAGTTTGGGGGTTTTTGGGGGGAAGTTTTTAGGTGGGAGGAACAAGTTCCAATCAAAAGATTTGGCCAGAAATAATTAAGATCCAGTTGTACAAAACCCCTGCTTTTTGAACTATTGTTACTGGCAATGGGAGGACATAGGGTCAAGACTGTCTTCTATAGTTACAAAGGTGTGTAAATGTCTTTTGCATAGTCTCAGGGTATAAGGTGGTCAAAGTTCTCTGTTATCTGTCTCCAGTCAGTCTCATCAGTCTCTGATACACTAATTTCAACATTTTTCAGTTAGCTGTTGCCACTTGCTACGGTTTCTCTAAACATCTTGATTTATAACCTTGTCTTAGCAGTACCTTTTCCTTGCCTGACAGAGAATAAAATCTTCAAGACAGATATTCTCTCACACATTGGCTTAAATTTTCAGTTTTAGTGGAAGAACCTTGATTTACACTACCTGAAACTAAAGGAAAACCAGACTTTGCTAGAGAACAGTAACAAGTTTATCCCTTGATCATGTCATTCATGGATAAACCTGTTTGTCTTATTTTCTAACCGGCAATGATTAAGAAGGTTTGCCAGCTTCCTACTCAGCAGTAAAAAGCCATTTTCATTTCTCCTGGGGCATACTCAGGGAAAGTCTTAGATTGATGAAACCCGAGTGAAGATAGTAGGATGGAAACTGTCATTTCAGCAGCAGTCTTTGAGGCTATTACTTGTTGTTTACATTCCAGGAAACCTTGGACCTGCTGGCAGGGATTGTATCTTAAATGTCTAGGTGCTGTACAGTCAGTTCACGCAGGGTAAGTTATACAGAGGCTCAGTCTTGATGTCAAACAACTCAGATAAAAAATATGATTGACAGATGGTAAAAGTGTTAGGGAAAGCAGGGAAACAAAGATTTTATGGAAGTACAAATCCTCTCTCCATGGGCTGCAGTGTACACAAGCTCCTGGTCTTGGACCTGGTCTTTGGCAGAATGGTAATGTTTAAATAACAGGAAATCAGTGAATGTGGGAGTGTTCTGTGCCATGAAGCCGGCAGTGACAAATAATCTGGATGTAGAGCCTAAAACTGGTTGGTCATGGTAATGAGTTCTTCATGGTTAAATGAAGCCACTTCACAGAAATTTCTTTATGGACATGGTTTTTCTAATACGACCAAATGCAATTCAACATAATTGCATTTGTGCAGTTGTATAGCTCCTCATCAACAGTGTGGGGACCTCTGCATTAAATATAAAAGTATCTTTCAACAGGCTATATTACATGTCCCTAAATAGAAGAACAGGATTATATTCTCTAGTGTCCAAATACTCCTTGTTTAGAACTGTTCCATCACAGTTCCTGTAGGCTGCAACACAAGATGCCACAAGTCTTGTTGCTTTTACTCACTCTTTCTAGCCTAGTTCTGGAAGTTGACATGCCAAGCTAAAGTAAATTAATTTTAGTGCCCAGAGAAATGAAAAAAGTGATATGGAAGGTCATTACATTTTCCCACTTCCCTTCTGCCCTCCAGTCTTGAAAGGACATTTGATATGACAGGTGTTTGGTGAAAAACATTTCTGGGACCTCCATCAGTATCATAGGATATTCATAGGCATGGAGAGGTGTTACGATAAGCTATTTTTCTGGTTAGAATTTTTATTTATAATAGTAAACATTTAAAATAAAAAAAAAGTTTCAAAAAAAGGACTCTTCATTTACGCAAAAAAGAAAACCAAACCAAAACATTCTTTTCCCTTTACGTCTGTTGGAAAACCAACTTTAACAGCTACCAGAAAATCATCTTTGTGATCTTTCTGAGTGATTGCCATTTCACCCCTTGGCATGAGCAGCTATTTTCAATTTCTCTGCACCTTTGCTTTTGCTGGAACTCTCCTGTGGGAACAAATTTTCAACTCAACCCTACTCTTGAATATGTAGTTTCCACCTAGTACTGGATCAATCTTTAGTTTAGGATAAGTGAAACACCCTAAAGCCACCACCCCAATTCTAAGTCAAGCTGAGCATGGACAAAGTGGAAAGCTTGTTTCTGAGGTAGTGTTTAATTTCACCCATTTTTATGAACCTGACACTAAGTCCTTCAGTCTGAATAAGCTTTCCCCTCAAGAACCAGTGAAGAGAGAGGCATCTCCAAATAGTGATTCATCTATCCTAAGGCATGTATTGAATACCTGGGGAAAGTTTCCACCTGAAGTGTCTATTTTTCTTCAGTTACTACAGGGGAATTTTAGTTAAGCCTCAGTGACTACACTTAGAGCAGCTGAAGGTAGGGGAGAGAAATACCCCATTTATTTTCTGGTGTGCTGAAGGCATTCAAGCTGCAGTTCTCAGGTTTCCAGTGTCTCAAAGGAGGTTTAGTGGACACAATACAAGAGTCTACTATTTGAACACAAAGAATAGCAGATTCATAGAATCCTTGAATTACAGAACCATAGAATGTTTTGAGTTGGAAGAGACCTTAAAGATCATCCACTTCCAATCCCCTTGCCGTGGGCAGGGACACCTCCCATTAGTTCGGGTTGGACAAGGCCTATCCAACCTGACCTTGAACACTTCCAGGGATGGGGCATCCACAACTTCCTTGGACAACCCATTCCACGACTTCACTACTTACATTGTGAAGAATTTCCTCCTTAGGTCTGGTCTAAATCTTCCCCTCTCCCAAAAAAAGTTGCTGTTGTTCCTGTAATTTAGCACAGACTAGAAGAAATCACGAATTAGCAACTAGTTAACTCATTGAAGAAATATGCTAATATGTGTTTTATTAGGTTATCATCCAATTTGTTTAGGATATTTTTGTCTTTTATTTTCTTTCAAAACTGTTATCAGAACAAGTATATATTTTCATATTTGTTATATATATGCACATAAAAAAGATAAAAATACATTATTAATACATATAAATATCTAGCTAAAGTTCAGGGAACTTGTTACCCTAAATGTTTTCAATAAAATTCCATCAATAACAATTTAATTGATAACAGAATTAAACATCTAGAAAAATCTTTCTCTTTCATCATCCTTAAGGGAAATCTCAGACTCCCACACTTTACAGACTACCCAGAATATGTTCTACTTTGGAAGAAAGTACAAGATCCTCAGAAGGGACACTCTGGTATCGTCTTTATAACACAAAATAATCAATTCAGACTCTTCCAATATGTGGTAGAGTGTGGATCTGCTGGAGGGTAAGGAGGCTCTGCAGAGGGATCTGGGCAGCCTGGATCCATGGGCTGAGGCTCTGCAGAGGGATCTGGGCAGCCTGGATCCACGGGCCCGGGCTCTGCAGAGGGATCTGGGTTGGCTGGAATCTAGGAGCTGGGTCCAAGACATGATCCAATAGGGGCAGATGTATATTGGATACTAGGAAACATATTTTCCTGGAAAGGGTTCTCAGGTCCTGACAGAGGCTGCCCACAGCGGTGGTGGAGTCCCCATCCCCAGAGGGAACTACAAGATGGGCAGATAAGGTGCTCAGGAATGTGGCTTTTTAGCGGATGGTTATGGTTGGACTGGATGATCTCCAAGGTCTTTTCCAACCAAACCAGTCTGTGATTGTACGACTCAGGCAGGATGTCCCATTCAGGCCTCGGAGCTCCTAAGGAGCAGCATCATGACTCCAGTTCTGCTGTTGTTTCTGGCTTCTCAAGGAGTTGTAGCCCCAGGCGTGCTGAGCCCGTGGTGCCGCCTTGGGCACTCATCTTGGTTGGTTTGGCTACTGGTGCCTGCGCCTGGCACGGCTGCTGTCACGCCCCAAAGAAAGACAGAGTAAGACCCAGAATTGTATTTAAACATTTTGTTCATTGCCTATAACGGTACAACTCTAAGTCAAGAATAGAGGCTTAAGCCTACACCAATATTAGCATCCTGTAAGGGTTTGGAAGTCCACTGGGTGCTGTGGGATCAGTGCCGGGAATGGCTTCTTGATGGTCACCATTGCCTGTGGGATCAGGGCTGGGAACAACTCCTTCACACTAGCCGTTCCCTGTGGGATCTGTGTGGGGAACGACTCCTTGTTGTCTGTCGTTCCCTGCGGGATCTGTTCTGGGAACGAGTCCTTATTGCCTGTCGCTCCCTGCGGGATGTGCGTGGGGAACGACTCCTTGAGACCTGTCGTTCCCTGCGGGACCTGTTCTGGGAACGACTCCTTGTTGCCTGTCGTTCCCTGCGGGATCTGTTCTGGGAACGACTCCGTGCTGTTTGTCGTTCCCTGCGGGATCTATGTCGGGAATGACGCCTTGAGGCCTGTCGCTCCCTGCGGGATCTGTTCTGGGAACGAGTCCTTACTGCCTGTCGTTCCCTGTGGGATGTGTGTGGGGAACGACTCCTTGTTGCTTGTCGTTCCCTCCTTAACTCCCTCTGTTGGGTGGAGGGTGACCAGTGGTTATGCCGGCTCCTCTCTGAAGACACTGGGCTGTCCTGTTCAGGCCTTGGATCTCGGACATCGTCACGAACAGTATTCCAAGCTGAACCGTGGCCATCTTGGTGCTGCCTTGGATATTCTCTTTGTGCCCTCTCCAGGGCCGCCCTGTGACCGGCGTCCTGGCCTGTTGCGGAAGGGTTCGGGCGATGCCACCACGTGCTCCTTGTAGCAAAGAGGGGTCGAGGCCTCAGCCTATAGCTGTGGCGTGTGATTTCATAGATGTCGTAGTGCCGGTGTCCCACCCTGTGCAGGATGTGGTGGAAAGCCTGCTGACAGAGGGGACACACGGTTCTTTGGGAGCCCCAGGTCCAGATGCAGGGAAAACAGAAAAGGTGCTGGCATGGGCTCACGTAGGCTTCATCATGGATGGTGTCCAGGCAAATCGAGCAGCAAGGGGCCTCAGAGTCAGCCGGCACCACGGCCTGTGTCACCCGGCTGGTGCTGGCCACCGGAGAAGAGGTGCCCTGCTCCGATGCCATCTCACGTGGTAAAGGAAGATGAAGCCAAGGAGACAGCTGGCCTTGGCGATGCAGCCCGTGGGAAGCAGCCAAGGGGATGGAGGGAAGAGTGGAAAAGGCACTCGCTCAGCCTCACGGCCGGGCTTGTGGTGCCACAAATGTCAAAGATGTCCTGGAACAGACAAGTCACACCAGGAATATCTCTGTGAGCTCCTGCTCCGTGGGCAGGACACTGACTGCTCTGACACGTACAGGCAGCAACCGGGAAGGCTCGTCCAGCAGAACCTCTCTGTGCTCTTGGCAAAGAGCTCGCAGGACGGGGTGTCCTTCCCCTCACTGTCACACGTCTGCCCTCCACGCAGGAGGACAGCAGAGTGGTGCTGCAGGGCTGCTGCAGCCTCAAGAGGAGGGGAGTCACAGGGGTCTCTGTGACATCACAGAGTTTTGGGGGACCATGCCCAGACTCAGCCAATCACGGCACAGTTGGCACCTCAAAGCCCACTGAGTTCCAACCCCACCCTGGTTGTTTCTGGAGAGCAGCGCTGGACAAGGCGAACTCCAGAAGTCCCTTCCCACTTCCTCGAGTCCACGATTTGGGGCAGAATAAAGTCTAGGCAAGACCCAAGTGTCCTCATTCTACTAAATCCACCCTGGAATGCTTAGCAAGAATATACAGCACTCACAAAGGGTTCCAGCTGATGGTGGAAAAGTTACACCTTGTCTGCTGTCCTTCACGTGCATTAAATGAAATTCCTTACTCAGCAGGCGATGGAAAGGCTACAGGTGGGGTGAATCTTGGCACTGCTGAAGGACATGGTTTAGTGTTTGATAGGAACAGTTGGATTCAATGATCCAGTGGGTCTCTTCCAACCTGTTTGTTCTATGATTCTATGATTCTATGATTCTATGATGAAGGGAAAAGGCAGGCTTGTTTCCTGTCCTGGGTTGCTTTATAGGTGTTACCACATCAAAGCCAAATAAAGCTGCCTGGAGGAGAAAGACCTAGGAGTGTTGATTGACAGCCGACTGAACATGAGCCAGCAGTGTGCCTAGGTGACCAAGAAGGCCAAGGGCATCCTGGCTTGTATTAGAAATGGTGTGACCAGCAGGTCCAGGGAGGTTATTCTGCCTCTGTACTCACCACTGGTGAGATTCTACCTCGAATCCTGTGTTCAGTTCTGAACCCCTCACCACAAGAAGGATATTGAGGCTCTGGAGCGAGTCCAGAGAAGAGCAATGAAGCTGGTGAAAGGACTGGAGAACAGGCCCTATGAGGAACGGCTGAGAGAGCTGGGGTTGTTTACCCTGGAGAAGAGGAGGCTGAGGGGAGATCTCATTGCTCTCTACAACTACCTGAAAGGAGGTTGTAGAGAGGAGGGTGCTGTCCTCTTCTCCCAAGTGACAGGGGACAGGACAAGAGGCCATGGCCTCAAGCTCTACCAGGGGAGATTTAGACTGGACATTAGAAAAAAAAATTCACAAAAAGGGTCATTGGGCACTGCATTGGTCTGCCCAGGGAGGTGGTTGATTGACCTTCCCTGGAGGTGTTTAAGGCATTGGTGGACGAGGTGCTGTGGGGCATGGTTTATTTTTTGTTAGGAAGGGTTGGACTTGATGATCTGGTGGGTCTCTTCCAACCTGGTGATTCTATAATTCTATGAAATGTACATGGCAGATCCCAGAATCATGTTGAATATAATTCTTTTGGACTGCAATATTTTGGAAACTCTTTCAGAGGCATCTGGACAGCCCATACTCATGTGCCTGGCAGTTTAAAACTTCTGGGTTTGTAAGGTACACTTCAGTGGCATAGCCAGGGTATAGGTGTCTGAAGCATGCACTTGAGTAGCTGGGAGCAGCCTCTCAAAGGCCCGAAGGGTTTTATCTCTCCATAATATGTTCCTAAATAGGAACTAGACTTCTGGTAACTCCTTGTCAGTCTACTATAACAACTTTGAAATCTTTAGTTAATTTCCATTGAAGTTCTCAGAGAGGTGAAGGTTTAGGGGTTATTAAGCTCCTACAAAATTTATGAATATAAATAACAGTGTAGAGAGAGGCTGTATGTAGAGTTCAGCTACCACCCATACTGCTTGGCAACAGCAGACTGACCAGTTTTCATAGGTAGATTGCATGCCTGCCTCAGCATGTGTGCTGCTTTGATCAGGTCAGAAACTGGGCTGTGGTTTGCTCAGCTTGCAGACTGAAAGAAGACATAGGATAATATGGGATTGATGAGGTAGAGGACACTGGAAGATGAAGAAGGGGCCTGGAGGTATTGCAAGGGTAGAGGGGATGTGAAATTCTGACCAAAACCCATCACTTTTTCTTCATGTGAAACATCTTTATTGAAATATTTAATGAATTGAGATTTCATTGTGCAGAATGAAGCATCTGCCAGTGGCATTTATCTTAAGGTTGGATGTGGTATGGAACATACAAAACTTGCCACATCACAGATATTTTCCAGGAAAGATCATCTAACATGATGAGACCTGCACAATCTTGTTCACTGAAGCCATTGTTTGTTGGCTGTAAATGTTTATGAGTGTGTTCAATGTGAGGAAACTGACTGGTTTAATATATTGTACTTATAGGGCCACCAGATAACAGCTTTTATTTACTACTTCAATAAAGTAACTTTAAACAAAGTGTCATGATCTTCTGTGGCTAATCTACCTTTCTTTGTATCTCCCTCTGAGGTTTGTCCTCTGAAGAGATTTATAGTTTTAGTTAGCCTCAGTTTCAATTAATCTATCTAGATCTTGCAGAGGAGGTAAATGGGATCTCCTCCTTTCTCTTGCAATGGGTTCTGGAAACGTTCCCTGACCTGTATATGTGATGTTGTTAGGGTTCAAGTAGAGCTATGCTGCTATTTGGAAATTTGCAGTGCAACAGAGATAAATGGGGCTACTACTATTCACGATTGTTTTTTCCTCTTAGTGTAAAGAATACATGAGGTGTAAAGAATACATGAGGTCAGTAGTTAAATACTATGAGTCTATTCCCTGGCCAGAAGAATTAAATATCAGTAAAGGTGGTACCACATATATATGTATAAATATAGACGATCTATATGTGTGTGGCAAGTACAACACTTCTGGGATTTATCAGGTTCTCTATGTCTATGATATATGGAGGATTTGGTCACAGCAGGAAGTCTAATACAGAATAAACTAAGGGTTTTTTTCCCAATTTATCCATTTTGCAAAATCCTACATTTCATTACTAAAATGTCAGATTCTTGGTTTGAATATTAAACTCATAACAGATACTGTTCTGATCATTAAAAATGTTGTCATTTTAAGAGAGCAGGTGTTAGTGTGGTCACTGAACAGGTAAGTGTATCTTGTCTACTTCCATTTCTACAGACATTCAGTTTGGAAGCAATCTACTCAAGAAACTGGCTGCCAGTGGCCTGGACACGTGCACCTCTCCTGGGTAGAAGAATGGCTGGATGGCTGGGCCGAAAGAGTTGTGGCAAATGGAGTTAACTCCAGTTGGAGGCTGGTCACAAGTGGTGTCCCCCAGGGTTCAGTGTTGGGACCAGCCCTGTTCAATACTTTTGTCAATGACCTGGATGAAGGCATTGAATATACCCTTGGCAAGTACACTGATTACACTAAGCTTGGAGGAAGTGTCAATCTGCTGGAGGGTAGGACCACTGGGAGGTTTAACATGGCCAAATACCAGGTCCTGCACTTGGGGCACAACAGCCCTGTGCAGCTACAGACTAGGAGAAGACTGGAGAGCTGCCTGGAGGAGAAGGACCTGGGAGTGTTGATTGACAGCCGACTGAACATGAGCCAGCAGTGTGCCCAGGTGGCCAAGAAGGCCAAGGGCATCCTGGCTTGTATCAGAAATGGTGTGACCAGCAGGTCCAGGGAGGTTATTCTGCCTCTGTACTCACCACTGGTGAGATTGCACCTCAAATCCTGTGTTCGGTTCTGGGCCCTTCACTAGAAGAAGGATGTTGAGGCTCTGGAGTGAGTCCAGAGAAGAGCAACAAAGCAGGTGAGGGGCTGGAGAACAGGTCTTATGAGGAATGGGTGAGAGAGCTGGGGTTGTTTACCCTGGAGAAGAGGAGGCTGAAAGGAGATCTCATTGCTCTCTACAACTACCTGAAAGGAGGTTGTAGAGAGGAGGGTGCTGTCCTCTTCTCCCAAGTGACAGGGGACAGGACAAGAGGGAATAGACACAGGTTCCATCAGGGGAAGTTTGAGCTTGACATCAGGAAAAAACATTTCGTGGGAAGTTTCAGTGGACACTGGAACAAACTGTCCAGGGAGGTGGCCATCAGTGGGGTTACTTTCTCTTTAACCTTCCTCTTCTGATTGACATACCTCTGGAAGCCCTTCCTGTTGGTCTTCACTTGTCTTGCCAAGTTCAGCTTCAGCAGTGCCTTGGCCTTCCTGACTTCATCCCTACAGACCCAGGCAGCATCCTTATACACTTCCCAGGCTACCTGTCCCTGCTTGCACTGCCTGTGCAGTTACCTCTTGCTCTTGAGTTTAACCAGTAGGTCTTGTCTCAGCCACACTGGTCTCTTCCCTGATTTTCTACATCTGGGGACTGGGTGCTCTTGCGCCTCATGGTAAGCATTCTTAAATATTTGCACCTTTGTTATGCGCTCCTGTCCCCAAGAACCATGTCCCAGGGGTCCTACTGAGTCAACAGTCAAAACCTCTGCATTGAGACTTTTGCAGCTCAAAAATATATGGACTTTACTGTACTATTTTTTCCTCTTATTTAGAATGAAGACATAGTTGATTAAAAAAATTACTGTTAGTCCTGGTCTGCCTCTTTTAAGTCAGTGATTTGACTTCAACTTTGCCAATGGGGAATAATCTAGAAAGGTCTGATATGCTCTCACACAAAGAAGATTCTAGTTGCATCAGGCTGAAAAATAACGACAGCGTCAAACCTGTGCAAGTCACATTGACTTTGAAATTGTTCTTCTTCTCTGCTGTTGTCTGGAAGTAAATAATCAGACAAATTCAATACTTTTCTCTTTTATTAATTTATTTCTTTATTTTTATTTTTAGAACAGAATGTTATTACTTGAATCAGGTTTCCATTGTCTGGTTCTAGCTTCCATATTGGCCAGGACATATTAACTTTTCAAAGCATTTCAGCATTATAAGGCTAACACGATAGTATTGTTGTTAGAGCATCCAAAAATTAAACAATTGTAAACAGACAAAATTGGCATCAGATTCGACTGTTCCATTTTCATGCAAATCAGCTGGAGTGTTTCAGAGCTGTTATACTGGCTCAGATAATTTTTGTAGCTGTATCTCATCTCAGACAGTGGTCAGCAAAGGATGCTTAGGAGAATAATATAAGGATATTAACTCATTAAACTGAAATATCTAAAGCTGTCTTATCTCTGTGTCATATAATAAGGCTATGAAGCTGCTCTTGAGTTGCCATTGTGTACAGCTTGGAATAGTAATACAAAGTAATACTTATTTCAGCTTACCACAACTGACTTCCAGTCCTCAGGAGTTCAGTGCAAACCGGGACAGCTCATGCAGTGGGAAACAGTGATACCTCAGTTTTTCAAACTTGCCTTTTCAATACACTAAAACCTAGGTAAACTTAGAGTGATCCTTCACTGACAGATGCCCTGTCAGCTCCTGGTAGCCACAGCCACCCTGGGCTGTGGACTAAAAACGGAGCTGCAGTCTGTCAGTTTAAGGTTTTATCAACACAAAAGCCCTGGTTATTCGTCAGATAATAATTCAAGGGGAATATTGGCTTATGGTCTACCTGAATACATTGAGGACTGAATGCTGAAGTTTATCTTTAGAACAGATAGCTCTGTGTCAGCCCTAGGGAGGCCAAGGCAAAGGGAAAAACTAATTGGAGTAAGATAGTGCCAGTATTATTCTCATTATTTTTGTGAGCAGGAATATAATTATGCAATACATCTGTGCTCTAAAACCCAATGAATTTTTTTTTTTCTGAAAAGCATTCTTCAACCAAATTCTACCTTTCCACATTTGACAGGAGATAAACTCGCTACATTTCTATAATTTGTGCCAGCCACTGCAATTAAAGCCCCTTACAAGCCTTAATGAATTAAGCTTTTTGCATTTCAACGTGAAGAGGAAGATGACAGAGGAAAATTAGCATAGTTACATAAATGAAGCACCTTTGTGAATGTTGCACTGGGCATTTTAACAGGCAGCAGAGGTGAAAATATTCAGCCTTTATAGTACTGATAGTTAGGATTCTGTGAAAAAAAAATTATAGAAGTGGAGATTATCTCAAGGGCAACAAACAGAGAAACCTTTCTTGTCCTGTGTATGTTAGATGGTACATTGGAGAAACTTAAAGCACAAACAGCACATTGAGAAGTTACTTGATATCTAAAAAAAATCAACCCATATTATCACTGGAGTAGTGAAACTCAGACTTCCATAGCTGCTTTATCCAGTTCAGTGGCTTATGAAAAACTGATACATAAGATTTATAATACTTTTAATATTTTTGAGGCTGCCTCCTCTCACGTGGTTTGTGCAGGAAAACATCAGGGTAGGAGCTTATAGTGCCCAATATTTCTCTCATTCACAAAGCCCAGATGAAAAGGAATTTTTATGGAGTCAGTAGACAGGTTAAAAGCAAGGATGAATCTCCCTCTCAACTTGCAAGCAGGGCACCATGTAATTTTCAGTTTCTAGCTATAGCCTATGAACAATGATCTATGAATATATGAATCTGCATCAGTCCTGCTCATGTAAACACATATTGTGTAATAGTATGGATACACAACTCGTTCTAGCATCATAAGCCACAAATTATTGTGGGTATAGAATCTTTCCCCATATTCCCCAACACAGGTGGGCTGCTGAAATGCTCTATTTCTCATGTGTTTCCTTCCATCTCCCTTTGATCATGCAGAGAGCTTCAGGAGCCAGGTAACAAGCTTTGAGAATGCCAGCTATGAAATGAAGGTTAGAGAGCCAGGAATGCTTCATGTTATTTGGTTTGGTTTTTTAAATTTCTTTCTTAAATGGTTGCTTTCATAATGTGACCATAGCATGTGAAGAATGAGATAAGTGAGCATCTCATAAGTGACATCTCACAACATTTTATCCAATGACTATCTGTGTAGGCACAAAGATATGCTTATGCATTCATTGCCATGCATAAAGACCTAAAGGATGACCTGTCTTGTCTTACTGCATCAGACACTCCAGTCACAGAAAATCATTGACATAAATATAAAAATATATTGTTCCTGGTCAGTTTTCAGGTCCTTGTTAAGTCCAGGTCACTCAATGACTGTATAGTTTATGTGCATAAAGAGAGAATTTGCACAGATAAGTTCAAATCTATCATACATGCAGGGAGCTGTTGTTTTTTCTTGCCTTATAGTGGCACAGGTGATCCAGAAACTCTGGATATAAACAAAGTTTTATCTGAGAAGAAGGCTGCTCTACATATGCACTCCAAGCTCATCTGTGGATTTTTGCAGCTGTAGAAACTTGCATTAACAATTTTTTTTTTTGTTAGTTCTCATCAACCTCTTTTTAAAATGATCCCTACTTCCTCAGGAAGTGCATCAAAACCTAATTTATTTAAAAATTGTTGAGAACAGCATCAAGTTGGTTTTAGAACTTGGTCTATAACATAGAAAACCTGCATTATACAAGTGTTAATCTGGGACACAGAATTGTGCATAAGTTTTCTATGTGGAAGAGAAAGGAGTAGGCAAAAAATAAAAAGGAAAACTTATGAGGCAAGCCCTTAGTCATCAGACTTCATGAGAAAAGGAAATGGATTATGTATAGATCCAGTTAGCAAAATTGCTCCATCACTCATAGCTCATCTCATAAAATTAGTAAATGGCTCCTTGTCAGCAGAAAAAGTGAGGGAAAATGCAAACTGCTGATTGGAAACATTTTGTTGATTTTGCACTGAGGCTTAATCCAAGCATTTAAAGTATTTTTTCTTAGCTGTGCAATACTTGAAGTCCTGCATAATCCATTATAGATATCCTGCATATATCCATTATCTTATTCTGTATGCATGTGGATGTTCATTTGAATGGGAACTATGGACATCTCAGTCATAAGATGTCCAAGTGCTTTTGGCTAAATCTTGAGCAAAGTTGGACTTTGCTTTAAGTTAAAAATGTCCTTCCAGGCATGACATATTCCTCTGTTGAAGGCTAGAGGACATCATCAGACTTTAAGGCCAAAAAGGAACATAGGAACTTCAAAAAACCTCATGCATGACTTAGAACTTATGGTTGTCCTATTTTAAATCCTGTGGAGTTCCAGGGTACGAAGAGAAAGGTGCACTGACCTTTTTCTTGCAAAGTTTTGGTTATAAAATTGAAATCTAGCAACATCAGAATATGTCGAGAATTTTATCATTTCATAAGCCACAACAGAATAAAAATTTCTAAAGAAATATTTTTGACTTTGCTTCCTTCGATTGTCAGTCATGGATAGAACTTATTTGCCCAGGACTCTATCATGACACAGTTAGACACCTCATCTCCTTTAACAGCATTTAGGTCTATAGAATTAGGAAGGCTCTTTCACAGGAGGTTTTCAGATTTTAGAGGGCTGAACTGCCCTCTTGTAAACATGCCTCTGCCATGCTATTTATAAAGGGACTCTAAAGCAATTACACTTCTAACATAGTTGTCCCAAACGTCTAAGGTTAGGTGGGATCAAGTTGATCTAAAAGATCTTGTGAGCAGATGGATGCCACAGATGTACGCACCTCACTCCTCCCTGATTTGATGAGACAGGCAGTAGCTGCGCGTTGGAGGTGATACAGTTACATCACCATGGGCTGTTTCCAATCTATTAAACCTACCTTTCAGCAGGGTTTATTAGCTGGACCCCAGCCATCACAGTAATGTCTTTGGACAGGAGCTAGCTCACATCTGATTATCTCTATGCAGCAGAAAATATCTCCCCTTCTGCCCATGTGGAAACATTCAGAGATACCAAAATCCCTTTTGAATACCCTTCCAAAATCCATTTACAGTTTTTCCAGCCCATGATTTTCACCATATTTATAATTTACCCCTGGTTTTATATGTTTGTTTATTTTATTTTAGTTGTTTACGTTATTACTTAAAACAAATGCAGGGTTCTCTCCTCTTCAAATGGTTACAAGGCTCCTAGAGGAAAACCTGTAACAGAGGGAGTGATTGGTACAACTGATGGTTCAAATTGCATATCTCTCACTAATATGGGTTGGGATGGGTTCTGTTTGGACTGGGAGTCTGAACTAGGCATACCGTGAGCAGTGACTAGACAATGCATAAATAATAACTTTTACACTCTTTCCAATTCATTTGCTTTGAATCAGTTTAGACCATTTAAAAAATGCAGCACGTTCCTGTGAGATAGAAGGCCATGCTGACAGCAGACACATGAGGAATGCTGATTACGACTGAAAATGGCTCAGAACTACCCCAGCTTTCTAATGATCTTGTGTTCAGAGCAAGCAGAGCAGAATCACTGCTGACACAAACTATTAGGAACATTCCTATAAACAGGTAGGCTGGAGTAACTGCACACATGTGCTACAGTTCCAGTAGTGACTAACTTCTTTAATGTAATTAATTAGATGAATGTTTATAAAGGTAAGTCAAAAGTGCTACAGCACTTCTAATAAGAATCCTGGGATTCTTATTATTCAAGCACTATTTTTTAATCAATAACAGAAAAAGCCAGATTTCTTACTGCCATGACATTTCAAAAAAAGTGAAATATTTTTGACACAAAGTAATCATAAAGAAAGAAAATAATCTTTAAATGCCTAATAAGAAGTGCTAAAGTTGATGTTCTATGATAGGAGTGAAAGTGGACTGCATTAATCCCACTCTTAGTCCTTTATCTTTAAAAATCAATGAAGATAGTATTTTGCTTTTGGATAGAAAGGCTGCAGGTACTGTTCTGCATATGATTCAGACAGCAGTAACGCTGCCCTCAGCAGAGGGCATATGATACCTACTTAGCTAACATCAACAAAACCAGCAGGATGAACATTTGATGTTCACAGAATTTCCTGGAAACCATACCTTACAAATCATTAATAGACAAGTTTCTTCTTCAGGTCCACGCGTCTCTGGCATTGATTTTCAACAGAACATATCCAGATGCACATAACTGCAAAATGTGATTTTCTGTGTTTTTTTTTTTTTTAAATTGTATTTAATATAAGAATAATGTAAGAAAAAAATGTTAAAAGGTAATTAGATTATGTTTATAGGTATCTGCACAGAGAGACAACTTCTGACAGTGCAAGACTCTTCAATCTGCCAGACAAATAAATGATACAATTCAACAGCTGAAAGTTGAAGCTCAACAAAATTAAACTAGAATCATACAGTAAAAGTTTAACACTGAAAGTTAGGACAAGATGCCTAGGATGCGTTTTCCACCAGTTTGTCCTAAGAATAGCCTTTAAGTCTTTCTAAGACATCTATTTCAAGTCAATTAGAAGTTGCTTGGACCATTACAAGGATTAGTGTTTATTACTCCGTGGCCTGTGTTACGCAGAAGATCCATGTAGGTACTTAGGCTGGCCCCAAGATCTTAAACCATGAAGAATTTAATTTACTGAATGTTTCTGTTGCTGTAGCTATAAAAAATACCATTCCCATGGACTTTTAGAGCCCATACTTTGGCCTGTTTAGGTCACTGGTTGAGAGAGTACCTCAGGAAAGAGTTGGACACTCTTCAGGAAGGAAATCTTAAAGCTGCAGGAGCAGGCTGTCCCCATGCCCCACACAATGAACTGTTAGGGAAGTTTCAAATCAAAATATAACTTTGGCACTGGTTTTTGTTTTGATCAGTTGATAGTGCTACTACCTAGCATATTATTCCCCAAAAGAATTTATATTTACTACTAATAGTTTACTCTGAGATGCCAATCCTTCTGCACTAATGAGCAATATTTAGGAATGTTGCCTGAAACTCTGACTTGGTTGCAAGCTGGTAGGTGGTAATATTTTTGGCCAGCAGCTCCTCTGGAGTAGATCATCCCTCCCTCTAATTCAGCAGGACATGCATGCTGGGGAGCTACAAGATGCATAGCCAAATTCCCATAAATTACTCATTGTGCTACATGATTCTACTTGTATAGAAGGGTATAGATCAAAGCAAGGTCTTCTCCTCTTTCTTTAGCACTGCTGATAACACTCATATAGGCTGAAGGGGAGAAAAGTTATTGAGCAGAAGTGCTTAGAGTTGATTAAGACCTGACTGTGTTCATTATTAAGGTTGCAGCTACCATTAAGCTCTGGACAGGAATGACCAGAGTTCATTGAGAAAAGCAATTTCAGCAAGACTTTTTCGAACTATAATTTGTAAATCTTTGAATACTTCTAATATAGGGATGCTTAGAAGTTATTTTGAAACTGGAAAGATCATCCCTTTATGATAAAAAGTGAGACAGGGTCACTTAACCTGTCAATTGGACTACATGCCTTGATACCACACAAAGAACATAGAACTATAGAACTAGACCAGCTATTGTGCAAAGAAATTAGAGATGACGGAGAGTAGTAGTTTTCTTTTCATATACATGATAATGGTGAAAAAATATCTGGGGTTCCAAAAGAAAAATTCTTCATAGTTTCTTCATAAATCTTAGGATCATAACATCATGGAATGGTTTGGGTTGGAAAGGACCTTAAAGATCATCTGCTTCCATGGCAGATCGCCTGCCATGGGCAAGGACACTTTCCAGTAGAACAGGTCTCCAAACTGCCTATGAAGAACGCTGGAAGCTGCATCTTCAACTCAAACCTCTCCTTCCATAAGCTAACCTTGTAAATAAGAGTAGATTTGTTATCATTTTCAAATACTTCACTTTACACTTCATTGGGAGAGCATGCGACTTCTTCGTGATTCCTGCTATGCGTTACACTGAAGCAATGCTTGGATGTAATCGTTCATGTCTACATTTGAAAAAACTCTATTAAACCACTCTTCTGTCTTAGAATGATGAGCCAACCTTAGGTTATGTATGAAGTATTTGTAGAAAGAGTGAGATTTAGACACTGTGATTCTTTTACAAGCATACCTATTGCAAGCAACAGGGTTTGAATCCAGAAATCAAGTAATTCTTTACTCTTGGGAAATGTCAAGAAAATCACAGCCCCATGAATAGGAATGTGATCAGAACAGATACCTTTTCTTTCTTCTTAATAATTCATTTGAGCAATAGAGCAGGCATTTGTATTCTTTTTAATATTTTGAAATCAAAGGTGGGAGAAAAGAGAGAGAAAAAATGTGGTAGGGGAGAAGAAGTGAGTTTAGAATGTCTGGAAAATATATTGGGCAAGTTTGTTCCTTCTGTAAAAAATGAAAAAGAATTGTAAAGCAATAAAATACAGAGATCCTTACTATGTTTCAATAATCAGGTTCCTATATGAGCTATGTCAAACTCAATACAGATATGAAGACTTTATTTGGTGAAGTTATGCTGCATTAAAGCAGAAAAAGGAATAATAAAAAAAGGAAGAATATTTCTGCCACTAGTTTGTAGCTTGAAGACCCTTAAGTTTGCCTTGCAAAGCAGGACAGTAATGTGTTCACAAACTTCTTTGTAAAACACCTGCTGGCAACAGAAGTCATATGGATACTTGAAAAATCAGATATTACCGGGAACTGTAGTTTCAAAGATATGCTCTAGTTATCAAAAATTTTACAAGGTTAATTGTATCTACAATTGCCTTTCCGATTAATGAGATAGGAACTGATTAAAGAAAAAATATATCAGTGATAATTCCTTATGATTTTACAGTTTAACATGTATTCATAGTCTTTGTACTGCAACACAAACCTCTTTACACATATAAATAAGGGGTTGCACATAATCCCATTTCTTTATCATTTAGGCATTTCTTAGAAGAAAAATAATCTGTTGGGAGTCTGATATTGGAAAAGCTGGAAGTTTGCCTGTTATTTCCATTTGCTTTTGTTTTGTTAAACACAGAAATAATTTAATAAAATCTTTCTCAGTTGCAGAATTGCCTGCTGTTAGAAATGTGAAAAAATTAGAGCAGCAGTTTGAAATCTCTTTAAAAATTAAAATCTGATATCACCCACAAAATAAGTTTAACTGCTGCTTAAGAAAGGTAAGTGCATACTAGATTAGAAAAGGCAGGAGAATTTGTGGCTTTAGGGGTAACAGGTCTATGGAAGAGCAAAAGGTGTCTTCATCTAGAACTGCAACTTGTTATTTATCTCTTCCTCTATTATGTTTCTCTGGGGAATATTATGAACGAAGAAGAAATTTAAGATGCTATAAAATATTCTGCTGCAATTAGCAAGTAATATCTGTTGCTGCTATGAAAATGCCAAAGATAAGGTTTTTATACTGCATTATCATAACTCCTGCTCTGTACCATTTCTGTAAGGAGGAAATAGGAAAAATATCTGTAGTTCTTAATTAAAAATACTTTTAGCAGTTAAGATTAGTGTATTAACTATTTATGCCCTAACTGCATCACGATTTTTTTTTTCTTTTTGGGTTTCTGCAAATAGAACTTATAAACATTCAAGAATTACTCTTGAAGCAAGACCTTTAGTGCCATGCAGATGGTGATAGACTCCTCATGAGCCTTTCAAGGCTCTGGTTGTGTTTTGAGTGATCCACAGCATGTTAAATAGAACAGGAGTCTTTAGGGAAGCCAATGAAGCTCTCTTTTCAGTTTACAGCAGCAGTAAAAAAATAGTAAAGAATAAACACAGGAGTTTTCCACTGCTGTCAGGACCACAAACTTATTTGAAATTATGTCATGAATTAGACAATGGAAATAAAGATGACAACTCAGAGGAAAGAGGTAAACTGGCCTAGAAACTCTGATGATATTTAAGATGCTTGAATATTAGATTTACATTAGAGAAGAAACACATTAACAAAATAATGTGATAAATGGACTATGGACCAGTCAGCAGAGTGAAGAAATTAAATCTTACACTTGAGATCACTGTCTGTCATACAAGAATTCAGAGATACCTTGTAAAAATGGAAGAATGTAAAAATAGAACTGATCTTTCTACATGAGTGCCTGAAGAATACCTGAGAGCAATAAGTATGCAAAGATCACTGCACAGGGCTCAGAGGTACTTTACATGTTGTTCACCAACTCTAAATCTGCAATTAACTCTTAGAACTTGTTTCAGTAGTTTAAGTTACCTTGAAGAAAATGCTTAGGGATCAAATTCTTTGGGATGAGTTCCTATTGTCTGTTCAGAGAAGAATTCAATGTTGTCTTCTTTTCTGCCCTTGAGAAAGAGCTGGTAACGCCACACAGGATATAGACAGCACGGATCTGTAGTAGGAAACAGGAATACAGTGGGGAGCAAACTATCCCAGATGACATACATTGTATGACATTTCAGTTTGATTTTTCTTTTTAAGGTTCTAGTTAAAATATCTTAATTCTGACTCTTACAAAAATGTGAAAATTTCTGCAGAAAAGTTAGATGACTTTTTTGTTTCCGATAAAAAAATAAGAAGAGCAAAATCTAAGCAAATACAAATGCCACAAACTGCTTAGACGGCATATTCTCTCATATCATCCTGAACTCAAGAACTGCTTTGATCTGGTCATTGAATATTACTCACCTCTCCAAGTACAAACATGTATATTTGAACTTTTGCTTCCCATAGATCTCCACAATTACTGCATATGTATCCACATTCTGCATATCTTCAGAACCTAAAGAGGGAAACAAGCTTTTTAGGACACAAGTAATCTTAGCCTAAAGTTAATTTCTAAAACTGACAGGTGCAGATGATGACCCCGAAGGTGCCCATCACTGGCTGGATCAGATATAGAAATTTGCATTGTGGTGAGATGGATTATGTCAATGGCTTCAAAGAATAATTCAGTTGAAATAAACACATGAAAGCCAAGCTGGCAAGAAGGTTCATAGAAGGAAATTAAGAAAAAAAAAAATATATATATATATATCTCTTTTGGCTTAGCTTTCTTGTAAAGGAAATTGAAAGCAGTAGAGTGAAGGCAAGCTGAGACACCAAAAATAAGACAGATGGAAACATGCAGAAAGGTGAGTGGAAATAATATTCAGACAGCTGAAAGTCTAAGCTGCAGAAAATATGGAATTTAGGACAAAAACTGAGTAGACATCATTATTAACTTTGTCTGTTCTTGTTGTACCTTTCATTGAGTTGCCTGCTTCCTCTACTGCCTGGAGACAAAAAGGCAAGATTGATTCTGCATGTTTGCCTGTGAACACCAGATCACCTTCTTCACAGGGTAATTAAATCTCTTTTTGTACAGTGTAATAATGGTAGAGTTAACTCCTCTGAAAAAGGTTTCTTGAACTTTCCTTGACTTTACTGGGTGTTGAGAAAAGACACTGAAGAACATGCAAGGTGTCACTGAAAAAATATAGTGAACTTTATGTTGCAGTGGTCTCAAAACTGGAATTTCTGTATCATGGTTAATTATTTTTGCATCATGGTTAATAATTTTTGCCAGGTTGCAGTAAATGGGTGTTAGATTCACTTCATTTGCTTCTTAAGAACAGAATATAGAAAGACAGAAGAACTAGGAAATCTATGTAACTTGACTCATTAGGTATTAATTCTACTGTGCAAAAATATTTTGTAGGAGTCACTCTTCTTTAAGCACTCAGGACTGTTATCAAAACCCACATTTTGAATGAAAAGGTCAGAAGCTAAAAACAAATATTGGCTTCTGTGCATAACCATAGTGACAATCACTTTCTTGAGAAACACTTTAACTCTTGGCACAGTTAGTTTAGTCAGCAATCCAAACAAAAGGCAATAATAAATAGTCCTGTGATCCAGTGACATCTACAGTTTTTGGCCTTTAATAAAAGTGATTTTTCTGTTTGGAGAAAGACAATTGGATGGATTATGCTGAGAATAGCTTGTGTCATCAAACCAGCTTGCCAAGCCAATAGCACACAATGGAGATGGCACATTTCCACACCACTGATGAGCATAGGGAACTCTTTGTTTTCAACCAGTGGGAGTCGTTTTTTGAGGTCCAGTAAGCCATGGCCCAAAAAGAAAGGAGTCAGGAAGAGATATAGTGAACTGGCTCACAGAATAAAAAAGTAGCAGCACCAGCCTTTAATGACAATTTGACCGACTACTGAGCGGATTAAAGAAACCTTCCCTTTTAACTTGACCTTAACAAGACCTCTTATGCAAACTCTGAAATTGCTAGTGTAAGTTTCAGCACTGCCAGTTCATTCCAGTTGCTTTAATGTCACACTGACATCTGTGAGGCTTGATGATGTCCAAAAATCCAAATAATTTACAATTCAAGTTCAGACATTTGTAATGTAATTGCTGTTCATGAAAGGGAAATTTAAAAGGAAGAATCAGAAACTTACATGAATTACTAGCTTGACTTTCTTTCTTAGTAAAAGAAGGAAGCATGATAATAGAAATTTGTTGCAAACATTGTACTTGGCTTAAGAATTTATTTAGTGTTTAAATGAATTGTTATGAAATATCAGAGCTAAACACGATGCGGTTTACAGGTCTCCTGTAAAGCATCAGAGTGGAAATATGAGTTCAGACATGAGAAAACCACAGTTTTTTAGGCAATGTTCCTGAGTGCCCATAATTGAAAAGAAATCAGAACTTTTTTGTGGATAATGGACTTTTTGCCTATGGAAAACAGCCAGTGGGGGAAAAAAAACCTAGAAAAATAATAGGTGTAAAATAAAAACTGGTCCAATTTTCTTAACTTTCAACAAGATTTACACTCAGAGGTGCATATTTAATTCTGAAACTGCAAATAAAAGCCACAAATCCCAAGCCGCTTTTGAAAGTTTCTGCTGGCCAAATTTTTGCCTTTTATTTATTTTTCACCATGAAGACACAGTTCAACTGTAAATCCTTTAATATGTGAAGACAGCCTAGGTTTTGAAAAAAAAAAACTAGCAGGACCTACTATTCCATTTCCTTCTGACAATTACTATTCATGCTGCTTATCCTGTCAGAAAATACAGCAGCAAAGGGTCATCAGTTCAAAGACCATGACTCGTATTTACATTTATATGGCAACTCTTATCCCATAGGATTTGCAGGCACTACATGCAGACACACACACTCACCCACAAATATGGAGAGAGTGGGTTTTTACTGCATCATCTTTCGTTGTCAGGGTTATTTTGATCAGAGAGAAGGCAAAGGCAATGTTTTATACAAGCACAAGGGGAACTCAGAAAATGAGCATTCTTGGAAAATGGTAAATAGCTGGGTATCTGAAATAACCAGCTGAGGCACAGTCGATTTGGCTTTACACATAAGAAAAACAGTTTGAAAGAGCAAAACATCTGCATGACTTTCTCCAAACCCCATGCTTATAAAACTGCCTTTTTTACTCTATTTGAACACAAAGCCTGTGTTTGCTTTGTATATCTGCCTTGATCTAAAACAAGAAGATAAAAAGAGGAGGAAATTCTGGGTTCATTCAGACCAGTTCAGCTTTTCATCCCAACTGTCACTGAATATAGTGAGAGTTTGCATTAAAAAGTATTTTAACGTTGTTTTCTTTCAGTGATGAATTATCTGTCATTTGTTTTTCCAAACTGCAACAGTGAAGCGAGGTACTATACAAACCATAACTCTTTGTATAACAAGGATATTAACATCTTATATATTTTTCACACAGTTGCAGCTCATGATACAAATTCTATTTAGGCAGGTACTTTATGCACCTGAACAACTATGGGTACTGGGGTCTGAGGGAGAAATGTACCACATGCTGACCACTAGGAATACAAGGGCTTTTTTTTTCTTTCTGATCTTAATAGCTTGGTTGCAAGATGCACAGCAAAATGAAGAAAACCCCCTCTTTGAAATATGAGGAGTGCTCAGTATTTAGCTGACCTTCAGGAATACCAATAAAGCTTCACTCAGGATCTACTCATCTTCTCACCCATTTCATGGCTTTGCTGCTTTAGATGCGCAGCCCAAACTTCAGAGATCCCTCCAGAAGAGAAAGAAATTAAAATATACTGCTATGAGACAGATGCAAACTCCCAGTCATCAGCACTGACCATTTAACCAGACACTGGAGGGCATTAAATTTTTCCACATCCACTACATCCCCTATTGCATTCCAAGGTTAAAATGAAGTGACTTTTTTTTTACTACCTTAGTTTATAGATAATATAAAACTTAGTATTGCAGTACACTAATTCATAAAAGATCCTCTACTTTCTTTAGCAAAAAGAAAAAATAAATATTGTGTGCTATGTCAGCTGAAAAAAAGTTTTGCTCAGACAGTTGCAGTTTTTACTAACGCAGATACAGTAAACATAATAAATTCTAATTCAAATTCTCATGCCTTCTGAACCATTCTGGACCATTTGTTACTTCCCTTTTAATCTATAATTTACTCAGTTGCAGCTTCTTTCCCCCCCAAATCAGAAGACATCCTGCTGCAAATGATATATATTTCAACATAATTTAATGTAGTAAAACAACCTGTAATAATTATTTATGCAATACATATAAGAAAATTTATTAAACCATATACATTAGTATGTAGTAATTTAAACCAGATTACATTTTATTAAATTCTATTTATTAATCTAGTCTTTTGATTCTCACAGATGATTCTCTTTCAGAAAGCACTGGGGTGTCACAGGAGTCTCAGGCACATATATCAAGGGATGGGGCAGGTGAAGGAAATGTACTCTTTTAGTCCACCTTCTTAGTATGGATTAGAACATAAAACAAGTGCTTAAGAGGTGTCATATTCTGTGAAAGCTATCTATCCTTGTGTAGATGTGAGAGAGATAAAGACCTCTAGACAGAGAAAAGATGAGAAGCACTGGTTAGATGCAGGTTTGGTCAAATCGTAGTACAGTGAAAGCAAGAGCAGAGGAGCAGGGTAATGTGGTAGAATTCTGCTTTAAGGAGCAAGAGCAGAACCTCCTTGTACCCAAGTAGAAGCAGCAATAAAAGAAAAATCACTGATACTTTGCTAGGAATATGAGTTTTTCTTGGTTAAGACAGGATGCATATCAGAGAAGACAGCTGTCTGCTCAGACTAGCACATCATTGCACAGGCATGGTGTGGTCAGACACCCATGGCAGGGATGTTGGAACTAGATGACCTTTAAGGTTCCTTCCAGCCCTAACTATGACTAACTATTGTATGATTCAGTTAACACGTGGGGATAGGTTTGAATTCTTCACCCTGGATTTGTAACAAGGCACTATTTAAGTGTTCTGCTGCATGTTGGACTCATGGTTGGACTCGATGATCCAGTGGGTCTCTTCCAACCTGATGATTCTATGATTCTGGGCCTTTAAAGTAAATCATAGAATCATAGACTCACCAAGTTGGAAGAGACCTGTCAGATCACCGAGTCCAACCATTCCTATCAAACACTAAACCATGTCCCTCAGCATCTCATCCACCCGTGCCTTAAACACCTTCAGGGAAGGTGAATCAACCACCTCCCTGGGCAGCCTATTCCAATGCCCAATGACCCTTTCCATGAAAAACTTCCTCCTAATCTCTAGCCTAAATGTCCCCTGGTGGAGGATGTATTGATTCCATTTCTCCCTTGGCCACAATTTCTTAGAGTAAACCCTTATCATTTCCAATAGTTCCTAGACTGCAAAGCCAGACTTCAAAAATCTAATATGATATTTTGTATAACACACATATAGTTTATCACTTAATTAATAGCTGTCTGCAATATTAGTGTGCATTACAAAATAGCATCCTGTCATGGTTAGGGAAGTCCCTAGTACATGAAATCTTAGTCTCCAGGTAAGAAGCATTGGAAATTACTTTTTGTGGACCTTGTTTCTAGTCTAAATTTGTTTAGTTTCCACTTTTTAAGTACTGAAGTATTGTGTCTCTTTCTGTGAAGCTAAAGAACTCTCTGTTGTCGCTCTCCTCTATATAGAGTCTAATAGATGAAAGTTACCCAATGCCTTCTCTTTGCTTACCTAATGAAGCTGAAGTCCCTGCATATAGGATAATTCTCCAGTAGTGCCTTTGGTGTTGTCACTGAGGACTTGAGAAAGGTAGAAACAGGTGAGCCAGAAGAAACAAGCCTAAAGCCAGCAGCAGAATTGTGTTTACAGAAGAATGGATTATCTTTTCCTGCATGGAGGGAGATTCACAGTAATAATACTACAAAATATATAACAAAAGTGTTTTGTCATCATATTAGTATCCACATTATGAATGCTTTGTGGTATGGAATGCAGAGGTGCCTCATTTGACCGCACTGGGAAACCTGTGACCCTAAGGAAAGAGATGGTCCTCCAGCCAGGGACCACAGTCTTTCTCTTTGGTATCATCATTTTCCTTCAGAATGACCTTGAATAATGTGCTTCATCCCTTTTTTACCTTTTATCAAAGAAAGCTTTCTTGAAGAGTTCACTGCATGTATGACTTTGCTTCAGGCAATACCCTTGATCTCCAAGAAACTAACACCACAATACTCCTGATTGTAACTAACAAATCAGCAGCCTTAGAAAGCCTAAAAATGGTCATCATACAATATGGCATCTTGAAAGGAGCTTTGAGGTATCTTTATTGATGTGCAGAAATCACTCTTACTTTGCACCTGGGAGTAAAGAGTGAACATGATTGACTTTGCTTCCCTAATATCAATCAGGCTATTCCGAAACAGCTGCACCCAACTGCTGTAAGATGAACTCGATACTTAGAGCGTGTTTAGCCCATGAAAATAATAGTTGTAGATAAATTTTCTTTTAGTTTTCTAGATGCAGAATCCTTTCAAACATCAATGTGTCATGCTTGATTTGGAGGAGTGTACAAAAAGTTTAACTTTCTGCTATATTGCTGTTTAAAAAAACCCACCTCATTAACCCATCGCTGTTTCCAAGGAGAATTTTGTGGAAGTTCTGTTCACAGCAGTGCTCTTGAATGCAGTCAAATCTCACTGACCTTACAAGGCTTTCAGAACCAATCACATTTATGGACAATTCTGCAAGTGATTATCAATTTCTTTGGCTGAATTTAAGAAGTAAAAAAACCCCACAGAAACTATTCTTCTAGTGAGAAATGGTACATCTTCAAGCTAAACTACAAGTTCAGATAAGCTCTAAAGCTTTTAGATTTTTTAAAGTACTGAAGAAAAATCCAGTTTGGTCCATTCATACTTTGTTGAATAGTTTTGTGGTGGGAAGAAGAAACAGCTTAATTCATCGCTCTTTTTATATTTGGGCATATTTCTATTGCTGGTATAATCACATCAATGGGAATCTCTGGTGTTCATCTGTGAAACATATATCATATGAAAGAGACAATTAGAGGGGAAAAATATCCCTTTCTAGAAGAAGCATTTCCAAGAACTTGCTTACTGCTTTTGCTGGTTCAGTACTAGCTTTGAAATCCAGGTGACTTGTTGCTGCTTATGTGGTGGTTCAGCTTGGCTGAGAAGCCAGAAGTTTATCAGGAGAGAACGTTGATAAGAGGAGTAGATTTGATGATGAAATGCCAGAGCTAAGTAGCTGTGATTAGGTAATTGCAAATTATGTGATTCAGTTTCTTAGTAACTTATCAATCACTGATAATCTAGTCCACCTTTTTATCTCTAGGTTCTTGCAGTCATTAAGTTAGAATAAATAACCTGAAACATGAAGAGTTAGTATGAAGACAAAGTCATGTATTACTAAATCGGTCGATGAACTGTTGAAGCATTATAATTGTGTTCCAAATCAGTTTGGAAAAAGAGCTGAATAGCTGGTTTTAATAGAAGAAATACATGAGGTAATAAAGGCATAGAAAGTTTTATAAGCATGTTAGAAATATTGGAACAGTGAAATATCTTCTACGTGTAGTCAACACATCTTTGCTTAATCTCCAGCTAAAGTGTAGGTAGAATTAAACAAATAAAAAAACAAACAAAGGCATCCCACAACAGAAATGAGATATACGCCCAAGGTTTTGGCCAGCAAAGTAAAAACTGTTTATGCTGTTTGCATACCTCATTTGCCTTAAAAATCTAGAAGCCCAACTGATATAATTGAAAGTCTAGTAGTAAAAGAAATGCTTCAGACCTGGGGGTGTAATCCAAAAAAGGATACTTCTGTGGTTTTGTAATGGAGTACTAATAATATCTTAGGCATCCAAAGGTAATAAATTCTAATAAAATCTAAGTAACTGGAAAAATATTCAGCAGTTAAATTTACTTTAAGATTGTAGTTGCATTCCTTTGTTTGTAACCTGTTTGCAGTTTTGCAGATAACAACCGAACCATAAATCTTGCTTAATAAAGATCATTTATTTTATCATTGGGCATTTCCTGTGAAGGACTGAAGGGGAGTGGGCATTGGGACAGAAATGCATATATTATGTCACTTCTGAATAACATAAAGAGTGATACCTATCCTGTAGCACACTAGAGCTTGCCTTATCTCGGTGTAAAATTCCCTCTGCCTGATAAAGGCTGAAACAGCTCTGCTCAAAGAAGCAGGAAGAAACCAACCAAAAACTCTGTAGACCTCCACTGGGGTTCAAATATAAAAAAAAAAAATCCTTTAAAACTGGTACCACAATAGCTACGATCTCTTCCTACTCAAACCATTCTGTGCTTCGATATACCTGTAGTTAAACGCATGTTATTTTCAAGTAGTAGGTTATATAAACTGTCTCACTTTGCCTGTACTCTAAGAGAAAATTGGAGCAAAGAAAACCATTGTAAACCCATTGTTCAGCCACGGCTGGCACCAGGGAGCTGGTGGCTGAGTACTGGATGACATTAACACCTGGATCAGCATGCAGTTAATGTTAAGACTTGACTAAGCTATGTTCAGGAGCCTTGACTATAAAGCAAAGGACATCATTGCCACATACCCTCCATGAAGCTTCCCACAGGGAGGCTAAGAGAGATAATTCCCAAGGAGGGGACAAAAAGCAAGCAAGTGACTTTGTGAAATTTGACTAGAGTTTCTGGCAAGCAAGGGCGCCGCAAAAGAATTTAGCAGAAAAAAAACCCAACAGCCATAACCTTCCACATCCATACACTTGAAGACCTGTCTTTTTCCCTTAAACTACAGTGAAAAGCAATTGTGCTCCCTCAGCCATCACAGAGTTACTTTTCTCTCCACAAAGATTAAATATTAACTCCCTGTATTTATGTGTTTATATGTCAGTATTTTAGACAATATGTTTTATGGGATAACACAATGAACATTTCTCAGTGAACTTAAAAATGAAGAATAGAGTTCTTCCCTTCTGGAAAAGATTAATTGCCTAAGACAAGATACGTTTTTAAGGTCTACCTTTTCACTTTCATTTCCTGGAATGTTGGGTTCATTAAATTTCAGAGGTGACATATTCTGTACCTTACTCTGACTATAAAAATAAAGAAGATATTCATAGGTACAGCACAAACATAACATACTGTGCCAATGTCTGTCATGACAAACTCCTGGGTCTTTTTTCCAGTCTGATTTTCTCTTTTATTGATTATACTGCTTCTTTATTCCATTAAAATAAAAAAAAAAATGCAAATGTTATTCACATTCAGTTTGAAGGACAACTCGGGTACTTGATTAGATCAAAGATGAGAGTACCCTGATATAGAACAAATATTAAAAGATTGTTGCAATCAATGACACTTAGAAGTTGTGGGCAAAAAGACCCTTTATACCCCTTCCCTGGCTGTGTGTCCATGCACTATTGGCTAAAGACCGACAGTGCATAATTGGATGACTCCTTCCAGCTGTGTCTTCATAATTGGATGTTCCTTCTCAGCTGTAACTTCATAATCGGGTGATTCCACCTAGGGCCTGGCAGCTTTCTAATCTTGTTTACTTGGGCATCTATTCAAGGCCAATGTTTAAGTTCACACACTCTAGCTCCTCGGACCAGCTGAGGTTTCCCACAACAGATGATTAAGTAATTACTTTAAAAATCAAGAAAAAATGCTGGAGATTTCCTTACTCTCCTAGCTGGACCCTACTTCTGGACCATCCTCTTTAATAGTCCCTGCTGGACTCATCCTTCAGGAAAATTACTGTACTTTTTAAAGCCTATTTATACCTCTTACCTCCACAGCATCCTGTGATAATGAGTTCACATTTAATTTTGGTGATGGGAGAGGTGGAGTGGGGCGGTGAGTTTCCTCTGGCTTGTTCAGCAGCAATAAATCCTTGCTGAAGTGTCCCAGCCTGGTTTCTACAGAAATTGATGCTTAATGAATATCTACAGATAAACTTAGAAACAAGGAACTTATTTGCAGTGGAAGACTCTATTTTTTCCTGCTATGGCATGGAAGTAGCACTCCATCCATTACTAATATTTAATTTTCCTCTCTCTGGGCTCAAGCTGTTCCTATTGCTACTGCTCCTCCTCCTGCTACTGCTATAGCTATTATTTTTACTATAAATATGTTTTTAGGTGCTGTGCTCATTAATGTTCTATCAGGGCAGGGGGAAAATCTTAGCACGCAGAACAATATAACCGTGTGGTATGCAGCCTTTCAGTTAGCACATGGCATCTTAATACCACAGGAGAAGAAGGGCAGAGGGGTTTGTGCATCAGAAGTCACACCCTAGACAGGTTGACAAAGAATAATGGAGTTTGTAAAGGGATTGAAGTGAAAGAAGCTAATTTTAAAGTTCCATGTTAAACTATTGCTCAAATGGTTGGACTCGATGATCCAGTGGGTCTCTTCCAATCTGGTTATTCTATGATTCTATGAAAGCTTTTCTCCCTGTACTCCAGAGAAAGGATCCTAGGCAGCAGCAATCCCATCCTAGTATAGGTGTTTCAGATACTTGGCTTTTCTCTTTTCCTATTCATGTGATATTCACCTTAGTTTATTATTTAGTGGGCAGATTGTGTAGGAGGCCTTTGAAAATCCTCCCTCAAACTTCTAAAATATTTGTGGACATCTTGAAGTCTGTTCTACTTGGAATCATCCAAATCTTTCTTTCTTTTTTTTTTTTTTTTTTTTTTTTTTAAAACTCTGATTGTTTTCATCTTTTCAGTTTCTGTTTTCCAGAGACCATGTTCTGCTTTGGCAAACCTTGCTCCTGTCTGAGGCCCTTTGACTGCTTTCCATTTTATGCTGTAAAATCTCTGGAGAGGCTGAGAACAGATGAATGCCTTTGAGATGTTACACATCTCAAAATATTTAACAAATAAAATCAGTATCTTTTATTCCCTTTCTGTAAATAATACAGTGAAATACAGTAAGGGCAAATGACTAGTCTCACTAAGGAAACTAATAATATAGCTGATGCCAGATTTCTTAAACCCAGACACTAGTTCTCATTGCTGAGCCCATGCTGGCTCAGGGAATGTAATCCTGAGTAGCAGCATGACAACTGCAAACAATGTCTGTTACGTTTGGTGAAGGATTTTAGGGGCTTGATGTTTGGATTTCTTCCAAATTGAAACACATCTGAAAGTTTTCTAAGAAAAAAGTAAAAGGTTAATTTTCTTTGTGTTTTGAAATGTTACATGTCAACAAAACTGAAGAGTGAGTGTTTTTGGTTTTGGTTTTTTGATAGGGACTTTGAAGTTACCTTTTACAATACACGATAAAGTCAAATAAAAAAAACACAAAGGCAAATGGAAGGGGGCAATTTCAAAATAAAAAAGAAGAAATCATGTGGTTAACTTAGATGCCCTGTCCATTCTTTCTCCTTCAGAAAAATCTTCATTGAGATATTTAAACAAAAAGACTGGGGGCAAAATCAGCTGACATCATATGCTGCTTGTGTTCCAACGCGTCATGCATTGCTGAATATATGAATCTACTGTGATTTATCACTAGGTCTCTAGCTGTTATACTTATGTATGGGGGAAAAAAGGTGTGAAATTACACAGTGGACAGATTTAATTGCATATTCTTTTCCCTTTTTTCATAGTAAGCCACATTGCTGTGACTCTGATCAATGGAGAATTTTTTAACAGTACTAGGCAAACAGGGATTTTACATTGTAGGCTGTATGAAATGGGAATATGTGTGCTTCCCATGGTGCAAAATGCCAGTAGCTGGCAACGCTAGTTGCAGTTACAACCTTCTAACCTGATTCTATAACCAGAAAGGAGGGAAGACTACTAACTTCCCAAAGTCATATGCTATTCATTCACAGCCACCTCCCTGTAGTCATGTTAAGTTTTCCCAGTTAGGCTGTTTTACTTTGTGCTGATTACAATTCTGACTTGTTTTGATATCTACACATTAACAAACCAATCTTTCTGAAATTCCTCCCTCAAATATAATTAAAACTGAACTTGAAGGACTGTGCTTTATCTGGTTAATTTAGCTAGAGAGATATTACTTTTCATAATATAGAATCCTTAAGGACATGTGATTTAGTTTAACTTTCACCTGGTGTTTATCTCTGTGTATACTCCAAATTTTGTTAGTATCCATAAATGTAACAGCAGGTATTTGGACCATACAAAGATTTCTGGAGCCAGACCCAGAGAGAGATGCAGAGTAATGGAATGGCAGAAGTCCAAGTCCTAAAATAAATGTAATCTGTCTACTGCTAATGAGAAACAAAACACCAGCTTCAAAATCTTCCAGAGGATGAAACTATCACTTGAATGTTTGATTACATGAAGAACTGAAGTCTCCACAATTATATCTGGAATAAGCTACAACACTTCTGAATGACATATAATGAAATGAAGGCACTTACAGTCTGCTCACATAGTTTTATATGTATTACACTAACAAACAGGAAACTCAGGGAGATCTGAGCTCTTCCACATCAGCGCTACAAAGTCAGTCCTTCCCCTCACACAACTGCTTTAAGAAAACTAATATGGGAGGGGGAAAATTAATGAAACACTTGTATTTCACTATGAAACAAATTGATTAAAAGTAACTGGTTAGCCAAGGTACAAACTAAGGACTCCTAGATCACTGTGTAGTAGATTCTGCTATTTCCTTCATTGTGGTACGATATTTGCACTGAAAATAAGCTTATATTCTATAATTGTCTCCCTTGTAAACAGCTCTTCCTCTTCTGACCCAGTGGGGATACCGAGAGAAGAAAAAATGCACACTACAAGAACGAAGGTAGTAGCATTAGAATATCTCAATAATTTCCTTTTGAAACTGAAATTCCTAATGCAGCCTAGATTTGGTTTACATGAAATCTGAAAGGATAGTGTTACAGGAACAAATAGGAACAGGAGGAAACAGGAACAGAGGAAAAGCACCTTGATAGGTCATTTTGTCGGTAAAAGGTATCAGCCTCACTGTGATGCTGAGTAACAAGGAGAAAATAATAATAATAAAAAAGCATGAAAAGGAAAAAAAATAACCTGTTTAAGAATATAATTTTTTCTAGATTAGAAAGAATGTTTTGTGGAGCTGATGTTAATTTCAGTGAGAAGAATAATTTTTATGGGATTCAGACTTAACAATCAGACTACAGAAATGTCTGTCTGCAATATATAGAAGGTGCTAGCGCACAAAGGAAAATCTCAACAAAGCAGGAAGAAGTTAAAGCTGTATCTGGCATGGATGTTACTACCAAAATAGCTGTTAATGGGAAAATTCTATTCATGTTCTTATGAATTATAGGGGAGTGATAAGGAAGGAGGAGTTTTTGAATTGATACTGAACATCTCAGAAATAAGCGTACTTTGTAAAGGGAAATTTGTCAGGTCTGAATTTACTGAATTAAAGAACAAGCTGTTTTAAATCAGTTCTGATGCTTGCATCTTTAACCAGATTTATCCTTCTTTGGTTCAGATACTGAACAGAATTGCCTAATTTAGGAGCTTAACCCTTGGTCACTGGAAAATGCTATGTGTCTTTAGAGGTCTCTTCAGCCATGAAGAACTTAGCTACCCAAGGAATTTCCTGTTTCTTGACAGACAATCTATTGACTGAATTTAGAAAGAAACTAAAGCATCCAAAATCCTAACTCTTTTTAGTCTCTGAAGTTAAGAAGGGTGAATTCTCTTTCTTCACTTCCTACTGAATGTCAGAAATGGTTCCTCCAGAAAGTAAATTCGTCTGAACATTCTTAATGTCTCTTATACCTAAACCCACTGAGGGTCTCAGACCCTTAGATAAGAGGTCCAGTCTTAGACATGTAATTTTTAGAGGCTTTAGGTTCTTTTACTAGGGTTATATAATAGCCTGGCATAGAGTATTTTTAGGATAACTGCAAAACAGTTGCTGTGTTTTGCAATAGCATGAAACCAAGGCTTGGCTCTGCTGATATTAATTCTGGTTATTACTTAGAGTAAGTCAGTGGATAGAGAAAAGAGATATTGCAGGGTAAATCCAGGGGGACCTTTAACTCTAGATGCTCTGATTCAGTCTGGTAATGGCAATCTCTGAAGTTAAACCCACAGTTGTATTGATGTCAGTGCAAGGGCAATGTATCCCAGCTTCTAATAATGTACCCTGTTGAAGAAAAATCCATGATAAGTAGAAAGTTTTTTAATTGTCTAAAGATGTCCCTGTGGAGGTGGGCAACACTATCATTTAGCCAATGCTAGCTATTTTTTCACAATGTAGAGGAATTGATTATGCAATCCACTGTGTAAACAGACAAAAAAGATGATCTCTGTCAAAGAAGTAACTGATCACGAAAATGTAGCATGATGCAATGATTGAATTATATTGGCATACTTTATAATACAATGTTGACCATTAGCATCAGATGAGGTTTAATGTACACATTTTGAGCATGTGCAGAGAAGAGCAAAGAGGTGGTTAGGGGGCTGGAGAACAAGTCTTACAATATACGGCTGAGGGAGCTGGGGATGTTTAGCCTAAAGAAGAGAAGGCTGAGGGGAGGCTGTAGAGAGCAGGGAGGTGGCCTCTTCTCCTAAGTGATGGGACAGGACAAGGGGGATTGGCCTCATACGCCACCAGGGGAGGTTCAGGCTGGACATAAGGAAAAAAAAATTCACAGAAAGGGTTATTGGGCCCTAGAACAGGCTGCCCAGGGAAGTGGTTGAGTTACCATCCCTGGAGACATTTAAAAGACGTGTGGATGAGGTACTGAGGGGCATGGTTGGACTCAATGGTCCTGTGGGTCTTTCCCAACCTAGTGATTCTATGATTCTGTGAATTCTTGGTTGTCTTCATTATTTTTTTCCTATTTATGATTTAAATGCAATCCAGTCTGTTCAATTTAAACAAATTTTAACAGATGGCTAAGCAGACCCCACCTTATGATTTAGTGAAGAATATAGATGCAGAAATGTTGTCCAAAGGCACGTCTGTGTTAAATTGAAGGAAACTCATTAAAACTGATTCTATTAAGGTAGTCAGATTTTCATAGTAAACCAACGTGAGAAAAACAATTTTCAGTGATGACGTGATACTGTGTGGATCTTGGAAAGATGTGCTCCATCCATCAGGAGGCAGTTGAAGCACATAGAAGAGCAAAGAAAACTGAATGATCCTATATTTAGTGTTCTCTCTTGAATTAAATGATATCCAGATCTGTACTGGCTTAGGTTAGAGAATCTAAAGTATTCGTATTTACAATTCACATTCTCTTTTATTAACAATACTAATAGTCATAGTGGAGTTTTCAAAAGCAGTGGCATTAACTGTGTCACACAGAATTTACTATCTTCAAATAAAACCTAGACATGGGTGAATAGACAATGGAACTCAAATAACTTTCTGTCAAGAAAATTAAAATATATATAAACGTACAAATATAACCTGCCTGTTGCCTCAAGTGATATTACATTAGAATATGCAAGAACTGCTTTTTAGGTGGCTTCAAATGGATTGGAGTCTAGTGTTTTAAAAATAACTGGTCTCACTCTGTTGCTCAAATATTAATTCTTTCTCTGACAATGAAACACAATTTGTCTTTCAGAAAGTAGAAGTGATTAACTAAATTCACCAGTTAATGGTCAGAAACTTGAACTAGTTAGGTAAATAGAAAATTACTTGAAGTTGTCCACAAAATCAAATTAAAATATGAAAAAAAAGAAATTAAGATGTTGTTGCTTTTGCACAGGGCCTTTCCCATTAGGCTGTTTGGACATCAGATCTGAAGTCAGCCTACAAATGTCAAAGTAGTGCTTAAATGCAAGGAAGGAAAGAGGTTAAAAAAAAAAAGACAGGAAAGAAATTTCTAGAATTATAATAAATAGAAGCATAACCTCTGTTCTAAATCTTGGTCCTGCATTCAGGATTTGATGAATCTGCCATTCTGCTAATCCTTTTTTCTTCTTTTCTTTATTCACCATCTTCTACACGATGTCTTCATGGACCAGTATTTTAAAACTCCCAGTTCTGTCAGTAGGTTGGTGAAAAAACAGAAAACTTGTTAAATATAATAACCGAGTGTCATTTTCCTCCCACTTCCAAGTTGACCACAGTGTAGTACACAGGCTGATTTGCAAACTATTGTTGGTGCTAATTAACCACAGTGATTACTGCAAATTGAAGATGTATAACCAGAATTCCCATTTCTTCTGTAAAGTTAACTCTAGAAAGAAGAAATCCTTAGTGAATCAGTTGTACAAAATGTGAAACTAACCAAAGGCTCCTTTTTTGTATTTTTTTTTTTAAATGAAAGGATTTAATGCTGCTGTTGTGTGTAATTATTGCTCCTACATGGGCTTTTTTCCTCTCCAGTTTTATTCAGACTGGAAGTTGTTTTGGTTAGTGAAAATGCCTTTTAAAAGTATATTTCTGGTTAGAGAGAAATTCTCGTGAATGGACTTGGTCTCATAAACCTCTTAGCCCAGCTGACTGCCCAATAAGGATGAAGTATGGTCCAGTGAGCCACTTTTTCATAGGCAGTTAGCTTGAAACCTAAAACTCACTTTCAGTGTTTTGCTGCTGTTCTCAAGTTCTAGTTTGCTCTGAAGCAGTCTGGAATAACCAATATCTAAATTTTTAATTGTATATGAACACCGCTAGACCTGGTATGGATACAGCAGAATCTTCCTACATCTCTCACTCCCTTTTTCTCGTTATTTCTCCTTCTGGGATTGCTCCCATCCTGGAAAGAGAAGCAAAACCGTTTCCTGCCCTCTGAGAAAGCAGCAGTTAGAGGTGAAATGAGGAATCCTCTTCACTGAGGTGAAACCAAAACTCAGCAAGATACCACTGTAAAGCAACAGAAAATTAATCTAAAGATATTTATTGAACACCCAATGATCTGATCACACATTCTATCTTATGAATTCACTAATGAGTTTACTTAAAGTTTTTAATTTATTTACTGTCATTTTATACCCCAGATTTGGGGTAGTTACCATATCCCCCCACCTCAGAAGCTGATGAAGTGGGATCCTGCTTTACTGACTCAGCGATGTGGAACAGAACCGGACGGAGGTCTGGTGGCCACTCCATATCAATGACCATCTGAAAGCCCATCTGTACAGCAAAAATAATTCTGGGATAATGGGTGATTATGTCTCTACCACTCGTTTTGCCTATTAGAATGATCAAACTGGCCCATGAGACCCCCCCTCTCCCACATACCAACACAGGTGTGCGGATATGCATCCTAACTGTGAAATAAAACAAGATTCAGAAGTGGTCCTCAAACCCAAAACTATTAATAAGACTTATGAGTTCCTTGTGATGGGAATATCCTGATCTATGATCCTAGAATTGTCTGGATTCATACACACTGGTGGGGGCTGCGCGGCAATCCATTGTTTCTCAGACCACTGGCACTACTGATAAGATTGGGCTGACTGGGATCCCAGATATTCAGAACGAACTATAAAAGTCTGACAGGAGCAAGCAGAAAGTGTTGCTCCCTCTCAGCTAGTCTGAGACTCTCCTTTTCCCCCCCACCATCAATGTTGTTTGCAGCCCATGGACACTGATCCAGAGCGTTTGCAGAAACTTCAGTTGCAGCAGCTTCAAGGAAACAACTAACGACTCTATCAATGAAGTCTGTACAGGTTGTATGGTCCTTCCTAAATCCTTACAGGATATCAATTTTGATTTAGTCTTAGGCTTATATTCCTGACTTAGAATTGTAACATTATAGGTAATAAACTAAATGTTTAAATACAATTCTGGATCCTACTCTGTCAGCCTTTTGGGTTGTGACACCTCCTAGTCACATTTACCCCATGGTGATAGCAGCTAGGACCCTGTCTTCTAGGAGGGGACAGAGGCAGGTTTGCATACAGCACACTGGTTACCACGGAGTTGCAATTGTGAGTAGTTCTGCTTTTTCACTTGTTATCAACCTTGTCTGAAAATGGACTATGTCTTGGCAGCTGGTGAGCTCGCTTTGAGACTGTGCTGCTGCACAGCTGCAGCTTGAGATGAAAGCAGTCCTTGAGCTATCTTATTCCCCACATTTCTGCGAGGCAGCCCACGGCAGAGTAGCAGCATCACTTGCACTGTAAGGGAATCTGCCCTCAGTTTAGAGCCTTTGTATGTCTTCTTTAAGCTTTTCTAAGCAGAGTGTGTCAAACAGTAATTTTAAAGCCTCTATCTCCTTTCCCTAGATGCTGAAAATACAACAGGAGAAAAAAAGACAAAAAGAGAGCTAGAGAGATGGCTGGAAAATGCCTTAGTGGGCCCTAATGACTCATCTAGCATTTCCACATTGCTCCTGTTATGGTTTGCCATAATAATACAACAATGCCACTGCATATCAGGGGACAGATGATATAACCAGTTATCTCACAACAGCACAATCATAGTAACAAATTCATATATACTCACTGAAAGTTCCCAAAACACTAAAAAGGCTGCATATTCTCATTCTTTAGGGTAAATAAAACAGTGACCATCCTTCAGTGAAAGAGTTGTTATACCAGAGGTGTTAAGGTGTCAGTCTCACACATCAGAGTCCAGGTTCCATTCTCTATTTGCTCCAAAATCTGTCCCAGCAGTGACTGAACTATGAATGGAAGAAATTCTACTCCTTCAGCTTGGAGCTAGAGATTGAATACAAATTTTGGCTATGTGAGTCCCATCCCTATGTGCCACTAGTTACAAGAGCTTGCATGGTTTACCTAAAGAAGCCCAGGGAGGCTTCTCTGCTCAGAGAGAACATGATGGGATTTAAGGAGTACAAGACTTCACCATCACTTCTAAGGAGAGTAAAAGAAACTGCCACTGAGATTGCTGAGGAGGTGTGGCATAGCCATAGTCTGATTTGGTGACTGTAAGAGCAAGACAGTCCCATGCTCCTGTACTTGTTATCATATATAATCTTGTAAAAATAACAAAAATTACGTTCTTCCTACATTGTTTCTGTACTGCTTTTCAACAACAACAAAGAAGCACTTTTTCTCACTGTTGCTTGTTTAACAAACTGTTCTCAGTTGAAGACAAGTCAAAAAAAGACAGTTTACCCACTTTTAAAAATTATTTTCTTATTTTAGAAAAGTTGATGCAGTTGTATTTGTTGAATGGAACTGTGATGCTTTCATCTGAATTAGGTAAAAATAAGTTTCTAGTTCCCTTAGCACAATCTATAGAATATGTAGTCTGGACACCTCATGCTCCCACTCTGAGATTGACTCAGCTGTCAACCCATGTTATATCTGAAAACCTGTACAACACATAGTGTTTCATTGAGGTTTGTTAGAAGAGATGTGGCTTCTCAGTACCAGTAGAAATGCAGGGAAGAGTAAAGGAACCAGTAATCAGACCTCCACCAGTCAGCTCAGTCTCCATCTAAGCTGACTTCAGACTAAATATTTTGATTTTGATTAAAGTGACCCTAATGAAGGCATTTTTCTTTTTCTCATCATTTTCAGAGATTTTTTAAAAATTATTTGTTAAATATTCTTTTGTAGTGAAACCTGGGTATCTAAACTATGAATTATTTACTGAGAGAATATGGAAAGCCTTTCAGACTTGACTTTTAATTTTTTTTTTTTTTTTTTTTTTTACAATTTGTCTTTGTTTTTACTGCTTCAATTAGTATTGCTTTTTATTGTGTGCCCTGATCAAAACCAACTGTAATCATGTGGGCAGTTTTTCATACACGTGAACAGGCTCTGGATATGCTGAGAGCCCCTGCTGCTCAGTGGCTGCTTGGCAACCAACGTGAAGTGCAGCACTGGTCTCCAGAACTTTCCTGAGAAAAAGGGAAAATGTGTCATCTCTCAGGCTTGCTAGCAGTGGGTCTCAGGAGCACAGCTAGATAGAGAATCTTCATCAGAACTCTTCTGACACATCTCTTTTAATCTATGCCTAGCTGGTTTAGTTGTTTTTAATAAATATCTAAAAGTCCTTAATAGAGTGACAGTAAAGTTATGAAACTTCCCCTTTTCACTTTTTCATGTGGAATTTTGTACTTTGTTTCAAAAATTACCTAAAAAAAGTTTAAGTAGAAACTATCTAGCTGTTATTATTTAAAAAAAAAACAAACAAAATCTCTTTGTTTTGGAAATGCCTTTTTAATTTTTTTTCAATAAATTTTTATCCCCATTATTCTCTTTCACAGCTAAAGAGCATGAAGAATCACCTAATTTCTTACAAGTCTGCTTATTTTTGTGCACACCAGTATGCACAAGGGTCATATCTCAAAAGTTAGCTAAAACCCTATTCTTGACAGTAACTGAGATTTAATTGGAAAACTTTGGGGTTTGAGATACAGTTTTCTCATTCATTAATGGGCAAATGTAGTAGAACCCAAAGACATTAAGAATCCAAAAGATGAGTGTGTCACAAGCCTTGCAGAACCAAACTATTTATGCCAGCTTCTTCTGCGCTTAATCCAGTAGTTTTGTTCCTTGGAAGGTGCACATTCAATAACCACTGGCAGGGCTGCA
This sequence comes from Coccyzus lansbergi, assembly GCA_033558105.1. Classification (NCBI taxonomy): domain Eukaryota; kingdom Metazoa; phylum Chordata; class Aves; order Cuculiformes; family Coccyzidae; genus Coccyzus; species Coccyzus lansbergi. Next base: position 1,515,347 of record JAUMJK010000267.1, on the reverse strand, counting down.
TGGTAAAGGCAGCAAGGGACCTGTTTCAGGCTGGCTGAGTAATGTGTTTGGGGATCAGAACAGAAAAGGTGAACGAGAGAAGGATGATTGATAGAAGACCTGGGATGTTTTATAATTAGAATTGCTTTATAATACTTAATGCAACACCATCAATTATATATGTCCTGACAATCATCCTCTTTATCCTTATTTGGGCCTTAATGAGCATGATGTTCAGTCTCAATTACTGGTGTATGTAACAACTTCCCCCCATAAATGCAGAAGCATTAAAAACAGAGTACGAAACATTTTAAATGGCAGGTCCTGAGCAATTATTCTGCATTGCTTCTCCCAGAGTCAACATACATTTTCTTTTTACTTGATAAGTCTCCTCTGAATGATTTTCAGTCAAGAGGGTGAAGGGGAAGAAGGATGACGTAGCCCAAGGATCAGTGATCAATATACAGAGATGAATACAGTGGCACATGGGAGCCTTCCAGTGTGTCCATCCTCATTCCCATTTTATGACACTGAGATACCTATCAGAGTGCCTGGAGGTATCCTTGCCTGCCACAACTTACTTTTGTTCCTGTGGGATGGTGCCTTCTCCCAGTTTGCTGTCTGGATGTGGCTGAAGTGAACAACAGATTGGGACTGTGCAAGCAACCAAAGTGTGCAACCACTCCATGGTGCTCCTGCCTCATATAGAAGAAAAATAGATCTGGCAAGGCAGCAACAGCAGAATCTTTGACTGAAAACGTCCTACTTGAACTGATTTTTCCTGGTGTGCTACACCCTGACCTGAGGAAGAAAACAGAGGCTGAGACACAACACCTAATTGCAAGATTGTACTTATATTTGACATGACATGGTGTACGGGGTCATGTGAGAGTGGGGAGGAATTTTTGTCCTCTGAATTTCAGCCCCACATCCAGAAAAGAAGACAGAGCTTCCTAGTGCTCTGCACTGCTGCTGCTGTTGCAAAAATAAATAATTAAATATTGCTTTTCATTTGGTACAACTTCATCAATATGCTGCTGAAAAGAAAAAATAATGAACGATCTTTATCAGGTTCTGAAGATTTAGAAAAGAAAGAAAAGGGATTAAAAAAGAAGCAATTGGCCAGCTGAATAAATGATAATTACAATCTTGTGCACATTTTTCTATCGAAACTTAAACTGATAATCGCTTTGAACAAGCAGTATCCAGATACCGAGTAAAAGACAGTTTTTGAGTTCTGCAGTCTGCAGGAAGACAAAACCAGATTTTATTTCTAAAGAGAAATAAGCTTCATTTTGGATTATTTTCTTTTTTGGTGTGTCATTCCACAGACCAAACCTCCACAACCACTCCCTTCACCGCCCAACAATTACCTTGAAGGAATGGCAAACAAAAGTCTTCAATACACGTAGAAATCTTATTAAAATTAATGACAACTTGTCTGCCTAATTTAGGCTTGTGATTTATCTCTGTGACACATGAAGCTCCTGAACATTAGGGCACATAAAATAAAAAGACAACTATTGAGAATATCTAATATTAAGAGGGGAAATCACTGGCAGCAATGTTAACTGCAGTCATCCTCAGCACAGTGTCTATGAAAGGAAGGGGAGTCTATGCCTATAGTTTCGGAGACAAACTCTGACGTATAACAGAGACATACAGTGTCATGACAAGAGACAATGTGGTATCTGTGAAATTCCTGAAATGCAAGTCTCCTTTACTGAGGAGACTTTACCCCAGTGGATGATATAGTTGGATATGCTCCAGCCTGATGCTCAGCTGATATGGGGTAGCTCCTTGCATGGGATAATCTGATTATGTGTCTGTCTATATTGTCATGATTTTCTTCACCCAAACTTAACGTTGCTCTGCCACATATTTGGATTTCCTTCATATTTTCAAATGAGCATATTCTGAATATTTAGAAAAAACAACTTCAGATGTGGATCTTTTGTATTCTCTATTTAAGTTGCTCTCTACAGAAACAGAAAAAAAGTGCTTATTATCTGAGACTGAATAAGGCATTTTACGTAAAGGTAAATTGCACTGAGAGAGAGTCTCCACTTATGCTTTTGTATTGGAAGCTTAATGCTGCTCAGAGAAAATAACAACGAAGGGCTGTGATTACTCCTGACAAGAAAATATATTCAGATGAAATAACACGAAAGAGTGTGGGGAAGTATTTAAGATGGTTAAACAAAGAGTAATGGTCTAAAACTAGGAAAAGAAAGAAATTAAAAACTGAGCATTGGGAAAGATGTTCTAACATCTGTGCCAGTTAAGGAGGACATTAAGTGAGGTCAATGAAGCAGTGATGAAGAACCTGTTAAAGAAAGAGAAGGTGTGTGTTCAGAGAACTAACATAATACCTAAAGATACATTGAGAAATGGACCAGCATTTTTCCTTTCCATCTAATCTTTCACTTCAAATAAATTGAACTCCTCTTCACCAACTTTAAATACTACAGAAATAGAGGTGAAAATAGATATGGCTGCATCTACATCCTATTTGTCCTCACCTGAGGAAATTTCTAGAATGCAAACTTTTTATGCACCCTCAGAGCTTTGGGACAATTGAGGGGACTCAGGCAGATAAAGCTAGACAAAGTCTGTCACTTATAAAGACAGTTGTAGGACAGGGAAGGATAGTCAGCTTTTCCTGCCTCTCTCTGTCCCATCAATCCTTGCAGCAATGCACCAACCAGAGCTGCAGGTCTCAGCTTTGCCCTGCACAGCTGAGGACAGGATTTAAGGTCAATCTTGAAGGCAACTGCAAGTAATTCAATCATTAGCGACCCAGAGAGGGGCAGCTATCTGGAAATACAGGGGGGAGTCAGGGAGTGCCCTGGGTTTAAGTTAGTTTCTGCCCTTATGCCTTAATTGAACAATAAATATAATGTTTTTTATATGGCTTTCCATCAAAGGGTCATTCTTTGAAGGGGAATAGACAATAACTTATAAAAAAATAATAAAAATATGTAAATTCATCCTCAGTATAATCAATTTGTATTCTCACTTTCCAAAAACCCTTAATAAATCTTGGCTATTGTCTGGGAGATATTTTTAGAGTAAAGTAATTAAAAAACTGAAAAATTACAATTCCCTAATTTACGAGGAGTAACACATTAAAGATATTTTTGTTCCCTGAAATTAAGACTACCAGAAAAAAAAATAGGACACCTTCCCTCAACTTCAACAGAAAATTTTAGGGTTTTTTTCACATAAAAAGTTAACAACAGTAATAAAACATTTTAAATCCTCATTTATTTCTAAAACTCTTTCCCCAAAACTGGAAGATTTCCTTTAAATAAAGGAGATATTCTGCAAGAAGACAGTTGTGTGCTAATTTACTTTTCAATTTCTCCATCCATATTTTTCATTTCAAACTTTTTCATACCTTCTCTTTTATTATCAACAAAGCTGGGAATTAGTTAACAGTGTTTCTTGTCTTTAAATATTTGCTGTAGCTTGTGTAAGTATTATGCTTGTCAAGAGCCATGAAGCACTATTGAATTTTCCAACCTATTTCTTTTGAAGAGTAAAATAGTTTTGCTTCTCTCTTAAGAAACCTCTAGAGGAAGGAGCAATAAATGTTTTAAAAATAAAAGGAAATAAAAATAAGAGTATATAAGTGTGAAAATGCAGCTGAGTTTTCAGAATCCAGGTTTTACAATATATTCATACAAATAAGCCACTTCAGGGACCACAGCATCTTGGCTGACTCGGATTCCTTTAGGTTCTAAGCCCACTTGTTTGGAAAATGTACACAGCAAACAACCTGTACAAGAGCCTCATCTTTGCTGGAAGGATTTTTGCTATTGAGGAAAAAGAGAGAGGTTATTTTAAATCTCTGTTGCTTTCTCTTCCTTACTGAAATTGCACATAGATGCTATAGTAATAAAATCAAGCTTCCTGTTTAATTCAAAACTGATTAAGATGCAGCTAAGTTTGCAGCAGCTTGTCTTTGTTTTGCCTATCACAGAATCACAGAACAACCAGGTTGGAAGGGACCCACCGGATCTTCTAGTCCAACCATAACAAGATACAAAACATTATTCTAGACTACAGCTTTGGATCTCATGATATTTTCAGCTAAATATGTATTAGTGATGTGGACATGCTGTTTGAACTAATCAGTATGATAACCGCATGGTAGTTATAGATCAGCCATCTAATTGTGCTCCTTTGTGTAGGGATATTGACTTTTATGGCCCTATTTCCCTGGACGGCTAATGCTAAGTACGGGTGACACTTGCCCTCATTTTGCTGAATTTCTCTGTTCATGAAACTGACACATCTTGGAAAAAATTGTGTCAGCACAGAAGCACAGAGCAGCCTGAATAACGGCACTGCAGCTGCTGCACATCCAAGGACCAACTCAAAAAGACCGAGAGGTCAGCTCGCTTCCATGCTGTCTCAGGGCTTCACAGACGCACTGATACAAAGACTGCTGGGCTCTTGCTGGTGCACCGATTTAAATCATTTATCATAGATCCTTTGTACATAAGCAGGCAAATGCACAAAAATCAATCGGATACTCCTTTGACACAGGCTGTTTTCAAACTCTATTGAAATTCATTCCTTCTACTAGGAGCAGGTTTACGCACGCAGGTTAAAAAATTCAAAAGGTTGTAAATGAATCACATATCTATGTCTCAGACACTCACTGTGAGAACTGATGGTCTTGTCCCTCCTCGGAACAGCCTCATTTTTTCCTCACAATGTAGGAATTTCAGCCATTTCATACCATGACTGTTAAATCATCGTAGTTTACAGAATAGATTTGGGGTTATTTTTGCATGTAGATCTGCAAACCGTATAGCAGTTCTGCAGCTGCTGCAGGAACAATTGAGGCATAAGCTGGAAGAGGGGTCCTGTGGGCAGTCTTGAGGATAGTAGGGAGATCACTGTAGCTTTTCCATGCCCCATCCATCAGCACTTACGTGGTAACCACAGAAAAGTCTAGCAATAAAACCATGAAACCACATCAGTCAGAGGTGTAGAAGAAGTCTACAGCCTAAAGCTCTTTTAGTTAGCCTGGCAAAACCCTGGGTGCAGATTGACAGACACCTGTTTTTGCTGGCTCATGCTGTTTACAGCCATGGAGAAGGGTACTGATGAAAAAGGTTTGGCTGAATCACATAGCTTCTATGTGAAAGGGCTCTGCCAAGGCTCTGCCATGCTGAGAAAGTGCCCTTCAGAGCCTAAATCCAGTGTGAAAAGAGAAATTGAAAGTGATTTCAAAGCTTGTTACCAAACATGTTATCAGTCAGATAACAGGCTACAGAAAGATTTTTTTATCCTCAGTAGAAAAAAAAAAGGGGGGGGGGGGGGGGGGGGGGGGGGGTTGGGGGGCGGGATTGGCTGGCTTCCTCATCTTCCTGATCTAGCAAAGCTTGCTCTTTAACCCTCAGACAAACACTCTTCTCTGAGTCTGGCTGAGCAGGCTGAAAGTTGTGCTCAGACAGCTCAGTTAAAGAAAGGCATCATGGAAAACCTCATTAATCACTTTAAGTCATAGCTTGGGTTGATCATAGGCAGCCACCAGAGGTGGTCAGTACTTGCTCTGCTGATAACTTTTCTGCAGTGGGAGGGCCCTGAGGAAAACCTGCCGCATGCAACGGGTGGATGGTAACATCATTGTCCCTTTCTACAGATTGTTCTGCAAGAAGGTGGTTCTTTCTTCAGCTTCTCTGTCAAATAAACTCATTTTCCAGGTTTTGAATCAATTTAACCTTGAAATGCATACACTGGCACATAACATACGTAATTTCTGTCTGCATCTTAAACACTCCTGCTTCAAACACAAGGGTAAAATTTTTGCATCAGAACAACAAAATGAAAACACTCACCTGAGACATATTTTAAAGAAGATTGCATGCATTATTGGTATTGACAGTTACATTTCATCCAAATATCAAAATCGCCAAATAAATAACGTGTCACCCTTAAAGAGAATTAAAACAATAAAATAACCTTCCTGCATTTTTCCTGATTCTGATCTGGAATTGATGGTCAGACCTCCAAAACACTGCAGCGTGAGATCTAATTCACAGACTCCTTCATTAAAATCTGTGCTTGTGTATATCGCTGGAACTTTCTGAGCAGTTAGGGATTTTCTTGTTTGGTTGCTTGTTTTGATAAACCATTGAAACTCCATGGGCTTAGGGGAAAGAGTCATTTGGGTTAAAATTTTCAACTGTTTGAACGTATTAAGAAGTCCTTCAACAGCCCCTAATGAAAATTTTATTTAAATAATTTTCTTCAAGATTTGAATAACTTCTCATGCAGAAATTGATATTTTTTTTGTTGTATTGAACTGTCGGTAACAGAAGTAACAGAAATGGGGGTGGTTGCACGCTGCTTGTATATACCATGACAGAAGAGGAAGTATTTTAGGTGGACTTACATATCCATTGGAGACATGAAATGCCTGGAAGGAAGAAATTCCACGGTTAAAGCCGGTCAGCACCCAGCCAGCCATCAAGCATTCACCCTGCATCTATGGCATGTAGGACCAACAGAGTTTAGCCCTCCAAAAATAAAGATAAATGTAAATGGGATATGTCATTTCAGTGTTAAGCAAGACTGTGATAAAAATGAGTGCTGTGCCAGTGATGAGACACTTTGAAGAACCGCCAGTAAGCATCAGTAACTTTTTGTCAAATTTCCTAATGAGGTATATGACTTCCTTTAGGAGAAATGAGAGCCATGGCAACCTATTCTTAAGACGAAAAAGTAGGAGTATTTCAATAACACAGTAATGATTCAAAATATTTTATGGAGGTATATTGATTCTGACAACAGTTTTGACAAAGATATTCTGATATCCACTGAGTTGCAGGAAGAAAGTAAGACTGAAAAAGGGAGAGGATAAAAAAATAACAAATTAAAATACATGGTCTTTCCTATTGAGTCTTCTACACATTGAGTTAAGAAGTGTTCTTTCATCTTAGGGTAAGGTAGAAAAACAGTTTCTAATTCTGTCATGATTTAAGGATTTTGGATATAAACAACCTAACTTCTTTCATTACCCATTCTCTCATCCTGTCAAAAAGTACACAATATTGGCTTTCAAAGTCTTCCCTTAATGTGGAGTTTGACTTCACACTCATTTATTTACCTGCAAAATTATGAGAAGGGAAGGGAAGGGAAGGGAAGGGAAGGGAAGGGAAGGGAAGGGAAGGGAAGGGAAGGGAAGGGAAGGGAAGGGAAGGGAAGGGAAGGGAAGGGAAGGGAAGGGAAGGGAAGGTTTGCTGAGGAGAAGGAGGAGGAACAGAAAGTTATGTTACTGTTCTGTCAAAATGAGAAAGTTAAAGAAGGTCTGGTTTAGAGCAAGCAGAGCTTGTTCAAATCTTCTTGGATTTGATTCTTCTACAGGATGTGTGAAGAAAAAAAGGGTCAGAAAGAGGACAGAGTCAGGTGCAGAGTTCTCAGGCTAGGTAACCTTGCTCTTCATTTTATGACTATCAACAGGTCATGACAGAAGAAGATAGCAACTGATGTTAGATGAGGCTCCTCTCTTAATTTTCCTTATCTCTTCCACAGGAAGAACTGCATGGGTGCACCTCAACAGCAGCAGTTCACTTGGTCCTTCAGGAAGTCCAAGTCAGAGGAAGCACTTTCCCTGTCCTTGTTAGCAAGATCCCTAAACTCAGCAGTGTACTGGATCAACTCACCACTCTCATGTTTTCCCTGCTACATGTCTCCAAGTACCTCAATTAGAATTAAAGAAGTCCTCTCTTCAGCTGTTTTTCAGTGCTTTGTCACGCTACATAACATTCTTCTGTTTAATCTGCCTTTACTCTTACAAATGCTTTTGCATTAATGTCATCTTTAACTTCCAATTTTCTTTGCTAAGCATACATTTCACTTGAACTTAAGTGTCAGTAAAAATATCATGTGGGGTTACATTTGCTTTGAATGTAAGTGGTATTTATTTTTCTTTATTGTTCGAAGTGCTTTGACAGAGAAAATAAAGATACCTATTTTGAAGAGTATTTTTTTCAACAGTAAAATTGACTTGCATTGTTGATCTAATGGGCTATCAGTCAAGCTTTTATTGCTCTGAAGAGTTAGCATAGGAGATACTGAATAGTTGATGATAGGTAGCAGACGTTCTGCCCTCAAACTTCAGTATAGAAGCTAGAGAAGAACACAGTACTGCTGGCTAATATCCTTGCATGAAAACCCAAGGCACTTGTCTGACCTGTGAAATTATAACATACAATTGATTAAATATTTTAAATAAAAATCGAGAAAATAAACAAAGTAGTTCTTAGGTAGCATGAGTATCATGCATGCAATGGGAGGATTTGCTGTCCATCAGTTCCTCTCTCTTTCCACTGGCTATAGGTGATTATAAAACGCCTCGTCTTAGATGGCAAATAAGATGCAAAGAATCCTGCACGTCTGTGGACTCCTTTTTAAACTCCACTTTTACTGACATAAACTAGGAAACTCTCAAGTACTTCTGCTAAGCAGCTAGCGTTTTAAGAACAGGTCTGCTCACATAGCCAGTAAATTGACTGGATATATTTGGCACTCTGGCCCCCTTCTCTGGAGAGATTTTCATTGGTGTTTTAGTGATGTTGTGTCCACATGTCATCTTCCTTCTGTGTTGACCTCTAACAAAGCTATTTGAAAAAAAAAGCCATGCTATTTTACTGGTTTTGTGGATAATGTACCTGCTAAATGGTGTGAAGGGGGACCCTGCCTTACACCTTGTAAGCAACTGCCAGACTTTTTTCCAACTCTGTCACCTTTTGGGTGAGCAGCAGAGCACCACAGGACCACGTGGTGCTTAGTAAAGCTGCAGAGCTCAATTTTAACTAGACCTGCATGTCTTTGAATAGTCCTGGAAAAGGCAAAATCGAGGTATCCTGGATGAAGGCTTTGAGCACAATCAAAACGTGTTAAAGTGACTTGAGGAACTGACAAGGGAGGAAAAAGAAGAGAGTAATTGCTCTTTTGATAGGTTTTCCACTGGTCTGTTTTTATTTGTACCATTCTGGGTGAAACATAAATATTCTTCGGTCTCATTGTTTCTTCTGTACTCAGGCCTAGGGTAATCAAGTCCAGAGAAATTTCAGCACCATTCAGATACAGAGGAAAATATACTCTTCAACAAAAAACGTGGGATGTAATTTCATGATAGCTCTGTCACTGTGCGAAATATATCACTCAAGTCTGGGGGTAATTTTTATGTCAGGAAAACAAATAGAGACAAACAGAAACCAAAAGGGAAGAGGGACGCTTTCAGCAAATATTCTTATTGTCTCTAGAAGTAGGAGATAAGAAAACAAATCTCACTCTTAACTGCTGTTAAAATCCTCATCTATTTTTCTGCAATTTTTATCGAGTAGGGTCATAAAACCAACAGAGAAGGCAGTTTAGAAGGAAGCTAGCAAGCAAAATTATATGAGAGTCACAGCTAGATGAGGATTCAGAGCCAATGTGCCTATCTGTCAGACATCAATTTATCTCCTTTCTCATTTTGCTTTTTTGGATATCTACATCAGTCTGGACAATTCAGTTCACCAGACCACACACAGCATGTGTCTCTAGGAGAGCCAAGAACAGGATTGAGGTTCTTTATGATCAGCTCCCTACTGTGTACTAACAAGCAGATGTGTAACATAGTGGGAAGGTGTGTGCTTGTCAAACTCTTCTCCAGTCAGATATAAAACCAGGAGCACCAAGACAAATGCATAACAAAGATATCAGCAACAGTGGCATAAAGCACATATGGGATACATGATACTTGCAGGACTGCTCTTCTGCTAAGAAGGCATCATGGAAGGTCTTGCACTGGGAAGGAAGTCTGGTACCTTGATTTCAAGGTGCTTAAAATAGTGAATGCCTTATGGAGAGACTGAACTTCTCATTTATTATGCGTCTAGCATTAGGAAGATGAAAGTTTTTTCCCCTCATTTATTTATTTCTGTTCTTTCAGGGATAGGCAAGGGATAATTGGCACATATTCCACATTATTTGAAACTACTAATTGTAAATTCTTTTCTTGCTTATTTTTTTCCCCTTTCACCATCCTCAAATCTGTCTGTATTTATCAGAATGCTCTCAGGAGAAAGGTTTTATTTCTGACATTGATTTTTGGTCTTTTGGTTATTTGGCTTTTTTTTTTGACGGGTTTTTGTGATACTTATACATGAATATTTTGAATTACAGAATATATTTTATGCTCTTCAAGACTTTGAAATAAAGGTTTTATATTAGTCAGATGTATTTTACAGTAATTTTTCATGAACATTTTTACCGCAGCTGCCAAATGTTCTCTGTGACTGTTCTTTTTGACATTTTGTTGGATAGATGCACATGGCATGATACTCATCTTTGCTCCCTGATGGAAACAATGTGAACCTTCCAGTTCTGTCTGCCATGAATGCTCATGACAATGCATTTGAATTTCATTCACTCTGAATAGCAGACAAATAATCTCTCTGTAGTACACTTGCCTCTTAAAGCCTCAAATGAATTACAGGCAGAAGGATATCCAATATGGAGAGAAAAAATTCATTTACGAGGTCAAGATGTTTCTGTCATGGTTACTTTGTTATATCACTTGTCTTTGGGAAGTAAAGGGAAATTTTGGCATATAGCAGTGGGAACAACCTGTTAGTTTTCATGGTTGGGTTGCAACCACTCATTTTGAAATGTAACCTTACTATTTTTCTCTAAAGACTTATTTAGTTAACCCCTAATCTGTGAATGGCAGAATTCCTCCAACAGTCCCACACAGTCTTTTACACAACATATACAGAAGAGTTCTAGAATAGATTCAGTCCTGAAAATAAAACCTCGTGTTGTTTTCACTGAATAGGTTTTATCACAGATATTGTGAACATTATAGAAATATCTGACCCCTATTTCTCCTTAAAGAAAGAAATATCAGCTCCTTGGGACACCATTGTTATCTCATATCTTTCTAAAGAAAAAGATAAAAAACATCAGAAAACCTCTGCCTCTGCTGGAGCAGAATTTTTACTGTTGAATTTCAAGCCATTTCCTGGCATCCAAGAAGCTGAAAACACACTTCACAACTCTGATGTCCTTGTGACCTTGGAGGAATATAAAGACTTGGATGTCAGACTTTCAGCTATGGAATGTAAAACTAAGTTGTTTGACAAACCGCATCAGTCAGTGCCTCTGAACAGTGGCTCAAGAGCCAGGACTTACCCTTTCCCTATTGAATGATTTATCAGTGACAGAAATTATTGAGCTACGGCTTAAGAAATGCCAGAGGACACTGGGCCCACAAGGGATACATGCATAATTCATGACACTGATCAACAATATTCATAGGGAACAGTAACTACTTACTTTTCTCACTTTTTTAGTAGACTTACATTTTATAAAAGGAAATTTCATGGTCACTCATCTTTATTCATAAATTCTAGGGCAGACAGTTTCTTGAACCCATCACAAAAATAGATGTGCAAAGGTATGTTCTGTATGTACAATATTCCAAGATCATCTGTGTCTGGAACTATAGGGAATAACTGGAAGATGGAAATTAATTTCTCTGTGTCACTAGCTATAAATGGTGAGCTGAGTACTGTGCTTCTGCCCATTCTGGGGAAGTTTTCATTCATATTGACTTCATCCATTAGTTAAGCTGAAATACCTTCCCTTGTACATGCACACGCAGAGTTATTATGTTTCAGCTGATGTGAAAGTGATCGCTTAGCCATGTGGGAGCAAATAGCATGTTTAAATACAGGTATACAGGGCCAGTGCAGTGATTATGGGACTTCTTACCTGACTTTCAGAAAGATTTGTCTCTTCTGCAGGTCCTGTGTCATATCAACTGGTCTTGCATTGATGCTTTAGACAGCTGAAGTTGTCTGAGAAGGTTCTAGACATCTAGATTTAGATATCTGAATTGGTCTTTTTTATTTTTATATCAATTCCTTGCTTATAGCGGGAATAACAGATGGCACTCAAGGGCATAAAGTACTGAAATATCAGATTACTGAAGAAAATGCATGTGCCTTATATCATGTCATATGCAGCTCTTTTAGAATCACCTCTGCATTTGAGTAAAAATACCTCAATGTTACTTTGAAAAAAAAGGACTGATATTAAAGCTTCGATAATTCATCAAAATCCAGTTTAACTAAATAAATAACCATATAACTAAACACCTAATCATGCAACTCCTGATTCTTGTGACTCATTCCTTATTAGCTTCTTAATAAATTAATTTGCGTGCCTTACCAAGCAAAATGCTGAAGAATAAAAAGGTTAATTGAAGGTTGGAGTAGGATACATTATCGAGTAGTTGACATAATGTCTTGATGTAATGAATAATCTGGAAATAGTTCAATAGAGTTGCAGCTGCCTTTCCCAAGTTTGAACTTGACCTGCAGTCTTTCTTCTGGAAGCATTGTCACTTCTTTATGTCAAATAGGGCTTTTTTATTTTTCATCCTCTCTTCTTAATAATATGAATTATTAATAACATGAAGAATACATTCTGGGAAGAAAAAGCCAGAGCATATCAGAGCTCTTGAAAACTATAAGATTTTGAAAAAAGCGAGAACAAAATAAGTTAAACATCCATACCTGAGGTTGCTCGTTTGCATGTCAACAAAAGACAGTGGAGGAACTATAAAGAAGCTTTGAAATGAGAGGATTATTAGAACAAGAAGAATTTTGAATTAATCAGGACAAGCTTGTATGAGCAGATCTGAGATGCCAGAGGGTTTGGGAACTCTTTTTCTGCAAATCACTTCCTATTACTTAGTGAAAGGAGTATGGGGGAGGTGAGCAGGGAGGGAAGGGGAGGACGCGCAGGTTGGGAGGAGGTAGTCCCACCTCAGACGTTCTCTGAATTCATGTAGTTCTCAGACAGGAGAAGAGTGTGTGTGGAAATAAGACTATGTATCAAAGTAAGGATTTTGCAGCTACAGTCCTAATGATGAGGGGCAGATCCTCAGAAGGTTTTATCTGTCAGAAATCTAACACAGATAATAAAAAACACAACAAATGAGTATCTCTGTCCCTCCATTTTGTACTATTTCCACTCTTCATCCAACCTCATGTCCTTTCATTTTTATGATAAACAGGACATGAACTCTGCTGAGCCTCAGAGTTGTGCATCTCATTGATGACTCATTAAGATTTTATCATTCCAGTGACATGTTATTGAACCCAGTTTCCTCAGGGGGCTGGTCCAGTGATTACAGGAGTAACCAGTGACTGCTTAATCACCCACTTCATTATATTCATATTAATAATAAATACCAGGAGGTAGACAGTTATAATTACATTGCTAGTTTAGGAAGACATGAGCCCATAAAATTTGGTAGCACTGAAATACAAATTCAGTTGTAAATATCACGCAAATAGATGTGACTTGGAAGGTGCAGAGAAGGGTAAGAGAGCATAAACTGTTATTTTAGAAAGAGTTATTGTCTCAGCAATGGTGAAACTGTGTAATTAAGCAGAAGAAAAATACTTCCTCAAGCATGAACAGCTTTGAAGAGATGAGGCAATGTGATATTCTCATGTCTGCTATGAAAGCATTTTCCATTAGGGAAAGACACCCCAAGGAATCCCCCATATCAGCCTTGCTATGATGCCTTTTGAGCAAGATGTCATAGTTTTGTACATCCATAAAGTCTGTGAAATATGGTCCGTGCCTCTGGGTTTGAACTCTTCCACCTTTGATCAACAGGGACTGTGCAGTACAAGGACTTTCAGCAGTGTGTAAGTCTCCCAACACTGCAATTCCCCACATATACAGTGGTGCTGAGCAGATGACTCCTCCTAACCCTAACGAGCTGTGGCAAACACACTGAAGGTTTGATACAATATATACAGTTTGAAATAGGCTGCCCAAGGAGGTGGTTGAGTCACCTTCCCTGGAGGTGTTTAAAGCACGGGTGGATGAGGTCTTGAGGGACTTGGTTTAGTGTTTGATAGGAATGGTTGGACTAGATGATCCAATGGGTCCCTTCCAACCTGGTTGTTCTATGATTCTATGAATATGATCCATCACAAAGTGGCAAAAATGCTGAGTTGGATACTGAACTGCAGACACAGATAGGAGAGGGTTGTTTTTTTTCCTGCTTGACCATGTATGCTTATTTTAAAATTAGATGAACTGCCATCCAGAGGTGCTTGCTTGTAACGGGAGCATGGAGTTAACTCCAGTGAGAGGCCAGTATCTTGTTGAATAGTTCAATATCTTTATCAATGACCTGGATGAGGGGATTGAGTGCACCCTTAGCAAGTTTGCAGATGACACTAAGCTGGGAGAAAGTGTGGATCTGCTGGAGGGTAGGGAGGCTCTGCAAAGGGATCTGAACAGGCTGGACCGCTGGGCTGGACGAAGGTCATGTACAGCTTGGACTACTAGAATGGTTGTGCATCAAAACTGAAAACCACTGAAGAGCTGAGGAAATCAAGACTGAGAGATAAATAAATGTTTTTATATTTGGGCAATCTTTAGGTAGACAAAAGCACATAGGGATGTTTTTGAGCAATGTCATTTATTTGTACACCTGTTTAATATGTGAATAAAAAAACCCTGCCAACTCATTGTCCATTAAAAAAAAGGTATAGGATTGTACAGGAAAACTAGGACATAAGGCTCAAATAGCTGAAGTTTCTAGCACCAGAATATGTATTGAGTAGATCAAGGAAAAAAACACAGGTATAATCCAGGCATTTAAAATTTACAATACATTTATAATAATAGATTCAAACTTTGCTAATATGCATTTTGATTGACTATACATTCTCATCTCACTTCCATTGCTTCCTCAGGCTCCAAATCCCTTGCTACGCAAATAGTTGGACTTTACCAGATGTCATTAGATTGAATTCACTATCTGAGTTGCAATTAGATAAAGCACTTACTTTTGATCCTCTATTCTTCTTAGTTACTAGAAAGAACAGATAAACCCCCTAGAGTCTTGACTCCTGAGGCTTCCCACACAATTGCATATTACTTCACCACACTGAAATATGTATAATTGGTTAGGCTCTTCACTAAAGACACAATTAGAATCTCAAATCCTGAGTTCTTTCATTGTAAATAGTGATAGAAATTACAAAACCTCATCGCACTATTTCCCCTGCAATTTCAGAAATGGCTTGTTTGAACAGAAGGAAGTATGAAGAAATGACTGCTTATAAACAGGCGAAGCAGAGAGGTAATATCAACTTTGACAAGAAGAAAGCATAGGGAATTTTGCAGTGCCCAGTTGAACTTTCCACTGAAGAGACACTGGAGAAGAGATTTCCAAGGGATGGAACATGAAAGACAAACAATATTTTAGAAACTGGTATCTTAAATAGATAGAAAAAAAGAAATCCTAGTCTTAATACAGGTTAAAACTCACTCATACACTAGTCAGCCTTCTTACTGGTAACTTCTACATTTTTCTGTATGCATATCAATATTGGTTTCTGGCTGATACATTGGTAGAAGGAGGTAAAATGATACTATAATTAAAAACTGCTACTAAAGATCCCTGAAGGAGAGTATTCTATTTACTGTTAGTTTTGCTCTGAGTAGAATAGTTAAGGAATTTTAGTACTGTGTTACAGCATTTGAGTGGTATTGTTCCACTTCCCATGTAACTGCATACGCAGGGTAGCGTATTTCCTTGTATCCTATATGTCTAAATGACCTCCATAACCCCTGGAAAGTCCATGCTGCCTGTCCATTAGCTAACTGATCTTTGAGCATTAAGTTACCAAAGCAGAACACAGATGTTTTTCAGTTCACTGAGAGTTGCTCATGCAAAATTCCACACGCAGTTTTAGCAGATAAACCTCTTAGCACCTCAGAAATGAGAACGGGTTAGAAATGGCAAAGGATTTGTAATCAGATTTCAAGTTGTCATTATACAATGCTTCATGCTTCAAGTGTCTTTCCCCTCTTGCTTGCAGAAGCTGTAATCATTGCCTTTAAAGCAGTACAGAGCCAAAGAAGCTTTGCTGGTGAGTGGCAGTGCCCTAAATGTACAGTATTTCCCTGTTGTCAAATCCAAGTCTCCTCTTTCAGTGCCATGTAGGCATTCATCCTTGTTAAACGGGGTTTCCTGTGCAACTTAACAAGTAGTCACTTTTTCCTGAAGTTTTGGAACTGTAGTAGGGAAAGGAAGCAAAGTCCACAGAAATTTTTTACTCCACGTGCAGAATTACAGTATCTTTTGAGGTTGATGCAGGATACATTGATCATTCCAGAATATTAACATTACAGTGTAGTAATTTACCTGCTCCAAATCAACCATAAATCCCAAGAAGACTGGTAATTACCTCTACACCATATTTCAAAGTTGTTCAATACATTTGGATATCCTTTGAACTACCAGACTAAAGTGGAGTCACTTGTGAATTTCATGCAGATGATATTGATTTTGAACATTTTAGATTTTCAGACTGCTAAATTTTTCTTGGTAGTGCAAACCTCAGCATGGCAATTTGAGTCTACTGACTCATAGTTTACTTGGTTGCCCTAGAAAACAGCTGTGGAGTGTGCAGAAGTGGAAAATGCATTGGGCAGAGAGTAAAGGAGGAGAAAACCCCAAGGCGTATAGGCTGGCAGCATGAATTTGACATTGCTGTACAGTTGCTTTGAAAGTGCTAATGTCTTTTTCCCAGCTAGCATTCTAGATGTGATATCCTCACAACAGCACAGTATGTCTGAATATCATTGTCTTGGCTCCTCACCTTTGAAATTACACTCCTTCCAGGTAACTGGGCTTCAGTAATATCAGCTTAAGACACTTGTACTGTTCCACTGCAGTTCCATTGCAGTGTGTAATCTGATTGGTGATTAAGCCAATCTAGTGGATAGCTGCATCTGAAAATAGTGGTTTCAGTCCTACTGTTTCCTTTGACTTGTCACTGCTCTCATGAAAACCTTACCAGTTTTCTGCCTTGGCAGGTATCACTTGCCATCCAGAGCTGGTAGGACAGCTCTTTGTCTGGCTGTTGAATAACCTTTTATTAGCCTGATCTGTGTCATTAAACATCACTCCAGAGGACAATAATTATGCTATATGGTGACAACTGTGATAGACTTCTTTTCTAGTTAAACCTCATCTGATGAGCGTTCTGCAATTATGAGCTGTAGGCCCTCTTCACAAGCACTTGCTTCCACCCCTGTTGTCTCTACAAATCTTTCATCCATTTTCTTCACCACAGAGAAAATACATACATCTAGTGAGAAAGGGACAGGACTTAGCTGTCAGAGCTGCATCATTTCTTCCCAAATTTTCTTTACTGACATATTTGATCATGCAAAATTCTAACTTTTGGCAACAAATATTTAGATCTACGTCTCACACCCTAATTCTTGATTTGAGAGATTATTTTTCTCGTGTCAAACTGTGGAAGCCTGTGACCTGACATCAGCAACTGCAGTAATTTGTTCTAAAATTCCCCTCTAATATTTAATTTTTTATGATCTAAAAAGCAACAGAGAAATTCACAACTGTCTCTTTTGTGTCAATATGAAGACTATATTAAGATGTAAGTTACTAATTAGTCATTGCTATAAAGAATAAAAAATTCACAGAAATATGGTTAAATACACTTATATACAACTGAGAAGATGTCAATTTTCCATTCACTTTTCTAGACAACATATTTCCAGTACAATGATGAGTTTTGAAGGAACTAGACTTATACAAATCTGCTACATCAAAACTCCCACAAAGTTTGATTTACTCTAGTCTTAATCTCTTTTTCAAGTACCATTTTATTCAGATACCATATATTTGCATTGGAGATTGGTACTGAGGCAATGCTAAACAACAGAAAAATCTAGAAAGAACATAAAAATTTATTCCATCAATTGTTAATCGTTTGCCTTATTTTCTTTCAGTTGGGGATCTCAAAGGGTTTTGAGGATATGAATTTCTTTTTCTTGGTTTTGTACATTTGTGTGGACTGTTATGCTCTTTAATAACTATTCTGACTATGACAACATGCTATTTATGGGGAGAGCTGGAGGCAGTGTGCTACAAACTCAAATTCAGGAAATATTCAGCTGCAGCAGAAGTCTATGATCACTCTTAAGGTCATGCCAGATCACATTACCAAATCTATTCAATTTCACAGTCAATGTGAGTACAGACTCCCTCTAGTTTTTTAGTAAAAAATGAGAATGTTTGGTCACCCTCTATACAATAGTTCAACAAATTTTCTGCAACTAATTGACTCAGAATACAAAGTAAATATTTGGAAAGGGCAGACTCAGTTCATGCTTGTATCCTTTTCACCCTTCCCTTCACATATGTTTTTAAACCCACCTTTTTAAAACTGCTTTCACACTTTCAGAAGATAACCAGGAACAAACTACGTAAAAGAACAAAACCCTAACACTGGTCTTTTCCACATACAATTGTATAATGCAGACCAAATGCAAGACAATTTTGAGCTCTTCTTTGGATCTACCGATCAGTTCAGAGGGAATGAGTATTCTAGAAAGTCATGAGGAATTACAATTTGTCCATAGTTTCAGAGAGAAAAGAAGAGTAGTATACACATGTCTTTACTGTTCTCGTTCCTACAAGCATATAGTGATCTCTGTTCCCAGGACAGGAACAACAGTTACCAGGCTACATGAGCCTGAGCTCTTGCATTGCCTTCTGAAACAGTGAATTTTCAAGGACAAATGTAAAGTATACACACAAGGTGAAAAAAAAAAAAAAAAAAGGAGTCATCAACAAGGTTATATCCTAGATTTCATGAAGTATAGAGGTGAAGAGAGGACTGCCAAAATGTGGGCTGCCCTCATCTCTTAAAGGCATATTAAAAGAAATAGTCAAGTAACGTTCAACTAATGGAAAGCTGTTGTGCTATCTTGTGGCTCAATTTTATGGTACATTGTTAATATATAGGACAGTCAGAATATCACATCAAAAGAGGCAGGTGAACTCCAAGAGCAGAAACGGGAAGAAATAAATATATAGATAGGAAATTCATGCACATTCCTGTCAAATAATGTATTATCAGTTGGAAACAACTGAGTAAGAGGAAAAAGTAGTGATCTTAAGATTGTGAAATGGCAATAAATCACCAAAGTTTTTTCTAGCCAGAAAAAAAATTATGCATAAAATTCTGCAAAAAAACTGAGATTTCCTTCAGTGCCATCCCTGTCTTTCATGTTCAGAAAATATCACTTCAGACTGAAAAAAAAAAAAAAGTGGAGGAGGCTTTCTGAAGCGGTCAAGAAATGGAAAAAGAATGAAAGAGTCTTGTTTGATCAAACCAATAAAACAGAACATCAATGATACTAAGACTTTTCCTTGAAAATATTTCTGGAGAGTGAACAGCAGGAGGAGGAAGAGCTTCACAGTCTACAGAACAAAACTGGTGTGCAAATACATAGATAAAAGTAAATGTAGGCAAATAATTACAAAGATTTATGTTCTGCAAGAGCTTTTGAATGATAATAGTAATGGTGACAAAAGCATGGGGGAATTCTGAAGAGTAGATTGCTAGACGTATTACGGTCTCTGAGGCAGTTATCGTCAACAAGAGCAGGAATGGCTGATTTGATGACTTAAGACCTTGTTTCTTCTCCTCTGTTTCTAATCATTACTTCACTATGTCAATTATACTACTGGTTTTGGACATTGGATCTGCTTTTGGAATATACAATCATAGAATCACCAGGTTGGAAGAGACCCACTGGATCATCGAGTCCAACCGTTCCTATCAAACACTAAACCATGGCTCTCAGCACCTCATCCACCTGTCCCTTAAACACCGCCAGGGAAGGTGAAATATCCACCTTCTTGAAGTTTTACTTTGTCTCTACATACGTATATACTTTTTTTTTACTGTAGGATTCACTGTTACTTAAACATAAATTTGAATAATAGAATCAAGGTTATCTTAAGAAAACCGAGAAAGATATTTGGCATGGAAGTTAGAAATGAAATGGTTCATCAGCAGTCTTTTTGTCCTTTTGTGAGGATAAGTACCTTCCACAAACATAACCAATTTCCTGAATGCACCTGAGGGATTATTTTGAAGCACAAAGTCTTTCACAGGTAATAATTAAAAAAAACCCAACAAACTATCCAAATTGTTGAATGTCCTCATTGTTTTCAAAAAACTACCAAACTGATATAACTTCTTAAATAGTGCATTTATTTTGTACCAGTATAATCACCAGCACTTAAGTTATTAGCTCTGTTTTTGCTACTGTGCTGATACAAAATGTTAGAAAATCTAATCTGAATAGATGTATTTTTATAGCTATTAGGAACTATCAGACATGCTAGCATAAGTCATTTCAGACAGCTCCACTCTGTGATCACACACAGAGTGATTTTGAATATTCTACTAACTCATTTATCAAGTACAAAGTTCGCAGCAGTAAGAAAGTGAGCAATTGCCTAGGTATTTCTCTGGGTATCTTGTAATTTTGTTTTCTATGCCAAATAAATTATTGCTGTCTTTTGATTCTGAATTAATGAAAACTCAAAGAAAACTTAATTATAATGTGTACTTTGGAGGCTAGCATATTACTGCTATATCTGATTTAGTATAATCACACAAAATATCGATTCTGGAGAATAACAAATCATCATAGAAAGAAGATACCACTATAGTCAGTGATATCAGTATGCTGTTGTTGTCATTCAGCAGCATTTTCTGTTCAGAAAAAGTATAGGCTACAACAGAAACATGTTGTTCTACCTTTTATTTACTATGAAATTTTTTCATTCTCTACCATATTAATCCAGTTCTCACTACTGGTAAGATACTTCTATTCTTATATTTATTAATAATTGTATTTCTTTTGTGCCAGTAAATTAGATTCTGAAGAGTGGCACTGTCTGCCGAATGGATGGAGAACAGAGCATTGTACATTGCGCTTGATTTCCTTTCGCTCACTACTCCTAGCAATGTCTATGAGAACTAAGGTGGTTCAGGAACCATACTGCGCTTTGGTATCTGTTATTGTTTATTGGCATAACTTAACATTATAGTTTGTTAGCAGAAATTCAGTGAAGAAAACCCAACAAAGCTACTTTCCCCCAGGAATTGTTTTCCAAGAGCATGCACGGTATGAGGGAGCATTCAGGTGCAGGTATTCAAGCTCAGCCCATGCTCCAAAAAGGTGACATTAGCTACCACTGATCCAGAGCTGAGCAGTTGTGCTACCACAGTGCTCAGGGAGTGCTAGAAGAGCCCTAACAAGAGGTCATAGTATTGCAGAGCACGAGTGAAGTGGGTACATGATTTCCTGCATCTGATTGACTGCTGAACATGGGAAATAGAAATGGGACTAAATTCCAACTCTTCTGTCTGTTTTGCAAGAAGGCTCCTGAACTGCCTTGTATAAACAGGACTAATTCCCTACTCCATTGCACTAGTGTTGTCAAAGTATAATGCTATTAAAATAGATGAAATTACCTTATATTGAAATGGGTGCCATGCACTGGAGAATCAGTTCCACAGCAATGAAAGGTTTTCTTTGTGTAAGGGACATGTTCTAAGGAATAACAGATCAGTAAATGCAACTGATGTACTTTCTTGTCACATATTATAATAGCTTCTTGTTATTTGTGCTATTTTTAAATGAGCACAGAATTAGACTTGTTATTTTTCCAATGAACTGAGAATCTCACAGAGCAAGACGTATCATAAGCCTCTAATCCTGTTCATTGCAGCCTGGCATATGCCAAATACTATAGAGAAATGTAGAAACAGTGTATTATCGCTGTTTGGCATTAGTGTTTTTTTTCACAGAATTATATTTTTTCTGCTACAGTTCTTGATTTTTTTTCAAATAATCTGTAGATATCTACAGCCTACTAAAAGCAGCCAGAGTGAAAAATAAAGTACTTATAAAGATCTCCTACCTACCAATTGTTGCTAGAAAATTGCTTACATATACAGATAACACATACTAGAACTCTGTAAAATTGCCAAATACACTTCAAGTAATCTTCCCACACACACATAAAAAGTGCCAGATTCTGAAAAGGGGTAAAAGCATGTAGGAATTTTTCATCTCAGGCTAGTGGGGCTGCCAGCGTAACCTCTAGCAACTGCTGTCCAAGAAAGAGAAAGGAAATGTGTTTTTTGCAGAGTAAGGGCTATATGAGCAAATGAGGGAGCCACAGCACAGAAGATAAGGTTCAATACAATATGAATGATATTTAGTGGGTCTTGGAGGAGTTACTTAAAAACATGTGTGCTCTAGGTTAGACTAATAACTATATTCAATTGACACCTTAAAAAGCACAAGAATGTGATGTTTAGTGAAAAATTGGTAAGTTTTAATGTCTTAGCCTACTGGTGAGAGTTACACAATAAGCTTGTTAGGTCACTGGCCTCTGAGCTCAGCAGGAAGATGAGAAACTTTTTAGAGAATGAAGAATTGTGCACATTGTTTGATCTAATCCATCTTTTCCTCTTTCTCTCTCTCCTAGCATTGCAAATATGGATTGTATTTCTCCCTTCCCCAAGATATCAACTGTTAATAATTCAACATGATGATTTTGGACATTTTATATTTAAAGTCTGCATACAATCTACTGATTAAATTGTATAAAGTACAGTTGGATGAATATCTTATTTAAAAAATTACTTTATTCTGCCACCACAAATTGTACTTTTGCAGCAAATGATTGGCTATTTTAATAGGAATGAATGTAATTATTTTACAGTCCGTGCTCTTTACAGGCTAGCATACTTCATTTTCATGTAAAAAAGTCAGTGAGTCCTATTGGAAAGGAGGATTTAAAAAGTTGCCATTTATGGGTATAATTTACAGAAAATGCCCTTGTGTGAAAAATAAATAAGATATGGGGAGCTTCAGCAAAATCAATGAACCCTAAAAGACATGAATCATTGACTACACAAACCCCATGGTGGTATTTTCTCTTATTTATCAACCAAACCATGAAAGTGGGAAAAGAATCAAAAAAACAAAGAAAAAAATGCTAGTATGGGCAAAGAAATCCTGAAGGAAAGCCAGTAGAGTGGACTTCATTCTTTCTCAAGACATGTCAAGTTAGACAAGTAAAGACAGATCTTTATTTTTAACTTCATCTCAACTTTAGTCTCAGATAAATTCAATCTATTTTAATAGAATTACACTTCCATTTGTTGTAGTCATCCCAGTTGTGAGGGTTGCCTGGGACTCAGTCTTTGTCCACTGCAGCTGCAAAGAACAGGTATCAATGGAAGTACATGTCACATTGCCTTTTCCGCATGGGTGGTATTGATAATTATCAGAACTAGGTGATAGATACAAAAAAATTGGATCAAGGTGATGATAGGTGACAAATTAAAGGATGTGTACAGATGTCAAAATCCCAAAGAAAAGCAATAGAATGTAGGCATCTGCCAATGAAGGTCTGGAAAAGTCTCCTCTTTCAGATGATGTGTGCCTTTGTGAAAACAGAATTCATGTGAAATCAGAATTCACACTAAGCAGGTGTAATCAATGATGACTTCTCTCTGTACTGTTCTATTGACTTTTGGAACACCATTGAAAAAACAAAATGTTTTAGTTCTGCAGGTCATATTGGCCTCAGTCTATAAGCCCAAACTCAGAGTACAAAAGCAAGAAAGTGCAGAAACTGTAGTAGTTCTTTGAGATTCTCTACTTCATCATCATTTAACCTGATCTTGCTGTGCCTTAATTTAGTACCTCAATTGTGTAATCATGACATAGATCTTCAGTCTCTTCTTTTTACCTGTTCTACAATGTACAACCAAGTAAGTATTTCCTGAGACAGAGAACTGATGCCAGAACCCAATAGTTATGTACACACAGAGGTACAAGATTAGAATCTCCTTGAAGGAGAGCAGGGGTAGGTTGTGGGTCATCCACATCTTGCATCACTGTTAAAAGAGGCTAGGGTTAGGGATGGATAGGAAGAGTGGAGTTTCAGCAATCCTGGGTTTGAGTGGGAAATCCACCTTTCTGAAAAGATTTTAATGAAACAGAAACATTCCCATTATGTATGTACATGTATTTGTGGATGTATGTGTACATATATTTATGTATATATAGGTATGTGTATGTTTATATAGAACTGTGATTTTTGTTTTGCAGCACAATTTGCTTGAAGTGGAAGCAGGTGAAGATCCTTAGATCAGTTTTATCCATGATGTTAATTTTGTTCATTAAAAAGATATACTCTAGGAGAAAATAATGTTGTCAGGAAAAGGTATGTAGACAGGCTACAACTTGAAGGATAATGAGATTTTGGAGACAGAATTTACCCGAAAAGACCAGTCACGTTCATGTAGCTACTCAGTTCTAGCCCTTTGTTCTTCCTTCCTCCTCTTATATACACTCCAGGCATTCCTTAGCATATTTTCTTAAATAAATACTAATGCGTTTGATGTGATGAGTTGATAACACATTGCTGATCTATGTTAATTGGTACAGATGAGCCCTGTGAAGGTGCTAATTCCATCTGTCACAGCAGGTTATCTTTTTACACCTTGGTATTTTGAATCCGACAAAAATCTCTGTATTATATTGCCAGGTAACTCAGTGTGCTTAAACAGGCTATCTGGCTCACCATAAACACAATTTCACCCAGTGTTTCTCTGAAATTTTTCCTAGGTTATGACCTTATTGAGTAAGTTTCAGTCAAGAGTGAATGAAAGCCATGAAAGTGAGTATTTATAATGGGAAATGTGAAATGTTTTAAGTGCAACTACACTGCTAGAAGCTGAAATAGTAAAAAAGCTTACTCTGTTCCATTTCACATTGTATATGCTATTTGATTGAGGAGGTGGAAGTACAATTTAATTCCTCTCTCCCAGTACATTAAAGATATATTTGTTTTTAGCTCCTTTCATGGATGCTGTTTTAAATTTTACCCTTTAGCATCCAATAAAAACAAATTAAGAGAGAAAAAGACAGAAGAAGGGAGAAATTAAACTGCTGTAGAAATAACCTCAGAGAATAAGACAACTTCATTTACAATCTAATAAAACATTTTTCATGAGTGTGGAGGGTTGGAAACCACTCTGTAACACTAAGTAACTCAAATATGTTGTGTTGTGAGGAAATGAAAAATTCAGCAGTCATGCAAGGGGTCACACGTTATGCAACAGAACCGCAGATAGTGACTACAAAATGTAATTAACTGATAATAAGGAGACAGAGGCACTCTAGCCACTATATTTGATCTGCAAATCAATAAGACTCTACTAGGGGCTTCCGTGTTGACTTTTATTAGTCTTTTTCTCTCTTTTTAGCTCACATCTCTCCTGAGAACTGCAGTTCCTACCCTGCTCTGATTCAAGTCTGATGTCAGTCTGCCTAGCAGCACTGCTTCACCCAGATAGTCCTAAAAGACAAGAACTGCTTTCCCTCTCCTATAAAGGTTCTTTCACTTTCTCTGCACCCTCAAGAACTGAACTCCGGTCTGCGGAAAACTCATTTACTTCACAGCAGATTCTTGTAGTTGAATGCTTCTTGGACAGCATTTTTAATCAAAAAAGAAACTTTTAAGAGATGGCAATAAAAACAGTGGAGATTTCTTACTGTTTACAGAATCACAGAATCACAGAATCACAGAACAACCAGGTTGGAAGGGACCCATCGGATCTTCTAGTCCAACCATTCCTACCAAGTCCCTCAATACCTCATCCACCCGTGTCTTAAACACCTCCAGGGAAGGGGAATCAACCACCTCCCTGGGCAGCTTGTTCCAATGTCCAATGACCCTCTGCGTGAAAAACCTCCTCCTAATCTCCAGTCTAAACCTACCCTGGCGGAGCTTGAGGCCATTCCCTCTCGTCCTGTCCCCTGTCACTTGGGAGAAGAGGCCAGCTCCCTCCTCTCCACAACCACCTTTCAGGTACTTGTAGAGAGTAATGAGGTCTCCTCACAGACTCCTCTTCTCCAGCCTAAACAACCCCAGCTCTCTCAGACGCTCCTCATAGGGTCTGTTCTCCAGCCCCTTCACCAGCCTCGTTGTTCTTCTCTGGACTTGCTCCAGAGCCTCAACATCCTTCTTGTGCTGAGGGGCCCAGAACTGGACACAATATTCAAGGAGCGGCCTCACCAGTGCTGAATACAGAGGGAGAATCACCTCCCTGGACCTGCTGGTCACACCATTTCTGATACAAGCCAGGATGCCATTGGCCTTCTTGGCCACCTGGGCACACTGCTGGCTCATGTTCAGTCGGCTGTCGACCAACACCCCCAGGTCCCTCTCCTCCTGGCAGTTTTCCAGTCAGGCTTCTCCCAGTCTGTAGTTCTGCTTAGGGTTGTTGTGTCCCAAGTGCAGGACCCGGCATTTGGCCGTGTTAAACCTCATGCCGTTGGACACTGCCCAGCGGTTTAATCATTTTTGGCACACTTGAGATGTCATACAAACACAATTCAGCAGTTGTGTGTGAGCTACTTAAACCAAAAGTCACCAACAGAATGAATCTACATGCAGAATATGTTGTTTGCAATGAAGGTTGTAGTTATACATTTTTGCTAATCTTCACATCTGTTGCAAAATTGGGGTTTTCCTTTTATCCCTGTCCTCCACTGCAGCCCTTATTCTTTTCGCAGAATATTTACATGAAGAAGTGAAGGCAGTTCAAGTTTCTTGTTCTAAATTAAAGTTTTACTTTCAAAGAAAAGGTGAAATCAGCATTTGATTTTTCTATTGTATTTAGAATTATACATCTTTCTTTTCCAACTAAGTTAGTTGTTAATGTCTCTCTACCCTTGTGAGGGTTTCAGAGGTGGTGTACATAGAGGTGAGAGGATACATGCCTCTACTGAAGCACTGAAGAACTCAATCACAAAATCTTTATTCTTAGTATAGGAATCAGAAGAAATATAGTTTAATTTTCAGAAACTAAGTTTTTTAGGTTTACCTGAAAATTCTTTTTCTTGTAGACAGTGGAGATTTAATCAAGAGAGTAAAGAAGGCTCTGTAATGGTTACAAACTCACAGTTCTTTCAGCAGTTCTGTGAGTCACTAAACTAATTTCAAATGAAATGAAGCTCAGTCCTGGAAGACTGGGGAAGTTCCACTGGACTGGAGGCTGCCTGATGTTGTGCCCATTTACAACAAGGGTCGCAGGGAGGATCCAGGGAACTACAGGCCAGTCAGTCTGACCTCAGTGCCAGGCAAAGTCATGGAACAGGTGATCTTGAGTGCTATCATGAAGCACTTCCAAGAGAACTGGGTGATCAGGCCCAGTCAACATGGGTTTACCAGAGGCAGGTCCTGCCAAGCCAACCTGATCGCCTTCTATGACAAAGTCACTCGGCTGCTGGATGAGGGAAAGATTGTGGATGTGGTCTTTCTGGACTTCAGTAAAGCCTTTGACACAGTTTCTCACAGCATTCTGCTACGGAAACTGTCAGCCTCTGGCCTGGACAGGCGCACACTAGAAGTCTGTCTAGAAATTTGCCTGGAGGAGAAGGACCTGGGGGTGTTGGTTGACAGCCAACAAAACATGAGCCAGCAGTGTGCCCAGGTGGCCAAGAAGGCCAATGGCATCCTGGCTTGTATCAGAAACAGCATGACCAGCAGGTCCAGGGAGGTTATTCTCCCTCTGTACTCGGCACTGGTGAGACTGCTCCTTGAATACTGTGTTCAGTTCTGGGCCCCTCACAGCAAGAAGGATGTTGAGGCTCTGGAGTGAGTCCAGAGAAGAGCAACAAAGCTGGTGAAGGGGCTGGAGGGCAGGCCTTATGAGGAACGGCTGAGAGAGCTGAGGTTGTTTACCCTGGAGAAGAGGAGGCTGAGGGGAGACCTCATTGCTCTCTATAACTACCTGAGGACTACCTGAGGGGAGGTTGTGGAGAGGAGGGAGTTGGCCTCTTCTCCAAAGTGCCAGGGGACAGGACAAGAGGGAATGGCCTCAAGCTCCACCAGGGGAGATTTAGACTAGACATTAGGAAAAAGTTTTTCACAGAAAGGGTCATTGGGCATTGGAATAGGCTGCCCAGGGAGGTGGTTGATTCACCTTCCCTGGACGTATTTAAAGCATGGGTTGATGAGGTGCTAAGGGGTATGGTTTAGTGTTTGATAAGAATGGCTGGACTTGATGTTCCAGTGGGTCTCTTCCAACCTGGTTATTCTATCATTCTATAATTCAGCTGTTCTCCCAGTGTTTCTACACTTGCATACATGTGGGTATGCCTTTGCAAAGACCAATATATTATGACCTTAACCACTGTGTATAGCCAGTAAGTAAAATGTAGAAAAAAAGAGTTATACGGGTTTGATTGTGTCACAGAGGTCTTCAAGGTTTATGTTTTATACAAAAACATCCCTCCACTTGTGTAGAATTGGAGCTGCTTTTTCTATAACGCCATTAGGCCAGAATGGTGCTGTTTGAGTGAACTCGAAGACATCAGTCCCTTTCCTTATAGGCAATTTTCCATATCTGGCCAACCCAGCAGGGCCAGCCAACAGGTTCGTTGTTGGGGGATTGTCTTCAGTGAGACATAAATAGTGCCATGGACCCTGAGTTTGCTGGGGCACTCCAGGTGCTTGTTTTCATATTGGTGGGATTCTAGTTCAGGGTATTACAATCTTGTGCTGAGTTCAGGAAAGTCAGTTCTGCCTGTTTATTTCCCGTCATTCTTGACTGGTCTCTAACAAGGCAAGGTCCAAACAAAAGCTGAGAACTGCATCAGGAAACTTAGCACATTCAGCTTTCCAGGTGATTTCAGAGGTTGCTATTTTGCAGTTTGTTCCAGGTCATGTCTTTACAAGAAAGTAATCTGGGTAGTACAGAGATTTGCAGCTGAGAACAAACCAAGACCCACTTTTCACCTGCAGTATACACACATCGGTGAGTATTGATCATCTGTGGCCATCATTTACCATTTCCTTTCCATGACTTTTTAGTAATTACAACTGTTAGATCTTTCACACCTCTCCAATGTCCCTGATGAATACAGTGATGGCAACTAGTACATGTGCGCCTTGCCTCACAGCTCTCAGGAGGCAGAGCTCTGCTGCTTCTTGGCAGCTGCAAGAGCCTTGAGGATAAAGGTTTGAGGCCACCCAGTCAAGCAGTTTTGTGGCAGCAGCTGGGGAGTGCGGTTCCCAGCAGCTCCTCCAGCTGCAATCATTACCCATTAGTGATCAGCAGTGGTATTGCTCCATCACTGTAGTGAATCCAGCAACAGGCCTTCTGCTCCCTTCCTAGGAGTGATTCCTTATCTCCCACTGGTCAGCCTCATTCTTCTACCGTATTAATTACAGGCTCAGCTGTGAGTCCTTCCACATGCTTGCTCTGGGAGTAATGGTCTGTGAGAAGTCTCATTAGTCTCCCATGTGGGCTGTCTGCACTGCCAGATCCCTCACAGGGAAGAGAGCAGTTGTTAGCTAAATGCAGCTCTCCTTTCCCACACAGGTGAGCAATGACAGGGTGAGTAAATGTGGAGGAATGGGAAAAAAATGATCTTACCTCTTCACAGGGCAGTCTTTACAGACCCAGACATACGGGGAGGTAGGAAACAGCAATAGTGTGGTGGCTACTTAAAGGCTCTTCTTTCAATTTCAGTTCTCTCTTCTTCCCTATTTTCCTCCTTAATATCCTAAGCACACCTGAAAGCCCCAATTGCAACTGCAGCTCTGTTATCCTGGGTGTGGTATAAAGCTACACTAAGTCATGTCTGTGTTTCTAACACCGAGTTTATTAACTGACCCAAAAATCCTGCAAAGGTGCTGTGTTGCTTTCAGCATATGGTGAATTTATTGGAAATTAATCTATTGGCCATGTCACTCTACATATGATATATTTGGTTCCTACCTTTCTGCAAAGTTAGGTCCCAAGCATTTTTTCACATTGAAACACAGTTCTGGAGTTAATGATTGGCACAGTAACACTGATAATGGTGCCTATTTCCCTACACCTTGACTATCCGCCGTGAGAATTACATCTTTTCTACGTGGCTCCTTTCTAATACAGCTGTGACAATCTACAAACATACACACAGAACATGGACACATGCACAATGCCATGCACAGGAAAATAAGGAAGACTATAACCATATCAGAACATTGTTTTTGTTTCCCTCCTGAATTTTGGATATCCACAGTGAAATTTCTGAATTTTAATTATTTTGTCACTGCAGATATGCACTCACACATATTCGGAGGTGGCATTATCCATGACTGAAAATGACAGTGATAAGCTATACAATCCTTGGTGTGGTGATTTAGTTATTTTCCCAATATTATGTGAAATCACTACAATAAAACAGTCCATACAATGCACTCTAATAGCTTCCTTACCACACTATTAAATCCTATAACTGAAAATTCCTTGCATTTATGCTGGGAACTAATGCAGCGTGAAGATTAAATTACCTCACACGCATTTACAGATAACTCTTTAGGTCACTACAGTGGGATAAGACACGATGAAACAGTTATACCATCTTTAGCTTGGAAAGAAACAAACAGGAATTGTATAATTTGCACACAGGTCTACAACATGAAGATGCCTCCTTCCTCCTTCACCCTAAAACACCCAGAGCCATACACACAGAGACACTTGGGCACACATGGACACCAGAGTGCACACACAGAGCCATGAAGCTGAACAGATTAACAAATACACGAAGTTGTACATGCACATGATATATGAATACACAGACCACGTGTGCACACATGCTGAGGTGTAATTTTGCACCCAACTATGCATGTATGTATGCACACACAAAGGACTGCATACACAGCAAAGTATGAAATTAAAAAAGGGTAGCAGTCACTCTTAAATTTAAAATGCATTGCCTGCCCTCTTAAATCTAGTGGGGATTCATTTTGCGTGTTAGACATAACTGATCCTAACGATTTTTTTTTTTTTAAATTGAGGTCAAGACATGTGAAGGGAAATGACAAGTATCCTCAGCTCACACCAAAGATGCAGGGACTGCTGAAAGGATGAAATTTTGAACTCATTAATTTCAACAGGAATTTAATCTGTGACATCATTAGATTTATAATTTTCCTGTGGGAAATTAAGGGAATAGAATACCTGAGGGCTGGGTTCTATGCCTAAATATTCTTCCATTGATCTCTTCCCCATTCTACATTTCCTAAAAGAATAATCACACTGACACAGTCTCTGCAAGAGGAGCTAAGAGATGAGTAATGTTTTAAAAGTACTGCTTCTGCCACACAGCATTTCCCTCACAGATCTTGATTTTCGAACATTGCCAGCCTCCAGTCATTCTTTTGTTAGTCAGTGACTTGAAATCAAACAGCAATCTTTGAAATATCTCACAGTGAATCTTTCTACTGAGGGACAGATCCTTCGCGATAGATCTGTTTCATCATATTGCCAATGGTCACATGGAATACATAATTACTAATGCATTATTCCCCTATCTGTCTATCTAGATGCAATATAACTTGGTGAATAATTTATAGCAAACAATTTAAAATTTGTGCCCATTTTCTATTAGCATATTATCCACAAATATATTCTAATTCTCTGATATGAATTCCTCATACAGAATGGCTTACTATAATAATGAAAACCTGATATAAAATCTACTAAGTCAGCAGAAAGTATTTCATTGAATTCTATCAACTCTGGATTAGATCTATCATTATTAGTCTGCAGATAAATCAGAATCAATTCAATAAAAGTACCCATGGACAAAATTTTAATTCTAATTCTTTTGACTGGAAATCTTTTATTCCTCTGATTGGATATGGACCCAAATATTTTTTAAGATCCCATCACATAATACTTCATCTCTTTAGGCATCTAAATATCTCTCTTACATAAGTCTTAAGATAACTCTCTGACCTATCCCATTTTACATTGTATCGATCTCCATTGCAAAGTTTCACAAAATCCAGCTCTTATTGCCTGAAACAGTGCATTGTTTTCTTCCAAAACTAAGGTATTAAATATCCTTATTAAGAGTCTCATAGACTATGACTTATATAATTCCAATCCAAACCAGAGGGCCAAGAGACTTACAGAATGGACAATTAAAGACTGACAATCTACTTCCCTCACAGTAGTGGAAGTCAAAGCTCTTATATTGTAGATACAAATTGCTTGTTTCCAAACTTGTAAATGCTACCAAGTCAAAAAAAAATCAAAGCTGCTTTTTGACCATATGGTTTCTTACCTTGTTTTTGGTTTCATATTTTTGAATCAATAATTCTGCTTTCTTTTTTATTGTGCCTTAAGCAGTCATCTGGCTTCAAAGAACTGCTGTGTTTGCTTTAACTCCTCTGCAGTTGAAAATGCCTTATTAAAGTAATGATCTAATGGCTTATAACAGGGCATTTCTAAGCTTAATGATGCTTTTTAAGTATTCATTCATTAGACAATCCTGCTTGTGACAAATACACCATTAAGTCACTATAATGCATACTGTCAACTATCAGCATGAATTGAAAGCCACATGGGCCAGTATCCCTGTGTATTGTATCTTCTTGAACAATTATGCCTGAAAATATTGCTACCCTAGGATTTCACATATTGAAAGCTATGATGTGTTATCTCCATAGGATGATGTTTGGTTTGGTTGCTGTCATAAACTGCTGAAAAATGCTGTCCTAGTTAGTTTGCATGGGGATTATTGACACATTTTCTTACATAAAGCCAGATACTCAAAAGATTTGGGAAGAGATCTTTTGTAAGGGAGATTAGAAATTACTCTTGAAGGAAATCTTGAGACCAAGGGAAACTGACATTACTACCTTTGGTCCTGTGAATTCCAGACTCTGGGTTTGACAGAATGTAGTAAGATCTCCAGAGATGAAACCATGTGCAGTTTGTATCTGTGCAGTCCCATAACACAGTATTGCTGTTGCTAGTAATAAGTTATACGTTTTTTCCTGAGTTTGAAGGCCTCAGAACTGGCTTGCTCTGCCTGAACTTGGCCAGCTTGCAACTTCCTTTTAATTGATATAGCTGTGACAACAATTTGTTTATTTGTCAGGTGGTTGTGACTGACTTGTTTTGCTTTTGTTATCCTTATAAAGTAAATCTGTAGTTTTATATAGATACCAGTAACAAGAAATTGGCCTCTGTAAAATGAGATACTTATGACTCTTACACAATGATGTTTCATAGAGAAACAGAGGCCTGAATATGACAGTGGAGGTCTTGAGAAGCAGAGACACAGAATGTGGCACAGAGAGATGCAGGTATGGGATACTAAGACATGGCACAGCCTGGCACAGTGGATTTTGAGGCTATAAGCATCTCACAAATAGTTAGTTAAAGAAATGCATTTCTGAAGTTGCACAAAAAGAAGGCTGCAGGCATAATAAACAAGGAAATACTATATTATGAATGTGAAAAATAAATGAGTGTAGTAACTTCAGATGTAATGTGGAATTACAGAATAATGTTGAAAGAACTACGTGTAAAAGTGTGTTAAAATTTTTTGAGATAATCCAAAGTGGATCCTAAAGTGAAGAAGAAACACAAATACAAAACTTGAATGTAACATTCCTCCTGGCAGAGGAATCCAGGTGCTGTCAACCTATCTTAACATCCCCAACATAGAACAACTGAATGTAAGACTCAGAGGAACAGCAGAAAGATGAGCATAATACCAGGAAGAAGGGTATGTATAAAAGTTTTAATTTATTATGATTAGTATTATTTTTATTGAAACATTTCTGATTTTTTAGTTTCTATAATAGTTACATCTAAACTGATAATAATACTTTGATTACACTGTTAATATTTCTATTATATCAGTAATAAATTCCTGTCTTACAGTACATTTCCTCTTTTTTATGAAGAAGATTTTGAGCATGACCAGAGCACTGCCACCAGAAATGGCAGTAGGACATCAGAGCCTAGGTTGTATTTTTCTACGTCACGTCTCCCAGCATCTGTCACCTAATTGGGAAGTAGCAGCTTTCATGCACACAGGTATTTGTTCCTTGTAGGTCAGTTTTCTTACAGTCAAATTGAGAGTGACTTTCACAGCTACAGATAAGGGCTAAATCAACATTTCTTTAGAGTCTAGCATTCCAGCAAGGTGTGCAGTGTTCTCAAACACCAAACAGGCACATAAGTAGCAGTTCGCTGGGGCATGTCTCAATACTGAAATCATGCATTGTCAAACTCAATCAAGTAACTGAGAAAAAGATTGATCTATTTTAACCATGAATTTGTCTGCATGGAAAAGTGCTTGTTTATTCTAAGGGTTGTAGTACGTTTCTGATGTTGTGGCAGCTTAAAGGTGAATCTCATTCTTGACAACTAACTCCTGGATCATCTGTCATGCACTGAGGGCAGCTTACACTCTAGTTAAAGCCTGGAGTCAGGCAGATGGCTCCCAAGAAGTCAGAGATATATCTAAACTCACCAGACTCCTCTCCTGTCAGTGTGGACAAAATTAACTGGAGCCAAGCAAAGTGGAGAAGTCAAACCCTCACTTGGACACTGTACACTTATACGCTAGGTTCTTTATATGCCATGGTAAAAGGTGTAACAGTAAATTCTTTTGTGTTGCCTTACTCCTGCTTTGTTCTTAGCCTCCAATGCACCTTGTTCATGCACTGCTCATTTCCACCCCTCACAGAGCTTCCTGCCTGCAGGCTCTTGTAAGTTATTGCAACTTGCATAGCCTCTGCTCTCTCATAGAAGGAGCCTGGTAGATGGGGCCTAGGAGTTGGTATGCATTGCACATGGTTGTCTTTAGTGTACACACAGTTTGTTATGCTCCTGGGATCAAAGGGCTCAGAGTTTTATCCTTTCTGTCTGTGCACAGTTCCAAATGGTTTAAATGGAACTTATCGGGCAATTCCAGATGAATTACACTGTTTTAATTTGCATAACGTCTATTTCTTTGAAACTGAAGTGCAGATTCTCAAAGACATATATGAAAGATGAAATTGCTGAGTAACAGGGATAAATTTGTTCTAATGCTGCTTGAAATTCTTTGAAGTTCAGGCAGGCAGAATTCAGACAGACAAGGTATGATGCTACAGAATTCGTCAAAATTAATCTAGAATTCTTTCTTCCTGTTGATTTCTTACAACTTATTTTTAACATAGTTGTATTCTTGATTTTCAACTAAATGACTGTTGTAAGGAAGTAAACATAAGTTACTTCCATGATTAGCTGAGAAGATATCTTAGTCTTATTGAGGCGATCAAATAGATTTCACAAGTTTTTTTTCTTCTTTTCATTGCTCCTCACTCTAGCCCTGTGGCATGTATAGCAGGCCCTTGTACTAACACAGAAGGGACTCAGAAAGAGAGTAGCTAATGATCAATTTTATCTTTTCTGGATGCTCTTTTGTTGGGGCCAAAAACATTTTCCAAGTGGCAAATTTATTCTTACTTCAGACCTGTTCATCTCTCCTCTTTGGTGCATTCCAGAATCTTTAGCTGCATCTCTTGCTGTACCTGCTTCTTATCAATCAACCATCTGTAAACTTAATTGATCTAAACTGCAGAAGGAAATCGATGTATTACAAATTTATGGTTGTCTTATCCTAAACCACCCTGAGAAAACTCCAGTGTGTATACTTCAGATATCAGATTCTGCTGAACGTAACATTTGATCAAAATTGAGGAATTCTACTAATGCCCATAACACACAGCCCACCTCATGAAATGAATTATATGACTGAAACTGGGTTTTCCCTCCCTTCTTTTCCCCTTCTTTTTATGTGACTATTGTTCATGATTTTACCCATCTGTCTTTTTTCTTTTTTTAATACTAAGTTCACCCAACTTCCTGCAACTTATTGATTTTCCAAGTGTCTGTTTTGTGGACAGCATATTAAGATATTTTAAAAATCAATAGAAAGAGAATTAAATAGAAAACAAATTAGGCACATCAATCATCTAAGTCTGCTACTACAGATTTTTTCATTTCTACCTGTGTATTTCATGAGCCTAAGGCCACAAACCAACCTCCTCTCTTTATTTCCATGCCTCTCATCTCAGTACATGGACTATAGCATGCATGGAGCTTTTTATTTATATAAAATTATATGGTATATGGAGCCTTATGATAAAGGACTAAAGCAAAATAATTAAACCTATGTCAATTAATGGAAGGAAACTCTTCTCAGACTTAATACAGACTTAAGAAAAATAAAATCTGATATAATCCTCTTATTAAGTAATATTTGTATTTAAGTAATATTTGACAGTTCAGTTGGGTATTTCTCCTGAAAGCAAAGGCTTGCTTATTTTAAGCTCTCTGAAAAGTGTTTGCATAATGACGATCTTCTCACATGACTGGATTGATTTACCATTTTTTAACAAATATCTCCACAAGAAGTGTTTGAAACATATTTGTTTCCAGATTCAGTTGAGAATCAGTAGAATAAGCTCCTTGCCTGCATAGACTTCTGTCCCAAATCATACATTCTCAGTCTGGAGCCACAGTTGTACTGTGATATGTTTTTGGCCATCCATCCATCACATTACACCTACAGCTGGAAGGACAAGGCTGGAAGATTTTGACTAACCAGAGAGACATGGTGGACTTTCATTGTAAAAGGAATTGCAGGAGCCTCACTCTACTTCTGCAATAATGTTCATTCAATCTTAATATGGTATTTGGTGGTATTTGCTTTAAATGTTACTTAACTTCTACTTAATCCATTAAATCCATTAAAGTTTTGATGACACAATCATAGAAATTATACACAGGAAGACTGATTTTATCTAATTACACATCTTTTATTCACTGGATTATACGCTTTAATTCTTTATTTAGATTCAGTAGGAGCCTATGAATACCTTGACTTGAGTTTAGAGCCACAAACATGAAGGTTCCTCAGCAAGACTTCCCAGACTCGGCAGTCAAGTGAATTTTAGCAGACTAGAAATGATTCATAATCATGTGAGAGCAGCTTTGCATGACTGTCTGGTATCAATTTGTTCATGATTTTTTTCTATTCCCTCAGTTTCTACTGGCATAGACATGGAAGTGTCATCCTGGGTTCTAGTTTATTAGATATGTACCAGAGCACCGAAGAAATTTTAAGTCAGATTTCTTCAGCTGGCTTAAATCTTAAATCTTCAGCTTCCAGTCTCTTCTAGAATCTCTGTTCTTTCTTATACAATGTTTCATAAGGTACCTTTCTACTGCAAGAGGGGATTTCATCCAAGTGTGCTTTTATTACTGGCATGGAAATACGCTTTCCAGGTGTTCTCTGGTCTTGATCTTAATCTTTACTGTTGCCTTCTCTGTTAAAATATATTTCTTTTGCTGCTATTGGGGTTTTGTACAAACAATCGTTCATCTTACAAGTAGGATGTAGAGTTGTAGAGATAGTCTTGGTCTCTGGAGGGGAGGACTGATCAGTTGCACAATTGTTTCCACATCAGATACACAGACTTATGTGGGTTTTAACAGGCAATACAGTAAATCTGTGTCTGGAATCAGATGCCTTTGGCAAGTTCCCTAATTGTAGCTCCACTAAACAAGGTGGCTGTGTCACTTGTGCTAGTGACATGATGTGCATCAATGACCAATTCTGGAATGTATTAGTTACTATTGTAGACACTTGGGACACATCTTTTGATCATAGTGATTTTTATCTTGCTCCAGAGCATGATGTAAAAATGTTAAAACTGTCAATGCATATGATTCCAAGTACGTGCCTTGCTGAGGAATTACCTCAATTTTGTTTGGCTTTTAATTGAGATCATTCTGTGTTGACCTCCTTATCTCTGTGCTACTTAACTAGGCCACTTGAGGAGACTATTATTCTTCACCATTATTCCTTATGCTCAATGAAGTTGTTTGTTAGTTTTATGATTTTATAAATAAGTTATTGTTAAGATTGTAGATGTTATTACCTATAAACAGCACATCTGTGTGTGCATACATGTGCAGATGCATGTTCAGCTGCCTGCTTGGATACAGTGCTTAGCACAATAAGCCCTTTCCATTCTGTGTTCTACAGTTGCTTTAATGATGCTTACGTACACAAGGAAATAATTTCAGAAATTAAACTTTGAGAATAAGGAAAGTTGTGACTCTACGGCAAATTATGCTTTATCTTTTTCACTCAGATGATCATGTCCCAAACCTGATGGGAAGATTTTGGACTCTACCAATATGTGTGAAGTGATGTCTATATCATTGAGGCCCATTGCTGATAATTTTCAAGCTGCCTCAAGGGATACCTTATTGCCAGGATATTGTCTTCCCTTTACAGTTCAAGACTACTCCAAAGGCAGAACTTTTTTTTTTTTTTTTTTTGAGAAAAATGTTGATCCCTATGAATAAGTCTAGTCTAGTTATGTCATACATTCAGTCAGCTTATATTTAACAGCATGACATGCACATTAGCAGCAAAGTGAGTCTGACAAAATTGCTCTGCTTGACATGGAAAGAATTATATGGTTCAGCACATAAACTACCAGTTTGCTTTAGAATTGTCATTTTGAAGAATAAATATTGCAAAAAAATGGATTTTTTTTTTATTTTTTCTCCTAGAAGAGTACAAGGCCATAATCTCTATAGTGTTCCATAAACTTGATTTGATTTTTTTGAAAGGTCTCTCCACTGTATACCTCCTAGCTAGCAAAGAAGTTTAGCTCTTTTGATTGCAGTATATTCTCTGCTTAAAACCAAAAAAGAAATATCTAATGTACAGCGTGAGATGATAATGCAGTATCTTCTCATCAGAAAAAATACAAAAATATATTAAAAAATTCCATCTGGGAATAACAATTAAAGAATTGTTAGTAGATTATCTTGGTTCTCTTAAATAAATTTATATATGGAACCTCAAAAGGCATAGTAGTTAAAAAAGTGCCGTGTA
Source organism: Coccyzus lansbergi (assembly GCA_033558105.1). NCBI lineage: Eukaryota > Metazoa > Chordata > Aves > Cuculiformes > Coccyzidae > Coccyzus > Coccyzus lansbergi. The sequence goes on along the minus strand of JAUMJK010000267.1, from coordinate 1,476,635 downwards.
CTGAGGAGAATTAATAAGAGATGTCAAATCAGAAGATACTTTTTGGAGCAGGTCCGCCATCAATACATGAAATTATGCTAATATGATCTGATTCATTTTATGAAAAGGTTTTGAAAATTTCCACTAAGATTTATATTGCCAAGCATGGATAAACTATTTTAAATGAGTTGCTCATTTTGAAAATCTTATCTTACTGTGTCCTATTCCAGAGTTCCTATCCAGATACTTTGAAAAGATGGGTTTACTTTTTTGCTATCACACTGTCATTCGTTTCTGTTCTGCTCCCAATTCACTTCCTGTCTGGCTATAATAGAAAAGTATGAAAACCATCCTGAAAAAGATTTTTCATGAGATTATTTCTATAATCAGTAATAGATCAGCTTCAACAAAGGACACATAAATCTTAAAATCAGCCAGCATATATATATACTATTAATATGACTCTATAGAAACAGACAAGACTTAGATTCATTGCAAAAACTTTAGGTACTTAAGTAAGTCAGAAGACTGTAGACACCTGTAAGACATTATGGGCATCACTTTTGACAACAGCTAGAGTATGGTACCTTCAGAGGGTGCATCATTCCTCCTAAGAGCTGAGTAGTTTTCCGTATTCACACATCTAATATGTTTTATGTAATATGCACACTTCTTGCTCAACTGACTACTTAGTGAGCACAGGACAACCGTCTCTCTAGATTCAATATCCCCATCAGTCACATAAATGAAATGTAATAAATCTAGGTCTTGATATTTTAGAAAACACATCTAAAAAGACTGACTAAGAAGGCAGGTGCTTAATGAGAAACAATAGAAATAGGTGTGTGGAGACATCAGACTATCCCTACTTTATAAACTATGGCTGAAGGAATTCCCTGTAAGAATGTCTTGGAAGATCTGAGTAGTGTTTACTCTCCCCCAGACACAGGATGAAATCATGGACCCCTTCTGGGTACTAAAATATCTTTGGGTTTTGTTTGCCAAAATATTTCAGAGCACAAGATTGTTGACACTGAAGGACTTACAATGTGAGCAGAAAGAAGAAATCTCTGATTTTTTAACAGAAAAAGTAAGAAGGCATAATATATATTATTTACTACACAAATGTATGTGGAAATTACTCATATATTTTGTTCCTGAGTAATTTTCCCTACTGCTAGTGAACATATTTATTCAAATATTTAAAATTAAATTATAACTGAAGTCATCTTAGTGATGACAATGAGTGAGCTAATGTATGAATATGAATATAAATATACATCCAATGCTGGATGGCAGAATTTCTTTCAAAGCTACAGCCAAAGATTCATAAAATAACCAGGTTGGAAGAGACCCACTGGATCATCAAGTCCTGAGTTTATAGGTAATACTGCTAAAGCAGAAATAAAAAAAAATCTATAACAACACATTATATATGACCTCAAGGAGAAAATGAAGAAATTACTGTTGGTGCAGCAGAAGACAGAGAGCTACAGGAAGAAATTTCAGAAGCTGTTGAAACAGGAGACTTGGAAGATGGTATTAGGCTAGTGGTCCATACAAGTGTCTAGGAAAGCATTTAATAGAACCAAGGGGAAGATGTACACTTACAACTCTTGCAGGTTAGTTAGGATGGAATGAGTCATATCGTATGTGGAAAAATTGATGAAATCAAGTGAGACACTCAAAGACAAGGAGAACTAGATCTGATGCTGTATGCAAGACACAGCAGCCAGGATGCAAGAGTTAACAGTACTGTTTCATGTGAGAGAAAGACACAATGGTGACAAGCAAGCCCCTATCAGACAATGGAGTTATTTACATGCAACTTAATTAGAATGAGGACTTCAATGAATCTGAAAGAAAAACTTTATCTCTGGGCTTGTTCTCGTACCAAGGTTATCACATTTTGATGTGCTATATAAAATTAGCTGGAAAGAGTAAGTTTACCTGGGGTCCTATTTTGCTCTTTCCCAGCAGAGTTTGTTACTGTTGTCACAAACTGACTAAATATAGATTATCCTTTTTTCCCCAAGGTTTTCTATTTCTTTTTTTATCCTGGCCTTTCTTAATCCCAGGGTTTTACAGGTATCATACATAATCTTCTGTGTTTTCTGGAAATGTCGTGAAAGAGTTCAATTTAAACAGCATAAGCTGTCTTCTTCCATTGCTGCAGTTTTGTAACTATAAAAAGACAATTATATATACTATGCGAATGCTGAGGACTGCACCTTGGAAGGCTGAAAAAATGAATTGTGACTTCATTTGTGTGGAGTTATGGTAACTTGAAGGTGAAAGTTGGAAGATCATTGCTTAAGATGTAGACATGCTTCCCAAATGGATAATTTTTTCATAGATATTTTGTCTGTGAGGAATGTCATCGAAGTGTTTTGTCTTCTTTATGGTAAATTACTTGTCGAAAGATATTTACTTATTGCTAGTTCTCATCCTTAAAAAAGAATATCTGTTCCATATGACAACATTCATCATTGTGTGGCAGCAAACCATCATTCACTGTTGGACTTCTTTAGTATAGTCTGCCAACAAAATGAGTTTTACAGGTGTATGTCCTTGCTTTGTGTGCAAGTCAAATGACCACAGTGCCTCCCTTGATCATGTGACTGATCAGGTGGCTACAGATAAGGATAAAAACTGGAAATAAAAGGCATTATTTGCATTAGCTGTAAAGACTGTTGCTGCTGTTATTCTTGCTAATATAAACCATGCAGAAAGATGATAGTTATTCAAATAAAATCACTAGCATAATCAGAAAATAGTGTGTTTTCACAACATTGATGCATTTACTGTGTGAAGTCTTCAGCTCAACTTCACACGTGCTGCATCACCACCTCGCATGTGTGGTCATAATATGGAGCAGAAATTTCACATCAGCCTCACACTGTCTTCATATGTCTTCATATAAATATTAAACTCATCAAGGAAGTAGTGAGACTTCATACACCCTTCCAATATCTGATCTTTTATACCTTAGACATTGTGCCATTTTCTCAAGAACTGATGTCAGAGTATACAAACAAATAAATAAAAAATCACACCAATCAGCTGATAAGAAAAGTCCCAGTTCAGGTTAATGTGTGTTCAGAGGTGATAGTACCTTTATTCTTCTAACACCACTGGAAGTTATACATACAATTTATCAGAAATTGCCTACCATGCCAGCAGTATGTAAGACCTAGTTCAATCTCTGACACGGAATAGGCAGTGGTCCAACATGAGCATTTTGATATTGATTTCAGAGAGAACCTAAATACTGCATTGCATCTGATTGAGGACTTTATGCTGCTGGACCCACTTAGGGGTTCTTGCAACCCAGACTGCTTCAGGACAGGGTGAAGGAAATCAATTTCAGTCCCCAAAAGTTTAAATCAAAGGTGTGAATTGATCTTTATTACAATTTGGATTTTTGGCAGTAGAAGTGAAAATCCTACTGAAAGATTTGTGCTTTCTGTAATGCAGTCCTATACTCCCATGATACCTTCATTCTCCAAAACTAAGGATTTTTATTTTTCTTTCATAGGCTACAACAACTATATATTTCTCTCAGTTAAAAAAAAAAAAAAAAAACAACAAAAATCCTCAAAACAACATGCAGGATGTTGAATAAGTACATGGATACATGAGATTTTTTTTTTTTAATCAGCATTTCCTACAATATACATCATAATAAAATGGATGAATGACATCCTTATGGTAATACTACCCTGTTTCATATTGACAAGGTCAGTACTTGTATGCTTTATCTATTTCATGAATGCTATGCATGTCAACTAAAACTGCCTGGAGGAAGCTTTAGCCTGTGTACTTTACATAAAAGCAGAATTATTTGCCTTGTATCCATGAATTGATGCATTTTGCTTGATTTTTATTAACTATTTCCTCTTCTGAAAATCTCTCAAGAGCTTACCAAGAAAAAGTGTTCCAGAATTAAACAATATTGATTTCTGCTGGGTTGCCTATCATAATCATACACATTCAGACCATCCTGTGAAGAAACTGATTTTTTTATGGCCTTCTAGAATGTCTGTCCCGAGGCTATGCTCATACATATGCAAAGTTTTGCAGCTTGGGGGAAAAGTGAATTCATACAGTCTGTAGCCATCTCAACAGCTTCAATAAAGGAATAATTACAAACACATTGTCTAAAGTCAGCAGAGAGCAGCAAGCTTTTCTAGACTTCAGAGTACAAAACTGAGTTTGATTCATCTTCTAGAAGACCAGTGTCTCCCTGTAAGCTACACAGTTAACATAGAAAGACCAGCTTTCTAATTTCGGCACCTAATTTATATACCTAAAATAAGGTGATGTGATTACCCTCTACAGCTTGAATTCATCTACCATAAATTAGCCATCTGGAGCTTTTAAATGATTAAGTATCACTCCATGATTCATCCTGTCTATCCTCAGCCCCGTCAACATCAGCATCTGTTGTGTATCCAGATACAGGCAAGTGAGAGTCTATAGCTATTAAAGCTGCTATTTTGTTCATCTGCAGAACTCTCCCATCTCGACACAAACTAGAAACCAAGCCTTGACCAAAGTACAGTTGGAATTAACACCCCTAAGTGCAGTTGTTAAATCCTAAATGCTAGACATCTCTTAATTCTTGCTGAATCTCAGACCCACGTGAATACCTAGCAGAAATGCTAACCTTGTTGTACTAAACCCTGGCCTCCTCCAACTCATCTTCACCTTGGCATTAACAGACTGTGAAAACAGAGAAGCAGAAGAGGTAGTGAGACAATAGAGGGACTTTTTCCCCTTAGGACCACTTAAACATTCTCTGGGCATTGTAGTCAACTATCCTTGTAGCAGATGGTCTTTCTATTTTAACTAGCTCCATGATTTCCTGATCCTCCTATGGGCCACTAATAGTGTCAAAGTGCAGTACTCATTTAACTTTGGCAGTATCTGGTCACCTAGTGATAGACTATGACAAGTAACAAGTAACTTTCCTTTTTTGATGCCCAGTCTGAAATAATGAAGGTGTTGGATGAGAGATGGGCCATTAATTAGAAATAGCCATGGCTAGAGGAGGAGAGAGAAACATTGGAATTCACAAAAACATTTTGCTGGCCTTCAGTTGCCATCTGCATAGGTAAGGCAAAGTCCAGATGCATTACTCAGGATGAAATCCTACCAATCCAAAGTGTTGCCGTGGCTATGGCGGTGAACTGGCTATTTGTCACAGGAAAGAGTCAACAAAACAAAAGGCATTCAGCTACCTTCAGGGGTTGATTTATTTTCCAATGATTTCTGGATCAAGCAATCCTATCTTACTGAAATGTAATGAGACATGTCTAAGAAATGCATGATACTTATAACTGCCTTTTCGCAGTTTGCATGACATCAGTTGGAGGGATCCAATTAAATAATAAAACTCAGATGCACAGTAAGGAAGAACACGCTCCAGCACACTTCTGTGAAACACCTTCATATGGAAGTGTGAATAAGAAACTTCATATCTTATACAGAGACATAAACCCCCCCCAAAAAACATTAAAAAGTATGTTGTGAATTAAAATCCTGGAAAATAACTTTGTTCTTGTGTGCCATATCCTTAGAGTATACTTATGATAAGGGATTTCAAGTTTTGAGGTGACTATTTTTTGAACTTGTTACATTATATTTACAACGTAAATAATGTGAGCATAGCTCTGATACAAGATGAAAACACAAAGCCATATTTTCAAAACAATGTGTTCACGAATATTATTCTACCAAAAGGAATAACAGAAGACTAAATAAAAGACTAAATAAAAATGTAGTGGAATGCCTTGGTTTTGATGTAAACAATGGATTATTTCAGGAAGAGATGCAGCCATATGGTATTCAGTCCATATCATCTAGATTTAAAGAGACAGAGTTGGAGAATAAATGTGTGATTATAATAGCAAAGCTCTTCATGCTGAAGTTTATAATACTATCTGGATAAACCATTTGTATTAAAAACGATGTGGTGGCCAAACACTGCAGAGATCTTTATGAATCCTTAAGACTTTTTCTCTGGATATTTCCACTTTAAAAGGTAGCAATGTTTAGGTAAAATGCTACCTAAAACATTGGTTGCAATTGGATTCTCCTTAGTGGGTGTTGGCTTATCGCTTAGATGGGGTTTTTTTGTTTTGTTTTGTTTTTCCCATGAAATAAAAAGACAAGTAATTGGACAACATAATTAGAGGAACTGGAGTAACCTCTTTCAGTTAAAACCACCAAGTGTAAGTTGTTCATTTATGCATTCTCAGTTAGATATTTTTCCCCTATAAAAATCTTGGTTTTAATTGAAAATCTGATTTTTCTCTCATCAAGTTTGCCTTCATTTCTGTAGCCAGACAGAACTTATTATTTTCTAAACAACTTTTTAAGGAAGCACAGTTCCCACCACTTAAAATCACACACTAACAGGAAGATCCACAAGTTCTTTTCTTCCATGAGCTCTCACTGATACAAAAGAACTGCAATTCTACTTGCAACATATGCAAGATTCTTTAAAACAGTATCTCTTTAAGCTTTCCCTTAACATATTTAAATTCAATGAACTTTATTTTTATTATTCCCTCATTTATATATATGCAAAAATATGATATGATAAATTGCTTCTGAATGTTAAATGTTCCTACATGGAATGTACATGGTATCTGTGTTTGTCATATTGAGGGTGAAATAAGTGCCAAGATAAGTTTAGCTTTCAGAGAAGAGTTGTTTGCTTCATTTTCTTTGACTTGCGCTTTGTTGTTGCTCCTCGTTTTAAGGTAGTGAGTAAAAAAGACATGCACATTATACATAAGGCTAGAAAGTTATAAAACAGCACTTCAAATTTATGTGTGTGTGTATATATATGTATAAAAATAAAGATTGTTTGAAATTTTATTTGTTATTATTTGAAGTACATCAAATCAAGAGGCATGAAAACTTAATGAAATGCATTATCTAGAATAATGTAACTAAAATATGGACATAATAGAAAAGAAATGAAAACAATACTCAATGTTCTAGTGAGTACTATCACTTCTTTGAGTAAAGTGAAACATGCTTTATGGTGGGAACTGATAGAAATAGTACCGAAGATAATTAGACATCTATTAAGACTGAAGGCTCTCAAATTCAGCCAAACATAAACAGTTCATGACAAAAGACTGAAGGTAATCTTCATAGTTAAATCCTTCTACTTTACTCTGGCTGCTAGGCAAATTCCTAGAGAATTATGCTGGAGGTTTGCAGCCCAGAATCCAGAGTGAAAGCACAGCAGATTAGGTAAGCAATATAAAAATGCAAGTATGATTGAAATACGTCTGATCATGCTGTGAAATCAGCAACACTGTTCATTTCCTAGCTCCCTTAGTTTTGTTGGACAGAGATACCCAAATTTTAGGGAAATGAGATAAAGAAAGAGAGCCTGTACCATTGGCATGGCAAAGCAACTGGCTGCAGTAAACCTCAAATTTCATCACAAATTTTGTAGCATCAACAAGTCATCCAGATGACCAGATCCAAACTTGTACAAGAACAACTAATAAACAGAGCATTCTTAACACAATATAGTCTCTCAAAGTTGCACAATGCAGGTTCTTAACTATATGGCAGCATGTGCGTAAAGCTTTTCAGTGAGTCAGAAACCTGGCAAGAGTCTTTGATTCCATTAGATGAGAAACAGAGGAGACTAGGAAACCTTGCAAGTAGCAGAGGAATAGAATTAAAAATAGCCCCAAAATACGTAGCACAAAATCTCAAATAGTTTATCAATAATAAAGTTGTCTATGTGATGTTTCTAGACATGCAAACCCTTATTTTATTTTGGTTTCTTGCATTCCAACAGATATTTAACAATCTAACTAGTTAGAAAGAAGGGCTCTACACCTAGGTTTGTCTCAAAGGGTTGTGAAAAAATAACAGTCTTTTGCTATTGCCAGGCTCTGGGAAGTTAGATTTATCAGACCCATTAACCATTGAAGCTTGTACATATTTTCTCACATGTTATGCTAAAGATTAATCAGAGATGCCAGGTGCCAATTGCACAAAAATGAAACCCTGTGACAACTCAGAACAGATGAGCTCACCAGAGCAGTGGAGAAGTGATCAGGCATTATGTTTTCATTTGTTATTTCTGGATGGCCCAGGGGATTCCACCAAGCTGCAAAATAGTTTGCTATGACACCACAGGCTCGGGTTAGTCCTGTCTGCATAGATTAACTTTGTGTTTTACTCACTATCCCACACTGTATGTTGCTATGCATCCCCAGCTCATCAAGCAGCAGGAATCAACGTTAGGAACAATTATTACAATGTAACTCTCATGTTAACAAGAACTAGCAATTAATGTCACACATAAGTATAGACATGGATAATTCCTGGAGATTATTGTTTGCATACTCAGATAGGGACCAGGTCTAACTGAATCAGAAGAAGACATGGTACCATAGAGGTCTGTCGAAGATTAGATGGATGTGGAGAAAGAGTCCTTTCTGTATTTCCTAGACTATTCATTCCAAGATCAAGTTTTGAAAAAATGCAGAGAAAATCATGTTGCTTATTCTAATATATAGTGTTCCGAAGCTAAGAGGAAGACATTGTCTTCCAAGATGATCATTCTGGCAGGTCTCACCGACACTTCGTAAAGAATTAAACCTAACACAATTAAGTAATGTCTAGACGTAAGAAATTATATGTAGACATCTTTGAAAGTTTGCTGATGGTAGAGAACAAAAGTTAGTTTTATGTTTGTTGAAATTTTTTATGGTTAAGTAAGATCACAGTGCTGAGAGACAACAAAACATTCTTCTAACATATAAATAGGAAATTCAAAAAAATCCTCCAATAAATATTATCATCCTGTTAGGAATACAAGACAACATTTGGGAAAAGTTCCTTGATGTAAGTTTAGCCAGATGCATAAACCACATCTTTCAGTCTGTGCAAACATCATAGAATTATAGAATCACCAGGTTGGAAGAGATCCATCAGATCATCGAGTCCAACCATTCCTGTCAAACACTAAACAAAGTCCCTCAGCACCTCATCCACCCGTGCCTTAAACACCTCCAGGGAAGGTGAATCAACCACTTCCCTGGGCAGCCTATTCCAATGCCCAATGACCCTTTCTGTGAAAAACTTCCTCCTAATCTCCAGCCTAAATCTACCTTGGCGGAGCTTGAGGCCATTCCCTCTCGTCCTGTCCCCTGTCACTTGGGAGAAGACGCCAGCTCCCTCCTCTCTACAACCTCCTTTCAGGTAGTTGTAGAGAGTAATGAGGTCTCCTCTCAGCCTCCTCTTCTCTAGGCTAAATGACCCCAGCTCTCTCAGCCGCTCCTCATAGGGCCTGTTCTCCAGCCCCTTCACCAGCTTTTTTGCTCTTCTCTGGACTCGCTCCAGAACCTCAACATCCTTCTTGTGGTGAGGGACCCAGAACTGAACACAGTATTCAAGGAGTGGCCTCACCAGTGCTGAGTACAGAGGGAGAATGAAATTGGAAAATTTGCAACACGGATAATTTCCACAGAAGCATTATGTGGGAGTCTCTTTTCTTAATGTTATCCAAGTATCATAAATTAAAAATAAGAATTCACACAAATGTTTCTAACAAAAGAAAATTGATTCCTTCCTCTCTCCCTCCACCCCTTCCTCCTTCTTCTTCCTTCTCCTTCCCCTCCCCATTATTTGTTTCCTTTTTTTAAGGTGGTGCCTTCATTTAAATACCACAGTCAGAATTATTTGAAGACCACAAAATCCCAGCTAAGCGAACAGCTAAGAGTTCTTCTAATTAAGTCAGAGACATCACGGGCAGATTACTATTGATCATATGTTTGCATGTTGAATTTGGGCTCAGAGCCATGTCTATGCTCCCCATTACTTAAATCAGTAGAAATAGTACTATGAAGAAAAATGTTGTAGAGACAGAAGGTCTCTGTGGTAATCAAAGTTCTTTGTGATCAGAGGTCCATGTGGATGAGATTACAGAGCTGACACACTATTCTGCCCCTCCCTCCAGTACCCGGTGGTAAGCTCATCTGTGGTTTACTGACAAGAGTCTCCTATGTCTTTATTACTATTATTATTATTTGCTATTCTTATGAGAATAATTGGAGCAGTCATAAAGAGAGGGTAGAAATCCTATCAGCCAGAAATTTGTTGTTTACACAGTCTGTAGCAAAGCAAGGCTTTCAGCTAAGTCACTGGAGTCTTCAGTTTCAAAGGATGCTGAGTGCACTCAGCTCCTTCCAGGGAAGGTGTGTGGGTCCTGCTGGAAGTATGGCACACACACACTCACTGCTTCAAAACAGGCGCTTCAGTTTTCTTGCCTCAAAAAGTGTGTGTTTTTTTCCAGTTACATGAGATGATTTAACAAATAGTGTTACCTACCAGCACAAAACAGTGCTTCTTTTAGATATGGCAGTAAATGGTCAATGATGGCTGCTGGTAGACAGCTCACATAGGAAATCTAACCCACAGAGACATTGTCTGAGATCTAGAAATGAGCTCATAATCATAAGACAGGACAAACATGTTTAGTCTTACATTTCATTTGCTTTGTAGAACAACATTTGTAATAGCAAATTCTTAGTACTTCATGATAATGTGAAATTTGATAATAAGAACCTTCCACACCCCTCTCCCCCAAACAGTTTCCATTCTAAATCTCAGAATAAAAGATGACTAACTTTATGGAAAATTTATTCCACCTATAACATGCTGTTATTATCAATTTAGTTCAGAGAACTTCCTGAAAATTATTGAATGTCACTGAAATTATTTTCTTGTTGACTTGGTGTCTAGAGGATTACCAGCCTGACAGAAAAAGGAAAAATATATATATGCACATAATTCTGGGTACAGGAATAATTTTCTTTTATTCATGTATAAACAAAAAGCAGCAGTATTTTTTACTCCAGTAATTTATCAGCACATATCTCCACTGACACAATAATTTTGCAGCTACCCAAACCAGGAATGATTGCATTATGCAATTTTATTTGTGCAGTGTAAATTAGAATTTCATCATAAACCCAGAATATTCAGCAAGGCCCTCTATATTTACTTGTTTTCACTCATATATATTAAAACAAAACAACCCCCCCAAAAAGATCTAAATTAATTAATACATAGAAAACCAAGGATTTTCATGTGTGATTGACTCAACATAACTAAAGGAATTTTAAAATGAAAGAAAATATCACATCATTTTTTTTGCCATAGAAGCCTTCTAAGTAAAACTATGACAAGCAAGACCACAAAGTGTATCAGTGAGCTTTTCAAATTATGTAAATGCTCTATGAAGTGCTGAACACCTCTTAAAGTGCCAGATTTTGGACTCTAGGTTTAATCATGTAAACCAGTATATGTTTCTTTGTTCACATTTATTACACAGAGAGCACACAGGCCTCAGCAAAGAGATGGCTACTGAACAAATATAGTGAGAAACAGATCTTAAACAAATGAGATTTCAGCTTAAATACATGAAAAATATATCAGAAGCTTCTACCAGCAAGGTCTTAAGATGGTTATTAAAAGCTTTTCCCACACTGAAAATAAAAAAAAAACAAACTTCCCAAACATAGGATGAGACCCAAGAGACCTTCAGTTTAACCTGATTAATTAACAAGATGTAGACAATTTCAGACTAGTTTCTCTGTGGGACATCAGCAGCATCTTGGGGAGGGAGGGGAAGGAGGGAGAGGGGTCTGACCCTAGATTCAATCTACCTGACTTTGCACTCTAAATATTTACATCTGAACCCATATTTTCAACTGTCCATTTTGTCAACTGGGAGAAACAAGCTCTATTAGAGCCTGATTCATCTGATCTATTGTAGACATCTGCCTTAGGCTAAATTGAATTGCCCTGGCAATGACTCCATCACTCTGGGATTGCAAATGGAGTCCAGGGTGACCAACTTGGTGAAACAATTTACAGAAGAGGCATCTAAATTTCAATAAATGAATCTTCCTCCATATGTCAAAGGTGTGAAATGCCTCTGGTGAAGCAAGAGGCAGAAACAAAGTGGGAAGTGATAGTTTGTTTCTACAGTTTTTATTTGCATACATGGCAGTGCAATGTTAACAATTTACAACACAGATTTTGCCTTAGCAATCCATACAACAGCAGACAAGTTAGCTTTGGGGAGTGAAATAAAGTCAAGATGCAGTCTGCCCTTTTGTTTCTACTCTGCAAAGAAACTAAATTTACCATACACAAAAAGGACTGACACTAAATGTGATCGCTGTGCATGAATTTGAGAAAGATGCTTATTCTTAGAAGGTGACCTGATTATTGTTTTCCTTGAAGAGAAAATATTAAGGATGTTGACTACTATAAATTATTAATTTTAGGCTATTTGCATAGGTTATATGCTTAATGGATAAATAAGAGAAGAAATTACCTTCTCAAAGAGAAGAAATTAAAGAATCAGTAAGAATTATGTACAAAACCATTATCTACTCTTTTCTAGCTCTTCAGAATTAGAATAAGAATAAAACTAAACAAATATATGAAATAGGAGGGAATTTTAAAATCAAAGTATACTCTTAAAACTTTAATAATCAATGATGCTGTTATGAATGATGTTAGACTTGCAGAAAATATTTGCAGCATTTATGCTGCACCAATTGTCATTTGGCTGTCCTTCAGTTATATATGTGTATTAATCTTCTTATGGCTCATGTATTTTTCTTTTTTCTATTTTTGAGACTATTTGTGGGTTCACCAATTACGTTTCTTTGATAGAAAATAAATACGAAGCTATAGCTTGCATGGTAACAGGCTTCCCGTATTGTCTAATAGTACAGAAGGCATGATAATATTCAAAATACATGTTCTTACATTTTCCCAGATGATGTATTTATCCATTCCCTGTAGAAACTATCTGCAGTTGTCTTAATTACACAGGAGGCCAATTTTACACAAAAAAAAGTAACTTTTCTTCATTCAATTAAGTTTCATACTTCTAGATTCATCACTATTACAGTTATTAGCTACACAGATAAATACAGGAAGCAGAAAGCTGTCCAAATTAAATAAACTAAACCATATACATTCCATGGTAAATCTTTGCAGGGCATTGCTTTAGTCAACCCACCAAAGCCCATTCTCTTCCAGTTGTGCTTAAAGGGGCAAAAATGTTAGCAGAAAAAGTGGAGATCAATTTAAAAAGAGAGATTTGTTAGTTGCAGTGAAACTCAACAAAATAAGAAAAATATTTTCTGTCACAAACAGAGCAAAACTAGTTGATGGGGATAAAAGCAGAAACCATATTGACTAGTAGACATGTCAAGAGGTGACGAAGCACTCGAGACTGGAAATTGCAAGAAAATGTGTAGAGCATACAATTCTGCTTGTGGAACAGAAGATAACGTCATCAATAGCCCTAAGTGTTCAGGAGACAAGGAAGTTCATGAGTTGAATCTGTCCATGAAAAGGAACCGTGGAAGGATCTTGTGGAAAGAGACAGAATAGCCATCATAAAGTGCCCTATTGTTCCTATGAAATGCAAAAGGCTCTGTTAGTGAATACAGTCCCATGGCTATCCCAGTTCTCCCCATGGAGCAGAACTAAATGGAGAAAACAACAGATGTGAAAAAGTCTACTTCAGATACAAGGTGATGCAAGGGTGAAAAATCCCAAGTGCATAAAAGTCTATGATTTTTGATTAATCTCCTTACCAGTTTCTAAACTTGATGCTATGTTTTTACAGATAAGAAAAATGTCATTTCCTCAGAAGTACCTTAACCATAGTAGCCATTTTACACTGAAGATACTTAACATATTTTTGTATTTCCTTTTGCCTTATTGCTTAATGTGTTCCTGAAAAGCATTTAGTATTACTTCACTGAAGACAAAATAAAAATCTGAATAGAGTAATATATGCATTACTTTTCCATCTCTGGAGACCCAGATTCAGGCACTAATGGGATTTCTACAAAAAAGAGGTACAACATTTCAAATAATGACAATTCAGGTCATGATTAAATGACTTATTTATATGTTTTGGGGCCTACTAAATATGCTTCTGACTCTCTGTTCCATATTTTCAAAGTGTTGAAATCTTGCTATTAAGGATTTTTTTCAAACTAGTGCTATGTACTATGTCAGACCAAAGCAAAATGCAATTACTCTGTTGTAGATTTTCATTTCTAAAATGGACACCGAAGGCAGTGTTTTTTCTCCTTTTTTCTTGTGAGATTTGAAATTACTAAATCCAAGCCATTAGCATTCAGGTTATTTATGACATTACAAAATGATGAAAGTATTTTGAACTGAATAGTAGCTTAAAGTGTGAGACATTTTGTGAAATTATGCATCTGTTTCTTCACTGGAAAAAATTTGTATGCCAGCCAAAGCATAGCAAGGCAGAGAAGCTGCAATTAAATCAGAGGAAATTTTATTATAGTGTCCAGTTCAAGGTCTCAGTAGTCCAGGTAAGGAATTTTTAGCATTGCCAGTATATGTAAAATACACTTCAAAAGTAAAAATAAGGTATAAACCCTCTGTGATTAACTCACTATACTTTCTTAAAATAACTTGAATTTGTAAATTGACAGCGAGAAAAGGCTCTAAATATCTAATTTCATGACCATGTCAAGAATTCAATTTTTATAAAACCCACAAGACAAATATTTCCCTGAGAGTCCATATAAGCTCAGGTAAACACAAAAAGGTGTCCATGTCAAATAGGAGACATATCCAGTAAGAGATCTTCACTGCAATTTTAATGAAATAAATATAGACTTCTGTCAAACACAGGACCATTTTCAAAACACTTGTGAGTTGATCTGAATACAAACTGAACTAAACATCTAATTGCCAGGCTGAGAGCAATCATAGTAGCAGTTTATCGTCTTCTTGGGTCTTGGTTCAGAAATTAGTTCCCAATTAAGGGAAATATGCACATATTTAAATTTAATTTCAGAGGTATGTTTGCATGTACTTAATATTAAGCACGTTCTCAGTTAATTGATTTGAATGGATATTCAAGGGCTAAAGTCCAAGTTCCATTTTGCAGACCAGAATCAGAACTGCCTATATACACTAGTTTTATTAAACATTACCATCAGATTTTATTCACCTTGTTTTCATTACTATATGCACTTTTTCTTTACATACATTTTAAGTAGTTTATTTTGAGAAACTGTATCATGAAAGTGCTGGTTTTTTGTTCTAATTTTTGTGTGATCTCCATAAAAATATTAGCTATCTGAACATTGGTAAATACATAAACTTATATATTAAATACTTACAAATAGAAGCAGTCCTTTAAACAGCATTTTATGATAAATGGAACCACGTAAAACATTTTAAGAAGTGTTAGCAGAGATTTCTGTCTTCATATGAAGTGCAAAGCATATTATTTACTACTGATAAAAACATGTATACTACAGCTGCTTGGAAAAGTGCCTGGAAGATTCATACAGATGGAGAAAAACACTGATCAAGAAAGAATGAAAGATACTCCTGCATTTTGAGTGTTCAGTGGCCAGAGGGAAATTAAAAGGCTGAGTTCTGTCGTATTCCTAAAGGAGAGGTGACAATATAAGAAAGCCCAAAAACTCATAATTCAGTCACCTTGACTGAGCAAAGAGGTCAAAGATAAATTAGGATCTCATTCTTAGATAACTGTTACATCCTGTGAGGTAGATCCATGTTACAGACTGTCTTTCCATTATGTAGACCTCAAACGGATTTGAGGGATTCACTATCCAACTCAGGAATGCCCAAAAGTACAAATATCCACCTCCAGTAAAGACAGGTCACTTTGCTGAGTTGGTTATTTCCCAAGCATGAGGTGGGAGGGGTGTTTGTCTCCAAGATGGGATTCACAGTGGTTGAGAGGATGAGTGCTGTAACATGGATAACAGATGAGAAATGTGAAGGTGTAGCTGAAGCACTAACTCCTGTATGAGCTCAGGCACCTGCGGGAGGCTGTAAATCAAAATCTGCTGTTCTGTGACCTTAAGTATAAGCAACACAATATTGGAGAGGTGCAGAGTTGGGGTGTCCTTTTTCTGCTCCTTGGGTCATTTCTAAGTTGCAATTGTTTTTTTGGAAGAAAAATATGTGAACATAGCAAATGACACCTCCTCATACCCAGCCAGGAAGCTACAGTTCCTTACCTTTCCAGCTATGTACTTTTTCAGATCTAGAAGGAGGAAAGTTCCCTGTAGCCTGCTGTCCTGGATAGTCATGTGAGACATCAGAACTGTCAGTTCATCTCCTATTATTCTGAAGCAGATGACTGCTGTAAGTACTAGGGGGAAAGGCCTACCACCACTGGTTTTATTTTATGCATTATAGTTCAAGTGAATTAAGATCTAAGAATTTAATCAGACTCTTCCAGAAACTCAAGATGCATGGATAGCTGTTTTCATAGCCAGCTTAGGCAAGTTTTAGTTGTTTGTTTTCAGTTAGACAGTCGGTTCCATCAAGTCTGCAATGCTCATTAATATGTTTTTCTAGTTGTAGCTATCTACTTTGGTAGTACATTTCAGTGTTCAGAGAAGATTTGCGTTAGACTATCCAATAGTCAGCTCATTTTAGCTATTTAACCAGTTTAAACATCTGTGTGGTGTTTGGCTGTGATAGCATTAATTTTCTTTATGGTACCTGGTATGGGGTTGTGTTTTGGTTTTGTCCTGGAAATAGCATTGACATTACAGGAATGTTTTAGCTGTTGCTGAGGAGTGTTTACACAGGGTCAAGGCCTTTTCTGCTTCTCATACCATGCCACCAGCGATTAGATATGGGGTGCACAAAAAGTTGAGAGGGGACACAGGTGAAACAGCTGACCCTAACTGACTAAAAAGCTATGCCATACCACAATGCAACCGGTTTTCCTAAGGTTGTCTCCAGCACATAAGAAATTACATATTCCACTATATATATATAAGCAGTCAGTTGTATGTGTGTCTCAAAGCCTCTGTCTGAGTCTCCACTTAACCTCCTTGTTTTTACCTTATCTGCTTCATATGAGGCCTTGAGCAGCTTGTTCTAGTGGGATGTCCCTGCCCATGGTCGGCGATTTGGAAGTAGATGTTCTTTAATGTCCCTTCCAAAACAAACCATTCTATGATTCTATGATTCTATGATATCTGATTTTGCCTTCATGTTTACATACAGTGATGATGTCCTAGGGCCTGGCACATTCTCACACTTAATGCCATAGGTCTCATGCTGAAAAGCACAGTCCCCTTAGGGAATCAGAGCTATGTAGCTTTTCCCATACTGGTCTCAGAATAAGGCAGCTAAAGTAAATTTATTTCACCCAAGAGTGGGGCAATTCAGCCTTAAGGTAGACAACTAGCCCAACAGCCATCAAAAGGGCTTCACAGATGCTTTACGGAAGTGGAAGAACTTAAATGGTGTAGGTGGGTGGATGTTGGGTATCGAGTCTTTGCAGGAATTCAGTTCATAGGGCTTGGAAGGTAAAATGTAGATGCTTTTAAGTTGGGTTTTGATTTGTAGAAGAAAAGTAAATGATGAAATAATCACTACCAATAATGAGAGTTTACTCTCTGTTCTGATGTTTATGTGCCCACTTCATCGGAACCAGTTCTGTAAAATGTGGATAGAAATTGCCTAGAATATTTTTATATTTTCCATCCTCTTTCATCCATAATCAATGGAGAAACTCAAAGTACACTACTTTCTGCATTTCTTACAAGCCTTGACATAAGACAGATCAAGTGGAATGTGAGTATTGAGTCAAAACTTTGAAAAATATAACAATGGATTAAATTTTTCCATCTTCTACCAGTATTTTTTCATTTCAACGGCTGGATAATCCCACTAATAGTAACAATCTTTACCAACTGGTAGAGAAGGGGTGACACCAACAGCCCTGAGCAAAGAAACCTACAGAAAAGCTGAGACAGGAGAACAGGAGGGTTCTTTTGCAAGCTGAGCATTCATATTCCCTTTATTTATGGTCATGACTAGAATGGTAATGAGAAGTGGCACAACATAAAAGCAGTGATTTCAGAGTGACAGAAATGTGAACTCAAGAAGTCCTCATCCGTTCTTATTACATCATCAATATATCTTCTGTTCTCTCCTTTAGTACTTTCCCTGCCCTGTGAAATATTCCTCCCTCCCTTTCCCTCCCTTCCCTTCCCCTCCCCTCTCTCCCTTCCCCTCCCCTCTCTCCCTTCCCCTCCCCTTTCTCCCTTCCCCTCCCCTCTCTCCCTTCCCCTCCCCTTTCTCCCTTCCCCTCCCCTCTCTCCCTTCCCCTCCCCTTTCTCCCTTCCCCTCCCCTCTCTCCCTTCCCCTCCCCTTTCTCCCTTCCCCTCCCCTCTCTCCCTTCCCCTCCCCTTTCTCCCTTCCCCTCCCCTCTCTCCCTTCCCCTCCCCTTTCTCCCTTCCCCTCCCCTCTCTCCCTTCCCCTCCCCTCTCTCCCTTCCCCTCCCCTCTCTCCCTTCCCCTCCCCTCTCTCCCTTCCCCTCCCCTTTCTCCCTTCCCCTCCCCTTTCTCCCTTCCCCTCCCCTTTCTCCCTTCCCCTCTTCTTTCTTCCTTCCCCTCCCCTTCCCCGTACAAAATGTAGTCCTGTAGCATGTAGACTTTTTAGCCTTTGTCATTTTCCATGGGAGCTACTTGAATGTTCATGATCCCGTTTTGATGTGAAAGAAAATAAAAAGGACAAACATTATACAATAAAAAATCTTAATCTTGTAGTTATAAACTTTAAAAAGATATGAAAGTCTGGTGCCTTGTCTTTCCAATTTCATATGGTCTTGCTGCTAAAAAAAAAATTCCCTGAGGTTCCTGCTGCATCTCTCCTATAAATGATTCTCTTTGATCAGAATCCAGTGGAAGGAGAGCTTTTTTTCAGACTTACAGAGGCAATGAATCCATATCACAGCACTGAAACTCTTTACAGCTCAGTGGGGGTGAGAAGAAGAAGCAGTATTATCTAAAAAAGAGAGAAAAAAGAGGAAGCAATTCAAAGTCAGGCCAAAGATGACAGGAGAATCAGGATAGCAGCTGTACAAAATCGTACTTGATCTCTGCCAAAGAAGTGGTATGTAAGAGTGAATGACAACTTCTAATTAAAATTATGACTGATTACCATGTAAGAAATGACACAATTTGTTGAAGATCTAGAGTAGAAGATGAATCGCTTTTATTTGCAGAAAATGTTAATTTAAAGTGTTGCATTTTTAGAGGAACATCTGTGGTGTATTTTTGGTAAAATTCATTCCATAATTAAATTCTCTCTCTCTCTCTTTTTTTTTTTTTTTTTTTTTTTTTACTAAAACCTTTACTTTAAATTTTCCTTTATCCAAAAAATGACTCTGCATTACACTAATTAAAGGTGAAAAAACCTGAGCCCCAAATCTGGAATAGACTCTGACTGTAATTCAACAGCCTTCATTTGAAATTCCAAGAATGAAGCAGTTTTAATATACAGTATCTATTGTAGCATAATAGATTCACAGATTCGCATCAAGTGACTCAGGATATTACTTTTCAGAGGTTTTGGACTGTTTACTTGTCATGTATATATGTGAGCTGGATTCATATCCCTTTTCAAAGGGACAGATGAATATAAGCATTAATCAAACATGTGCTGACTCACTTGAAAGCAGATTTTGAATCTGGATTCATGCTGAGATTAACCATTTTCTGCACTATTTTCCCTTGGAAGTTGTCTCAATCATTGTCCAAGTTGACATTTTTCAGTACAGATAAGTAAATCATTGTCATGCTCTACTAGTTGCTTTCCGTTTCTTGGGCATGACAAACTCCCCAGGAAACTAATATGTGCAGGGTTTTCTTAGCGTGAAGTATTTGGGTGGCCATATGTTGGGGTTTTGCCTGTTTCCAGAGGTGCTCTCACATGGAAATTTGCAGGTCTGGTGAGAAAAGAGGCAGGGGTGGGGATTGCTTGAGTATTGCCATGTTTTCCCCTGGGCACAGTTTGGGCTGGTGAAAGAGGTCCTGGGCAAAAGCCACATCAAGGACCACACGAATGGTTACACAGCATGGATGATCACTGAACACTGCTCCAACTCAAGGCTCTGTAGACTATTTTGGATAGATATGCAGTTCGTAAACCCCAGCTGATACAGTGGCAATAGAGAAGATAAATTTAATAGTTCTTACTCCATTTGATTAGCTAGGTTCTCTGTGCTGTTTCTGTTTCTCGAAGAAATTCTACGTCCACTATATCAGACCTGTGCTTGTTAGGGTAAATATCAGCAAGTTCTGAGTGAGATTGTAACTTAAACATGGAGACAAATATGAAGTCCCATTTAAAAGGGAGCAATAGTTACATACAGAGCAATGCATGGTACTGTATATAGTCAGTTTGAGTCTGACTTTTCTTTCCTTCTATCAGAAGAAATCATCCTGTAGATTTCAGTGAGGTCTGGATCACTATTTCTTTCACTACTTCAATGGTATGAGCAGTACCCTCTGCTCCCATCCCCTGGTAATGTTAAGAAAATAAAGCATTAATTGTATCTATGATTTAGCACTGTCATCATTCTGATAAGAATCCCTGAAAGACTGAAATACTGAACTAAAGGTTATGTGGCATATACAAAAGCTGACAGGAAGACAGGTCAGCTGTTTATAGATTTACATTTCATAAGGGTGAGCATTTTAGCTTTGAGAAGAAACCATTTTTTCAACAGAATTTTTTTTTGGTTTAGCTAATTGGATTCTCTCATTAAAAAAATCACCACCTGTGTCTCTAAGGCAATAAATATCTAAATATCTAAAATACAGTGCTTAGTATTTTCAATAAGATTAGCATCTTAAAATACTCATATAGCCAAACACTTTCCAAACAATTTTCTTCACTGGCTTGCTCCAGACTTATTACGCTTACAGGTACATCTGATTCTGAGATATTAATTACCACATTTTCATAATATACAGAGTTATTACAGAGCTCTAGAGTATTGGAGATGATCTTAGCTTAAAAAATGTGAGTGGAGAACAAAGACTTTGCACGTTTGCATATGCCATTGTTTATGCCTACAGACACATTCACAGAGCAGAAAGAGAAACTGTGTACACTATTTTTGCTACTCTTTTATACTCTTTCCTTATGCTAAATGACATTTTAAGGACAGACATACTGCTGTCAGAGTCAGATTTTAAGTCTACATTCCATTCTGCAGGAATATATTACCCAGGATGATGAAGAAAATAACAGAAAAAAAAAGGTTAGAAAAGTGCCTGAAATAAAATAAAAATCCAGTCAGAAAAACAATATGCATGTTCTTACTTACAATTTAAATAATTAGTGTCTTCCATTACAGCCAGTGTTGGAAAATAAACAAAGCAAGTTTGGAAATCCCTGGAATATTGAAGTGAATAACCAAAGCTATTCCTTATGTTTTAGGGGGAACCTAGACATAATTCTATCCAAAACCCTAGTAATATAATATCACTTTAAAATTCTTCTTGATAGGATTTGTACATTGGAGAGAGATCAAATAATATATATTTTTATACCCATTTACTCTTGTGCCAGCATTGGTCTGGATTTATCTCATCATATTTAAGCACCTTGCTAAGATGTCTGAATTAACAGCTAGGTCTTTCTAATTCTCTTCTCCAGAGCTCAGGTGAGATTAATCCCCCTCTGGAAATGTTTATTTACACCAGTATCAGAAAATGTCTTTGAACCATTTTGTTATATTTATGTATAACAATTTTCTTACTTCCTGCTTATACATTGGTGCACTTAAAAATAAATTTTGTCTTTATTAATGTTCAGTTTTATTTCACCAGGTTAAATTAAATTCTTTTAACTCCATTCCACACCTAGGCTGATAAACAAACTGTGTTTCCTGCATCTATTCCAGTTGGAGATCCCCTTTCTCACACACGGGTGACTAGGAGAACATAGTGTCTTGTGTATAAGTGCTCACGAGGGCCTTGTATAGTGATATTAATATTTACCACTCTCCATGTCTTGTCATCTTTATGCAGAATTGACTTGCTGGTTTTGGTCTTAATGTTATTTTTGGAATTATGGAACGTCCACAGGAATCTCCTTCATGCAGCATATAAAATTGACCGAAGTTCACTGCAAATTTGAAACGACCTGTGTTTGTGATTTCATAGTTCTCAAGTACTGACCTGTTTTTTACTTCAAATGTATAAAAAAACAGACTGTAAGTGAAACCTACGGGGGAAAGGAGACAATAAATACTTTGTATTCCTAACTGACAGCTCTGCTGATTCAACTTGAATCCCAACTGCTAAGTTGAGTTACACTCTTTAAAATCTCATCACCTATATAGAAGCTTTTGTAGATGACTCAAGATACTAAACCCCCACATGCAGTCGCTATTTTTAAGTAAATTTATACAGGTGCCATTAGTTGGTCCTGCATTTTTAACTTTGCCAGGCAGGTCTGGTAACAATAATGATGGTGCATGTAAATACAGGCCTAACAGTTCAGCATTTGTTTAATATATGAGCCCTTGTGCGCGTTACATCACAATATTTTAGTAGATACTGTCTTGCTGTCATAAATAGTAGGCAATGGAAGCACTATTTCCCAGAATTCCTAGCAGAGATGATTCTGAAAGTACATGGGGACAAACTCTGCTCAATACGTTACCATAAGTATTAGAGAAGACCTACACCTTAAAGAGGACATGATTTACTTACTGTTTAGCATTAGATTTGTTCTAATATTTTAAAGCTTCAATCAGAGATCAAAACCATCACCATCAAGAAAACCATTAATAAAAAAATTACTTATTAGGTTTTTGGATAAATCTTGAAAAGATTATTTTAAAGGAATTATATTCTTAAAAATCTGTAAAATATTCACTCCTCCAAGAATTATGTACTGCTTTTAGGCTTTCCCTGTATCATACATTTAAATAAAATATGTAAAGCTGACATTTTAAGTCATCTCTCTATAAAATAGGACAAATTTATAAACTGGTCTGAATGCAGATGATAATGATATACAACGTTGTTCAAAGAGTACATATTCATAAATCCAAGTGCCTTTTGAAGTTCAGCCTCTTATACTTGTCACAGATTTCTATTTCTCAGGACTGGGGTCTCTCCTCAGTTCTATGAAAGCGAGAGTTTGTGGGAAACACAGTTTTTATAGCTGCCATTTTGGGTTACATAGCAAGGAAATAGAGTTTGAAGGGGCAAAGGTCATTGCCATGGGCAAGGTAAGATGAAAAGCACAAACTCCCTTTTGCAGTGTTGTATAAGCCTGGAGTAAAGAAGTTTTCTCTGGATCAGAGAAAGTAAAGAAGCCATCAGATCCACTCATTAATGAGAAGCGTCTTCAGTGAACAGTGCTTTTACAAGTTCCAGTTTCATTAAAAAGCGACAGTCTACATCAGATTTCTCAAATATGTATTACTGATTAGTCTCACATTTGTGTTCCTTTATTTTGCACTGATGGAGAGTGTCCTCAATGACAGCAAAGTTAGAGTGAACCATGCAGCCCATAGTCAGACTTGCAAAATGGGGAACGTGAGATGGTGGAGGCTGATGACACAGCAACACCAACCACAGATACTCTTAGAGGAAGTCACACGTGAATTCAGTATAGACATCTCACATCTGGACTATATGACCAGCAAGTTTGCTGACTCAAATACTGCTGTACTAGAAAGAATAACCTCTAAAACAGAGTATGAATAGTCAGCCATCTGTCAGTGTCACTGTAAGTGGTTGTCAGGATCCATATTGCTCATTAACATCTTGCTAGCAGGTTAGATGTGAACAAGGAATAGCTTAATATCCTCCTTGGGCCCGGAGAATAATTTGCAACTGAAGCAGTCCTGAAATAGCCCATCAAGAGATGAGGTTAGGTAGGAGTTACATATCCCAGATGATGAAGAAGAAATAGTCAAAATTTTATGAAGAAATATTGCTGTTATAGGACCATGCAGAAGAGTTCTGTACCCTTTGCTTTGTAGTTTGTCTCCTCTATAACAGTGGAGGTACAGGAGAATTTCCTTTAGTTCAAGCACTCAAGACACTGGCAAAGGACTTCAGCTTTTGTAAACCAAAGTCAGTGGAAAACAGCAATTTGCAGCATATTCTCATTATGTTCAAGGTAATCAGAAATGTTTCCAGTGAGCTATCAAACTGGCAAAATCTGGAGTACCTCCCGTGGCCTGCATTCCCAGCTAGGGTAAATCCAGCAGCGTTGTCAGCAGAGGTGCATCAGTTTCCACTAGCTGAGAATCTGATACAAAGACTTAAGTAATACAGTATTGATTTTCACTAGCTGACGACTTCCAGCTACAGGTTTTCAGGTCATAATTAGTTAGAGTCTTTTAATTATTATTATTACAGACAGACAGCACATGACAGTGCTAACATGGGAACTTCGCTACATTGTGCATTGCTGTCATGTTTATTAGAAGCAGGTTGCATTCATTTGCAAGGTCTGTTTTCACACAGGCCTTCAAGTTTTAAAAAGCATCTCATCCAAACGCAAAATAATTATATTATTTACCTTACATTGGGAGGCCAAGTTAATTAACAGTTAATTAAAGTTAATTTTGACATGTCCAGATTGAAGGTGGCTACAACCAGAATGTATCTTTTCTT
Organism: Coccyzus lansbergi; assembly: GCA_033558105.1. NCBI lineage: Eukaryota > Metazoa > Chordata > Aves > Cuculiformes > Coccyzidae > Coccyzus > Coccyzus lansbergi. The sequence continues at coordinate 1,452,102 of JAUMJK010000267.1, read as the reverse complement.
TCCCCAGAATGGTGTAGGTCCATAACTTGTAATTATACCAGCATACGCATTATTAATACCACATATTTTTTTCCTGTCCATCTTATGTCTTAAGTTTCATACATATAATCACACCACTCTAACTTTATGGATCTCACAGAAGTTATAAATATTTAAATAAAATTAACTATATCAGGGAATTCTATACAAGTGAGAAAGTATCAGTTACAGAAAATATAGGATACAGATGTTTGTAGAGAAACAGGAGAGACAGGAAGATCTTTAAAGAATGTTTAGCTCATACTGTATTTTACGACTCTTTTAGGAAAGTTCAAACACTTCAGTTATATATTTGCTCTGTAAAGCACTTGATTTTAACAAATATGCTTACAGCAGAATGACAAGTAAACAATTGTTCCAAAGTCGCCAAACACGACTCACACATTACCATTTTGTTAATAGCATTGGTTTAAAGAACAAGACAAAAAGGAAACCAGGAATGAATGTCTTAGAAGAATATAAGTAGAATTTTAGTTTATGTAGAAAATAAAACTGGATTTTATCAGATCAATGAAAACTCCATAAACTTAAATTTAAAAATGACTCACATATTCCAGCATCATAAGCAATGTGGTTTGATTCTAAATGCAGTCTGCAGTGCTTTATGGGGAAAAAAATATCATTTTTCCCCTTTAACATTGTTATTAAAAATTAGTACAACTACTCTGGCCATATTGATTATAGCCATTATCAATAGTTCTATCCCTTAGCAAAATATTACAGAGTTAGGCAAAGATCAGCTAATAACAAATATGATCCTGATGAATTTGGTGGTCTTCTACAATGGAGCTACAGAGTTGGTGGATAAAGGAAGAGTAACTGATGTCATCTACCGTGATGGGTTTGACAGGTGGGCCTATGTGAACTTCATGAAGTTCAACAAGTCCAAGTGAAAGGTCCTGAACCTGGGTCAGGGCAATCCCAAGAAAAAACATAGGCTGGGAGGAGAAGGGATTAATAGTACACCTGAGGAGAAGTATTTGGGGGTGTTGGTGGATGAGAAGCCCTACATGGGATGGCAATATGCACTTGTAGCTCTGAAAGCTATCATATCTTGGACTGTACCAAAAGCATTGTGGCCAGCAGGTTGAGGGAGGTAATTCTTCCCATGTGCTCTGCTTTCATGAGACCTCACCTGGAGTGTTGAGTTCAGTTTGGGACTCCTCAGCACAGGGGGAGCTTGGATCTGTTAGAGTGAGTCCAGAGGAGGGCCACAAAGGTGTTAAAGGGACTGTAGCACCTCCTATATGAGGATAGGATGAGAGAGCTGGAGTTGTTCAGAATGGTAAAGAGAAGGCTCTGGTAGACCTTATTGCAGCCTTCTAGTATTTAAAGGGGGCCTACAGGAAAAGTGGTTCACCCTAAAGAGAGGTTCTGTGTCATGAAGTGCAAAGGTAGGACAAGAGCTTATGGTTTTAAGCTGAAAGAAGGTAGATTTACATTAGATGTTAGGAAGAATTGTTTTTACTGTGAGGGTGGTGAAAAACTGGTGCAGACTGCCTAGAGAAGTCAGGGATGCCCCATCCCTGGTGAGCTTCAAGGTCAGGTTAGATGAGGTTTTGAGTAACCATATTTCATGGAAGATGTCCTTGCTCATGACCTCTTTAAGGTCCATTCCAACCCAAACTGTTCTATAACTCTAATGTCCTTGATACAACAAGTAGATTTCAGGAAATCCCAGACCAGCGATGTCATCCATGGCTGTGTGTATGAATAGATGGACAGGCATGTTCTCATTTATCTGTAATTCTCTGAAACATTTCAGTTAATAAGAACAACAACAAATTACAATCTCACCTACAGGAGATGTTCCAAAGGAATAGGCCAATACTGCTTTTCCTTAAAAAACACATCTACTGAAGAGCAATGAGAAACTGCACTTCTATGACTGCCTGCCTGTAGTCTTGCAAGGGACTGCTGTCTTTCCATCCTTAGTCAGAATCCAAATGCAGCTACAAGAGAAAATGTTCAGCGATCATGTATTTAAGTGCTACCTGCACAATGCTGCCTGTTCTGCATAACTCAAGCTTTAACCTATGCAACTCATGCATGGAGTTAAAGTAGAACCAGAGCAAAAGATGGTGTGCTCTTTGGCAAGAAAATAATGCGGTGCAATCTCTAGGTTAGCTCACCAAATATTGTGCTTGAATAGGACTTCTTGCCAACATCAGTTGATTAGGATAAAGTTTTACATTGCTAAACAAAGCTTTAGTAGTTCATACAGAACACAGAATCACAGAACAACCAGGTTGGAAGGGACCCATCGGATCTTCTAGTCCAACCATTCCTATCTAACACTAAACCAAGTCCCTCAAGACCTCATCCACCTATGCCTTAAAAAAGCCTCCAGGGAAGGTGACTCAACCACCTCCCTCGGCAGCCTATTCCTATATACATTTATACCGTCTCGTTTAGGATACATATATGTAATCAGGGAGGAAACCTTCCAGACTCACAGACTTCCATTTGGCCCAAAATGCTGAAGAATGACTCCTCAGGAGTGCTGGCCACAGTGAAAACACTACAGCATGTTCTTGACACAGTGTACTGCTTGCCTGAAACTATCAAACTAGATTCATAGTCTACCTTCCTTATCTTCAAGGCCCATAACATCCCAGAGGTACCATTCAGACACAAGATACTCAGTATTCTTAACATAATACATATAAAAAATGCATGCATGCTTGTAAACAAAATTCAAAACAAACCTCTGTTCACAGTCTGATTATGAGAGAACGCTGGCAAATACTGTCAATTTATGTAATGTTGTCTTTTAGGCAGCCAGACAGTCTCCTGGACACTGTAAAGCCTATGTAAAACAAATTGCATTTACTGTAAGATTGGCTTCACAAGCATTTGGAAAGAATGCAGTCCCTTAAGGTTTCCTTGCAAACATGCTAATAACAGGGCATCTTGTCATATTCCTATGCAAGCATTGTTTTGTAATTCTTGAAAAAAACAGAAGAAATAAGCCCAAGATGAGAATTTGACTATTGCTGATGGTAGAATACAACTGAACTTTACTAAGATTGTTTAGAAATGTGAAAGAGGAAATTCTGTTGTAAAACAATATACCAAATATTAAGGGAAACATGGATTAGTTAATAAGTCAGCAAAGAGCTTCCATCATGGAAAAGGACAATAAAGGACAATAATGACTACATCTGTTCTACAGGAAAGATGTTGTAAACTAGCCAGTTGAAGATTAAAGTCCCTGAATTTGTTTTGTTTCTTCATTATCATACAGGGTGTTATTTATAGGAAGTCACATATTCAGTATTGCTTCATAAAAACTCCCTGCAATGCCACACTTCCATTTTCAAGCATGGCTTGTGCTAGGCATATAATGTAATATTAAAGAAGATTGTACATAATTTCTTAATCAAAGATTTAACTGGTCTAATGCAGCTGTCTTTTCTTAGAAAATGGGCTCTCTACAACTAAACACCTAGAATGTCTTGTTGAGAAAGATTAGAAATGGAAATGCAAGTCAAAATTATTAAAATATAAAAGCATCCATGAATAGCAATAACAAAAAGCATGTGACACCTGGGATTTTAGAATCTCCTCTCCTAGGTGAATGATTAACTAATAGGCTGGATTCCTTGTACAGTTAACAGAGGAAAGTACTGCTCTAGCAGACTAAGAAAACTTTTTAACGCTCTGTAGGTCATTTGAAGTATCTATTCTGTTAATGCATGGATCGTAGATGCTCAATAAGCAGCACACCTATCTCTAAGGTTCCAGTACTTACGTTCCAGTGAGGCAATCAGAAAGTTAAGTAGCTAAATTAGGAATGGCTAGATTCTACCATCAGGTGGGGGAGAAGAAGTAGTTTGCACTGACATCATAGAATCATAGAACAACCAGGTTGGAAGAGACCTACCGGATCATCAAGTCCAACCATTCCTATCTAACACTAAACCATGACCCTCAGCCCCTCATCCACCCACACCTTAAACACCTCCAGGGAAGGTGACTCAACCACCTCCCTGGGCAGACTGTTCGAATGCCCAATGACCCTTTCTGTGAAAAACTTCCTCCTAATCTCTAGCCTAAATCTCCCCTGGCGGAGCTTGAGGCCATTCCCTCTTGTCCTGTCCCCTGGCACTTGGGAGAAGAGGTCAGCTCCCTCCTCTCTACAACCTCCTTTCAGGTAGTTGTAGAGAGCAATGAGGTCTCCTCTCAGCCTCCTCTTCTCCAGGCTAAACAACCCCAGATCTCTCAGCTGTTCCCTGTAAGACCTGTTCTCCAGCCTCTTCACCAGCTTCATTGGTCTTCTCTGGACTTGCTCCAGAGCCTCAACATCCTTCTTGTGGTGGGGGGCCCAGAACTGCACACAGGATTCAAGGAATGGCCTCATCAGTGCTGAGTACAGAGGGAGAATAACCTCCCTGGACCTACTACTCACACCAAGATGCCCTAGGCCTTCTTGGCCACCTGGGCACACCGCTGGCTCATGTTCAGTCAGCTGTCAACTAACACCCCCAGGTCCTTCTCCTCCTGGTAGCTTTCTAGACAGACTTCTCCCAGTCTGTAGCTCTGCATAGGGTTGTTGTGCCCCAAGTGCAGGACCCGGCATTTGGCCGTGTTAAACCTCATGCCATTAGACTCAACCCAGTGGTCCAGCCTGTTCAGGTCCCTTTGCAGAGCCTCCCTACCATCCAGCAGATCCACACTTCCACCCAGCTTAGTGTCATCTGCAAATTTGCTGAAGGTACACTCAATGCCTTCATCCAGGTCATTGATGAAGACATTGAACAGGGCTGGACCCAGCACTGAGCCCTGGGGAACCCCACTTGTCACTGGCCTCCAGCTGGATTTAATGCCATTTCCCACCACTCTCTGGGCCTGGCCATCCAAACAGTTTTCTATCCAGGAGAGTGTGCATCTGTCCAGGCCAGAGGTTGACAGTTTCCATAGCAGAATGCTGTGAGAAACTGTATCAAAGGCTTTACTAAAGTCCAAGAAGACTACATCCACAGCCTTTCCCCCATACAGCAGCCGAGTGACTTTGTCATAGAAGGCAATCAGGTTAGTTTGGCAAGACCTGCCTTTTGTGAACCTATGTTGGCTGGGCCTGATCACCCGGTTCTCTTGCATGTGCTTCATGATAGCACTCAAGATCAGCTGTTCCATGACTTTCCCTGGCACTGAGGTTAGACTGACAGGCCTCAGCTATGGCCTCCAGAAAGAGTTTGGTTTGCAGAGGTATTTATGCCTTAAGCGTATGCCATTTTAAAAAGCTGAACTAAGATCTGATGGAAGTTATGGTTAGGAAAACAATAGCAGCACTAAAATTTATTATGATAGCATCATACTTCAGGATGTGGGTATAAATCCTGTTCTCAATGACATCACTGTCTGAACAATAATAGCTAGATCCAAGAGGGACTCTTACCATCAATTCTCTAGTCTTTTGCATTTGAGTAAAAGATGCAAGAAAACGTAGAGGAAAGAGTCAAGCCAGTAATTATCAAACTCTATATCAAGGGGCTGTGGTGAAATGCTAGCATAACTCACAGACAGCAATGCAGATATAACATCAAATTTCTAACTGAAAACAGAACAAAGGATATGTACTTTTAACTAAGATACCTGAAGTAATTTATCATGGACTTCAGTAGAACCATGTCTTAAGCTACTTTGATATCTCAAATTTGAAGCAAGTGACAGAAAATGTGACACAAATACCACAACGATATGGTTATATATAAAATATGAATTAGCATCACTCTGATTGAAGATCCCCTCTAAAATTAAAACAGCAACAGATTTTCTTCAGTTGTATTTCTGTTATCCTGAACAGATTTCTTTTACAGAGATAGGCAGTTCTGCTGGCTCTGGGAGCTGCGTGCTGAACATCTCACACAGCCAAGTGCCACAAAGCCATAAATACTATGTTAACCAGGGAGATGAAACATGGTTTGGTCCAGGAGCACTTCACAAAGAAAAATGAGTACCTATCCACAGGAATCCTGGCATTCAAATTATAGGATAGGGACAGTGTAGGTTTGCATAATGGAGCAAGACAGCAATGCCAGCCCAAATACCAGCCCCTGGTGTTTCGTTCTTACAGCCAGGCAACCCTTGTACCCACTGCCCTGCCAGCACATGTGGTACTGCTTTAGAGGCCTAATCATAGGTTTTTCCTCTGCTTGGTAGCCATAGCTTAGTCACTGAGTTTTGTTTCAGTGTTTGTCCCTCCTTTCTTTTCTTAATGCAGAAAGATCTACTGAGTATGCAGACATATTGCCTTGTAACTTGACAGTGTATCAGCAGTCACAGTATAACTGATGATCTGCCCCAAGGTGTGTCAGTTCAGCCATTCTTGTACTCTGAGGGTCTCTATTAGCACCAGCACAAGCCAACGATTAGGACATCAAAGCCCAACACTGTAAAAAAATGTCTTCCTTGTGCTGCCAAAGGTAACAGGTAGAGAATTACTACACATGTTTTCAGTCATCCTGGCACTTTCCCCCTCTAAATAATTACAACTCCTGTTCACTTATTCATATCTTTTAAAAATTCACTGTTTTATTTATTATCTTTGAATGTATTTGCATGCACTGTGCCCTCTCATCAACACAAATGCAAATAATGATTCAGTTTATCATTTGCAATAATAATCTTATTTTCATTTTTCTATCTTTATTGTAGAACCTGCTTCATCTGCTAGATTATATGCATAATTCTCCTGTAGGTTCACTAGCATGAATCTATGCTACAGTAAAAATAATGTTTATGAAAACATAATTTACATTCTTTGTGTTAGGGAAAGTCTGTCGCGCTAAGTTGTATGCATTCTAGGGGACTTATTAGATACCAGGAATGTTATCCATGACTGAAAATTCTCCACAGATGAGGTGTGAAAGATTGTTTTGTGTTATTTGCAGAATAGGGATGCCTGGGATTGCAGTCTCTTTGCTGCCATATCTAACAGTTAAATTGCAGTGAAGGAAGAAAGGAGGCAATGGTTGGTGTGGAGGAACAGGACTGGGTGATGACTGATCTATTACGATAATGTCAGAGATTTAGATTGACTGTAATCTTTTAAAATAGCTGTTTTATGGAAAAGTAGTAGGCATTAACGTACTTCCTTTATCTGCTACATGCAATGAGATTGGCAGCACATTTTCTGTGTTGAACAGCAATGCTCCCTTCAATCAAAGGAGGCTCTATCTTCATTTCAGTTAGACCTGCCAATGTATTTTGACTTTATTGCTTCTGTGGTGAACTGGTTATGCAGACAGCAGAAATTATGAAATTGAGCTGAAATCTCCTCTTCTTTTCCTAATAATTGTATAGTTCTGTGAAATAACATAAAGGATTGGAAGGTGTTCCTCTCTCTGACCTTGAACACTAGTAAGTGCCGGGAAGCTTGTTACCAGGATTCATCATTCTTGGGCCTGTGGGAATGTGTCTCCTTTACTCTACATGTTGAAGAAAACCAAGATAGGTTTTGGCTATTCAGGCTATATGTATGGTGGGTGTGATGGGTGGAAATTGCAGTTGATATTTAAAATGAAAATGTATAAAGATTTCCATCATATAATAGTTTCCTAAAGCTGGAATTACAAAAACAGTGCCCCAAAATAGGCAAAAAATAATTATTCTTTACCTCCTAGGGTATTTTATAAATAGGCAAAAGGGTGAAGTTTATTTTCCAAGCATAAAACTGGATTTTAAAAGAATTGTTTCCGTTTTTCCAAAATGAGACAAAGGAAACTGAAGAATAATAAAAAAAGAAATTTGAGGCTTACAGGTTATTGCCAGGGTCAGAGATGTTGCTGGAGTGGTGTACAACGAAGTATAAATTTATGACCTACAAGTTATCTTGGCACTTATAATGCACCTACATCCACTCACATGCATAGGAATATACAATACCTGTATGAAGGCTTTCAGAATTTGCATTGGTTAGAATTCCCAAGTTTTCTTTGGGAAGTACAGCCACTAATATTGGCTACAACAAGCAAAGTGTGACCATTAACTTTGATGGAAATGGCAGCACTTCCCACATTTGAGACAGGGTTCACATACATTTAGAGGACCTCTATTTCTTGCCTTTCCTACCCTAACATATGCCCTTCACATTTCCCTCTAAAAAGAATCCTAGTTCCTTCTCCTCACTTATCTTGACACTCTCAGTACCCAGGACACCTCATACCACTCTCCTTAACCCTGAAAGTGGTGCAAGTATAGGTAGCAAGGACAATAAGCTAAGAGGAATGTATGAGATGATATGAAGTAAAACACAGATGACAGCTTCTGAGTATTCAAGTAACACCAGATCTGATACCCTTCCACTTGTCAACAGGATGAAGTTAATCAGTTTGCAAAAGCCTGTGTTAACCATTCCTAATTCCCACCACCTGAAGCACATATACTGCAGGATATGAAGCATCGTATGCCTCTGGATAGAACAGGGCAGTTAATTTCACAAATCAGAGTGAACATCTACTCAAACGCCTGCCTATCCTGAAATACAAGCATTTTAAAAACCTAACAGATAATAATGATAATAATAACTTTTTAAAAAAAAATAATACATTTGAAACAGAGATATCTATTTCTTCTGCAAGGGGCAACATTCAACACTGAAAGTCTTGATTCAGTCTCCAGGCATCACTAGGGGAGTGCAACAGTCCTGACATGTTTTTACTCCAATTGATGACCAATACCTAGCCCCGGAGGCCTTGATTCAGGCTAAATTAGACCTCATTACTCTCTACAAGTACCTGAAAGGTGGTTGTGGAGAGGAGGGAGCTGACCTCTTCTCCCAAGTGACAGGGGACAGGATGAGAGGGAATGACCTCAAGCTCCACCAGGGGAGATTTAGGCTAGAGATTAGCAAGAGGTTTTTCACGCAGAGGGTCATTGGGCATTGGAATAGGCTGCCCAGGGAGGTGGTTGATTCACCTTCCCTGGAGGTGTTTAAGACACGGGTGGATGAGGTCTTGAGGGACTTGGTTTAGTGTTTGATAGGAATGGTTGGACTAGAAGATCCGATGGGTCCCTTCCAACCTGGTTGTTCTGTGATTCTGTGATTCTGTAAATTCTGCCTAAACCTTAGTATCTCTTGTTAGCTCTAGGCTTCCATAAGCTGTCAATCATTAGGAAATGCTAGGTTGAGATGCTTAAGTGGCATTTAACCTGAGGGAAAATTGGCTGAAGCATGGTTTTCATAGGTTTATTTTTACATGATATTAAGATAATTTTTTAAATATATCTCTTGGGTAGTTAGATTACTATTTTTCAAGTTTTCTCTATGGAAAACTCAAAATATTTTCAATCTTTTTATTTTATTATAGAAGTTGGGTAATACCGCTGATAAGGACAAAGCCATACAATTTATTTAATAAGTCAAGGTAGGTGGAAAGACAAACTAGATTGTTTTTTTTATTTAGATTCTAATAACATTTTTATGTGCAATAGAAGTTCTTAGGTGATTTTTATGAACTTACAACCAGATTACTGAAACACCCTGGTCAACAATAAATAATTAAAAGTCATTTGTATCGTACACACCTACAACAGGGCTTGGCTCTGGGACTCCACTGAGTGCTTAGTTTCCGATTGCCCTCAATATTGTAGTTTGAATGTTCAATAAAAAAATCCCAAGTCCAGTACCACTCTGATTTCATTACTGCTCCAATTCATAGAAAGTACAACTGTGAAAATTTGTAGATGTTATTTTACTCTAAATTTAGTGAATCCAGATGTAAAAAAATGGGTATTCATTCTGATATCACTAAATTGTTCAGGATATAGGGGAAAAAATAAGAAAGAGCATAATTAAGCCAACTTTGTTTCTGTAAACTGAGTTTTCATTTAATGTTTCTGTGTAAGCTACTAACAATTAAAAATATCTCAAATTGTTCAATCGCTAAAGCCTTCTTTTATTAAATAATTCAAAATTTTGGTTTCGATCCCAAATGCTTTTGTTTTGTCAAGGAACAACAACAACAAAATCATTATTCACCCAGCCCTATGCTCAGGAGGAACTAATAGCTGGGCCATATCATCAAAAATTCTAATGAGTGTAAAAGATGCTGTTTAAAAATGGTAAAATAGAAAATAGAAAATATAGCTATAGAAATATAGCTGAGATGTAACCATCCAGATGAAGCTGGTGTCTGATATTGGAGCAGCCTGTGTACATTAAGCAATGTCTGAAGACTAAAATTCCAAAGTAACTTTAAAAGCTCTCAGACTGTGCTCTTGGTTACAAAAGTACATTTGAAAAGAGATTGATGCAGAAGGGAAAAGAGAAAAGTTTGCATGACTCTCAGGCCTCAGACCGTGTTGAATAATAGCTGAACCTCCAAGGATGTTCACTTTTCATTTCAGGATATCACAACAGTAGACTAAATGGAAAAATGTAGGAAATGCAATTCTTTCAGATGAAAATACAATTCTATGATAATTTCATGTTAGTAATTGTCTATCTGTTGTAAGTACCTATGTTCAAAGAGTTGGACAAGGATTTATAAATAGTTATGTGGATACTTTACTTAGGACTGGAAAGTCACTTTGACACATTCTTCTCTGGTATCCATAGAGGGATGGATGTCCACAATCTGACTGAGGAAAGCTTGCCTCACTTGGGTGTCAACACAAGCCACTGAAAGAAAACACAGATGCTGAAGCCACAGGATGGGAAATATGATTGTGACAGAGTAGGAGCATGCTCTAATCCATTGAGATAACATAAAGATTACAATCCTAAATACAGTTCAATGATTCATGTGAAGGGGGGCATATAAGAACCCTTGAAACAAAGTTTCTCTTTTTAGAGTGACTAGAGGGTGTCAGCCGTCTGAGAAGTTTGAAAATCTCTGTGTCAGTACTGTGTGGATCTCATGGAGAACTCTATTCTTTGGACTAAATAGATTTTACTACGTGCTCCAGGCATCTTCCTGCATTTAATTCAGTTTAGAAAAGCTTGTTTGACCATCTACTCTGCCACAGTGGACAGGATTTTCAGTATAAAATAGAACCAGAGGTAGGTAAACAGGAAGGTGGTTAGCAAAATTGTATCCAGAGAACACATTTCAGGAGAGTATTTACAGTACGTGAATGAATACTTTTTTCTGAGTTGTCATTCCTATCATTATTCCTTTCCAAATCACTCACAATTTGTCTCAAGAGGATGCTCCAAGTACTACTACATTGTAGACTGAAGTATTATACCTCCAAAAGAAATACAAAAGAGGTACTTATCTAATGCATTCTAACATAAGAGGCTTTTGGACACCAGTGGGCCACCCAGAACACTTCAAAAAGAAGCAGAACTGTCAGACAAGCATTAGTCAAGGATCCTGTAATAGTAAATAAGTCTTGATGTTTCATGTTGCACAAAGATTTGAAAAAAAATCCCTGTGTTAAAACCAGAATTTCCCTTCTTTCTTATAGGTATAAGAACATTTTACAACTGCAAAGATCTGTCTCCCTGGACTGTGAGGCAGCTTCTGTTTCTGCTTATTCGCATGAAGAACTAACTTAGCAAATATTTGCCATCCTTTCTGAGGGTTGTGGATTACCATCCTCTGTTTTCTGGTGAGTTTGTCAGTAAGACCAATTACTGGAATATTGTCACATTCCAGTGCGGCTTCTAATATAATAATTTTTAATGTGAAATAGCAAACTTGCTGATAAGTAATTTTTCCTTCAAAAAAGATTTAATTATTTAGTCTCCCCATTCTCTTTCATTGATCCGTGTTCTTTTTATTGGCTACTGTGACAATGAAGTAATTCAGAATAGCATATGGATAAAAGCCGTCTGTTCCCTCAGGCATATAACTTTTCTTTAAGTTTTCTTTGAAGTAGGTTTGAAGTGACAGCAGGAGTCTGCTGAACTACTTAAGCCAATTGTAGAAGTACTTTATTAATAACTTGTGGGCAATATCTGGTAATTTGATATGGAATTTCGTGTCCTTCTTTTAGAGTTGTTTTGAACTGCCTATGTTGATCTCTATATTATTTCCCGTTACTGAGGCAAAGTGATAAATAATATATTGCTGGAGCTTGTGTTAGTAAAAAATCAAGCTGAGGTTGGCTGAGGTAATTCCTCCTGATCCACACGGCCTCCATTTTCAGATGTCCACCTCCCAACTCCAGATCTAGACTCTCTTTAGTGTGTGTGCTGGGAACATTTGCGAAACCTGAGACAATCAATTACGACACCAAGCTGATGGGTGCAGTTGTCACACCATAGAATCATAGAATCACCAGGTTGGAAGAGACCCACTGGAACATCAAGTCCAACCATTCCTATCAAACACTAAACCATGTCCCTCAGGACCTTGTCTACCAGTGCCTTAAACACCTCCAGGGAAGGTGAATCAACCACTTCCCTGGGAAGCCTGTTCCAATGCCCAATGACCCTTTCCGTGAAAATTTTCCTCCTAATCTCCAGCTTAAATCTCCCCTGATGGAGCTTGAGGCCATTCCCTCTTGTCCTGTCCCCTGTGCCTTGGCAGAAGAGGCCAGCTCCCTCCTCTCCACAACCTCTTTTCAGGTAGTTGTAGAGAGCAATGAGGTCTCCTCTCAGCCTCCTCTTCTCCAGGCTAAACAACCACAACTCTCTCAGCTGTTCCTCATAAGGCCTGTTCTCCAGCCCCTTCACCTGCTTTGTTGCTCTTCTCTGGACTTGCTCCACAGCCTCAGCATCCTTCTTGTGCTGAGGGGCCCAGAACTGAACACAGGATTCAAGGGGCAGCCTAACCAGTGCTGAGTACAAAGGGAGAATCACCTCCCTGGACTTGCTGGTCACACTGTTTCTGATACAAGCCAGGGTGCCATTGGCCTTTTTGGCCACTTGGGCACACTGCTGGCTCATGTTCAGTCGGCTGTCGACCAACAATCCCAGCTCCCTCTCCTCCAGGTAGTTTTCTAGACAGACTTCTTCTAGTCTGTAGCTCTGCACAGGGTTGTTGTGCCCCAAGCGCACATCAGAAGGATTAGATGTTATCCAGAGGGACCTGGACAAACTGGAAAAGTGAACCTGTGAGAACCTCATGAGGTTAAACAAGGCCAAGTGCAAGGTCCTATACCAGAGTTAGGGCAATCCATGTTTTCAATAAAAGATGGGGAGTGATGTGATTGAGAGCAGCCCTGAAGGGAAGGACTTGGGGCTGCTGATTGATGAGAAGCTTGACATGAGCCAGCAATATGTGCACACAGCCCAGAAGGCCAACTGTGTCCTGGTCTGCATCAAAAGAAGCGTGACCAGCAGGTTGAGGGAAGTGATTCTGCCCCTCTATTCCTCTCTTGTGAGACCTTATTTGGAATATTATGTCCAGTTCTGGAATTCACAGAATCCCAAGGCTGGAAAAGACCTCCGGGATCATAAAGTCCCACCATTAAATCCTTCAGCTTCACAGTGTATATAAATCACCTGAAGATATTCTGCAGCATTAATCTTGCAAGGGCTACTGATAGCACCCCACCTTGCACAAGCAAAGCCTTCACTTACTGTTTAAATATTCCCGTTTCACAGATGGCACAATTAACAGCGATACCAAAGGATAGGGAGCTGTTAGAAGGGCTACAAGGAGGATCAGAGGGCTGGAGCACCTCCTATAGGATGGCAGGCTGAGAGATTTGGGGTTGTTCAGCCTGGAGAAGAGAAGCCTCCAAGGAGAGCTTATAACAACCTTCCAGTACCTGAAGGGGACATACAAGAAGGCTGGGGAGGGAATTTTTATAAAGACTTGTAGTGATAGGGCTAGAGGGAATGTCTTTGAATTGGAGAGGGGTGTATTTAAACTAGACATAAGGAGGAATTTCTTTACAGTGAGAGTGGTGACCCACTGGAAGATGTTGCTCAGGGAAGCCGTGGCTGCCCCATCTCTGGAGATATTTGGCAGATTGGATGTGGCCTTGGGTAGCCTGTTCTAGTGGGATGTGTCCCTACCCATGGCAGGGGGGTTGGAACTAGATGATCTCTAAGGTCCCTTCCAACCCAAACTATTCCATGATTCTATTATATTGTAATGCAGGAGTTACTCTCTCCCAGGGTACACAGAGTGCCAAATCTTATATCCTGCATGATTAAACACATTGATGTCTCCTCTGGTCCAGTTAGTGGAAAATGAGTCCTGGGCACTTTCAAATATCCAATGAAGCAAACAAAAACCAAGTAACATCTTGTTAAATGAAAGTAACAACTTTCAATTTTTATAATTCTGTACTGCATATCGGGTCATTTAAGATTTCTATGCATTATACTGCCAGGAGCAATAACGCCTAGAAGATCTTGCCAAACATGATGTCTGAACCATTTATATTTATCAGCATCAGGGTTTTAAGCCCTTCCAGTTTTATTCCTGCCCTTTCTCCTTCTGAGGAGTACATGTCATTTCATTTCCTCTCAGTCCATGGGAGGCTTTTCTCTTAGGGAATACTGGGCTGTAAAACCAGTACTTTAAAAATACATTTTTAGCTAATTTTTTCATAAAAATGGGGAAGGAAACTTGGCTTGTTATCTCTCCAGTGCATCATTTACAGGAGTCTTTCAAGACTGAAAGCTAGAAACTTTTAAAATCAAAGAAAATTAAATGATGTTTCTTTCACTGAAAGGGTCATTAGTCAATGGAACAGTCTGCCCAGGGAGGTGGTTGACTCGCCTGCCCTGGAGGTGTGTAAGGTGTGGATGGATGAGGTACTGAGGGACATTGTTTAGAGACTGGTGGGAATGGCTGGACTTGATGATCTGGTGGGTCTCTTCCAAACTGGTGATTCTATGATTCTATTATTCTATGTCATGTTTCATGTAATTCCACCTGTAGGTTGTTCAAGGTGAGATCTTAAACTCTATGTCTAATGATGTCAGCATGATAGGATGAGGGAAGAGCTTTCTCAGTTTTACTTCTCATGGCTAAACTGGGCTAATAGGTGAAGCTTTGTGGTCAGGTACAGATGCAAAGAAGAGGCTTTTCTTTCACATAATACTGGTTGTGCTCAGTTTATCCTGAGACACTTTTGGAGAGTGTCACACTTCTCAATGGTACAATACCATATTTGAAGGTGAATATGGCAGTTCAGTAAAAGGCGGTAATTAAAATCACAGAATCATCGAATCACCAGGTTGGAAGAGACCCATCGGATCATAGAGTCCAACCATTCCTATCAAACACTAAACCAAGCTCCTCAGCACCTCATCCACCCATCCTTTAAACACCTCTAGGGAAGGTGAATCAACTGCCTCCCTGGGCAGCCTGTTCCAGTGCCCAATGACCTTCTCTGTGAAATTTTTTTTCCTAACGTTCATTACTATTAGCTTAGCCCGAGAATTGTCCTGATTATGCTCAGGCCTGAATGCATTGCTTTCTAAAGCACATTCAGAGCTCAAAAACTAGTGAATCTCCCAGTTTGCACGTAGTCCCTCTGCCTGTTTGAGCTCAGGGGCCGTAAATTGCATTTACCAAAGGACAATGCAGGGAAAAGTGATAGATATTAGTTCATGCCTAAATGGTAGTCCAAGAAGCAGAATACAAAGAAATTTCCATATATTGCACCCTGTCCCCTTGTGGCATTATGTTGCCAGCCCAAGAAAGTGAAATAATCCTTAAATGTTCAGTTTCCCTGCTAAACACATCATTCACAGGTTTTAAATGATGCCCTACATCACAACAAGTTGCGTAGGGAATTTTTCTGAAGGGTTCTATCTGTATGAGGAATTTAACGAAAATAATTAGATTCTTGAATGTTTCAGCTCCCCTTTGACTCACAGCTTGGCATTCATAAGAAAAGCTAATGCAGCCTGGTTTACACACTATTCCTCTAGGAGACATTGCTTGTCAAAACTGAAAAAATTTCAGTTGAAAGGTTGTTTCTTGATGAATTCGGCCTTTTGACAAAATCTATTTCATCAAAACTTCCTTTTTGGACATTTTCATATGCAATATTTTTATTTTTCTGTTTCAACTTAATTTTTCTCTCAAATATGCAAGTTTTTGTGGAACAGAATATATTTTTCAGAAGTCCAAGTGAAATGAATTATTTATATATTATAAAAAATAAATGTAAAGAATGATGCATAAGGGGGGTGGGTGAGATAGGCTGCTAGGATTGCACCATTTTCTAGGATTTTTCATTCTTTTTCTGTGCTGAAAAGTCTATCTTCCCGCTTCTGCTTATTTGAAAATGAACTCATATGAACAAACACACAGAGAACCTCTCAATAACTGGAATTTGCAAACAGTTTACACAGCAAGAAATGTTATTCTTAAAGCACTAAAAATGCCACCTAGATCCTACTGTACTGCTTTCACTTTAAGTTTCAGAACTCAGACAGTTTCTAAGATCATGGCAGACTATTTTGTAGGACTAATATATAATAATGCTTATTAAAAGTGTGTCTATGTCATCAGACCAAATTCTAATGCTGTATTTAAAGTAACCAACCTCTTCTCATAGGTGACAGTGAGCTAGATAATTTCCTCTGGTCTCCACTGGAACCTTACAATGAAAGCTATTAACGTGCCTGATGGATCTACAGAAGAGTTGTTTTCCCTCTAAGACAGTAGATGTCTGCAGTGTCCTTGAAGTATTTTGCACCTAGAGTTATAACACAGTGTCAGTTTTTTTGCCATTAACTCCTATTTCACAATCTGGAAGTAACACTGAAGAACTGGATTTACCACAGAGATGAAAGATATGTGTCACACGCTCATGTGTGGACAACTCTCCTCACTGTCAACTTTCAACAAAAACACTTTCTAAGTAGAAGATAATGCCTAAGTGTCATTCTTTATTGCCTCTAGATGACACTTAAAAATTAAGTCAGATAAAGGATTGTAAAGAAAAAAATCTACTCTTAGAAAGAAACAGCTTCAGCTGATACAACCTCTCAGGATTTAGTTCTGCAAATCCAGGTGGAGTGGGTAGTATTCCCAACCTCAGTTTATTCAGGAAGCTTATTTATACATTTCTTAAAATGTTTGCTAACAAAACAGAGTGGAATTAGATTAATTAAAGTTGTTTTGCATTCCATCTTTTCCAGAAAAAAATGAACCAGAAATTCTAAAGCAAAAATTAACCTCCAAAAGTGGCAAATACTGTCTGATCATTTCAGTCTAAAAAGATCTCTATATATCTAAGTATAGGGCTCTTAACTGTTTGCAAATTTCAGTAGTTCTTGCTATTTCTAAACTATGTAATGGCAGAGAGAAAGCTTGGTACAGAAGTATCTAATCTCCATCTAAGTCCCTGGAGGAACAGATGCTTGCTGTAGGCAGTCTGAAAATGGCTCAGTTTTCCTTTCTGCTGCTTCTTCTCTTGGGCTATGTATGTCAAACAGAAAGGTCAGAAAGCTCAGCTCATGAAGACAGTGGTGGGACAGAGGAAGAAACCACAACCTCAAACTGTTAATTATTGCTCCTCAGGCAAAGGTGGTTTCCTGACCTAATTTACGTTTATACTGGAGTAGACTAAGCTCTTGGGACCGTCACCTCCACCTGCATGATAAGCAATGATCGAGGGCTCTCCATTATGCACATCTGAATCAAGATATAAGCACCTTTGTTGTCTAGAGCCTGGAGGAATATTGTTTACTGATTATGTGAATTATACAAACTATTGACAGAATAGGATTCTTTGGTTAGCAGTGAAGCCCAGTACCAGTACTGTGCTTTAGCATCAGTAGTGATCAGAGCCTGTAATTTGCAGTTCTGTACCCTTTAATCTAAAGTAATGTAGCAGTGGTTTTCCAGGGTCTCTGTGGCAGTTTTACCTTGTTTTTCCATGCTATAATTCAGGCGCTATTGTCCTCACCACTGTGTACCTGCCAGCCCCTAATGCTGGTGTTATGACAGCTTCTCATGGGAGGTGACTGCTGCTAGCATTAGAATAACCTTGCTTTCCTTTGTTTCTTGTTTTGCAGATTCTAGTTTCTACAAAACAACAACAACAACAAAAAAAGAAAGCCAAACCAAAGAGAAAAACAAGACAGTAGGCAACATTCAGTTGTACACCTGACAAATACTATCCAGGGCAACATGTACAGAGTCATAATAGCCAACCGATGTGCAACTTCTGTGCCTAATTAATATGCTTCAACCAGTGCTAACAGCTTCACAAGCAGAAACAAAGAAAAGGAAGCTTGACTGGTTCCTAATTAAACGTACATAACTCTCAAGGGGAAGCATGGTGAAAGATGTCATCACTATCATCATCATCATCACCATCATTGTCTTTGTTGCTGCTTCTTGCTGCACTGGAGAGAGCTCCCATTGCAGGACACTCATCCTGGACACTCATCACTATTTCTCCAACCTAACCTCTGGAAAGCTTCCCCTTTCCTATTCATTTTCTATTCTTTTTCTTACTCCCTTTCCTGGTCCCTTGTCTCTTACTGTGTCTCCTTTGTTTTCCAAAGATGTAACTTTCAACACTGGAGTCAATGTGTGTCATCTGCTATAAAACCTGCTCATATATCTTCGTGCGTGTGGACCTGTGGTGCCTTCCCTTGTGCAACAAACTACCATGTTAGCATGATATCAGGGTGTATCTGCTTAGAGTTGGTGGCTGAAAAAACACGAACTTCTACTTCAGTTAAAATCCACCATGACTTATTGGTGGTAGAGTGAGAATATGGAAGATTTTACTATGCCAGAGACCATACTGACTTCCAGTCTATAAATCAAAACTACCCTGTGAGCACCAAATTCACCTAATGTATTGAGATATATCGTTAAAGCGCAGTGCTTGATCATTTATAAGCTGTATCTTAGAAGACTTTTATTAAAATATCTCTGCTATGTCCTTGCTATTTTTACCCTACTTTCAGCCATATCTCTTTTGTTAATTCAACAAATTCCCAAGATGCTTTTAAAAATAATTGGAATGATTAACCTCCAGCTTCTCAAGGTTACGAAGCCTTTTATTATACAAACCTTTACACGTGGTGTTCTATGTGAACTCTGATCAAAACCAACTACTTAAGAATATATTCTACAGTTTCTGCGACTCAGGTTTCACAGGCTGAGAAAACTTGCAACTGTTTTAAAATAGGAAATATGAGGAACAGTATTAAGAAGTAATGATGTTTTTGATGCAGATGTTTTTCTGTGTTTTATGCAGCTTTGGCTGCATTTCACTCATGAACCGAGTGATAGGGATTGGAAAAGTATCTATACAATCTTGTTGCAGCTGTAGTGTACATTACAATAATATTACTTAGGTATTTGCTCCAGACTTTTTATTAATTAGTTACTACACTGGGAGGAGAAGTGACCAAAATCCTAAATGCAGAACCCTTAGTATCTCTCACCCTTTTATTGCAACACCTTTCACACTCCAGGTCTTCACCCCAGATGACCACAGGATTGAACATGCTATTTGGGAAATCATAGAATAGAACCATAGAATCATAAAATCATAGAATCATAGAATCACCAGATGGAAAAGGTCCATTGGATCATTGAGTCCAACCATTCCTATCAAATATTAAACCATGCATATGAAGTTAGGCTTGATTGCTGTTGCCCTTTTTTCCTTTTATTTTTTTTCAGATGATAAAGGAAGACGTTAGGAAAGGGGATAAATAGGTTCCATTCCTGCTGCTAGAGAGTTTTATTGGTTTTTTCATCAGTCTAAAAAGCTTTTTGAAATATAAGAATAGGGCATTGCTATGACAGCAGAACTGGAAGTTTATGTTAAGTTCTTTACTCGTTCTTTCCTGTCTTTCGCTAGACATTTTCACTAGTCATTTACACCTCTAACTAGCATAATCCTAGTGTAGAAAAATAATTCCCATTTGATTATTCACAGCCATTTCATATACCAGCAATCGCAAAACAATCTAGCTCCATTCACAACTGTTCTGTTACCACTTTAATGCTTAAAAAGTGGGATGCCCTTTGCTGAAGCTCCAAGAAAGTGTCTTCAGATAGTTTTATTGGGCTCTTTCTTCAATAATAGATTATTCATTGTCCTGTGAAATGTATGTTCGGAAAGTAAGGAAAATGGTAGAAAGACACAAGGCCCTCATTTGCTTTACTTTACTTTTTTTTTTCCTTCTCTTTTTATCCTGGGAAAGACTTGCAACATTTAACTGGTCCATCACTCTACAAGAGTGAACACAATGCCGTATTTCCTTTATTTTAACAAATCCAGAGGTATAACTGTCATTATACCTGGCAGCTAATTGTCTGAATTACTTGATATTTTGCAGAAAGCCTGGATGGAATCCTCTTCGGCAGTTCCAGACTGAGTCATGTATTTTGTGCAAGATACCATTACTCCATTTGCTTCACGTTGCCCATAAGAAAAGAGCATTTCTGAGTGATCATAAATATATTGTAAATTAGTAAAATGCCATCTACAGTAACACAGCAAGGATAAGCGCTGAACCTTTTAGGTTTGACCCTTGCCTTCTTGGTATCTGTTTCACACTGATGTTTTTCTATTAATCTTAGTAAGGTACAGTGTCAGTGAAAGGTAAGCTATGCCCCATGTGTGTATCTCTACTACCTACCACCTACAAGAGGGAGCTGGAGGCCTTTTAGGGGATGCCTCACATCGCTGGCTCTAGTGGGAGCATGGATGTTTAGCTCACTGGTGACACTTACATGTTGATGCCTAAATTTAGGTTTCTTAAACTTAAGTTGATTTCACACATTTTTCTTATGGTCCGATGGGGCACCAAAGCACCTGACAAGGTTGAACAGCAAAATTAATTAAATTACTTTACTGTTTCATCAGATTTCTTTCTTTCTCAGCTCTTATTTTATGCTGAGATTGTAACTTCTGTGGAGTAGGAACCATTTTGATTTTGTAAATGAACACTACCGATACCATGTTCCTGGCTAGGGCTCCTAAGTGCACTAATAATTTAATTCTGTTCTCTACTTTTCTGTGGTGTTACAAAGTACAACAAAGGAGTACTCTTAAGTCAACTCGACATAATGACTAGAAAAGATACTATGATGCCTGGATGAATAAAAATCTTGAGTTTTTCTCATGCTTTTAATACACTCTTATGGATTTTCCAGCAAAGTACACAGTAATGGAAATGGAAGCAGTCATCACTAACTGTAAGTAAAACACAGAAATTATTCACAGAAAATATTTCCAATCCCAGTTTATGGAAGAGGAAGGCAAAGCGTGCAGAACTGAGGGTTTTGTGCAAACTCATCAATGGAGCCTATAGCAAATCTGAGAACTGAGTCAAAGCCTCTTTCCCATAGCAACTTTAAGGTTTCCCCATTGATATTCAGTGTTTATTCACCTGTTGATGGACATCTAATTGAAAGAAGTCATATTGAGTGCACAGCCTCAGATAACCAAGAAAGAAAAGAGCACAGAAGCAACTTTTTCAATCAGAAGGAGGGAAGAAATTACTGTCTTTATGGGTCCATTTTCAAATTCCTCAGCTCCCCATAATCACAACAGCAGATACTTCTCCCTGCATAAAGCTAAGTGACAACGTAGAAAGTTAATTTATTTGTACCACAAACCTCACACATAGATGAAAGGAATAGAAATTGCTAAAACAAAGCAACAATATTTGCTCAGAAAAAGGTAAATAACTTATAAAGTTCAAAGTGCAATTCTTTGAGTGCCTAGCAAAGAGAACTGTTTCTTAAATTCAGCATACAAATGAAAAATCTTTTGGAGCCTGTTGATCTTAGTTCATTTGCACTGGCACAATAAGAACAATGATTTCTAAGACCATATTCTGGTCATGATTTTTATAACCAGAAAATACAGTTCTGAATTAAAAATTAAGACTTCATGTCACTTCTCCCAAGTGACAGGGGACAGGATGAGAGGGAATGGCCTTAAGCTCCACCAGGGGAGATTTAGGCTGGATATCAGGAGGAAATTTTTCACACTAAGGGTCATTGGGCATTGGAACAGGTTGCCCAGGGAGATGGTTGATTCACCTTCCCTGAAGGTGTTTAAGGCACAGGTGGATGAGGTCCTGAGGGACATGGTTTAGTGTTTGACAAGAAAGGTTGGAATCGATGATCCGGTGGGTCTCTTCCAATGCAGTGGTGGTGATTCTATGATACTAAAATCAGCAGGAATCTCAAAGGAACATAGATTCTATATATCCCAAGACATAGAGTTTTTTTCTGAAATCCTTACAACCAACTCCTAACATGTTTTAAAGTTTCAATATATTTTGAGAAAAGAATACAAGTCAGTAGTAGAGAACTGAAGTGATGCAGAATTGATCATATTTATATTAAACCATGGTTCACCGTGCTTAGTGATAAAAATTGCTTGGAATTTTAGTATGAATTTCTTTTTTTTTCCATCACCATGGTTTTGTATTATATTATCTTTGTATTTGTATCGGAGACATGCATTTTACAAATTAATGGAGACAGCTTTGAAATTTTATTAGAAAAAAAATTAAACTCCTTCATGGATAGGTAACAGCTCAAATATGTTAGAAGTCAGGTTTCCCAAATATCAGGCAATTCTTAGACCTTATTTATAAGTGTTTTCCGATTTACTTTTTTAATACTGTCCATGAAATTTTGAAACTGACTCCAGGTATGGTTTTCCAGGAATTGTCTAAGTTACTTTATCTATCCACTTCTTAGAGAAGAGAACTTAAAAATATATTTTTTTCCAACAAATGCTGTGATTTCCACTACCTAGAAAGATGCATTAACACCACCTCTCCCGAGCTAAGGATTACCGTTTACTTATTCAAAGTATTCAGCTTGTGGGCCACAAGAGCCAGCACAGTTCTAACCCATTTGGCTAATGAAAAAATATTAAATAACTACCAAACAAGTACTTCTGTATGGAATTATTATAATACTGTGGCTTTAAATTCAAATCCTTTTTTTTTTTTGTAGTTTCTGAAGCAGTTGTACACCAAAAAGGGGAATCCTGAAATGATGCATCAGCAATGAGTTTTCAAACTCCTGGTCAAATCTCAAACAACACCCAAGGAAAACAAGAAAAAAGATCTATAAAAGCAGATTCTCCTCTCTAAGTATAACCAGTTTAATCTTCTTATTTTTTTCTTTGTTGTGTCCTAGAATAAATAAATGGTCTATTGTGTCAAAATCTTGCTGTCTGGTGACCTAGTTTTTGGCCCCTATATAATGACTGAGATTACCTATTTTCACCATTTCTGAGTTCAACCTGGCCTCTAGTCTGAATGATGCACATTTCAACATCAAACCCTCTAGAAAATGCAGCTTTAGAGATCTGAAGTTCTGGTTCAGTCCAATCTCTAGCAGCAATGGAATTTCTGGACTTTGGATTGAGTGGAATTTTCCCTAGTGTTTAGTGACTTTTAAACACAATGCATGGTGCCATATACTCCACTGTTATGTTAACCCTTAGGTAGATAAGACAATATGATTTAATTTCCTTCCAATGTGTCATAATGAAAGCAAAGTCAATTGTTTAAGATAAAAATTAGGGAACATAAATTCCTAGAATGAAACAAGACTAAGGATTATTAATCGGTGTTTTTTTTATAACTCCATTTCACGATATTTTCAACAACCTGTAATGAATGATCTCCATGTGTTAGAATTAATAACCATGATATGCTTTGGCAGAAAGAAAATAATAATAAAAAAATCAGTTGGCCCATAGTACTGTAATAACATGTTCTTGCAATGCCATATAGGGTAGATATTTTTAAACAGTGTTCGCCTGCATTTTTGTGGGTAGGGGGAATGCAGACATATGAGTAATGTTAAAGAAGTCAAAATTCATGCTCCTGAATCTGCTCTGAAAGTATGTTTCCAAATGTGATTACACTCAACTTCCATTTTTCAAAATGCATAGATACAGTCTGAGTTACTCTGGGATGTTTCTCACAGGCACCACCTGAGCAAGAGTTGGTTCTTGCTTTTATTTTGTTTTTTTATTTATTTATTCATTTATTTTTAATTTTCTAATGAATACAAGGCTGTGTTGTCCTTACACAAATTACCTCCTCGGTTTGAATTTTACATCACTAGATCTCACATACAGCTATGAGTAAGGACTCAGAAAATCAGAAAAAAAGCCCACAACTTTTATTCACTGAACTTAGCAGAATGAAAGATTTGCCCCAAAACTTTAATTCTAGTTCTCCTTGTACAGCTTGGCAGAGCATCTTTTCCCTGAAGAAGTCCATGGGGTTTTGTTCCTCTAGATGCTTATTGAGGTCTTTTCTGAGGTCTATAAAACCTCAGTGC
Organism: Coccyzus lansbergi; assembly: GCA_033558105.1. Taxonomy (NCBI): domain Eukaryota; kingdom Metazoa; phylum Chordata; class Aves; order Cuculiformes; family Coccyzidae; genus Coccyzus; species Coccyzus lansbergi. The sequence goes on along the minus strand of JAUMJK010000267.1, from coordinate 1,427,893 downwards.
CTCTAGTCACAGTATTTAGTCCAGTGTCCCCTGTTGTGTGACCTCTTTGCCCTCTCTGTTTCGATTTTGATTACAGAAGATATAAAGGATGTGAACAGTCAAATTACATAAAAGCAATGCCACAAGAAGCTTGTCATGAGGATCTTTTTAAAAGATTCCATTTTCCTGTAGGCTTCTGTGATTAGGTTTGAATATCACAGTCCTTGGAAATAAGGACAATATTATCCCAGCTCTCAGATTAAATTAAAATAACCATCTGACAAATGTTTTTAATTCAAAGGTGATTACAAGGAAAACTTTTATGTGAAATAGGGTTTGGTTTTCTGTTCTTTATCTTTATATTGTGCCTTTCTGAACAGGCTGCACCCACTAAGCCATGTGAATCATATAATTACGGTTAGCCCTCCCAATAGACCTATCAGAAATGAAGGTTTATATGAACAGTGTGTAATAACCATTTATTATTTTTCTCCAGCTGACTTAGCTGTGATTTTTATGGCAAGCATTTAAATAAGTGTTCCACTTGGTGGAGACAACTGGCTGAAAAAACAAAAAAAATGGAGGGAGCTCAGAGGGATCTATTAGAACAAAAAATTTAACCGTTGTACTGAAAACACATCAGTTTTTTATACTCTTGTACAGCATTTGCCTTTAATCAAGATCAGGCTGTACAAACAGTAACATACACAGGACTTGATAGCTGATTTGAGGCAGTGATACAATGCATATGCCTAATAAACACATTAAGAAAATATAAAATTAACAATCAATGTTTCCTTCCTTCTGTGAGTCTGGGATTCATATCCTTCTCTTTGTCTGTATTCTTTAGGTTAAAAGGCCTCTGAGGGAGAGGGGTTTTTTTTCACTGTATCTTTGAAATAATTGCACAGCCAAGCACATCTTCAGTTCCCTTTGGGACTTCTGTGTGTTCTTTATAATTTTAGAACTGGTTTGAAATATTGGTATTGATTCTTTTCCCATATTTTTTTATTTTTATAAAGTTTAGATTTTATGCACTTTTTTATTGTATTCTGTAAAGTCTGCAGTTTTAACAGTGATCATTTTAATTTTACATTGTATTTGTATTAAAGGAAAATATTTATAATTTGTGTTTTCCAGTACAAATTCTAAGGAAAGAACTGAGACCAAATAGAGTCAATTGTTGAGCTCATTATCAACAGACAAGGAGAAGGTTGAGGTACTCAACAAGGTCTTTGCCTCAGTCTTCACTGGCAACCACTTTCCTCACCACTCCTGGGTCAACAGACACCAAAATGGGGAGTGAGGGTATAACCCCTCCCACTGTAGGGGAAGGTCATATTTGTGACCACCTGAGGAACCTGCACATCTATAAGTCTATGGTCATTGATGAGATGCATCCCAGAGTCTTGAGGTAACTGGCTGATGTGGTTGCCAAGATACTCTCTTTAATATCTAAAAATTAATGGCAATCAGAAATCCCTGGTGACTGGAAGAAGGGTAACACTACCCAGTATTAAAGGAGAAAGGACAGTGGAAACTATGAGCTGTGGTACCTCACCTCTGTGCCTGGGAAGACCATGGAACAAATCCTTCTAGAAACTTTGCTAAAGCACATGTAGGATGGGGAGGTGATAAGTCAGGAAGTCTGCACATGACATGAAGCTGAAGGGGGCAGTTGCCACACAGGAAGGATGGGATGTCACCGAGAGGGAACAGGAGATACTCTGTCAGCCTCATGAGGTTCAACAAGGCCAAGTGCAAGCAAGGTCCTCCACTGGGTCAGGAAAATTTGTGGTTTCTATAAAGGATGGGGGACAATGTGATTGAGAGCAGTCCTGCAGACAAAGTGAGGGAAGCCCAGGAACCCCACAGGGAGCCTGAGGGGCTGGTCTGGACTGCCAGAAGCCTAGGCTCATACGTGGTACCTGATGCAGGAGAGACCTCCCAGAAGCCTTATGCAGCCATTGATCGCATATGCCCAATGACCCTGCCCTGGCAGAGCTTGAGGTCATTCCCTCTCGCCCTGTCCCCTGTCACTTGGGAGAAGAGGCCAGCACCCTCCTCTTCACAACTTCATCTTAGGTAGTTGTAGAAAGCAATGAGATCTCCCCTCAGCCTCCTCTTCTCCAGACCAAACAATGCCATAAATACGTGCTCACTGCCCAGAAGGCAAACCGCATCCTGGTCTGCATCAAAAGAAGCATGGCCAGCAGGTCGAGGGAGGTGATTCTGCCCCTCTACTCTTGTGAGACCTCACCTGGAGCATTGTTTCCAGTTCTGGAATCCTCAACATAAAAGGAACATGGAACTTTTGAAACAGGTCAAAAAGAGAGCCATGAAGATGATCAGAGGACTGGGGCATCCCTGCTATGAGGACAAGCTAAGAGAACTGGGGTTGTTCAGCCTGGAGGAGAGAAGGCTCCAAGGAGACCTTAAAGTGGCCTTCCAGTACCTGAAGGGGGCTTAAAAGAAAACTCAGGAGGAATTTTTACAAGGGAATATAATGATAGAATGAGAAAATAGGCTTTAAATTGGAATAGGGAAGAAAAATGGCTTTAAATTGGAATAGGGAAGATACAGGTTAGAAATTAGGAAAAAACTCTTTGGAGTGGGGGTGGTGAGGCACAGACACAGGTTGCCCCAGGAAGTTGTGGATGCCCTGTCCCTGGAGGTGTTCAGGTGCAGATTAGACAGAGTCTTGATGTACCTGATCCAGTGGGACATGTCCCTGTCCACATCAGGAGGGTTGGAAACAGATCGTTTTTAAGATTCTTTCCAACCCAAACCATTCTATGATTCTATGTAACTGAAGTTGAAATTGAAGCTATTGGAACTTCTCTATTATGAAACAAAAAAATAGTCATGAAAATATATTCCTTCTCAAACATCAATAAGTTTCTAAAGAATCATCCTTCTTCACCTCATGAACTACAATCTTTAAGAGAGATTAGCAAGGATTTTTTTCTGCAGACTGAAAAAGTGTGGGTTTTTTATTTTAATTCACAAACAGACTGAAATAAAAAAAAATCCAAATTTTATATCACAGTATTTCAGAAAATCTTTTGAGGCTAATCAAAATATTCCTGTTTTGATTTTGTTCCCCTAAGTCATTTTGAAATGAAAAAGCCAAAAAATTCTCTAAATACAGAAAAATGGATCTTTTCAGCACTTCTGAAGGGTTTGATCCTCAAAATTAATTCCACCAGCCCAGAAACATAGGAATTGCTGGACTGGTGCACATTTGTGCCCACAGGAGGGAGCAGTATATATAAGGATAGTTTTCATTAGCATATTTCTCCTATAGTTTCATTTACATTCAGCTGGGAAGTTTCTAAGAACAGATTTAACTTTGAATTCACATTTAAGCATCTGTATGAAGCAGATATTTCACTTACCCTCTTTCGACCTTAGGAATACAGAAATATGGGCTCCGATGCTTTGCTGAATAGGGATACACTTAAATTCCTCAATAGGATGTTGCAGAGCTGAGGGTTCAAGCTTTTAATGAGGGATATATGGATATAAGACGAAAGAGCCTCAACCTTCATCAAAAGCTCAGACTTTTCATTTCATTGCTAACACATGAAAAACCATGCTCTAGAAAGATCTATATCAGGCTAACTACTTCAATGGTGAGATGATATTGATGTAGCACTATCTAATCTCATCAGTTGCAGAAGGCCTGAATTGATTTATAATACACTTCATGGATTATTTTACAAACCATCAGCTCTCTGATGGGGATTTAAAATCTGGGTCAGTTCCAAAAGAAAAAAAAAAGGAAGGAAAAGATTAAAAAGAAAAAGATGGATTCATTAACATTTAAAAAAGAGTAGGTCATATGTTTAGCAACAGATATCTCCTAAGCAAATCCTTAGGATCAGCTTAGTTATAGCTGGTTTTTTTCTCCTTTTCCTATGAAGGACTATATTTATGAAAAAGGACATAAGATTTCTTTAAAAGAAGGAATGTGTATCCATCAAATAAGACAATATGTCAGTAATATTACATGCTGTTGCTACTCCTGCCCTCTTCTATAGGAATCCAATACTCATATTTTAAATTCATACGATACATGGACCTCATGATCCTCCTCAGATGGACCTCTAGTCCAATCTGAAATGGCCAGTTTCATGCTCTTCTTTGTTGAGACACAAAGGACAAGAGAGATGTGATGTGTTTTATTAGCAAGCCTGTTCTTTAATCTTATTTTCATATTTTACCTGTCTTATCTTGCAGTGTTGGTGAGCCACATCTTGCCAATGTGATTTAACCCACCTGGAGGGTTGGTAATAGAGGCTGAAGGGTTGTCTGCACAGAAGAAAGACTTTAGCATAAAGATGTTTCCATTGTTGCCAGTAGTTTGGGAAGTTATCTGATTTAGCTGCTGAAAGTTTCTTTTGACACTAAGAGAACTGATGGATGTGGAGATTTCATCAAAATCTGGAAAGGCTATGATACTACTTCTGTTAATATCTCACATGAGCAGGCAGGCACTGAAAAGTTTAGGTAAGTTCATTTATGAGACCTGATGCATTGCTGGGGTCTCTGAGAAAAAGAAGTACTGAAGCAACTAGACTCAGACAATATATTTTTTTTATTCCTTTCCAGTAGATCAACAAACACCTTTACCTTTGTGTAAAGATGCAAAGAACCTCACAGCCAATGGAAAAGAAACATTAAGACTGCTTTTTTTCTGCACTGGACGCTATGAATTTCTGAACAAAACTGCTGGCCAAAAGAATGAGTGGTATTCCTGACTCACTATTTTTTAGCATTGGGCTACCCCGTGTTTCACTTTTCCTGTGTGTATGCCCTCTCTAAAAGACAGTCTGTTTCTTCTTGTATTTCTTATACTTTACTTCAGTAACACTTAAAATTTTTGGAAGTAATGAATCTCTCCAATAAGTGGATTAGTGTACCTGACATGTTGACAGCCTATAAACTCAAGTATTTAACTTCTTTTTCTGTTCTACCTCATAGTAAAACAAAAATCCCTATTTCAGACAGGTCTGAGGAATCTTTCAGAGGTGTTTTTTTTTTCAACTAAAAAAGAAATTCAATGATTTTTATTTTGCTTAAAAATAAAATTACTTGTGAGATTTAACATCAATCATCTTATATTCATTTGCTTTATATTTAAAAAAAATCAAATTTTAATACACAAAAATTGTTTTGAAGTGACACATTTTCTCTAAGAAATATTGAAAATAACATTCCATGATAAAATATTCCATTTAAAATTAGATGCTTAAAAATGTCAAAATGAAATGATTCACTATTTTATTTTCCTTCCCACTTTATTTTTCAGTTGAAATTACTATGTGCAAATTCATTTCCATCTACTGTCAGTCCACTATTAAATTTTCAAATGCATATTGATCATGCTGGACAGAATTGGTTGATCCAGCCAAGCCATCAGGCTCCATATTACACAGTGATTCTTGTATTTCAAATACCTCACATTGTGAATTCATCACATGAGCAAGGCAATCTTAGTGCCACACTGCATGGAACCCTCAGAACATCAGGAAAACCAATGAACTCTGACTTTAGTAATTTGTATCAGCTTCAGTTGCCACAGATATCAAAATCTTCCATTCCATTACTGTTTTAGTGAATGAACAGGTAGTTTCTTCAGTTGAGAAATCTATTAAAAGTTCATCTAGGAATATTTTTATCCTGTAAGTAACACACAAATGAGAAAGAAAAGAAAGAAAGAAAGAAAGAAAGAAAGAAGAAGAAAGAAAGAAAGAAAGAAAGAAAGAAAGAAAGAAAGAAAGAAAGAAAGAAAGAAAGGAAAGAGAAAGAAAGAAAGAAAGAAAGAAAGAAAGAAAGAAAGAAAGAAAGAAAGAAAGAAAGAAAGAAGAAAGAAGAAAGAAAGAAGAAGAAGAAGAAAGAAAGAAAGAAAGAAAGAAAGAAAGAAAGAAAGAAAGAAGAAGAAAGAAGAAGAAGAAGAAAGAAAGAGAAAGAAAGAAAGAAAGAAGAAAGAACTACTCAACATGAGTAAAGCAAGTGGGTTATTCTTCAAATAATCCATTTGCAATCAATTCTATTAACAATTTTGACTGAATCAGGACAAAGAAGTATGGAATAGGTCTATACCACCATCATCTGCAAAGCAATGTTTCTGAATCCGCCATTACATAAAGTTTTGCCAACAGCTGAACAAAATCCATGCGAAACATTTCTTAAGGCATTTGTTACAGAAGTATTGCTTTTATTACGTATCATTCCAGTTACTACTTTCTGACCTTGCATATTTCAGGATCTCTGGCACGTCCTACAACATAAAATAAATATTTTCCCTACTAAAACTGCTGTCTGGTTTAGATCTTTGTTTTATTTGAAAAACTGTGCAGTAAGTGATTTTTCTGTCTCAGTTTTAATTCAACAGCCTCTGGTTTCTTGATGTATTTCTTGTAATACAACTCCATCCGGTTTCTGTTAGTTCAAGTAAATTCCTATTTTTGCTTATTTTTAATAGGGTCATTCAGATCTATTGCATTCCAAGGAGGCTTTATGCCACTCATTTAAGGGGTTATTAAATCTTACAATTTCTCCTTTTCATCTTCTTTTATAACTTTTAAAATGACCTCTCTTTCAAGTTCCTTTATTTGTTGTAACTGCATTTGTTATCAGAACTTCCTACTCTTTCCAGTAGCTAAAGTATTTGCTTTTGGTTCAGTTTCCTCCCCCAATTCTTGATTCCACTTGATTCCAGAGAATCAAAATTCTCAAAGGATATTTCCTTCTATTTTAGTTTTGGAGGGTTAAGCACTCTTTTTCACCTTTCCTTCTTCTTTCCTCCTAGTTCTGCCTCATTTAATGATTTAAATTATCTTTGTTCGTTTGTTTGTTTTTGATGTTGCACATTTTGTATGTTCTCATCTTGAAACACCTCATGGATTTGATTCTCGTAGGCATTAAGTGAAAACCATTCCCAAATAGTGCAGACTGGGTACATACTTGGCCTTTGGGTATAACAAGATTGCTCATTGGAGTACCATCCAGAGTAGCCTCTCCTGCTTTTGAGTGGGCTGCTGCATCTATGTGATCATCTGGGGCCAAGCCTGGAGGAACCTGCTGTGGCATCAGATGCAGATAGCTGCTCTCTGACTAATCCTTCTGCTGTTCCGTTCCCAGTTCCACCACAATTTCAGGCTGCTAACATATGCTCAGATCCAAGCTTTATCCATCAACCCTTAATACTATCATTCATCCAGCTGTAAGAGATACTGTGTTCTCTTGACCTCTCCATCTTGAACTTGCCACAGAAGCCATTTCTACTTTGGTCATGGGCACTACCTCTTTCTAAATCCCTCTCAAAGCTGCCTTTCCTTTTTCTGTTATGTCAAATCAAAACCATATTGCAAAGCCTTCAGAACACACCATTCCCTGTTTCATGTTTAATTATCTTTCTCCATTTTGCCAATATTTACTATCTATAACAAACATTTTTTGCTTCCCTGATTCTCCCCTTCAAGTGCTATCATACCTCTGGAACTGTTATCATATGTCTTTTTTTGTCTTCCTTCTCATCCACCTTAAAAGTGCCCTATATTACCTAATTTAACAATAATTATCCCTATAGGATATGCATACCACAAACCCACATTACTGTATTCCATTTCTCTCTGTATGTAGCGTCCTACAGGTAGATGTTGCCTTTGGAGTGTTGTCATTGAGTTCCCAGTCCTGAAAAGACACGTTTAAGGATTGTCTAAAACAGGACTAATGTTATCTTAGCACTGTTTATCTTTCATCCTGTTGAATCTCCATGAGGAATTAATTAGTTAATGAATCACAGCTCATCTTCTTAGTCGAATGTTTGTCTTAATAATATTTTATGAAAAACTATGTACATAGTATACTCAGAAATTATGTAAATTGGTAGGTGGATTGATCTGCCAGGATGAGGCATACTCATGAACTCATACATACAATATATTTAGTCATATCATGCAAAACATTAAGACAAGCAACATTCCCTCAGCTGGCTATGATATAATTTTTGTTCTTTTTTTAAAAGAATGCCCTGTCAGATGGTTACTATCTTGGATAACAGGAATTAAGAGGTGAGACATTTTCCTAATTAAATCAGTAATCAAGAATATTAAGAATTTACACTCAACACAAATGTGACTGGAGAAGTGCCCTTGCAGCAAAGAAGCCTAACAGCATCCCAGGCCTCATTAGGATGGCCATAGCTAGTAGGTCAAGGGAGACCATTATTCTCATCTTGTTATATCTTCTGCAGCCATGTTCAGAGTACTGTGACCATTTTTTAATTTTTTTTCTGCCTGACGTTAGAGAAAAAAGTGATAAATTGCAGCGGAGGACTTATCTTGAGTCTAGGGCATGAGACACCCAAGAAGAGACTGAGGGATCTGTGTTTGCTCATCCTGAAGAAAGCTGGGTATGTACCTAACCATTGTCTTCAGCTACCTGATGGAGGAGTTATGGAGATAGACAGACTCTTCCCAGAAACGTACAGTGAAAGAAGAAAAGACAGGAGTAAAAATCTGTAACAAGAGAAATAACAGCAAGAAATAAAGAAAATACAATTCAAAATTAAACTTGTCAAGCACTGAAATAGTTATTCAGAAAGGGTATGGGATGTCCATTTGGTTGTTTTCAAAGCTCAGCTAGAAAAGTCTGAGTAATCTCTTCTTAGTTTGAAGGCAGACCTGCTCTGGGCTTATTGGATTAGTTGATTCTGAAGTTTTCTTTAGGCCAAAGTGATTCCATGAAGAAAGAAAATCTGAGGTGTTTCAATCTGGATAGAATTCATTTTGGGAAAAAAGAAGAGTGTGACAGAGATCCAATTCTGTCCACACTGTTGTGTAATATGTCCTGAAACTTGATTTGACTGCATCACCTACTATAAGGAAAGCATGCAGATGGAAAAATAAACCCAAAGCTAATTATAGCTTATTATGTTTTAATTTATCAAATGCTTACACACGGTAATTTAGCATAAGAACTTAATTTGCTTTCATCTTATATCTTCCTGTTTCGTAATGTGAGAATGAATTCATGTTGATCACAATGGCATCTCAGCAACCCAGCACTAGTGACCTTAAACACACTTACTATTCCCACATGAGGAGCAGGACGGCCAAGGAGTAGCAGGGTGCATCTCCACAAAGTAAGGAGGGGAGAGTGATTTTTTCAGACTTGTGATGGACAGTCATCCCATGGACAGGCTCTGGCTCACTATCCTAGCCTCACAACAGCATGATGGGAAGAGTACCTGTTGTCATAAGGGACTCCTCAGAAAATAACAATTGTCTCTTATTATTCACGATATAAAGACTTTGTGAATCCTGACCCATAAAGGGACCTCTTCTAAGCTAAAGCAGCAAGAATTACAACAAAAAGAAGATTCTTTTGCATCACAAAGAAAGGTTGTTTAGCCTGGAGAAGAGGAGGCTGAGAGGAGACCTCATTACTCTCTACAACTACCTGAAAGGAGGTTGTAGAGAGGAGGGAGCTGGGCTCTTCTCCCAAGTGACAGGGGACAGGACAAGAGGGAATGGTCTCAAGCTCCACCAGGGGAGATTTAGGCTGGAGATTAGGAGGAGGTTTTTCACACAGAGGGTCATTGGGCATTGGAACAGGCTGCCCAGGGAGGTGGTTGATTCCCCTTCCCTGGAGGTGTTTAAGGCACGGGTGGATGAGGTCTTGAGGGACATGGTTTAGTGTTAGATAGGAATGGTTGGACTAGAAGATCCGATGGGTCCCTTCCAACCTGGTTGTTCTATGATTCTATGATTCTATGATTCTATGATAAATAATGATGTCACGTTCTAATTCTGTCTCACTTTATGCTTATTTTAATTACTTTTTTCTAGTTTCCTTCTTTGACATAAAAATAGAATTTCCCTCTCTCTAGCTTTCTCAAAAATTTCCTTTCTTTGTTTATTTTGCTTGCTTTATAATTCCAAGTGGCCCTAACCTCTCATGTAAATGTTATCCTTTGCTGGAAAGAGCAGGTAGAAGTCTGCTTGCACTCAGCAGGGAAGCAACCCTCCAGACAATTATGTCCTCTTTCATTTATTTCCCATTGTATTTAGCAGCTTTTCTGGATTAAAAGTGGTTTATTAGAAAAGGTCTTAGCTGCTGTCAGCTCATCAAAGTTGCCAGTGTATAAGAGTTCTACATTACAGAAATCTATACAAACCTACATAGATACACGTGTATGTATTGAAGCATCTCAAGGAGGCAGTATTGAAGAAATAAGATTGAAAATGTATTACACCTAAAGCACTCTCTTCACTTCTTGTGACACAAACAGAGAAATGGAAGAGATGGCCTTCCTGCCCTTGCCCGAGAAAAGCCATGTTCTTCATTTTTCTGAGAATGTCTTGTATTCAGGCTCCTGAATGAATGAAAATGTGACAAAATTCTGTCCCTGAGCTAAACAGAATATCTAATCCTCAACTGTGCAAACCAGAATATACTCACTATGACTGATTTTTCTTTCAGTGAGCAAAAGCTAAATGATCCCTACATCTGCTAACCCATAAACAAAGGGTCCTATCCCTTCACTTCCTAGCAGCAGAATAATAATCTCCTGACACCAGAAAATGAACAAAACCTACTGAATGTCTCTTTCTGCAAAGACTGAGTCACAGCACTCAGAAATATTATTCCTTCTAGCTAAAAGGCTAGCAATTCCCATCTGTTTTTTTCATTAAGTTTCAGAAAAGAAATGTGAGAGTTCCATATATTTTCCTCTCTCATTTCCTCTTAGACCTCATGAAAAATTGAATAATGTCTGTAGTCAAAAACCAGTTTTGTATGATTTGTTGTTCTTTGGAAATTAATTGTAAAATATCTTCATTTCTACCTGCAAGAACACACAAATCAAGCTTCCTTCATGTCAGAAAAATCTTACTTCTTTAAAACAAATGGTAAGAGGTGAACTGTATGGCTTTAACTAATTAATCAGACAAACTCTTTCCTTACCAATGCTTGCATAAAATTAGAATAAGTCCTTTGGCTTCATTGTTTTTTCTTGAATTTTATTCTGACTTGAAGATGTTTAGAGTCTCGGTAAGAAGCTGATATCATTCTGGTCTGATGCCATTTAACTCAGTTCTTTTCAGTAGAGCTACATCTGGTGAATATAGGCTTGAAAAGAGACTCAAGCCCAGACTGTAGATTAAGGTATCAGCACTAAAAAAAGAAGGCTTTTACCCTGCTAAGCTAAGATACTCCCATCCTTTTAAATTAGATCTCAGAAAGATTAAATGCTTCAGAGGAGTTGAATGAGACTTCCACATACTTACTCTATTGTTATTAGTAATTTATCTGTATTACTAATTTACTGCAATAATTAGATATCATTTTTGGTTTAATTTTGAGATCTCAATGTTTTTAAATATCAAATTAAAAAAAGGTTTTCTGTTAAAACCCAGTATGTTTCAAGTAAATGATAACTATGGGTAATATGAATGTGTTTTATATTAAGTTGCTGTGTTCACCTGTGCCACAGATGGGACAGATTTAGAGGTTTAAAAGGTATAGGTTCCTGATTGTCTTTACATTTTGTTTTATGTTCTCTTTGGTTTCCTGACAATGTTTTTGTGGAAGAAGTAGACTACAGGATTAAGTTTTGGGAGACTGAGGATTTAATACCTATGTGAGAATAAATCTATGATTTACAAGTGAGACAAGATGTAATATTTTTGTCAATGAAAATATCTAGGGAAAGAATTACATGGGTACAAGGTGCTGACTTGTTGAGTGTTAGGAGATCCCAACTTCTGAATTTGACAGTTGATTTATTGTAGGGCTAAACAATACTTGCAAATCTGAGGCAGTGAGTTTCTTTCAGTCCAGAGAGAGTCCTACCGTAGACAAATGCCTTTGGTCACTTGAATGGGGGACTGTTCCTTGCCACTTACTAGCTCAGCTGTGTTGCCCAAGAGGACAAGATTCATTCCCTTTACCCCTCTCTGCTGTAGAAACACTGAAGTAGAGTGTGCTGGCAGTCATCCTGGTACAGATGTTCATCCCCTACATTGTGTCCTGTAAGAATGTTCTTAGGCAACAGCCCAGAGGAAGCCTGAAGAAACCTCTGAATGCGGAATATCCTCATTCAGATATGCCTTTTAGGCATTGGAGGGATGCAGGGGTAGAGCCACGGTAAGAAATCTACTTGAGAATTTCTGCTGTATCTATTCTCCTTCTAATTTGCCCAAATTGTCTTTAGCCAACCATCCTTAAATGGAAGAATACAACACCCAAGCCCTTTTTTGAACTGCCTATGGACACACCAGATGAAAGACATTCCTTACCACCATGGTCACAAGGCAAAGGTGATGTAGAATCATTGTGAAGACTGGAATGGAGAGGACCATGTAGAAATGATCAAAGGTTCATCTGAGCAGAGAAGAGATCTTTCCTGCTTCTTGTGAGACCAACAAGTTCACTGCAAGGAACAAGGCACACACAGTCTTTGGTTCTCACTGTTAATGGGTGAAACTAATGGACAACAGGAAAGGTGTATGAGTTCAAACACAGACTGAATTGTAGTAAGTGGCAAAACTCTCAAAGAGAACAACTAAATGCAAGTGGAGAACTGACAAAAGGCGCATGGAGAGACCAAACAAAGCAGATGAAAGATGTGCATCAGTGAGAAAACAGAAAGACTATTCAGAGGACAAAAAGCAAAAATATATTAGTGTACATAATGTAGAGAATAGAAAAAAAAGAAACTTCTGTTAATGTCTTTTTTGTTATTTGCTTTAGAGAGTATGCAAATGCCTGAAGCAGAAAAAATGGAGGTATAATCTAATTATGTTTCTAATGAAGGAGAAAACAAGGCTACACAGTAGAAAAAAGACATATTTTCGATTTCAGTGAAATAAGCTTTCTTAGAATTGGAAGTGTTGAGTAAAAGTGAAAGAAATAGAATGATGGATTTAAGGTGTGAGTGACAGAAATTGGAAGCCATTTAATGCAAAATTCATATTTACCTCAGGGAATGTCGTCTATGTGTATGCTACCTACTCAGTAAATACATTGTAAAGGAAAAAAAGATGCCAAAGCGAATGGAAAATGCTCTGTAGGAAGTAATCAAGGTTAGGAAGAGACCAAATGCAAGGATAAAATGTGTATTATGAAAAGAGAGGTGAGAAAAGAGAGGGGAATTCAGCAAAAAGACTAAAAGCAAGATAGCACAAGAGGAGGAAAAAGATGTAGTCGAAATGCACTAGGGCAGAAAGGTCATACAAGGAGATTATAGGCTAGGATATTGTAAATGTAAGATATTATTAACCAAAGAAACAGATATGGCAACAATATGAAATTAATTCCTTGCCTTAGTTTTCACAAAATAAAAATAAAGGACAAATGTTAAAAGCAGACACAAAATTTCCCCAGGGAGGAAAAAGAAATATTAGAATTATTACAGGAAATCTCATTCATGCCAGAACAGGTAATCAAAAATAATGGTCAAAATCATATACACCAAGAATATATAGAAAAAAACATCCAACTACCTCTACTCAAATGTACTTCACAACTTTCTTTGTAAGGTAAAAAAAAGTTTAGAGGAAAGAAGAATAAAAATCTCAACTCAAAGCTTTCTCTTAAAGCATATCGATGACAAGCTGAAAGCTATATCTAAAACACCTAGGCCTCTAATTCTTCATTCTTCTGATAAAATAAATATCTTTGGAAAGAAAAACACAATAAAACCACTTCTCAAAGTCTGTATGTTTCACTCTCTTGTATTTCACATGTCCATTAAAGATGCAACCTGACTATACGTGGCACTGAGTCAGGGCCCAGATAACAAAGCAATTTACGTGTCGGCACTGGAGAAATGGTATGGAACTTCACAATCCTCTGTCATGAGAATGCTTCTGACACCAGATTAATGCATTTTCGTAACTGCTTTCTGTCTCAGTCTTCCCAGGTGGAAAATGGGTGATGAAACTAGTGCTGAGGTTTTTTGAGGTCAATCAGTGAAAACTTTTGGTTTTAACATAAACTAGAATCACTCAAAAATCTGCTTCTTGGGATATGTAGAGGAAGAAGTTACTGCTAATCAACATTTTATTTCTCTGCTTTGGCTTTCAACCCTGTATAAAAAAAAAGAGAAATCAGTCTGAAAAGCAGCCGCATCTGGACTTCTGCACTTTTCCAATGACTCATGTCCCCTTGTGGGTATTGAAGTGGAGGTCAACAGTAAATAAAATTGCTACTTCTGCCCTACAACTGCTCTTTTGATTCCTTTTCTACTGCCAGACATATGTAATTACATGCTGCCACTTCCTCAGGGAAGACTGCAATCACTGTTTTCAAGCAGTGCTGGGCTAAGATATCTAAGACCCATAGCAGAACAGTCATAGAAGAATCAGCCTTGAGGAGTCATGTCTGATACTCCATCTGAAGTCAACAGTTCAAAAGCTACAAGGAGCTTTTCTTTCCCACTTTTTAAATGTTCACCATCAATAGGGTCTCTTCTAGCAAAACAGATGGGTGAGCTGAATTCTGCTCCAAATTCTTTTGGAATCAATTCAGAGAAATTCCCTTGACTTCTAGATACATGTAGAGCTGCCAACTTGCAGCTAAGGAAGGTATTTTCCTTAGCTTATCACACTGATAGATCTGATGGTTTCTTTGGTTACTTCTTTTTACTTAAAAACTCTTAAACCCCGTTTTCAGAGTCTTTAAATGCCAGTGAATCATTTAGTCACACAGCACTCTTCTCTCTTTTAGCTTCCTGGATAAGACATCAGGCGTAATGTTGTAGAATCAAAGGACTTCAGTATTTGCTTGGTTTTGTCTCAGGTATGAATGGTATCTCACATCTTACTGGAAGGGAGTAAACATTTGTTAAAATGGAACGTAGCAACAGGCATATCACTTCAAGGATATTGACTTAAAACTTCTGATGACTCCAGAGTAATGGTTGCCTCCTGTTTTCTGTCTATCAAATAGTTATCTCTGATCCACTTAGGAATTTAACCTACATGGTGTCTGTGGATATTTTCAGAAGTGTGAATCTCAGCTGGTGAATTGGCTCTGGCTTATTGACATTGGAGTTGCATATACCAAAGGTGAAGGAATAATCTCCTAAAGTAGAATTGTCCAGAAGTAGAATCCAGACTTGCTTGAATCTCATTACTATGTGTATGTTGAAGGTCTTTAGCCTTTTCGAGTGCTCAGTGATCTTGATGAGGCCTTCTAGTGCACTGATAATATTTAATTAAGGATCCTACATTGAGACTATATTTAAGATGGAGTAATTCCATCTTTATAGTAGGAAGGACCCATAGAAATTAACCAGCCATCAGTTCAGGCAGGACAGACAGTGTTATTCTGGAAATAGTAACATTTTCATTGAGATTTACAAACAGTCAAACATCCAAGCTTTTGTAGCAGAGGTTTCATTGGAAGAACATTTTGAAACATAAATCAAAGGTATAACTTTTAAAGTACTCAACGTATAAAATGCTACTAGATGACAGGAAAAGAGTATTTGAGTTGCCTTCAAAAGATAAACAAAGAGGATGAAAGCAGTTGGTAGGGCAAAGGGCCACTCTGTAGGAGAATATTGTTGAACACGCTATGCTGCCTGGGAGGAATCCAGATCAGCACCCGAGCAGCTGCACATTCTGGACAATCTGTTGATGATTAATGATGGAAAAAGAGAGGCCAGTTACAATCATTTCAGCTTAGTGTTACGAATGCATAACATAAATCAGGTTTTCATCGTCTTTTAGAAAGAACCTCTGTGCAAATCAGAGAACAAGTCTCAAGTGCAACCAGGACACTCTGCTCTACTGTCTCTTTATGATGACTTAATTATAACAAAAAGATATACTCTTACAGCACTGAGCAACAAGCAGAGGAAAATTTTGGAAAATATTGCCTAAATGTTAGAGTAGCTGACGAGGTCTTTCATCATCTTAGAAGGTCAGCATTTGCATTGGCAGAAGTCAAACTGTTTAGACAGCCCAGGGGTTTCCTTGTTTTTGCAGGAGAAAAGTAGGCATTCTGAGGACAGGTTTCTCTGACCTGTTGTCTTTGTCCAGGCCAGGATGAGTTCAACTGTCTCTAAAAATCTCACTTTTGACCACAAAGTGGACTTGCAGTAAAAAAACCTCAGAAGTAGATTATGGGAACATTTTACAGAGAAGAAGACCTGGATGCTATGGGACTGATTGATACCGAGCAATTCTGGCAGGGCCTTGAAACAGAGAACTGAAAGAAAAACAAAGGCCAGTTTGGTGAGAACAAGAGACAGCCTTCTGATAAACGAATCCCAGCTGCAAGGAATACAAGAGATGGTTCGGTGGAAATGAGTACCAACTGAAAGAAAAACAATTAAAAAGAACTATCAACATAGTTAATTTTAGTGTAACTTGGTTTCTTAGCATGCACGGTAATTTAGCCAATAATATGTTAGTAATAGCTTTATGGACAGTTACCTTTAGCCAATAATACACCATAGATACACTCATGGGCACCCAGTTATGTAACTAAAAAAGGGTATATAAAGAAACAGTTAAGCTCAATAAAATGCCTTCGATCCATCAGACTGAAGTCCGCGTGATCAATCCCCTCAGTAGATGACTGCATGCACAAGTCTGTTTAGTTAGTTGAATTCCTCATTTCTTCTAACAGTATAAAACACTTTTATTGGATGTTGAATTGACATTAAGCCTTTGAATTGAAATTGGAGACTTCAGGATAGAAGAGGCTGGCTGTATTTCTTCGCTTATCTTGAAGACTTGATGGTTCCTTTTGCACTGAGTTTTGGAGTCTGATCCAGAGGCCCTCAAGTCATCAGCAATCTATATGTGTGGATACGTTTCACAGCAAAGTTTCTTGCTTAGCAGTTCATCTTCAGAAGTGGAATAATCGTATTGTCAAAGTGAAGGAACAATATGAACAAGAAGGTAATGTTTTCAAAACATGTTTGATAGCTCAGCAAAATGCTTCCTAGTGTGTTGGAGTTCAGGATATGAAAAACCAGTCAGAATTGCATACGCAAAATTCTATAATAATACAGCAACCCATCTGGACTGTCAAACTCAAGGGCACCTGCCAATGCTAATCCTTATGTAGCCCTAACTTAAATGGATATGTGGTGACCTAGCACAAGCTGTAGACAGTTAAGACAATTCTCAAAGAAGTATTTGCTTTATTGAAGCTCCCTGTGCAAGAATTACCTTGCTATGAACGCCATATCATATCTAGTGTTACATATACATGTTCCAAACCACTTCTCTTGTCAAAGAAAAAAGTAGATACTAACACTGGTATTTGAGTCATATTTTCTTTTCCTATGAAGGTGAAGGCAAAGTTCTGCCCATAGGACTGAATAACTTCATACAAAAACTGAAGCAGAGACTCAGCTATCAAAAAAGCAGCTTTGTGGAATGGAATCTTGGAGTTCTAGTTCTTGCAGACAGAAAGATCCCATTCTGCAAAACAGCTTTCTAGGCAGGCCAGGTAGACAGCAAGTTGAAAGTGAGTCAGCCCTAAGCATTTGTAGCAAAGGTAGCCAACTGCATATTTGTCAGCAGATCAAGAAAAGTGATTCTCATGTTCAAAACAGACACTGACATTGAGGAGCAAATTCTGTGGCAACCTCAAAGCAGGTCAGGGTCAGTGATGCACACAACACTCTAGGAAAGGCTGAAAGAACGGGTTTTTCCCTAACTTAAAAGAGAAGCCTGAGAGGAGCTTGTATTGCCAGCTTCAACCATCAAATAGAAGAGTATAGAAAAAGTGGAGCCGATCTCTCCTCAAAGCCGCACAGTGATAGGACAAGGGGTAACACACATGTACAAGTTAGAACACAGGAATCTGTGTATAAATATTATGAAACAAAAAAAAAAATCACCACAAAGATGGCCAAACATTGTAGTAGATTTCTCAGCAGAGAGGCTGGAAAATCTCTGTCCTTGAAGGAATTCATAATGCAGCCTTGACAAGACCATGATTTAAGAAGACCTTGCTTTGAGCATGAAATCAGAGCAGCTGGTTTAAAGAGGTCCCTTACAAATATGAGACTTCTGTGATTTCCTTTGGTAAACAGAAAAGTATTGCTGATCTGGGGCTCTCTACATGCAAATCATGTGCCTCTTTTCCAGAGTAAAAAAATTCTTTTCTCTTCTTGAGCTGTGTCATAATACCCGGTGGATAAAAATAGGGTTGTCCCTGAGCCCTTTTCTCTGGTCTTGCACCTACCAGAGCCATAGCATGCCTCCAGAAACCTGGAGCTGTCTCATCAAGCATATACACTAAAGCCATATCCAAAACCCAGTTCATCTGCAGACATGGAGTTTCCACACACATCTTCACAGTACCTCACCAGATGTATTCACAAAACTTTTCAGATACAGATTCTGATTCCATGTATTGGTGGTTGAACTACAGTGTTTGCAATACATGACTTATGCTTCTACATTTTCCATATGTCCTGAAGTTCTTTAGACCTTAAACCTCAAGAAGATTCTCTCATTGTACTACAAAAATATTTTTGCTTGATCTGGGCAAAATTTGTTATAATTAAGATCATGATAGAATAAAAAAGATGGTGTTCTTAAGCAGGAAGCTTATATAATCGTAAGTTTTATATTTGTGATATCTTTGCATTTGGGGAAATCAAATTGATCATGCTGAAACTTGTCTACAAAAAAGTCTTCAGACTCAGTTTGCAATCATATAAATCTTGCCTTTCTTCTTGCGCTGAAACTGGGCATTCACAAGCATTCTGATATGGATGGATATAGGCACCTTAGAACACTTTCTACAAACACAACACAATGTTTAGAGAGAAACTGTCTACACTAGCAGAGAGATCATCCCTACACCCCACTTTGCTACATTTTTTGGGGGGGGGAGTTCGTTTTTTTTTTTCACCAATGACAAATGTGAATGACTGCATATATCTAGAAGTCTGCCTGGTTAAGCAAGTATGTGTCTTAGAATCACTTTGGGGTTAGAGACTCATCTTCTCAGATGCTGCATAACTGTACAGTTTAGCAGTGTCAGAAACATATTTTCTTATAGGATGTAGAAACTTCAAGTACAAGGTGGGTATAAGAAAGGATCTATGAATACCTACAGATGTATATTGTGATCATAAGGCTCCTTCAGGCACAAATCATTTCCAAGAGGTAAGAAAAAATATCTTTCTCATGTAAAGGTTTGTCAACTCACAGTGCAGAACATTTGAAATCTATACAGATGGCTTTTCAACCATAAGATTAAGTTTAAATGGGAAAAAGAGAACTGTTTGTCTTCTGATTTCCGAATGTGTAGTGGCAGGGGACAGGACAAGAGGGAATGGCCTCAAACTCCTCCAGGGGAGATTTAGGCTGGAGATTAGGAGGAAGTTTTTCACAGAAAGGATCATTGGGCATTGGAACAGGCTGCCCAGGGAGGTGGTTGATTCACCTTCCCTGGAGGTGTTTAAGGCACAGGTGGACGAGGTCCTGAAGGACATGGTTTAGTGTTTGATAGGAATGGTTAGACTCGATGATCCAGTGGGTCTCTTCCAACCTAGTGATTCTATGATTCATTTGGTTCACATTTTCAAGCTTTTCTGTACATCCGCAACCAAAGATATTTCATTTCTTAAATAAAAAAGCAAGCTGAGAATCTCAGATAGTTTTGCAAGTTTTGCAAGCTAGATATGGAAAACATAATCCCTTGCTTCTTCTGTTTTCCTTGGATTTTATGTGTTTGTCCCGATTCTTGTAGTTCTTGTAGTTTTTTACTGTACTACTGACCGTAACTGAGGTAGACTACCTTATAGCAGATCCCAAATCTCATCTTCAAAGAAAACTTTGTTGTTTAATCTTGCCTCACTGATTTTCTGACTGATAATTTCTAATCCAATGTCATGTTCTATAACTGTTCACACTCTTTAACACGTTATTCATCATTTGGACACTTACAAAAATTGCATAGGCACTTTTCAGAGATGTTCTTACTATCAAAGGCAAACATCTCTGGGAAACATGCTTTCCTTTCCTGACTCTGACTCCTGTTCTCCTGCAGAAAGTACTTTCTGCTTTCAGGGTCTTTTCCCTGAATACGGTCTTCATTCTTCATGAAATTATTCAGTCATTTCTTCCCACAAATATGTGGTCCCACGTTGGTCTGGAGCATATAGAAAGCTATTGTATTACATGGTTATTTGTGACCTGTAAAGTTGATACCAAGTTTATTATAGTGCAACTGACTTGGTTTCAGATTTCAGGTGTTAGTAGTCATAAAAGAAAAGGAAAAGAGTGTAACAGCAGGAACATGATGGAGGAGACTTCAGAATAAGATTCATCCTACATGTAGGTTGAAAAACAGTTAAAACTATCCATATTTTAAACTGAATTCCTAACATGTGAGATGTCTAGTTCCTTAAATTTACTTTACAGGCTTCTAAACTCATAAGGAGATATGTCCTAGGATGTTTTATCAGGGGAAAAAAACCCAAAAATAAAGAGGTAAATAAAAATCAAGATAGATAGATAAGCAAAAATCCCAGTTCAGAACTTTCTCACTTGCACTAATTCTTGAAATAGCTCATCAAAATGGAGATTTATAAAATATTGAAGGACGGATACTATTGAAATTCCCATGGGGTAAACTGAATTTATTCCCATGACATAAACAAACCTATGTAAACTGAAACAGAATCAGAGTTTAGGTGAAATTTGTTGCCTAAAAATGGTTGATTTACCTCTCATTTAGAGATATTAGTATAATCTAACTCTTGATCAATAAAAGCCCTGGGCACACAAAAAGAGGCTCTCAAGGTTAGTTCTTCTCCCAGCACAGTTATAGAAGCAGTTGGAAAAAAACAAAATTCAAAAGTATACTACAACTAAAGTTCTTTTTCTTATAAACAAAATATATATGCCTATTATTCCAGTATAAATTCATCAGGTAAAAGTATTTAAGGAGCTATGGCTCACAAAAACCTCCCCAGTAATGCCATGTTGTGGGGCAGAAGCTCTGCTACCCCTGCGATGTCTCTGAGGTGCACGAGTGGAATTTGCTGCATAACAGCATTGAGACCGGTAATCAGGGAAAGACTCAGCAGACATTTAGGTAGCTCCTGTTTCTACTTACAATATTAAAGATTACAATTTTGAAGAAAGACAACTTTTTATGCCTCAAAGGTAGGTTCCTTCTTGGCCCTTCATTTGAAACATGAAATATTCACCGTATCATTCCCAGGATCTTTGCAGACACAAAATACATCATGCTAACTGATGCACTGTTAAACCTTCATTTAATTAGGGTCACCATAAGGAGCTTCTGCATACTATGGAGAGGACCAGGTGATCTGCCAAATAAAAGATTTGGTACTTTAAATTTATGCTTAATTTCAAATTTGGGATTAGTCTTATTGTAGGCAGAAGGCACCATTTACAGTGTATTCAAATTCTTTATTTAAGAGACCTCAGCTTTGCAGCCTGCCTGTAAACAAAAAGTAAGGCAAAATTTATGGAGTGACTCATTAAAAATTACTTGCCCAATTCTCTTCAAGAGCTCAAAGATTATGTGTTGACACTACAAACACAGGAGTGAAGCAGAACAAAACACAACCATTTATACTGCGTTTCTTTACTCTGTCACATCCTCCAAGACTGCAGAAGCTCTTAGAAACAGTCAATTTATTCTGAGGGTGTGTAGGGATATTCTGCACTGATAGCAAAGAATTCTGCATAAAGCTTAAAATTCTAGTACATAAGGCTAAATCCCCAGAGTATGTCTCAGCTTTGAACAGGGTTGCTTAGGAAAAGAAATGATTGCATATGCAAGAGAAAATCAGAAGTAAAACCCCTCATGCTGAAAAATGGAATACCAAATGGGGAGATAAATAATATGCTGCTTCAAAGTAAGACTTGCCACACAAATACTGTAATCACTGTGAGAAAAAGGGATTATATAAATATACTTGGTGATTAGGAAAATTACATATTCAAAATTATTTAACTTCATTATCCACCGAAAGTTACACAAATAAATACCTACTGTACCTGCCTTTTTCTCATCTGCTTCTTTGTCATTTTTGACAATTATCTACAAGCTAGGCAATGTATGATCCAGGTGATGAGCTAGACTGCATTTTACAAACAATTATCATATATGTACCATGAATTAATTCAGAGGAAAAAGGCGAGACTTATAGTTAAAGCATATGAATGACAATCAAGAAATCTTGGCATTGCCTTCACTATCTTATTCCTGGAAAGACTATTATTTTTATATCTCTTTTCTGAGGTATGCAAAACGTGCTGGCTGCAGGTCCCATCGATCAAAATGTAGTGCAAATGGAGGAAAGGAAGCAGGCTGTGAGGTATACCAATAATGACTGTTGCCATATTTGTACACATTTGTAGTCAGGAAGTTAAGGCCAGAATGCCTTTGGACCATATCTCCATCCCAAGAAAAGAAAGAGAATTCAAATTTTGAAAGGCATTCTGTCAGCCTCTGGTAAAGCTATAGGGAGAGAAACAAAAAGGGGATTATAGAGAGGCCTGAACACCTTGGATTGCATGGGTTGATGTAGGTAAGGGTTTTTTCTGTTAAGAAGGGAATTTTGAGTTAGAGAAAACCATATAGTAGTGACTGTATAAAAATCCAGGTTAAAGAACTCTGTCCAGACATGCATGAGTTTAGTGGTGACCCAGGTATGAGGGCAACAACCACCAGTACCTGGATGAAAATTACATGTGATCCTAAATCAAAAAGAGGATACATTATGTGAGTTGTCCCTGAGAAGACAGAAGATAAAAGAAACTACTTGCAATCTATTACATGAGAGACCATCTTAATTGACAACTGTAGTTTTTAAAATGCAAAATGATAAAAACTAGACTTAGACCTGATAGGAGGAGACAGCGTAACCACTAAAGCAAGGCAAGGGACAGTGTCAGACAGAGCTTGCAGCAAAAAGTACATCCTAAACCAGCAGGGAACAGTATGCAGCCAAGGGAGGTGAGACAGCTAGGCTTTCATTAAATGGTGAGCTCTCTTGAGAACTGGCCTTGCTACCTGAAAAGGCTTAACAACCTGCAATGTCCGAACACTAGTCTTTACTGAACATGTCTTTATGACATCTCCACAAGGCAGTAAAGCATCGTGTTGTGGTGACAGGAGCATGGAGAGACAAACAAACTCATGGGAGGTCATTGTGATGCAAGGAAATAAAACAGTGCTGCCTTTTCTTCAGAAAGTAGTCGCATCACTGACAGACCCTTTATTTCTGGTCAGAACTCCCATGAAAATAAATTACAACGATAGTATAACAGAGAAGACATGGAACTTGGAGAAACTTTGATTTGGTTTTGACTCAGCCTGGTATCTGTTGCATTTTACACTGCACCTAAACGAGTGGTGCTTCAGGTCATTGCATCCTTCCCTCTCCTTTCACCTCACTCTACACCATAAACTGTGCATTACGTCTCTGCTCCCATGTGAGGTCAAATAAACCCACTGAGGATTTAGATAAACAAAATGATTTAATGGAAATCTTTGTTCATTTGTTTGCATGTGTGATAGGTTAGTTTTCTATACATCAACTGGACCAGCTGACTCACACTTCAGTTTCAACTCCAGTACATGGGAAACAGAAGAATTGCACAGCTGAGGACAGAATGAAGAAAGAAACACCACCTCAGGGTGCGCTGACAAGTCAAGTGAGTTTGTAATTTTCGTTAAGTTACAGATCACATCTCATTTACAATTTCTTCTCAGTAGGACAGGATTTGTATTTTTCTTTTTTTTATGTAGAGATGGGCAAAGCACAATTCAGCTATGATTAAAGACCACTAAACAGTGAGCATAAAAGCAAAGAGAGAGTAGAAAACAGACAGATAGTATCCTTCCTTAAGGCCTTTCTGTTTAGCAGAGCTCTTGTTTGACTTTTTGACTTATGACTTTCCACAGAGAAGAACTCTTTTTTTGTTTTTTTTCCCCTAGAATGAAGTTCAAAAAATTAGATTTCTCATCTGTCAGTGGTATTGATATTTAGGAGTCTAAAAAAAGGAAGTGAGGAATTTTCCTGAATCAAGATGAAAACTCTAACATGGAACCAGAGATCTAAAAGAGATCAAATAAGTGTCTCACTTCAGTGCTGACAAAAGGAATCAGCCAGTCACCATGAAACCTCTTTCATCACCAGTGGGAAAGAGGTTGTCTAGAGGCTGTGCCAAGGTCAAACAGTTTTCCTGAGAGGAAAAGCTCACTCTTCACTGCATGTACTACCTCAGGATCAGAAGTCTAAGTATCCAAGTCTAAATATTCAAGTACTCAGTTTTCTAATCCGTCATTATTTTTTTTAACTCATGTACCCTCAATTAGAATATAAATATAGCGTGTTACTATTAATGATTAAGTTTAATCTAAAAATTAAATGAAGCAAGAGAAATTATCTTCTCCACCTCCAGTGCTATAGTCAGTGTAATCTGATTCTCTGATTCTTGCCACAGTTTTGTTTTCCCATCAGAGCTACCATAGCTACCTTTCCCACAGAGTGATCTAGGCATTTTGGCTAGAAGTATCTATCCAGAAAGCTACTGCAATGAAAATTCCTTAGTTTATAATTTCCCCAGAGCATCAGCACATGAATCCCTTAGCTGAGGCATAATACCATCCTTTGCCCGTCTTCACTCCCAGAGCTCTAAATAGTCTTTGTCCTTCTCTTTCTTTTTAACATTCATTCAGAATCAAAGTTTAGGAGAGACAGGTGGTCATCACCATAGTACACTTTGCCCTCTGAACCTACTATTGTTTGTGAGAGGGTCACTTTAAACATTTATAAACCCACTTCCTCCTTCTTCTGTAGGTCTCTCCATAGGACCTTACATTGCTGTGGTGCCCACAAAATGTCAGTTGTTATGCCACTGTGAGTTTTCTGTACAACTTACAGTGTCCTGACCATGTTGATAAGTATAATTTCAGTGCTCCGTGGTGCTGTTTGCTGTCTATGGGTATGTACCCTTGTCTTATCCATACACTTTGGACTGTATTCTTTGCCCTTAGCTGCACCTTACACTAGACTACAAAGTGGAAACATATGATAAACTGGAATTTAAATTCTGAGTCCCATTTATTTCAAATAAAAATTTATAGGTCCTGTTTCACCAGAGTTGTTTGTCTTATGCTAATAAAACATTGCACCATTATGTTGGGTGGAAAGTTGGCATTTTGAATGGACCTCCGTCTGGAAAATTTTTACATATGGTCTGTGTTGATGCCTGAAGTTAATTTTGCACATACATTTCCATTCCTAAACCTCGTGGCAACAAGCTTATAAATCTAACCTTTAAAAATGAAAATACCTGTTCTCAAACAGCTGTAAAATGGCTTTCAAAAAACCTGGATGTAAACAGTTGTTAGTTTTGATGATGCAAAACCTGCGTTTTATTATTAGAAGTTTTTGCAAACCTTGTAAAGAACTTCTGATGGGTCAATAAGAGAAGGCAGAGAGTTGAAAATTGGACAGTGAATGACATGTAGAGGAATTCCTGGTGTCTTGCAAAGAGAAAGAAATGAAAAAGAAGATATTTTAAATACATATACTTGCATGGAAAATTAATTTGTAATATCTACCTACTTAAGTGTGTTGAAAGAACTACTTACCTGCAAAGCTACAAAGACTCAAGAGGAAATATCTCCATATTGCATGAAAAAGAGACAGCTGCAATTTATAAAACTGCCAAACTATGTATTGATGCATTCAGAATTAATTAAAATAAAAGAATATTTTTCTCAGAAACCAAAATTTTCTCATTTATAGTTCTGCATTCTTATAGTTCATTTATCATTAAATAGCATTTAGAGATTTCTTAATTACTTTGTATCATACCATATTTCATAGTTTTTCATTCCTGTAATATCTAATCATGCAATTTGTATAATTCATAGTTTATAAAAATTTAAAGCTGGGGAGAATCAATAGTGTAATTTAGTGCAAATGCAAAATAATCCACATCATGATATTTTGTCCTTTTTTTTTTTCTGTAACGTATCTTCTATTACTATTTTGTTTGAACTTTTCTGAAGAAGGAACATACCTGCTTGTTTAGAAGTAGTCATCGTAAGAAGAATCTACTAGATTATTTAGCAACATCTACTGATAGTCAAGGTAGGGTTGAAGTCCTTGGTAAGGCGTTTTGTTTTAGATTCCACTAAATCAAATCCATACAAAGGAGAGCTACAGTTGTAACTTAAGTGTGATTTGTGTCTTGTTAAAATGGACACATCTTTGATCAGCTGACTCACTCCCAAGGCAACATTTCCTTTTGCTTGCATTTGCATATTTATTTGAATGTTGTTTGGTTAAACTGTCTTTTTAGGAGCCCTGTGTTACCCAGAACTTCTCAATAAATCTGACAGGCATGACACTGGAACTACGGGAGATCCTTTAACTTTCAGTAGGAACAGCTTCAAACCAGGCAAGAGAATACCAGATGGTTTTCTGTGAAGACAAACAAAGCAAGATGAAGATTTACATTGTTCCTTCTGGTAGTTCAGACACATAGTTCACATAATCATTCTTAAAGTCACTTGCTTTCATATTAAGTTGAATTGCCCCATAATTTCATTTATTATTTAAAATGCAACTATTTCTTCATTTAAATTTAATTGGCTTTCTCTTTCAAAGACAGAATTTTATTATGCTTCTTTCTGCACAAAATAAATTACTTAAAACAACAAAATTTCTCCTTGAATAGACTAGGATCAGGTCATCTTTTAGTCCATAACTGCATTACCATTCTTTTCTTCAACTGTTCTTGCATCCACAACAAATAAATGGCTCTGATGGATTAATGTAAGTAAAAACTTCAACAGAGAACAGAACTCTCTACAACTGAGTGATTACACCGGTAGTTAAGGAAAGAGCTATGGATGTCATCTACCTAGATTTCTATAAGGATTTCATATGATCTTCCACAACATTCTTATATCTACATTGGAGAGATGTAGTTTTGGTCAATCCCCAATATCAATACAGTCTCAGGAATGAATCAATTGAGAGCAGATATACAGAAAGGACTTTGGTATACTGGTGGAAGAAAAAACTGGACATGAGTGTCAATGTGCACTTGCACCCAGAAAGTCAATCACATCCAGAGCTGGATAAAAAGAAACATGGTCAACACGTTGAAGGAGGTGATTCTTCCACCTTTACCCTGCCCTTTTGAGACCTCACTTGAAGTATCCATTGAAAGAAAGTTATGGACCTATTACAACAGGTCCAGAGGAAGGTCACAAATTGGATCCTGTTAGAGGGTCCGAGGGAGGGCTGGAACATATGAAGAATGGAGGAAAGAATTGTGTTTGTTCAGCCTGAAGAAGAGAATGTTCTAGGGAGACCTTCACTCAGTCTTTCAAGACTTACTAGACAAAAAGAGAGTTTTTGTCGTGACATGTAGTGACAGGACAGGTTTTTAACTGAAAGGAGCTATATTTAATTTGGACATAAGGAAATTTTTTTTTTACTATGAAGGTGATGAGACACTGGAATGCATTTCCCAGAGCAGCAATGTATGCCTCATTCCTCATAGCGTTCAAGGTCAGGTTCAATGAGGTTTCAAGCAACCTGATGTAGTGAAAGATGTACCTTGAAAAGGAGTGATGATCTTTGAAGGTCCCTTCCAACCCAAAGCATTCCATCATTGCAAGATAATGTGAAGGAATGACCAGAAGTGAGATTTTTTTTTTAAGATGACAGTTTATTCATTTTTAGGTGAATTTCTTTGACAAGAATTTATACTAGGACACTTGAACACAGACAGGGATGTAGAAAAAACTTAACACATAATTGTGGAAAAGGCCTATAGAGTGGACAATACCTCTAATTTTCTTCAGAGAAGTCAAATCTGATGTATCTACTTAAAAGCATGGCAAAAAATGTAAACCAAATCCTATACTCAAATGGTCAACCATAAATGCCATTAGAACATCAAAGAAATATAATGTCAATCAAACTTTAAATCATTAAATACTGGGAGTAAGAAGACGAATAGAATTTTTTTTATTGTACTTCTATATATTACTGCCCCCCGATCCCTTTTACTGTTGCTTTGCCTGATTCTGATGGGAATAATTTTCATAAATGAAGAAATGAGGAATATGAGATCTGTGAACTATGACTATGCACAAATATCAATATGGAATGTGGGTGGTCATGAGACCTAAAGAAGTTCCAAGAGACTTTTCAGTTGGTGAAATCATAGCTCAAGCCACTAAACACTTCTGTGAACCGGGAATTCAGACTTTCTTTTCTCCAGCTCAATATAATAATTTTAGTGCAGAATATTTGTAAAATATTCAGTATAAGAATGGGGTTTGGGACACGTCATGTCTTGGCTATTTGCCTAAGCTAGTTGTAAGAATGTTTCAGACATTAACAGTCCTTGACAGGACAAGAAGGAATGGCCTCAAGCTCTCCCAGGGGAGGTTCAGGCTGGACATTAGGAAAAAATTCTTCACAGAAAGGGTCGTTAGGCACTGGCACAGGCTGCCTGGGGAGGTGGTTGAGTCACCTTCCCTGGAGGTGTTTAAAGGCCTGGGGAGGGTGGGGAGTGGGGTTGCGGAGGGGGTGGTGTGTGAGGTGCTGAGGGATATGGTTTAGTGTTTGATAGGAATGATTGGACTTGATGATCCAGTGGGTCTCTCCCACCCTGGTGATTCTATGATTCTGTGATTTGAAAGTACAAATACCATTTTTTTTTACCCCTTATGAGACATCCACCCTTAATATTTATGAGACATCCGGTTAATCAAGAACAATATTTCACATGAAAAACAGACTCTGCTGCAAGCCAGATACTGGTTACATAGAACGTGTCATCATTTAACACAAGTGACTAGATGATATATGTGACTGTTTATTATAAATAAAAAGAATATAAACTCTTGTCTTTAAGCACTGAAAATTAAATTAGTGTGAATCCATAAAGAAATTTAAATGACAAGAGCTGTACCCAAAGTGGTAATCATGCATTTAGTAAGGCAAATGCTAAGGTAACTTCTTTTTCTTTGCAAGCATCCAATGGTGTACAATGAGTACTATTAGAATTGAAGGAAAACAGAATCCCATTTTGTGCATCTGCATTAAATGACTAGAATGTTAAATTTACAGAGGTGTCTGCTACAGCACAAAAAAGTTTTAGATGTTCATTTGTTATGGTCACTCAAAAATCAGTTTCTGACACTTGAGAAGTCCTGACATGCTGACATCAAACTCCAAAGAATGGAAAGCCAGAAGGCAATATGCCTCAGTTTGCAAGACTGAAAAACCTGGAAATGTTGAGTGAGATGATTGAGTGAGAGATTATCATTTCCGCAGCCTAGATTCCACAAGATTTAAAGGCAATTCACTGAATTAAGATGAGTGAGTGATGATGGCAATGCCTGTGCCTCTTTTTGTATGAATACTTTAATATACACTGGTGCAGTAATTGTATCTGATATAGTCCCTTAGTGCCTATGGAACTCTAGCCAATAAGCTATGAAACTATTCCTAGTCTAGCTTTCTGGTTTACTCGCAAGCAAATGTATATCCTGCACAACAATATTGCAAAACACACAGACAGACACACAACAGTACCTGAAACAGCACTACTGTCGTCCCATATGAAGAGTTGAAACAAAGATATTTCCAGCAAATTAAGTAAGTTAAAATAGCCCTAGGACAGTTAATTTAGCCGGATTTTGATTACAGCATGAAGGCAACACTTTTTGTTTTCCTAAGAATGAAACTTTAATACTCAGAAGAGGTCAAATTTTATTAACATATTTTAAATATTGCATTACATAACTTTGACCTCACTGCACCAACAGCTTAAACTATTAAGACCTTCTGGAGTCCTAAGGTGTAATATAATAATAAAAGTGACCCACCAAGGTTTAATAACTCTCAGACTAGATTTCAAAGAGAAAACAGTAGCTCCTGACCATAGGCAATTCTTATACTCTTTATTCTTTAACAAGACCTGGGTTTATTTGATAGCTAACATGACAATCATTGTTTGATTCTTCTACAAGAAACTTACTATAAATAAATTTTGACATTTGGTAAAATATGAGTAAATATCACCTTATAAGCATCATTGGAATCCTAAGGAATTTTTCTGGTTCTGTACATTACAGACAAAGATATAAATGTGATGAAAATACCCTTGATAAAACATAAAAAATTGGCAATTCCTGAAATGATGTGTGAAATATTTTAAGAAAACAGATGAGGCTTTTCCTGAATGATTCTGGAATATCATCAAGCTGTAGGCTGAATACAGAATTATAACATTTTAATAGCATGGAACAACCAGGTTGGAAGAGACCCACTGGATCATGGAGTCCAACCATTCCTATCAAACACTAAACCATGCCCCTTAGCACCTCAGATAGATAGATAGGTAAACAGATAAGCTGAAGAGCAAGAAACATGTACTGAGTCTGCATCCACTCTGGTAGATTGTCTTCACTTCCTCATTAAGACAGACACGTGCTTGGTCTCTTTGATTCAGTGTTCTAAGACAATCTCTCTTCAATGTGCTTTTTTTTATTCCCCTGCATGTTCAAATTGAAGTAGCTGTGCATGGAATGACTCACACTTTAAGGAGAAATGCTACAATTGAAGCCCAGCATCCAAACCATTCTTCTTTGAAAAATTACTTTGGTCTTATTTTTTTCTCATTCACTCAGATTTCCGTTTGTATTTCAAAAACTCCCCCTGATACTGTTTCTTGGTATAAATCAGATGTTCTCAATGCTTCTCCAGTATACACAATTCAATAGAAAGTTCGTCCAGCAGAAAGGTCCTTGCCCTATTCACAGGGAGTGCCTTTTCCCTCTGTCTTCCCATTTGATTCATATTGTAGTAACTATAGGATTTACAGCCACCTAGAAATACCTAGAAATACTCTTCAAGTGAGCCCTCAATTCCTTTGTTTTTTATCTGTCTAAATTTGATTTAAAGGCTTCAAGCAAGTATAAACATTAGATTTTGACTAGACAGGTTCAAGAGATTGAGTTAATGCTATTTTAGTAAATTACTGCCCCTCAGATTCCAATGGTATAACTGACTTTGAGCAGCCTCTAAGTGCATGGTTTCATTTAAAAGTTACTTCTTGGATCTAAGTGAGTGGTGATTCAAAGTAAACTCTTCAACTTTGAATTGCATCAGTCTGGGGAAGCAGGCAGGATATACATATCTCTCAGTTTTTCTCTCCTTATTTTCCAATGATAGCCATACCTATACCTCACACCTGCTAATCTGTTCTTCTCTGAACATCTCTTCCAACTCCAAGAAACACATCTGTGATTTTTCAGGTCTGAATGTGCCCCGAAATTTCAGTTCTCCCCACCATTTTCCCCAATAAAGGGTTAGATCACGTCTAGTCTGTTTACTTTAAAATCTGAACATCAAAAATATATTTGTGGATAAACACCCAAGTCATATTAAAACCTCCACCCGCTTTAGGCCAAAATGTACAAATTTGGGTTTAGCGACACAGTTGCAGTTTGAAAATTTTCTAGGACTCAATAGAGAAAGTTTGGAATCTCTGCCCTAGGGCACTAAAGAGAGTTTCCCTACTTTGAAAACTTTACAAAGAGATTCAACTTCCCAGCCAGCAGTTATTTTAATTATCTTCAAGCGCAGAACTGAATTAAAGATGCTGCTGTGCTGGGAGTCCCTGATGTGTGCTTCATCTGATTTTGAATTTTTTGGCATCTCTGGAAAACTTGAGGAGACTAAAGTCTTGACGAAATAAATAAATAAAAAGATAAATAAATAGAGAAAATGCTCTAAATTCAAGTAATAAATTTCTTTAAGAATTATATTAGAACTTCCTACAGTTCTTGAAACTAAAAAAGCACTAACTCAGAAAATCTTACACAAGAGATGACATTCAGTTTGTTGTATCCTGCAACCACTTCTGAGATTCTGTGTTGTGCTTCAGAGGACCCCACCATTGGCTGGACACAAGGTATTTTGCAGATTTTCATCTCACCATTGTGCCTCTTCTCCCACTTCACAAGCCAACGTGTCAGATGCAGCTCCTTGGTGGAGCTGTTGTGTGTCAGCTGGAGTCTCCCTACATCCTCTGATAAAGTTAACACTATCCCACAGTCCAAGAGGCAGGATCTCAGATACTGAATCAGAAATCATTGAGAGGGTTGCCGTTTCTTCTTCGTCACATGGGTTAAAATGGTTAAGAGACAGCAATGGTCCATTCTGGTCTAGGTTCCCGTCTAAAATATTAGCCAGAAAAGAATGCCCAGGCAACAATTTAGAAACAAGATAAACAGGGTAAAAAATTCCCTAAAACCAGCTCCCAGAGTCAATTTTCATCACAAGAGTTTTCAAATACAATGAAAGTGTCTTCGGTTTCCATGACCTTCAGTCAATTGTTTAATCCTGTTTTGAATTCATTAAATCATCCAATAAGGGACAGGACAAGAGGGAATGGCCTCAAGCTCCACCAGTGGATGTACAAGCTCAACATAAGGAAAAAAATCTTCACTGAAAGGGTCATTAGGCAATGGAATGGTCTGCCCAGGGAGGTGGTTGACTCACCTTCCCTGGAGGTGTTTAAGGTGTTGGTGGATGAGGTACTGAGGGGCATGGTTTAGAGACTGGTGGGAATGGTAGGACTTGATGATCCGGTGGGTCTCTTCCAACCTGGTGATTCTATGATTCTATGATCCATGACATCCTGTGACAAGTTGTTTCACAGCTTAACTACATGTTATGTGAAAAGACAGTTCCATTTGATGTTTTTGTTGGAAAGTTTCCCTTTTAAGTCCCCTATATCTCATAGTGGAAAATAAAATCATGACGCATACTGTTTATTTTTTTTCTTACCACATGTGGTTTTGCAGATCTCTAACAAAATTCTTCTTAGATGTCTCTTTTTTAAGGTGATTGAGAATTAGTCCATGTATCATTGTAGCCAATATGCATAACTGTCTTCCAGACACTAATTCTTCTAACACATTGTAATAAGACCCTTAGTGCCTTAGGTGGAACTGGAGACCACGCTGACAGCTAGATATGCCAAAACATTTTTTCAGCAGCAGCAAGATGATCAGTGTTCCTGCAGTCCTGTCGCTTTGCATGTCCAGCCTAAGAGGACCATTAAGTGCTGATAAATCTGTTTTTATACCAAGTCTAATCATTACCTTTAGAAGGCCCAGAAGTGACTCTGTTGATGGAGCATAGCTGTCTGCCTTCCACAACCAACAAACTTTCAAGGCCACTCCTGTAAATGAAGGCAAAATTTGGCTCTCTCTTGGATGTTTTGCTTCACAAAACCTCCTGAGAACCAAATGCTTTCTGTCCAGCAGAGATCAGGTTGTTTGCACACTGGATCCATGTCTCATCCCAGTGCTGCAGAGATGAAAACAGGCTGCATGAACAAGACCTTCAACAGTACCATGGACATCTGACTCTGTAGGGTGGACATTGAGGTATTTTGCATTCCAACAAATCTCTGTAGGAAAAGGCTCCCCTAAGGTTCCAAGAATATGCTTCCTACTGACATTAGCTCATTTAATAATGCTCGTTGACTTGTTTATTCCACAGGTGCAAAAGAAAGGTCAGCAACTTTTGCAGCTGTGACTAGCACCAATACACAGCATAACACAGCAATAAGCCTTTTTCTTCACCTTTCCAGCCTTTGTCATTGTTCCTCTGGTAGGCCGATACCCCTTCCACAGTAGGTGTTCTACTGTTGCCTCAGCCCAAGAGGGCTAACCAAAGTTTGTTTAAAGTGTCTGATACGGTAAAGAGCTTCTGAAATCTGAATTCATGTTTATTCAGAACATCTTCTAATGTGAAGCACTTATGTAAAGCCCTGCAGCCCTAGACTTAATGCAGATTACTTACAATTACCTGAAATTATTTGAACAGAGTAAAGCTGCCTCTTTTCAAGCTTTTTAAGATCAAAGAGTCAGTCTTCACCCTTTACAGCTTGTCACTTTAAAACCCTGAAGTAACAATAAAAGGCACCTTTTTCCAAGCATTTCTTTCATATCCAGACTACATAACTGTGCTGCAATAGAAATAGGTGTAGAAAGATATTTACTTTTTCGTTATCATTTATTAGGTGCCTTTAGCTTCTGAGGATATCAGTCAAGTTTCCTGAACAGCAACTCTCCTTCTCCCTTCAGAAAGTTTCATTTTCACATGCAAAACCCAGTCTTAAAAACTCTGCATTCCTGGGGTCATCCCAGTTGTAGAAGTAAAAAACGGAGGCAATTTAAAATCAGAAGTCTGTTTAATGCATCTTCATATTCTATTACAGTTCTTTTTTTCTGCTGTAAAATAACTTTTAAATAAAAATAAATAGAGTTTTGTGCAGCAGGTAGGGTTCACAGCAGATACTGCTAAGTATGAATTTACTCTTCTTTGATAAAAATAGAGAAAAAGTCTATTGCCTGCTCTAACAAGCTTGGGACAGTAAGTCAGCGTGAAGCCTCATGTCAGACACCATAAAGACCATTCACAATTAGAGCCTGGATTTTTGACAATAGCTGTTGATGTCCTCCAAAATTTTCAGATAGATTTGGTACAACAGAATGGATCAGATGACATCAGTCACTGAGACAGAGGAGCAGAAGATGGTAGTTCCAGGCCAAGGCCACACTTCTAGTACAAGAATCATTGTGATAAAGTGCAAGTGTTTCAGATTTTGTCATTGTCATACTTTCTATAGGATTCACCATTAGCTTTGAACTGGAAGAATTATATGTGGACAAAATTGATTATAGTAATACTCACTGAGGACCAAGTGGGTATTTGATGAAGTCAAGAGAAAGGCAAAGCAATCAGAATCCTATCAGCTTATGGCTTTGGATATCTCCTTTTTGGAAATAATATCAGGAATGCCGTTCATGTGTCAGGGAATGAAAAAGTTTTTCTAAAATTCATCACCTCCCCCAGGTTGTTAATGATGCAAAACAACTGAAATGCAGATTACCTTTCAACCCAGTCTGCCTTATTACGCTGGGCATATTCATACCATTTTAAACTCATTAGATAGATGTTGTCTCCAGGAGGAGAAATATACTCAGTTTGATAACTGTAGTAATCATCAGGAATGCCATTGCTCCAGTATGGTTGCATATGTAAGCACCTAGCATTTAAGGAGTACTAATTAAGGCTGAATATTCCCTACTTTTATTTTCCCCACTTGTGTATGTACATTAAAACACAGCCACTAATTATGTGCAGTACAATATAATAACTGCAAAACACAATTAAATCAATGCAGACTATTTTCCCTCACATTTAAAGACGTGGGGCAATTTTGTAAAGACTGTTTCAGCCAAATCTCAGAGCATTTCTGGAATTTATTCACCTGAAACCCTGTAGAAGAACTATTGACAGACAGCCTGGGGTATTTTTCATCAGTAGTGCTACAGGGTTCCGTTCTCCATCTGTTCTGCATGTCTCTACAACCTCCTCCTCCTGCTGCCAGGCATTCTCTCTGCCTGAGGCCAGAATGGGAACCTAAAGTTCTCTCCCGTTTACACCGCTAGGCGAAAAACTGTCAGCTTAACAAGCTTGCCTACTGGCTAAACTCATTCATTAGTTAGTGATAGGACAGCAATGGCCCAAAGACAACAGACCAGAACGTGCACGGAGAGCTGCTACCAGAGAGCTACAGAGCCAGAAATGACCCAACAGAGGCGTATGTGCTAAGTGTGTCACTCAGGGGTTAGCAGCAGAGGTCTGTGCTTTGATGGCAGGCAAGTTTCCATATTCTCCCTGCTTTTCCCAAATACTTTCCAGGTGTATGTGATTTGTGGTAAAAAAAACAACTGTGACATTTCTAAGCAGCAATATTTTGGCAGAGAACTGTTATCCTTTTTATGGGTATACCACACCTGAGGATAACAGCCAGGAAACTATATCTTTATTTAGGTAACTAAAGCAGTGGCCTGATTTTCTACAGCTTCGACTCCCCCAAAGAAAATAGGAGCTCTGGGCACTCAGTAGGGCTGAAAAACTACCCATTAACTTCTAAATCTATAACCACTTCACAGCTGTATCTCTGCTTCACACCATGCTGCTCAGTTTTCCTTGGCAGCAGAGAAGAGCCTCTTACACAAAAAGAGACAGAGGGCTTCTCAGTTCACTAATTTTTGATCTCCTGCTTCAGAAAACACACCCCTCATGGCTTGGTCAAGGCCACTCTCAGATTCCCTGTTGCATCTCCCACTCTTGGGTCTCATCCATCCAGCTGCTAATCCTTCTTTAATATATTTGTGGCATGTAAAACAAAGAAAAAAAGAGACAATTCTCTTCATTTACATATAGAGTATGGAGTAAAACATAATTAAACCACATACTACAGATGCACTATAATAAAAAAGAGAAAGAGTAAAAACAATTATAGGCTGGCATACTTACTGCCTCACATTTAAATAATAATGTGAGCTATTAAGTAAATTAGGGCAT
Organism: Coccyzus lansbergi; assembly: GCA_033558105.1. NCBI lineage: Eukaryota > Metazoa > Chordata > Aves > Cuculiformes > Coccyzidae > Coccyzus > Coccyzus lansbergi. The sequence continues at coordinate 1,391,442 of JAUMJK010000267.1, read as the reverse complement.
AATCAGCTGAGGTTCATTAACTTATCTCACTGTAGGAATAGTACTACAATTCAATACAATTAGGTACATACTAGTAGGAAACAGTGCTTTTCATGCAGCATGCTGAGCTGAGTCTTAGATATGCTGAGGTCTTTTCCCTCCCACTGTCCTGACAGAACATGCCTTTTGCATTTCAAGAGGCGTTCAGCACCACTCTGGACCCAGGTTCTTGCAAAGTGTGTGTGGTTGATAGCTGTAGATTCCCTCCAAATCCTCTAAGAATAAACCACATTCAGGGACCACATTTCACTGGGGTTGAGTCACCTGTGTTTGAGGAGAGGAGTAATGAAAGCATGTACAAAGGAGACATATGACATTAACCTGCATAAGCAGGGGTTCTAGACCAAGTAGATACAAAACCACTCCAAGTAGCAGATCTCCGGGTTTCTTAAACCTGCACCTGGATCAGTTAAAATAATTCAAGAAAAATGAGAATAAACCAATCAATTTCAGGTTGTCTGTGGGACTTCTCACGTGCTCCACATGATTCCCCCCACTGCTGAATGACCTTTTGAGTATCAGAAGACTTTCCTTTCTATAGAATGAGGAGTTAAGACACAGAGAATCTCATTAAAGCTACATGTAAAATCCTGTTACACTGCAAATCAGTCTCTTCACTACATTTGATTTTCTTGTCTGTCTCTATAACAGAAAAGCAGACAAGGCTAGAGACTAACCTCTGACCTGGAGGGTAGGAGGGATGTAGAACTGATGTCCATCCAGCTGAATTTCTTTCCCCTTCAAATAAAGATGAGCTTGGGAAAACTGTCTATTTGGTGTGGTTCCTGGTCTGTTCAAACATGATCTCGCACACCGGTAGGGGCACAGGCAAAACTGCACCATAACAGTTCAAGGGCTTAAACTGTACGGAAAAATCATACATCACTGACTCAATGCTTTTCACTCCCTTTATCGTCTTTGCCTTCCTAAGAGCTAGCTAAGGCAGGATTTTAGTTAAAGGGATTTGCCTTAACAGAGGATGCTGATAGACTGGAGTTAGCGTCTGGAGGATAGTTTGTGGAAAATGGCTGAAAAAATTCCCTAATCTTTCTTGGAGTGCTCCATGCTATCTGAATGGGTTTGAATCTCTTGTCATTATTCTTCGTATGAGTTTGGTAACTAGAAACTCTTTTCTTTCTTCCAGCTGCATTTAGCAAAGAAATACAATGTTGTTCTAGATGGAGATGCTGAAGGTCTCCCTGAGACCTCCAGATGGGGAGTGGTCAAAAATCCACATGAAAGGACATAATTCTTTTTGGACAGCACTTTAATCACAATTTCTGGGGGTGAAAATAGCAGCATATGGCACCAGAGAGTGAAACACACAGCTGCTGAGAGAAAAAAACACTGTCACTATGAGCTAGGGGTCATAAATATTACCTATTAAATTAATTAACATGATGTACTTCTAAGATCACAGTTCTTATGTATCCTTAAAATGCTGTCAGTCATTTCTCCAAGCTATATAAAGAGATTATGAATTACAGCTGCCAGTCTCTTTAAGCAAAGTGATTTGGAAAGAAGTGCTCTATGCCATCTTTACAGCAGGTGTCACACAGAAAACTCAGCTAAGAATAGGTATGATTTTAAACCTGGGAAATGTGAATAAGGCCAAGAAGAAAGTATGTTAGAAAGAGCTCAGATGAACAATACTAAAAGACGTCCTAAGCAAGGATCTGTTCAATAAAAATATAAGTCAAACTACAGGTCACACAATTTTGCTAACACTGAAGGAACTCCTGTTTAAATTAAATCCCTCTGTGTGTGTGCAATTAGGGATCAGAAAATGGAGCTTAATTGTCTGAACACATTCTCTCCAAATTTCTCTCTTGGATGCCTATAGCAGGGAGCTAATAAGCTAGAACTTTAACTTTATGGAAAAATCCACAAGGCTACTATGCAATTTTCTTCCTGATTTGGGAAAACAAATAAACAAAGAAGAAAAAAAAAATTCTATAACACTCTACAAAAGGAAATTTTAAGAGACAAGGTGTAATTTTTTACTTACTGGAACAAGCTTTCAACAAAATCAGCTTTTTTCCCCTTTGCTCTCAACTTTCTGAGTTTCCAAATGTGCAATAATAAAAATAAAAGCAGAATGAGACTATGAAAATGAAACTTTAAAAAATGAAAAAACTTTTGAAAAGGAATAGCAAGGAAACCCTATTCCTACATGCAAAGTTGTTCCTGAATTGTTGAAGTTACATAGCATTTCTTAGCATTAAAGCAGTCTTTTGCAAAGCATTTGACCAGAGTACAAAGCACTTCTCTAAGATGCATATGTGAAAGAATTTGTTTCTATTATTATGGTGCTTCAGAGGAAGTCTCTGCACTATATGTTCTATAGATATATGCCATAGCTCTGTGGGTAAACATAGGATATCTTAGATCAAACTGAAAAAAAAAATCTAAATACATTTCAGGAAATAGAAACTAAGCAGTCCCTCTGGATCATCATTCTCAAGGTTTTTGTCCAATGCTGTTTCTGTGATGTCTTGCAAATGGATTTACCAGGACTTCATGGGCCTCAGGTGATTAAACTACTGAAAACAAAGCAGGTTATTCCCCTGCACATGTGTGAAGTCAATTGCTTAATCATATACAACCTCATAACTTTTGGAAGTACTTTATAGACAATTCAAAACTGGGCACAGCTCAACTGCTTTTTATTCACTGTAGTTAACCACATCCAGACCAAACCATAGCATTTTCTTATTTTCATCTTTGCCGTTCTTTGTTTGGCTTACAAAACATTTCAGCTCCCATTATTCACTTTCTACACCCCAATAAATAAGTTAAATTACTGACTTGCCTGCACACACAACTATCTGCCTCCTTTCCTAGCCTGATCATACAGACCTAATACAAATTAGTAAAAACAATTTGGTTTTCATTATGATGGCAATGAATATTTCTTTTATGAAGTGCTTTGAGATCCACTGAGGTAAGGCATTATACCTCTTATAAATATAATTGATTTTCCATGTTATTAAAATTTTCTGTGAACTTGTAAAAATTCCCACTCAGTCATCTCAAAATCAGATATATTGTTTCTGGGGATTTTGTCTCTTACAATTAATCTGTTATGTTGTTATGATTAAGGTTTTTCAGCATTCAGGTTCTTGTGATATAATCATCATCATTTTTATTCATTAGTTGTTGATGGTAGTGACCACGAAGTGTTCAGCACTTCCCAGACATTCATAAGGAGGAATAACTACTGTAAGGAACTGAGACTCCAAAACAGAGTTCATTAAAACAGTACTTTTTTTTTCTTACTGAAAATCTGTCAGATCCAGTCATCTTTTGTTTTTAAGTTTTTGCTCTGCAGAAGCCATAATATAGGACTTAGTTAAGAAACTAGCCTTTAAAGGAAGAATGGATGTGAGCATGTGTGCTGGAAAATGTACTGCAGCCTCTCTCTCATATTTTAAATCTCAGTTTTCTTTGTCTGGCTAAGGGGAAATACACAGGGTCACAGCAAAAAAAGGTACTGGTCTTGTGTCACCAGCAGCCTTTGACTGCTGCTCATCCCCAAGGGCCCTTTCCAAAGCTATGGGTGCTTAAGCAGTGCCTTTATCTGGAAGAGCACAAAAATAATCACATCCTGTAGCCATAGGTCAGATGCTTGACCTAGGAAAGGATTTTCTCTGGATTTATGTGAGTATAATGAAATCCCTGCATAAAACACTTCTTAAAAATCATCTGCCCACACCTGACCTGCTCTCTCCAGAGACTATATCCCTTCAACAACAAGCTTTCAAGATCATGAAGGTCTGTACATATGTGTGTGTAGTTTTATGATTCTAAAATAGCTGAAGGGATTTTCCTCTAGTTTTATAAATCTATTGATTTAGTAGTCCTGCAAAAGATCTCAGCTAGGAATTATTTCCATCTAAAGATGGGACAACAAAGAAGGGAAACTGAGATTTTATTAGAAATAGAAATTTTAACTGGTAACAAGTATACAATGCAATTCAAACCAAAGGACAAAGTACATGCTTTGAAGGAGTTTTTAATGTATTCTATTATTTGATTAATATAAGTTTTATTAGCCCAGTAACAATTGGATTTTCTTTCTGTTTGTGAAGCACCTCAGGAAACAAATGTTGCTTATGAGCTCAGGTTTCTCAAAGCAGTTTTGGGATGTGGTAATAGAAATGTCTCGAGTCCGTCTCCTCATTCTTCCTCCCTGTGCATCTTTGTCTTTCTTAATAAAAATGCACTGCACAGAAAATGTGGATTATCTCCAATAAGAAGATTTAATATATTTGTCTCTTATATTTAGTTGACACAAGTCAGGAGACTTAACTCCAAAACTTAATATTCTTTTTTCATACTTTCAAATATTGCAGAGATCCTCTAGCCAACTACTATCCCCTACCCTGTTGTTCTTCATCACTGATTTTAATGTACCTGTTTGTAGTTACATTAACTATAACAACTTCCTAGAACTACATACAATATCAATTTGCAGTAAGTTAAAAAGAGATTTCTTTTTAAACACCTACCTATTTACACCCGGAACTACAAAGCACACACATTCATATTTCTGCCATGTCCACCTAATCTGACATACCTAATGTATCAAGTAAAACATTTTAATTTTTCTTGCTTAGAGAATGTAGATAATACTTCCAGAAGTGTTTTAATTAGGTGCTGAAACTAGTCTGTACTCTTCCTAATGGGATTTAGAGAGCAGAGCTAGTAGTAAACAAAGAAGTAAATGAAATAAATCCCATTAATTAGGGTGAAACAGTAACGGAGCAGTTCTGGTTTTGCAGATGGGCAACATGTCTGATTGAATTTCCCAGGCAATGCAGATTGGCTGCAGATGGTGTGGAAAGTGGTCCAGAACTCAAAATTCATATAATCAAAAACATGCTTAGATCCAAACAAGAATGTTTTCCCATGTGATTCTGTACAGCTTACAACTTTATCACAAGCATTTGGTAAGTTTTCAAATCAAACCATAACATAAACCTCACACAACACAGTGTTCAGCAAGGGCTCTCATTAATGGTGTTATTCTATCTAATAATTCAATAAAAGCACTGCTCCTGGAGGCATGTTAATTTGGCCCCAAGTTATAATTTCCTGTTGAAAATGTCGACTGATTAAGTGCACGGGCCAACTAGTATCTCAAGAGAAGAGCATCCACTGAATAGGCAGTATATGAGCAACACCTGTTATCATTAAGAAAATAACACAGGAAGAACTTAGTGCCAGTGACAATATCTTGAAAAATTCAGCAAAATATTAACATATTGTACACCTAAATATCTGAACATCTGAACATAAATTTGTGTACAATTCGTTGACCTAGAAATTAAACTGCATTCCTGAAATTTTGTTTCCAATAATTATGCACTAGAGAACAAAAGTCTTTTGCAAAGAGAACTGTATAAATGTGGTGACATCTTACCCTCTGTAAGGACATTGAGACTCTTTTGCTGACTTCAGAAATCAGCAAATAGGTGATTGGCCCCTTCAACTCTGTTCGATTTGCAAAGTCATAACTCTGTTTACAAAGTTGTTGCTTAGATTTTAAGTTGAACACAATAAACACTTATTTAATATCGATTACAAATGCCCTGATATTATTCTTGTTATAAAAAGAGAAAAAAATATGTGCAACCCCTACTTGTAGTCTTGTCTGATGTTAGAGCTCCTTGCTTTACTATCATCCTCAGCAAGAATGAGAAAGTCCACTCAATGCCTAGAGGTAAGTATTACATGGCATGTAATCCTTTTGTGCTCAACCTTACACCTGTACCTAGATCTAGCCTCACCCTAACTCACAGTGGAACAGAGGTTATAGTATTTGCTCAATGAACTTAACTCAACTAGTGTAGCCTTCAGACCTGCCTAAAATCCCCTTAATCTGACAGAAATAAAAGACTAGGATTGACAGAGAAGCAGGCTCAGTGGTTTTGCATAGGTGTGCCAAAAACCTGAGCTGTACCTCTGAGCCTTTGTTTCCTTCCTCCTATTTCTTCTACCAATAAGTGAGAAATACAGTCTCCAAATCACACAATTGTTGAGATAAATATTAATCAGAACATTTTGCACACTAAGTTATGACAGGTATTAGAACGTAAGAAAATGAACAGCAAGACTTAGATAATTAGCTAGTATAATAAGAGTTTTTAATTTTTGGAGAAATGTTTTATTAAGTTACTCAAATCCAAGCATTTGTCATTGAGTCTGTTCTAATAGACAGATACTGTTTGAAGGTAGCACGACACCTAAAAGTAGAGCAAGGAAGGAAATAAAAATGACTCTCATATATTAATTTGTGCACTCAATTTCAGAAGGAAATCACATTTTATGTAAAGGCAGTGAGCCGTGGCAGAGAGATTCACAAAGCATTAGGTATCAGAGGAAGTTTAATTTTTATATTCTTCTGAAAAGGTCTTAATTAGCAAGGAAGGATGAAAGCGAGCTTGAAAGAAAATCACCAAAGACACTCTGGGAAAAGAAGTGTCGTTAAATAAATCCCCATCACTTGGCACTTCAAAATTGAACTTGACAAATGATGGCCTAAAATACAATTGATAGAAATTCTGCACTAAGGCTTCTCCATTCAGGCCTCACTGAAGCTTACAGCTGGGAGACAAAAATGTTAGAAAGTCTTTGAAGGAAAAAAAAAGAAAGGAAAAGAGATAGGGAATGTGAAAGCAAAAGCTCCATATTGTAAGGAAAATTCAAAACTCATAAAGACCTGTGAAAGTATTTCCAGAGAAGAGAGAAAAGTCTGTTTCAGAAGTAGCTGTCAGCTGCCAACCACCAGCTGAAAAGCTCTTGTCACTATCCATTTGCAGTATAAACTGAGTTTCTGGCAGAAGGTGAAATTTGAACAAATTTCCCTCCAGCTGGGCAGCAGGGCTGGAGTACTCGTGGAACCGTGCTGCCTTTGCAGCAGCTCTGCTTTACTTCCTCCACTGTTTTTGGCACATCCAGATAAATTTTGCTTTCTTCCTAAACATGGAGGTGAATATGACAACAGTCTTCCCAGTCAAAAAAATATGAAGATCTCACTATGTTTTTCTTGAAACACGATTAACACTTCCAGCAGAACTGAAAATTAAAATTTGAACAGCTCTGGGTTGCAGCAACATAAGCAATTGGACAACATGACAATGACCAATATGATCGCAGATGAAGCTATTTATTTTGAGTTAACTGGCTGCCTTTATAGACTGTGCTCGCCAAACATTGATTGGTTGATTCTGCCCTAGTAACAAGTATTCATTGGTCACAGCCCAACCACATCACCATGTGGCCAGGTTGCATTTCCTGCCTCCAACAGCAGCTTCTTCATTAGTATAACACAACAAAGTCATTACAATCTTTTGTAAGCTCAAGCATCCATAGTAGCTAAAGCTTTCCCAACTCTACTCAGTCGCAATGCTTGGGCTGCTCATTGTATGTTGCCACCCATCACTGGGGTTTTTGGCTTTGTGGAATTAGAAAAGTCTGGAAACTACTTCTGTAAACAATGTATATATATCTCTGGATAAAAGATAACATCTGTAGCTTGTGATATAGTGGTAGAAATGAAGAAACAGTGGTCACTTCTTCAGGCAATTGGGTGGCAAGTTAAAAATGGCAGACAAATGGAAATACATCTTTTACATTAGAAGCACTGAACTGTGAAAGTTGTTAATATAGTTCAGAAGAGTCAATGGATTCAAAACAGGATTCCTCAAATCAAAGGAGCAGGATTTCCTATGTAACAGGATGGACCACATGAAAATTCTTAGTTCAGTCCTTGAAATAATAAACGCTAAAAGCCAGGGAAGTTTATGTAACATTGCTCCTCATTCTCCTTCTTTAAGCATCTAACACTGGCTACTGTCAGAAAGGATGAAGACTATTTGATTGAACTTGTTTGGCAGTTGTTATGTTCATAGAAAGCAACAGAAAATGGTCTGTCAGCTCAGAGGCACTGGCCATTGAAGGCCACTCCATATAGTAACACTGGAAAGACATGCAATAAAAAAATCATTAAGTCATTCTTTTGCAAGGACTTAACTTTAGCTTGTTAAGGACAGCTTACATGAATGAATCATAGCATATTAAGAGGAAAGCGAACATTCCTAGAAGGCAAGTCTACCTGCTAGCTAGTATTACCAATATCCCAGCCCAACTATCACAAATTTTCTCACTTGTTTTAAAAACTTACGAAAACTTATGAAAACTCAAAAGTTTTCTTAATAGAATGATTTTTACTTACCACATATTCTTTCATCTTTAGGCTTGCCACAGTTTCTTCCAAGACTAAAAATGCATTAGTTTTCCAAATTAAAATATGAACCGCATCTGAAAGTACTTGATTTAAATCTGCACGGAATCAAATATTTTGAGTTGAGTCTCACTGTCTTCTTGAGACCCAAAAAGAGAAAGACAAATAGTTAATAAACCCCTTTACTTATCAAAGATTCCAACCGAAAGAATAATAGACTGAACCACACTCCAGAATGCAGAAAATTGGATACTAATTTTCACCTCAGTTACAGAATGTTCCTTTATGACTATGACTCACTTAAATCAACTGTGGTTCATTTCTTCATTTATTAAAAAAAATGAAACTGTTCCCTGGATTACTTTAAAATTTAGTATTTGTAATATCTTCCGAAGACCATGTAACTGGGCAATGTAGACAGAGACAAATAAAAAACACAAATTGCTTCTATTTCATAGGGAAGTGAGGCAAATATTAAATAGTTGAAAAGTGTGGTGGGGCTACTTACCTTGGATATGTGTAAAATATTTTGGCATCAGTGAGAACCTCTTTAAAAAAACCCCAACATTGTTTATCTATGCCATGTGGACTTTCAGACTCTGTGCTCTTACATAAATAGCATTTCATTGGGACAATCCAGGATTTAATTTTCTTTAAAATGAAGATTTTGGGACAAAGATATGCACATGAGAAAATATGACTTCTTGAAGGTTTTTAAGCCTTTCATTTTTATTGCATATTTTGGGAAAAGGCCCTTGAGATGAATGCCGAATAGCTAGTCAAACTCATACTTAAAAGCGAGTGTGCTGAGTTCAAAGTAGCTGATAATAAATGCTAATGATGGTCATTGCTTATTTGCTTTTATGAGCAAAGATCTGTCTGTTTATACACAGAAGAAGGCACGTTTAGATTGAATTTTACAATAAACCTGTGTGAAGTCCGCAGAAGTCTTTTATGTGTATAAACCTTATTAAAAGGCTCAGGTTCTTAATTTCATAATACTGTAGATGATCTCATAAATTACATGCACAGTTCCTGGCTTCTTCACCCAGAAGATAATAACCTTTTGGTGGCTTGACTATGCTATTGTTCTGGATCAGATTTTAAAAGTCAATAAATTGAGGTCTGAAACCAAGGATTGTAAACGTTGTTACGAAAAACTATACAGGTTGACATAAAGGTTAGACCTCCATAGAAAGATATATAACCTAAAATGATTGCAGCATTACAGCACATAGAAATAAGGAGACTTAAACAAAAGTAAATATAAAAACTTGAGAATTATACTTGGCTATCCTAAGTCCCACGGTAGGCTTAGACTTTGTTCTTCCACTGCGAAAATGCTTCTGTCCAAGGTGTGTTGAAGTCCCAGTAACTATTGTGTTTTACATCTCTAAACTTTGTTTCTTCAAATAATGGTAGGTATTTTCCATTTTACTCTGGCACCCACACTAAAGAATAGATTCAGTTATTCTAACTGAGCACACTCAGATGCGATACTTAAGCTAACATTGTAAGAATTTTAAGAAGCAGCTCATTTCACTTGTCTTTTGTCATTTGAAATCCTGACAGTCCAACATGGTCACCTCTAAATCTGATAGAAGCAGGCATCTCTAGAAGGAGATTCATCCTATTCTAGACCAGTATCTAAAGCAACTAAAATGAGTCACTCCTGGTGATGTCTCCCCATAGTTAATACAGAAGGAATTTATTATTCAGGCTGAGACTTAGATAACTTTGATAGCTATTGTGAATGAGATGAACGAACTCCTACCCTCTTTTGACATCAAGGGAGAAAGGCATCGTCAATGGATGAAAGATTCACAAACTGATTCACCCTCTTGGACATGGCATTCTCTCTTCAGTGATCTGTCTTCAGACAGATTAACTTCTGTTGTCAAACTGTCCTTTTATTGTAGACAGAAAATATTGCTTGACATATTTTTTCTTTCTAGATTAAAAAATCACAATGAAAACTTCACTTTCTTCACTGTTTTTAGGACTGATGAAAATACTTCTAACTAAAAATCGCATAGCTTCATCTTATATTATTTATGAGTTTATTTATGGTGAATTTTCATGAATTTTTCATCCCCTGAAAAATATTCCCTTAATCATTTCTAATCTAATCATCTTTATTTTAATAGTTCTTCTGAAGTAAGAAGACTACTGTAGCAGTTACAAAACTGCAGTCACTTTTGTAAGAGCACGGTTAGTACCATTTCTATGGTGTTTTGGGCGAATTCCAAGGCAAGTAATTACATTTACATACCTAAATTCAGCTTGGCTGTTTCATGTGGATACTGAAATATTCTGTAAGCTCGTTTAGCTAATTTAGAACCCACATGGACAGCATAGGTTCAAAAGTTCAACTTGAACTATTAAGTTCGCGGTCCGCTTAATAATACTTAGCACTTAATTAATCTGCACAACACCCTTGTGAGCTACTTAAGTTAGTGTTACCAGGAGAGTCTGCAAAAAAGGAAGAAAAAGAAAGTCAGGAAGAAAATGTCCATCCTGTAATGCCATCTCTCATACTCAAATGGGTGTTCAGGTGCCTACAGTACTCATCTTTGGTTCAATGGTATTTAGTCTTGAAAAGCTATTAAATCAAAGTAAAGCACACAAACGGCAATGTGAGAGTCCACCTCATTTTATGATTCCAATGTGCCTATGCATATATCCAGCAAGAGTCTGAAAAAAAGGAATACATTCTTATTTTTTCCTTTCATATATTGAAGCATTGGATCCATATATAGGAGAATTTCTGGAATAGGAAAAAAGCCAAACGTAATAGGGTAGTACTCCAATAATGTGAGTAACTGATTGAGGTACTCAACACAGCACTCATCAGTGGTATGATGCATGTCATTCTAAGGGGACTCAAAAGACAAAACCTGGTTGGTAACAAGCCGCTGGGTCCCACCTTATGACATATGAGATATCCTCTGGGCTTAAATTCCCATGCCGTCTACATCAGCACTGTAACAGTGCACAGATTGATGTAATAGTAGGTACATCCAAATGCAGAAGCAGGCAGTGCATTTGCAGGTTGTCTGAGCAGCTGTGGTGTGAAAAAGAAGCAGGTGGAAGAGGCTTATAAGCACTTCTGAGATCGCACTACCTTTCTATTTAACCCCTTAATTGATTAGAGAAGTATTCACTGTGTCTAAAAGTTGTTTCTTTCTGTTTGTTTGTCCTATCGTGTAGGAATTCTTCTCTGAATGGCTTTTTGAGATCCTACTGTTCCATCCAGTTCCATTTATTAGGAGCTAGTACAGGTCCATAAGTCCCATTTTCAACCTAAGAGTTTCTACTATCTTCTATGTGTTATTTGTTGGGACAAACTCTTTCTATGCTGCAGGGAAATCAGTATTGAAAAACCTATAGAAACTCATAAATCCAAGTTCTTAGGGGACTTGTGGAACTGCAGATATGTGTGATACGTAAATGAGACTGAAAAAGCCGAAGATACAAAGAATTCATTTTCTTCTCAAGCTTGACTGCAATTACCGTCAATGACAAACACAGACCACAGTCTGTGTAATGTTACAGTTAGGTTTACATATGGTTCTTATCACAGTAGAAAACTTCTCACACTTTCAAATACTTTTTCACAACATTCTTAATAAAGGCAACTACTACCTCCTCACTTAGGGCGAACTGATACAGAAAAAAGGTTTTTTTTGGCCAAGGCAAACAGGCAGGATGATTGTGAGGGATGTGAAACTAACTCTTAAGTCCCCACGAGACCTCTACTTACTACATATTTTTCTTCTCTACAGGACTCTTGATTTTCATTGATTCTTATAAGCATGGCTGTTACAACATCATTGCATCATCTACGGCACAACAGCAAAAAACCATAACACAATCCTACTAGCAGATCTGTGCAGATCCTACTAGCAGATCTGTGCAGGCAGAACTATATCCTCTGAGGCACTTTCTGACTTCAGGTTGGTCCTGCACAGACAGACATGAGGAACAAACTTTAGCTGAACATAAGCAGTAGATATAAAATTTCCATAATGGAGCTTTCATGAAGTGTTAGGTTTGTATTAAACAGGATAACAGCATAGCCATATCCTGACATGGTATTGTGATTGCATCTTGATTTCAGTGGTTCAGTTTTGCCTACCCTTTTACTCTCCATCTTCTTCACTGTTCTTTTGAAATTAATTTCTTCCTCTTCTTAAATTACTTGCTTTGGGACAATGAAGTACAGAAGATGAGTAGACGGTCACAAAAGCTGTTTTCTTGAGCATCTATATACACCAGAAGTCAAGCTGTCTTAGGGAAACTGAGTCCTCTTAAGAACAAGGAGAAGAAGAGGTGTTCTTGTTAAATAATGCTATCATCAAAGACAACAAAGAGCAAGGATGAACAGGGGAGTTAAACCTTCCTTCTTGAAGATGTATGCTGTCATCAGAAAATATTGCTCCAGTCTGCCTTCCGACCGCTTAATCTATATTGTACACCTACCTTTCTTGCCTTACTGTTAATTTCTTCGTTGAAGGTTGAAAGAAAGGTAGGGTTACACCTTTTGATACTCAAGACAGTCAGCCCTTCGGCAATCTTTCCTGGTGAAAATTAAGAGTTTTCATAATTATACTGCTTTAACAATGCCCTAGTAATAGAGGGTTTTTTCATGCCAGTGCACTTGAAACTGAAATGAATTTCACAATCTTGCAATTAAAATACCAGGAAAAGTGCATTGACAGAGACTTTAGAGCCATTCAATACACCTGAAGGCATGATAAATCTTCCAACTTTCTGTCTGAAAATGCATTCTGCTGTTCACTCCAACCCACAGCACCCACAGCAAGAAACTACAGCTGCAGCATAATTTTAGGAAGAATCCTAAAGCAAAACTTCCCTGTACTTGAGGCAGGTGTCACTGAGATTATCAAGGGTCAGGAGAAGAGCTTAAATCTTCCCATATGGTGTTCCTGAAATTTACCCATTTTTCTAGGTGGAGTTAAGTAGTTCTAACCGCACTTAATAATTCAGATTATTAAGAAGAAAGAAGAGACAAAAAATTATGTACATTTCCCAGAGAGAGGGGCCAGAATTTCCTTTCCCATCTTAAAAGTCTGTCTTTATCTTTCACACTTGATTGGAGACCAAACTTCTCTGTCTCTAGCAGACAGTCAAAGCTGAGACAAAATAGGTGCATGAGAAAAACTGATGAAATCAGTATTACTCAGAGACTGAAAAGCAATAGGGATAAAAGACACAAATGAAGACAACTCCTAAGCAGAAAGGAATGGGAGCAGAGGGTGAGGATTCATCAAACTTGAAGCCAACAGGAAGAGTCAGAAGAACTACCATGGATGCTTCCTATTTTTCCCCTTTCCTCCCATCAAAGGATTTTCTGTACCTGATCCTCTATTACACTGGACAAAATCTATCCATATTAAGTTATTGTCTAAGATAGCCCCATATTTCCTCTTAAAACAAAATAAATTCAAACCTTTGACCTTTGATAAAAGAAACTGCCCATGCATAAATTGCTAGTGTTTTCAGGGGACTACAATCCCAGAATTTACTGTATGCCAGGAAACAAGAACATCTGACAAATTCTGGGTTTTGTTGTGAAATTTGCAATTTGTAATTGCACTCACCCTATGAGCCCTTCTCTGAGGCTTTGTTTCACCTTTTTTTTTATTTATTTCTTCCAAAAGCTGTTGCTTTTGCCCTAGGTGATGTGGTTTGCCCTACTTCCAACAGACCCTCAGAGTATTTCCATGTCACACAGGACACAGAAGATTTCCAGCAGACCACACAGACCCCCCCCCACCCAACAAGTCAGACCAATGGTGTCAAGCAGTGACTCCAGTTGGGTCTCTGTTTTGTTCTGCCACTCAAGGTTCATTCCAAGGAAACCAGAATGCAAGAGAAGGAGCGTCTGACAACTCTCATCTCCACATGCGGCTAGGATGCCACAAACCCACATACATCAGAGCAAGACTGCAGAGTTATCATCCATGGTAAATACAGTTTCAGGTTGCCATACTGCCATTACCATTCTCACTTTAGAAAATTTTACACTCTTCCACCCTTTGGGTTTCCCCACTATACACACACACTGAGCCTCACTGAACATTTTCATGTTTTGAAGCTGCAAATTCTCTCATTATTCCCTATTTACTTTTCTCTGACTCCTGCTCACAATCTGATCTCTGCTCTCAGGTGAAGGTCCAGCTGGAAAAAATAAGCTTCCTCTTCAGGTCCATCCTGTTTTTAATCTGCTGCTGTCGCAATAAGTTCCCTGTAGGGTTTTTCTTACTTCCTATTGCTTTCCCTCTTCTGCTATAAACCTCACAAATATTAATCTCTTTTGGTCCTGATTTTCCCTTGCCTCCCATCTTTTATTTGTCTAAAATGCCTGCCAGGACTTTTCACACTTCATCATGTCTCCAGCAATACCGGCCCTGGGCCAATGCCAGAGACTGAAACTTGACAAAATGTGTTGCAAGGTGGCTTTCCTTCCACACCGTCTGCAGCTGTCATCTTCTCTCAAGGCCTGATACTACAAATTAGCCAGAGCTGGCAGGAGACCACAAGTTTTTACCTCCCAAAATTTAGACTGGGAAAAAAAATTGCAGGGATATTTTTCTTTTAGCCCCTTGTGTGTGGGGTAAGCAGCCTGGGTATCATGTCTGTGCTTTATCCTGATATTTTCCTCTTATTTTGTTTATTGTGCTGTGCCAGCTCTTACTGTATTATCACAATACAAATCCTAGTCAATTTACAGGCATCACCTCATGCCATGTCAGCCTGGATGATGCAGTCAATTAAACAGTGGACTAATCTCTGAGGGAAAAAAAACAAGAAGACCAGAAGTTTCATGCTAAAATGAACATAAGAGTAAATAATTTGGGGACTCTTGGAGGTTCTGGTTCACTAGTTTGCAAGGGCTGGTTCCATGTGAACTAGGAGATAGAATAAGTCTTTGTATATCCTAGGAATTCCTCATTCAAACGCATCCAGTAGGCTCTGGATTTTGTAGCTCTATTTTTTGGATCAATGGCTGGAAATGATGTGCTATGTTTATTTTGAGTTGGGAAGTGCCAGAATTTCTTCTTGGCCTGTGATAGTCTCTATTTACATAGAGTAAAATTGACCGAGATGGATTAGTGAGAAAATAGAAGAAAAAAAACACAGAAACTTTTTTCTATTACTTATATATATATTTCTTTTTTAGAACAAGTTGGAAATCAGGGAATATAAAAGTAAGGCAAAAAAGCCTCTCAGCTAAAACCAATTATCTTTTAGAGCTTTGGCTGGTCCAGGATCGAGAAGAAAATTTCCTGCATGAAAAATCTCTCAAAGAACTTTCCACCAGCATGAAGAAGGTGAGGTGCATTGCATAATGAAGACTTGTCAACCGAGGGCTCTCAGGTTGTGGGCCTACAGTCCAATAGTTTGTACATTGGTGCTTTGAAATCCATAGAGAACAGTAGTAATAAAGAAAAGTGGCAGAGGTGTGTAATTCAAGCTGATGGTGTAACAGAGAGCTGGTAACTCAGCGTATGGAGGCTCTGGGACTATCAATTAAAGAAGATATATGTTCTGTGAAGGTATCAAACATCTTCTGAAACAAGGCAAGTCATTCTTCAGTGTATGAATTTTTCATAAGATGAGTGGTATCTGGCAGGGCTGATTTAGGAGTATTCAGAAAAATGTTGAGCAATCACTGAGAGAAGAATCAATTGGATAGTAAAATGTTAACAAAAGCCCCTGGAAGCTCTGGGGACCCCCTTTAAGTTCATCCCATAAGTCAGAGCTTATTTTAAATCATATCTCCCAAATATTTTCTACACTTTCTCAGAATGCTTTCTCTTTTTTTAATCATTCTTATACTGGTATTTCATAATTATTATTGTATTCTTTTAAAATTCCATTTTCCTCAATCTTAGTTTAAGAATCCTGATGACAAATCCTATAACAAATTACACTTATAGGCCCTGTAATTGAAAACATCTCTGTTGACTTCAATGGGGTTCAACTGATTTATACCAGCTTTTAGTCTGGACAGAATATCTTTATTTATGCCCAGTGGGTGTAGGAAGACATCTTTCCTAGGACTGGTTGAACAGGCAGGGCCAAAGGAAATCAACAATCCTTAACTTCTCCAGCAGTTATGAATCTGAACCATTATGTGATCTTTAGCAAGTAACTTTACTTCACTGAGCTGTTAATTCTTATCTCAGACTTTTATGGAGGACTTGCTGTAGGAAAGACTTTATTTTGCTGTGTGATCTTCTACTGCCTTCAATAACATCAGCCTCACCCACCCTATACGCTACTGTAATACACATAAGCAATCACAGTGCCTGATTGAGTTGACAGTCTGAGAATTAAATTTCTCCCAGGATGCTTTCCACCTAATGTATGCCTATATTTATTTGAATAAAGCAAAGCACATCCTTGTGGGACCATTACCCACTTCCAGCCAGCGTGCATACCAGTCCCAGTAGAATGCCAGTTATGAAAATTACAGAAGCAATCCAAAAGGTAAAGTCATTTAAGTTTTTAGTTTGAAAGATCTGAAAATCTTTGCTGGCATGAAAGTCCCTCGTTAAAGCAGACTCATGCCGTTTGATAGTTTGAAAGAGAGAGAGAAAAAATAAGATGAAAATATAAATATTTGAAAAGCTGTTACTGTTCTCTGTGTGTGAGTACTTTTCGTCTTAACATTTATTCGCTACATATTTAGATCAAATAACTCGATGAGACCAAAATGAATACAATAATGTGATATGGACTATTTGTTTCTCCATTTGGCTACCTTTGTTTGAATTTTTATGATATCCAGAGAAATCAGCCTTGATGTCCAGTCAAATTAACACACATTACCAACTATCATTGCCAAAACATGTTGTTCTTTTTTCCTAGAACCTCCCACTGATGGATAAGGTACACATAATATCACTTTGCTCAAGATCAACATGTTCACATATTATTATTCAATTTTATATATTCTACCCAAAGACATGTCTACACTGCATATCTGCATTCAGCAGAGCTAAGGCACAAAGTGAACTATTGCATCTCCTAGTTCTTTCATGTATGTTGTATTCTCCGTGAAACCATCTCCGCACTGATACCAAGTTTCTGCTTAATATGTTGTTTTACTAAGTTAAATGGATCTCTGAGTTTTTTGCTAGAAGAGTTTTCCTCCAGTCTTTGAAACAGCATAGTTTTTGCTACTCTCTGCACCTGATTTTTCAGCATGCTTTTGAAAATGGTACAAATTAGACTCACATTCAAAATTCCCATACCTGTCCTACAACTGTTTTACATAAAAGCAGAGATGTATCATTCATCATCTCATGACGTACAAAGCTATGAATCACAGTAGTCTTTTTGGTCTTAGCTTCACATGAAAATCTGTATTTAATTTAGTTCACTGCAATTCTTCAAGATTTTCATGATGTTTTTTGCACACAAACCAGAACAAAGAAAGAAAAGTTCAAAACAAGTTGCTGAGAAAAGGAGAGAACTGTAAGAAAACAGCCACAGTAGTGTAAGGCATGTCTTCTTCTCAGCTCTGAAGCCACCCTGGTTGTATTCTCAAAGACAGATAGCTTAGTAATTTTAGATTTATCTCCATTGCCAAGAGTGTAAACCAGGCATTTTCAGAAAGTGATTAATTCTTTTCTAGGACGAGTTTGTAACAGAGATACATGAACAGTCCCCTGAAGATATATCTCTGTTCCTTGTTTTCACAGAGAGTTACTGCATTTTCAGACAGTTAAATTTTGTGAAATTAATCTGTGTCATGTCTGTACTTCCTCCTGCCTCTTCTTTGTAAGTTCTGTAGATGTATCTTTCATTTCTTGGACATGGAAATGCAATTTTCTACCTGATGTTATTAAAGAATAGTTTGTTTTAACAAGCTCAACTTACCATGTATATGGCTGTAGGGCTATCTTGTTAACTGATATTGGCCAAATTTTGTGTTATGTGCCAAGGTTAAATGAATTGATACCATATTTATTTTTAGACCACAGGTTAAATTGTTAAGAAAAATTGGACCTAGTGCATGTAACTGTGGGACACAGAAATATTTTCACCTGATAATGATTTATTGTTGAGGTCTAAATGTGGACTATCAGCTTCTATATTATTTAATGTTTTCTTTCTCTTTTTTCTACATTTTAGTCTTACTCTTTCTATGTCCATTGAAACCATGGGTAAAGGTTAACAGATCACTATTAACAATAAGTCATTGAATTTGTGTAATTAAAGACAATTCAGATCTGGCTTTTCAAGGGTCCTGCAAGGCATATAGTAATTAATTTCTTTAATTTCTCTTGAAAAAATTGAGCTCTATTAAATCAACATTTTAATCCTAGTCTCCTGCAAATGTGTTGAGAAGTCACAGGCATAAAGCAAAATGTGTTCCTAGACATACACTTTTCTGTTCCCCACACATATAGTGTGACCATGTGTCAACAAACTTATAATTTATCTGTGCAGATCTTTTCACACCTAGGCTGGGATATTTGTTAGCTATGAAACACTTGTTCATCTTCACCAATATGATGGAAACAGAGTAAGAGACAGCTGAAGCTGTCATCCCTTCACTGTGATTTTCACCAAATACTGCAGAAAGCGTAAACTTTTATACCAGATGTACATACATTTAGGGTGCAAGGAGGCCAAAGAAGAGAATAAAAGTTTTTCACCATCTTATTATAAGTTCCAACTTCTCTGCAATAGTAGTATTCATACATTAACATTCTGGACAAATTAAAATCTCTCTGGAATATTTCAGAAGGGAAGATTGTTCCTACTGAGTGTGTTGGGGTTTTCGTTCCTTCCTCTTTTCCTTTAAATAATAAGAAAAAAATGCCCCACAAACCCTTATTTTGATTAATTGAGTTGTTTCCATAGCAGATGTGAGCCAGGTGGCTGGAACCGGTTACTTAGGATGCTAAACTCTGGGTAATTAGTTTATTTTTAATCTTTTAATTCTGTGGGAGTGAAGTTTAGTGTGATAATGGGAGAGGTTTTGTGCAAAAGTGTCTTGACTAAGTGTTATTATCATTTAGTTCTCCTGATGAAGCTCAGGCCTTATACAAAAAGAAAATGAGTGGAAAAATCTAAGGCAGGGAAGGCTACAATTTTCATTCTGACTTTAAAGTCCCTAAAGGGTTTTTTTATATTTTACTTTTATCAAGAGCTTTTTATAACTGAAAACCTGAGGGATTTGTTTCAAAGTTCAGCTTGTATTAATGCTCTAACATAGAATAAAAGGCATTAATTGCCGAATGAGAAGGCATGGAAAATGTATTAACTGTGTTATACTTTTACCAGCTCCTGTTGTTGAGGGAGGACTGATTTTGATTATTTTACAATGTGTACAATTGCTGAGCAAAAACCCCCTTTTTTTTTACTACTTCATAGTCATGTTTCATAACTTGACTTCCCAGTCTCTTTTTTAAAACAATTCTCCCACTAACTTCTGGTTTTAGTTTTGAAAGCAACTTGTTCAATTACCTCTTTTTCTAGGTTAAGGTAATGCATTTTTTGGCTTAAAACATGAAAACATATCTATGTATCATTTCAGTATTTTCCATGTTCTATGAAGTCTTTCTTTTCTGTGGATTAAGGCCAATTAGCAGATGGAGATTTGTGAGCTGGAGAGAGTCCAAGGAGGGAGGAGGCATTTTCTTTCAACTAGAAGCCCACTGACTTTGCATCTACTATCAGCTAAATATTTTATTAGGAAAAAATCCCATCTCAGGGATATTTTTACTGCCACTTTCCTCCAGCATGTTCTAAAGCTTCATAAACCACTGAAACGTATATGTTTTCCAGAACTGTGCAATGCTGGCCAAGGATAAAAGGGGCCAACTTCAGACCACCTACCATACTTCTCAACTTAAGCACAGTTATTTTTTTACTGTAATAGAGGAGTCACAAGTGTGCAGGCAAAGGCTTAGAAGTGCTCCTGACCATCTTGACTTAACTTGTCTGAATTAGAAAGCTAAGTCTGGTAATGAAGAAATGATCAAACTTCTTCTGTGGTCTGCATCCCCTGCACACTACTTATGCAGCCTGTGGGTGCATTTACATCAGCTGTCTAATTCAAATCCTAAGCACACTTTCAGAGTGAATCTCTCAGTAATCTTCATTTACTGAGCTTTGTTCCATAACACAGACTAATCCTTAGTTGCCTCAGATGTGGTCCAGAAGCACACCTGTTGCATTCTTACCTCTAGAAACTGTCCAGTTCAAGGGAAAAAAATTAAAAAAAGCATTAAGTGTTCACATCAGACTTTCAGTACAATCCTCATCTCTATTGGGCCTGGTTACCTACTAGCACAGACAGAGCCTACCAAGGAATGATTGCTGGTCTCAACAATAAAATGTACAACCCAAGATGTTTCTATACAAGTAAACTTTATTTTCTGCAGCAAACCCTTTTCTTTATCTTTACTAAGAGCCTATAACAAGATTATTCCCTTGAGCTATGCAAAGCTTTTATAGGAGAATGCTTGTTCTTACACACCTGAGCTGTGCTGTGGAGCACAAAAAGTGTGACATTATATGGATGACTCTATATCAGTGCCACACCCCAAGCCTGGTTCTCCTACAGCCTCAGAGCCAAACTATGATACCAGAGATGACAAAGCATTGCCTTGGCAAGGTGGAAGAGGATGCTTTGAGTATTCCAAACACCGCAGGAGGTAGAAAAGCACCTTAACTCAGTTGGGTACCTTGGTCATTTGGCTGGAGATAAAACTATGAGAGAAGCATATCCTTTCATCTATTTGATAACAGAATTATAGAAACATAGAAAGGTTTGGTTTGGAAGGGATGTTAAATATTATCTAGTTCCAACCCTGCTGCCATGGACAAGGATACTTTCCACTAACCTTCATGAAGTTCACACAGGCTCACCTCTGACTCCTGTCAAGGTCCTTCTGGATGGCATCCTTTCCCTACAGAATGCTGACTGCACCACACATCTTGATGCCATTGGTAAACTTGCTGAGGGTGTACTCAATCCCACTGTCCATGTCTGCAACAAAGATGTTAAATGAAACCAGTCCCAATACTAACCCCTGAGGAGCACCATTCATCACCAGTCTCCACTTGGGCATTGAGCCATTGATAACACAACTCTTTGAGTGCTACCATCCTGCCAGTTACTTACCCACTCATAAGGCATCCAGGAAAGCCTTGATATTATGTCTCTGTGCAGCAAAGAGGTTAAAAAATAATAAAACAAATTAAAATCCTAAGTCTGGTTACAATTTAAATGGGAGGTTTTTTGGAAATTAGATATCCTGGTTGTGTATTGCAAGTATTAAACAAAATGTATAAATAATATGAAGTGTCTTTTAAACATAGTTTTTAATTAAACCTGAAGAGAGGAGTCAGCACACATTAAACAAGTACTAGACATTTCCATGTGACTCTGCTTCTACTGGTACTACAGGGATGGCAGGACATTTTTATGAAAAGGTTCTACAAATACTGTAAGAATTATGTATATGCATCTTGAATTTGCATATGCATAATGATTAACTGTTTAACAAAGTTTTCATCTGCACTTGTGATTATTTATTTTAGATCTTCACATTTCAATGTAGATAGATCATTTTGTGCTGATTTTAAAAGATCTGAAAGAGCAACATGTGCCATCTCAGTCTGTGCTCCTATGAATGCCTCCTTCTGCCTTTGTTCTTCTCCAACCACCAGCTTCCATGTTTGCTTACACCTGCTGCTCAGGGAACAGCTTCATTTGCAGAACTCTTTATCGTAACTCCCATTTTTCCTTCATTGACCAATTCTGTTCATTCTTTGCAGTAAGCATGTTGATGTCTTTCCATTGAAAAGCCACCCTTAAATAAACAATCCTAAATCAAAGAACAGGTACAGTTAAAGATGAAATGTTTCCTTTCCTTCTTTGTTTACTGACAGATATCAAAAAGGTCATGTTACCTTACATAATGTTACCAGCTTGGTTTTATGTCATTGAGTAAGAGTGATAAAACCTTAATTTTATTCAAATGCAGCTCTGAAACTGGCAAGTGCTATAGATTCCAGGATGAGGGAGAGTGCAAGAAGGGCAAGCTTTCATGGCTATTAGGACATCAAGGAGTTTTTTACCCTGAAGAAAACATCTATGCTTTCAAAACCAAACATGAGAAGTTGAGAGGTCTCATTATGCAGGTAGGACAGAATGACGCTGAATCCTGTCCATCTGAACTGGTGGTTCTGTGGCACTGAACCCTCTAGAGACATAAAGAACACAGCGCTCCACTGTGTAGCTGCTGCATTTCTTGGTTTCTTCCATCGGTCATCTTTCTCTTTTCTTGGAGTAATTTTGAAGTACATCTTCAGAGAATATATGCTATGTCTCATACACTCTTTAAAGCATGTCAATGGATTTTTTTTTAACTCTAGCAAAATCTGTGAAAATTCATTTAAGCTGTTTGTTGCAACATTTTTTAACTGGATCACTATTTACAAAGTATTTGATATAGTGGGAATTTAAAATTCTTCCAATACTTCTACCTCCAAAGAGTAAAATAGTCATAAAATATATGAAGAGGGATGCATGAAAGCAAACTCTCTATTGAGAAATTTAGGTTTAGGCTGGAGTGGTGATTCTCATGATTCTCAAAAAAGACAGAACCATCAAACATTACCCAGATTAAAAAAAATTACTCCTACTAATACCTGGATGAAGAGTTTAAATAAAAATGCAATGTGACAGCTCCCTGTTCTCCATGAAGCTGTTGTAGTACTCATTATAGTCCTCAAGCTAGGGGAATCTGTTTAAAGTTTACTATGCCCACAATAAATGCAGTTTATTATATGAAATTCTACATTGGCATAAGTAAATTCATAAACATATACATGTGTGTGCCTACATACTCCTAAGAGAGGATGGTACAAGAACAGCTGATGGCACTGACAAATAGACCTATATTCTTGTGAATATCCATAGTGCTTAGGAAAACATTCATTAAAAATAGTCACATGTGGATGGATACATATATATGTACATAGGTTAGTGTAAACCCCTTCTCTCAGTGATGGATCATTTCTGTTCTTGCTACATCTTCTCTTGTTCTTCTTTGGCAATAGCCGTTCTGTCACACTACTGTATTCTGGGATTAAAAAAGAACATCAACCACTTTCAGTATTCAGCAGATGCGATTCATTTCATGTTTTACTGTTACATCTTTGGAACACAATCTGACTGGACAATAGAAGAGACAAAGGTAAAAAGAGAACAACCACATAAAGTAAGTGGTGTAGCTTTAATTGCCTTATTACTTAAGCAGCATCTTCTTGTTCTAATACAACAATGTGAGCAGTGGCTGGTGCCTGTTGTTTGGAAACATCAGTAGACTTTGCCATTTACTTTGAATTTAATTCAGAGCACATATGAACCAATCTATACTTCTCCTATAGCTTGATGACAGTAAAAGTACATCTGGCAGTTACTAATTATTTCATACGTATAAATCAGTAATTCTGCTCAATGAAGAGGTATTAATGAAGCAGCACTGCTTGAACAGTAGGTATCACATTTTTTTCTTTTTTACCACCTCATTTCTTCTAGATGCTGACAGTTTTCAAGCTGAGGTGTATATTTCAGAGAGCAAGGTCTTGATGATACGAGCATATTGTACTGTATAAATAATAGCTTCTCTGAGTGGGTCTTGGCACATTCTTTCCAGTGCCAGACTCTTACTCAAAATGTTCATGTGGTGAGGAAAAAAAAGACTTGCATTTTTCAAACAGGCTTTGTTCTTCTCAGACTGTCAATATTTAAACAAACATAATCATCTGTTTTGTCATTATTCACAGGTGCATATAACTGTAAAGGAACGGTTTGCCTCATTTAAAAAAATAGGGGGGGAAAAAGAAAATATATGGGTCTGAAACCCCAAGGCCCTGCTTAGCTGTCCTTGCAACTTGAAAAAAACCCCAACATTTTATTAAAGACAGTGAATTGGCTTCATGGTGCCATTCTTCTTTTATTGAGGCCCTCATTAGTCTGGGATAATGCATCATTAATGCATGAGGCCAAGGTCTCACATCTTTTTTTCTGTCCATCTGGTGTGGTACAAAATTTGCTGCTCCCCCCTAAAGCTCATTACTCCCTGCAGCCCAAGGAAACCACCATCACTAGCAGCACACCTAGCATGATTGCTTTCTAATCTGTTTTGGGAATGAATTAACCTTGTTTGCTCAACTAGATGAAATAACCTGGATGTTTCTGATCAGTTTTACCCTGGGATGTGTTAGGGAGCTGTCCCACGAGGAACTCAGTCAGCAGGTATCTGGAGTGGTAGCTGGTGTGAGACATGCACAGGACCATCCATAGAAAGTGACTAAGTTCACTAGCACTGTCATATCTAGAATATGTCTGATTGATTGAACCCCAGTCAGAACAGAGATGAAAACAGAAGCAGCAGCCAAAGGAGTTCGCTTCATACCTCTCAGCTAAGGTATGTACCTCAGAAGAAAGTGTTGGTTTGCAAGACATGGAAAAAAAAAAAACAAAAAACAAAACAGATTACACTGATTGAAGGAATACTTCACAGTAGATTATTTTCCCTGATTGAGCGTTTACTTATCTAACTTTTCCCAGTACTCACAAATTAAAAAAACCAAAACCCTAACTTTCATTTTGGTCCAAAACCCACTCGCTCCATCTTACAGAAGTATAACAAAACAAAAATAAATTCAATTTCACACATTAGCCTGTATGTTTTCAGGTGAAATAGAAACAACAACAACAAAAAAAGAACAGAATGTGAGTTTCTTCTTCTTTGTTTTAAACTGTTTCATTTCCCAAATATATTTTATGAAAATATAAAACAAAGAAAAAATTAAAAAAAAGGATGTGTTAAAGATTAATAACTTCTTTCCCCCTTCAGTTTCAAAAAAATTCAGTGTAGAATTCCTTTTTAATTAATATCTCAATATTTTTTTAACAAAGACAAAAATGTTTGATCTCATGTCAGGAGTTGATAGTAGGCTACATTTATCACCACAGCTTGGAGGCTGCTCTGTGGACTTCCCTATCATCCAATGAATGAGAGCAGATCCATCCCAGCTGAAGATCACAGGCATCTTGTCATGAACTCAGCCTCTGTTGAGTGTATTGGGAGCCAACAAAGATCAGACTTTTAACACAGGCATGCAAGTGCCTAAGATTAAACAGGAGAATATCCTATTTATCTGCAAATGAAGTGCCTTTTTGAACACCAAGAAAATGTTGCATGGAATATTTTTTTACTGTATGTTCTGCTGACGTTTCTGGTTCCTCAAAATTGTCCCAGGCCTGTGCCATCATCCATAAAAATAGACTATCATTGTGATCCTTCTTTCTTCTTAGGGTATATGTTAATATCATATAGTAAGCATGACTGTTGCTTGACTCCCTAACATAGGAAGACCAGTCCTCACTCAATGGGGATAACTTCTTCTCAGAAGGGTACTTCTGAGAACTATCATAAAGATGTCCATAAAGTTTTCTTCAAACCCTTATTTCAGATATGGGTAAAAGGTCATTTTCATCATGGCTAATTAATGTGATCTCTGTATGTAAATATTTCTACTACATGCAGAAAAGGAAAATCTGGTGATTTCTATAAGAGGAGCTTTGCACTCACAGGTACAATAACAAGGGCAAACAAAGTAGCAGATTGCAAAAGCAGAAGCATATGTTATAAAGCCAAATATTTTATGACCAACTGTAAAGAAGTGGTAAATTGCAGTCCATCTGGAAAGGATTATGACCCAGAAACTAGTAAAATCTGGACAGTCATGAGGAACTGACCAGGACTGACCTCTAAGTTTTTTGCAGAAATACTGAACTGATCCTCAGTAAGAGAAAAGGCAAATATTAGAACCATAGCCTTGCTGTAAGCCTTTGTATCCCTACAGAAGTTTGGCAGGGATCAACTGAAAGATTGTGCAGTAGAGCAAAACTTCTCTATACCCATGGTTACTCTCAGAACCTAGAATATACGTTTTGAAGTGTTTTATGAAATCTTATTTCAATTCTGAACAGCGTTATCGATCAGAGCACTGGGAGCTTTGCTGGATGAAAGATTTTGCCCTGAAATAGCTGGATGGAAGATGAAATATCTCCCTTTCAATACCACTTCTTAACAATGTTTTGCTAAGATATTTATAGATGATTCCTCTACAGACACCACATGGAAGACCATTGTAGTGATTTTCTTTAAAAGGTATTTTTCAATAATAGGCATGCTGCAGAGAGCAACTGACCCCTTGGCTACTATGAGAGCTCCTCCTGATGTATCTAATGTTATTGTCCTCAAGGCTGGTCAACACTCTGTTCAGAGAAATGTATCTGTGACTGGGTGTAATAAAAGTAATAAATATTAAATCCCAAGAAACAGAACCAAGACATAATGCCCTGGATGTTGCATGCACCATGTCCACTCAATTTCCTGGAGGTTTTCAGTTTCAGGATAATTTCCTGATAGCTTTAAAATCTAGCACTTTCTGGTACAATTTCTATTACAAAAAAAATTAAAAAAAAAAAGAGAAAAGTAAATAGAATCGAAAGCAAAAAAAAAATGGTACTTTTTCACAAGGGAAAGCTCAGTCGTAACTCAAGAATCTATCATGAAACAATGCTTTGCAACTGCATCATAGTTAATTTCAGTATGATTTATATGTTCCTAAACTATTCAGTACCATGCTGTAGGAAATATAATGTATTATTTCCAGGCAAAACCCTTTATTGTCTTGCAGTTATGGTTAAAGCAACCAGTGCTTATTTGGTCAGCAATCTCTTTAGAAAACACTAAAACACAGCCATGAGAAGTTCTAGAATTTTATATTTAGGTTCCATTGTACAGAACAAAAATAGTAAAATAATTCAAAATGCTAAAAACAATGGTCTTTGCAATGTATTTATTTTGGACTTGATCCCATTCTTCTAATAAATTGAAAAGGACACTTATTTGTAGGAACAAATTCTTTGAAAGTAAACAAAACCCCTGCAATGTCAGCTATCTCGCTGATTCATTGTACTGCTGATTCTTAAGTGTGGAATATTTTACTCTTAGAATACTTGATAGTTCTGCAGGTTGCATAGAATCCTATATAGTCTCTTATCAAACATAGAAATGGTCCTGAGCATTATGGAAAAATGTGTCTTCTAACATGTGAATAGGTTTATTCAAATTTGTAGTGAACTTAGGTCTAATGTTTAACATCATCTCAGGGGTACCTGTTGGGGAGGGAAGGTTGGTGATACAGCTAACAAATTACTATTAACAGAATAAATTAAGAATACATGTTTCCCAGACCAAGTCACTTTGTGGTGACAAAATAACCCCCAGAAATTATGTTCAGATTAAAATCCTTTTTGTACTAGACATTTCTCCAAGTAATCCTTAAAAAATAACAATCTCATTTGGTCTGTGAAATGCTACACATTTTGGTTCAGTTCAGATCAAGTTATTGAGTAGTGAGCAAAAAAAGATTATAATAAGAAGGAATCTGTCTTCATCCAAAAACTGTAGAAAAACTGGAGTCTTTCCATAGTGTAATTTTTCACTGTCCTATGTATCACGCATTCTGGTTTAAGGGGTTTTGCAGCCAAATAAGGTAGTTCAATTACTTTAGAGAGAATACATTATTTATTGACCAAAAGGTCAAAGGGGACCATGTGATGTAGGGAATTTTCAGGAGAAATGGTGATCGTTTGTCAAGAAAGAAGAAATGTACATTGATATGTGAAGTTATTATGCTTCTCCTCATCACAATTTGACCTTTCTCTTGCTAGAACTATACATCACCCTAAGGGAGAGAAAAGCAGGAAATAACCCACAAATAGGCAGGAGACTTAAGGTGATGATTAGAAGAGCTAAAATGAATGGATCGCCAAGAAAAAAATGAGTCATTTGTACACACACACACGCTTTAGAGGATATAAGACAGTTTTATTACAGACACTAAACAGTATGTACTCTTTTCAAAATTTAAAGTTTTAGATTCAGAAGATAAGAATGCACTTGTTTCTTAATCTTAAAGCAAACATTTGAAAGTATGGCAATTCACAGACAACTTCTTAACAAAATTAATTGTTCTACTAAACCCAACTTCTTATGTTATTTAGTTTACTCCTTTCTACCTATTTGGCACAGCCTTCTTACTCCAGCTACAGGAGGCATTTTGCTCAAAGGTTCTCATTCTGCTGGAGGGTTTTCAATCACCTTGAAATCTCCTAGAAAAGTAACTTGATGAGCTGCAGGCTTGAATGCACTGACAGTAACTTCTTAAGAAAATTAATAGTCAGACCTACTAGAAAGGATGTGATACTAGATCTATTGGTCACCAACACAAGTAAGTTAATCAGAGATCATGCACTGGTAGAGTTTACGGTCCTGATGGATATGGATCAGGGGAAGAGTAAAATCAGGACCCTGAATTTTAGGAAATCAGAGTTCCGGATCTTCAAGTACTTAGCCTATAAAGACCCCCTGGAAAACTGTTCTCAGAGACGAGGGAGAAGAACAGAACTGGCAGATCTTTAAGGATATTTTCCATAAAGTGTAATCTCTCTTGATTCCCAGATCTAAGAAATCAGGAAAGGAAGGTAAGAGATCATCATGACTGTCAAGACTAAAGGGCAAGAAGGAAATCCATGGGCAAAGGAAGCAGGAGCAGGTATCCTGGGAAGAGTATAGAGACACTGCCTGATTATGTAGGGATGAAGTCAGGCAGGCCAAGGTGCATCTGGAGCTGAGCTTGGCAAGGGATGGAAAGAACAATAAGAATGACTTCTACAGGTATCTCATCCAGAAAAGGAAGGTCAAAACGAAAGTACATTTCCTGATGAATATGAGTGGCAAACTGCTGAGATGGGACATTAAAATCTCTCCAGTGTCAAAGAAGATCAGGTTCATGACCACCTGAGGAACGTGAACATGTGACCCAATGTGATGCATTCCAGAGACTTTAGGGAATTGGGTGATATAGTTGCCAAGCCACACACCATGACATTTGGCAGTCAGGTGAAGTTCATGAAGACTGGAAAAAGGGTAGATGAAAAATTTCACCCATTTTTAAAAAAGGTAGAAACAAGGATCCTGCGAACTACTAACTTGTCAACCTCCATCCTTTGCCAGAAAAGATCATGGAACAGATCCTCCTGGAAGCTATGCTAAAGTGTGTGGATACAGGGAAGTGATTCAAGACAGCCAGCATGGCTTTAACAAGGGTAAGACCTGTCTGATCAACCTAGTGGGCTTCCATGATGGAGTGACTGCATTAGTGGACAAGGGAGAAGCTATCAATATTGTCTATCTATCTGAAATTCTGTAAGGCTTTTGACACAGTCCCCCACATCCTTCTCTCAAAACTGGAGAGATATGGATTTGATGGATAGAGTGTTTACTTGATCAGGAATTAATTGGATGGTCATATGTAGAGGGCGGTGATCAATGGCTTAATGTCACCATGGAAATTAGTGATAAGTGGTGTTCATCAGGAGTCCATACTAGGACCAGTACTGTTTAATTTCTTCATCAGTGATACAGACAGTGGGATCAAGTGAACCCTCAGCAAGTTTACAGATAACACCAAGCTGAGTGGTGAGGTTGGAATGCCTGAGAGATGGGATGACATCTCGAGGGACCTTGGCAGGCTTGAGAAATGGGGCCTTATCATGAGGTTCAACCTGGTATCAATACAGGTAGATTTCTCTCTATTTTAATTTGTTTAATTTCTGTTTCTTGTAAATTCTCCCACAAAAAAAGTCTCATCTATTACATTCACCTCCAAGTACTTAAACAAACAAACCCTTAAAGAGTCTAGTGCTGCAAGAGAAAGGATTTTGTGAGGTAGATTTATAGACTCTATCAATTTGGAATAATCTCCTGGGAAAGTGAACTATCTAAATTAAAGAACAACAATTCACGTAAGAATAATTATAAATTTTGGGTTTGTGTCAAACTCTTAAGACCGAGTTGTTAAAAGAATATTTCTGATATTACAAGAAAGAGATAAGCAGTATAATAGATATCATAAATCTCTGAAATGTGTTGCATGACATGGATATTATAATGCACAGATATTTCCTTCATCACTAGTTTGCAGCCGTTCTGCAATATCAAAGCTGCCTCAGGAAGCTGCCAAACAGTTTCAAGATTCTCTAGAATTCAGCAAAGGCTAGAAGATTTTGGAAGCTTTCAGATTCAAGAGGCAACATTAATGAAGCAAAATTATTAGCAGTACACCCTATCCTTTAACGGTGAATGAGTTACAAACAACAGAACTCAACTGGAATATTTTTATATTTTTTCTTACTCCAAATGTTAGAATTACCTGAATTATGGTAAAGTATAAAGCCTCATTTACCCTTTTTATTATAACTGAAGTCCTGATTACAGAGGACTTTTTTTCTCATTCAATGTAAGAATAAAATAAAACAGTTGACAGTATTTTCATATTGTAAGGCATCTTTAGAAAAGGCCTGTAGGATTCACTACATATATAGCAGAAACAAGAAGTAGATTATTTTGTCCTGAATGAGTTATTAATGATGTAAGAATCTGAATGAAATCATGAGAACTGATTTTAAAAAACAATTGAATACTGTAAATTATTTAATTTACATTTATTAATCAAAAAAGTCAAAATTACAAGTTTTGTCATTTCCAAATGGAAAATGAAACAAAATTCAATTTGCTTTAATTAGGTGATTTGTTTAACTTCATTGCCAGCTAACATCAATGAAAAAATACTTTTTTGCAATACTAACTTAAACTACAGAGCTTGATGTGTCAGATCATAAATTTGTTTGATTGAAAAAGACCTTTGAGATCATGGCGTCCAACTGTACCTGCTCACAAGTAAATCCTATCCTTCAGCACCTCATCTATCTGTCTTTAAAATATCTCCAGGGCTGGTAACTCAACCACTTCCCTGGGCAGCTTGTTCCTGTAATCATTTTGGTGAGGAAATTTTTCCTGGTATCTAATCTGAACCTTCCCTGGTACTTCTTGAGGCCATTTCCTCTCATCCTATTACTATCTCAGGCACCTTCCTGAATGCTTGCATTCCCCTTACCAGTCCAGGCACATTAAAGGGAAAATAGGAATGGTTGGACTCGATGATCCGATGGGTGTCTTCCAACCTGGCTGTTCTATGATTCTATGAAAACAACACTGAATTTTGTGATATGTTTTCTTCTAGGTATCCTGACTGACCTGGGAAAGCAGAACCCCAAATATATTTCTTAAAAGGTAATAAGTCAATGAGGAAGTTCAGTTAATTTATTTCTTGCATACAAATGACACAAAGTAGTTCAAAACATTCTAATTTGACTTAAGCGGATAGAAATTAATTTTCCTTTGTTTTTCAGCTGTCTTTTCTGTCAGAAAGTGATACTAATGGAAAAATAATCCAACATACTTATATGTATCCTAAGTAAAATAGGAAATGGAGTCTGATTTTTTTTTTTTTACTACCTTCCACACTGAAAATTCAAAAATGGAGAATGAAAATAACTTTTACTTCTTTCTGCAGGGAAGACAAAAGAAACAGAGAAATAAAATGAAGCCTTCAGCAGTTGTTTTAATGATGGACACACATTTTACCCAGCACTTAATACCCATTACAAGTAACAGAATCCCTCATAGCATTCCAAAATTGACCTAGAACACCACTTGAGGCTTACTGTATTCTGCTTTCTAAGTAAGGAATTTGAAGCTAAATTGAAATTGTGGGACTTTGAGAACACCTCCGAGGAGACAGTGCACACTCTGCTAATGTTGTAGTTTTATGGTGGGATGAGTCTCAGGGATACAGAACCTCATTTCCCTTTCCTAAAACAGATTAAGAGATAAAGGCAAGGTAAAAGGCAGTCATAGCATGAGCCAGGAGATTTGTAAAAGCTAAGAGTCACAGAGACAGGACTGAGGTTTATATTATGTTGTACTGAATCATGACTCCACATGTGAATCTGTGTGTAATAACAGAACAGAGTAATCTGGTAATCCTAGTTAATCTGGTTTTTTATAATAAATGGAAGTAAGGATGTATGTGCAAGGCACTACTCATAATACAGAGACTAATAAAACTTCAGGATGAAAATCTGAACTTCAGGAAAAAGGTTTGAGACTTTTTGGCTGTCTTTTGCTATTTATCAGTTTATCAGCTGATAGTCTCTATAACATTGATTCATTAGCAATTTCAGCTCAATGGCTCCTGGGTCCCCTTGCTAGCAAAAAGTTTCCAGGAACAACCAGCATGTGTGTGAACTTCTTTTATGTCTCTGCTCCTTGCTTTAGAAACACTTTTGGGTTCTGTTTCGCTGTGCAGAATGTTTTGAACTCCACATCTTGTCTGTTCTTGCTAACTGAAGCAAGAGCATGGAAAGACGTGAATATTTATGAGGTCAGAAAGGATTGTGACAAGAATGATGATACAGAATATACCAAAACTTATGTTCAACTAGGATATATCTATAGACAAAAAAAGAATGGCATATCTGTGTATAATATCACTATTTAAATTTCTCAGGGGCAAGATTCCTTTTCCTCATAGAGTTTTATTGCAATATTATCCATTTTGTGCATCTTAAGTGTAAGCACTATGAAACAGGTGATGCACTATAGTGACACACATGCCTTGGGGTTACAGGTTGCATTGCAACCAAGCAATGTCATAGGTAATTTGTTTTAAATCACTATTTTTAACTTAAACAATTAAAATTACCCACATTATGATTTATTATCTTAACTGGTGTTGCCCAGAAATGCAGGATAAGAAAAGGATCTCAAATATTAGCAAAATTACTCTTTTAAATTCTTCAATTGTCTTGATAACCATATTCAAGTATTATTTGGATTCAAAATTTCTTCTTAGGGTACACTAGAAGTTATAAGATACTGGAAAAATTACTTCTTATTAGTAAGTAATTAAATCCTCAGTAAAGTGGAAATAGGATCCTGAGTATCCTGCATCACAGAGTAGCCAAAGTGTGGTTTCCCTTTCTTAGAGAAAGAGATATTTTCTCTCCCTTAATTACTGATAAAAAAGATTCAGATGTTCCTTGGTTCTTCTTGATGAGCAACATGAATATGATTTTCCTTAGAAATCATGAGATCTATTGCAGAAGACAATAAAGTTTCCTGTGAATTCCTATACTTTTAGTGCTATAGTAACTGAAATAATACTGTCATTGCTCATCATTCAACTGTTGTTTCAGTCCTTGACATACTTCCAAGTCAGTAAATATACTGTGATAAAGAATGAATTCCTGGAAAGTTGTGGGCAAGATGGAAATATGACTATGTTTAATGACCTCTATTGATGTTGCCCTGGAAGTATGATTTTCAGCATCTGACAGTTCTGGATTCTTTATTTCTAAATAATGCTGTCTTTAAGATTTTCTTAAATGTTTTTTTAAAAGACAATTCTCCACAGAAGGAGAAGATGTAGAAAATTCTACACTGCACTAGTCAATATCATCATGCAGGAAATCCTACAGCACCCTGGTAACTTGCATCAAATGTCATTTGTGCAGTTTGACCCTTGTCCTAAATGTTACTGTACCATTCAAGCTAGATAACTGCCACAAATAGTAGTTCTGGGGCAATATTCTCAGTCTAAGGTACTGATAAGGGGAAACGCAGCTCCTCTCATACTGGTATTCTTCACCCAGCAGACAAAGTATTTGAGAGGATATGTTGAGGTAGCATGTGAATAAAGGGCAGGGAGATACTTCTCTGGGTCTTCTCTATCTCACCTTTCCACGTCCCTTTAGGAGGACTTTTTGCACTTTTTTGTTATTGGTGAAGGGGTTTGCTAATACTTCTGAAGGTGGATGAGAGATCTTTAGACAAACCATTTGTGTTCAGCTGTCGTTCTGGTACACTGACAAAATTTGTCCGAGAGGCAGTTGGAAGAAGATTGATGGTGATTCTCCTTTAAAACTAGAATAATGCAATAAATTTAAAACGCAAGTTTGTATAGGATGAGGAAAATTATGTTTTCAAAGACATGTATGTCCAACTTAAAATGGGATGGTTTTCTAAAGAAAAGCTACAAGATACTATAAAGGGAACAGCCTGAAAGGAGAGATCTCTAAGAGGACTTCCATCTGAAAATACTCAATTGACTCTGTATGCAGCTCCTACCCAGAAAAGTAAGTACTTGACATTTTATGGGCTAAAGCAGATGTTCAATAATCTGACAGTCCTGGGTAATAATATTTTAAGGATATACTAAGAAAATTGAAGCAGTTGTGGATATAACCATAAATGTTGCTAAACTATGCATAATAGTAGACTTTATTAAAAGAAAAGGAAAAAAATAATTCAAATTAGTTCTACAAAATTATTGGCAGTTTTTGATAAAGGTGGGTTAGGTTTTAGTGTCACTTAGTATTACACTTGCTTTTTGAACTTATTTCTTTCCTGATTTGTTTTCAGTTTGTGTTTGTTGTGTGCACCTGAGGTGATGACTTTAAAAGATTTTCTGATTAACCTGTATTACTGCGGAGGCAAGGAGTCTAACCTGTTCAGTATACTAAAAAAAATTTTTGATGATTCAGATGAATAAATAATCAACCTTCTTTTAAAAACAACTAAAATTCTTCCTTCCATTAAAAGTCAGAAACGCTTCTTTTCAGCTTAAACGCTAGAAAACTCATTAACCTCAGTCTAAATATTTATTTTACCAGTTAGTTGTATAACAGAACCATTCACTTAAGTCATGAGAAATAAGGAGTGATTATTTATTAGCTCTATATCCTGTCAAAATTCAAGGTTTTCTTTAAAATAATATAAAAGAAAAATCCCACTAATTCATTAAAAATACCCCAATGATTAAATTTGCTTGTAACTAATTTTAACATTATTAACTGATGTGGCTACAAGTTATAATAATTATTTTGCATATTTAGCTGCAGACATAGGTGTATACATATGCATCTACACACAGAGACATTACATTATACCTGAAAAACCTGTTTGAGTTAACTTAAATGTCAAGAGACTGAAGACATTTTCCTTTTACTGGCAAATTTCAGACAGATACACACGCCCTGAAGGAATTACATTGATTCTAGTATGTTCCATGGTAGAATCATAGAACAACCAGGTTGAAGGGACCCATCGGATCCTCTAGTCCAACCATTCCTATCAAACACTAAACCAAGTCCCTCAAGACCTAATTCACCCGTGCCTTAAACACCTCCAGGGAAGGGGAATTAACCACCTCCCTGGGCAGCCTATTCCAATGCCCAATGACCCTTTCTGTGAAAAACTTCCTCCCAATCTCTAACCTAAATCTCCCCGGCGGAGTTTGAGGCCATTCCCTCTCGTCCTGTCCCCTGTCACTTGGGAGAAGAGCTAAGTTCCCTCCTCTCTACAACCTCCTTTCAGGTACTTGTAGAGAGTAATGAGGTCTCCTCTCAGCCTCCTCTTCTCCAGGCTAAACAACCCCAGCTCTCTCAGCCGCTCCTCATAGGACCTGTTCTCCAGCCCCTTCACCAGCTTTGTTGCTGTTCTCTGGACTCGCTCCAGAGCCTCAACATCCATACTATACATGTTTAAGGAGTTTACACCACAAAAGAGATCAATTTCTGGCATCATACTTTTAGATTTATATTTACTGGAGTAGATTTATTTATTTTATTATGAGGCAAAATGGAACAAGGTTTTTCTGTTTTCCTTTTCCAGTTTTATTTTTGTTTGTTTTCTGTTTTATGATCAGAAGCAAGCATCTCTCTTCTAAATAATTTAAAATATCCAAACTGCATGCCACATTAAGAAATATTTCCCAACATTTATAACACTGAGAATTTTTTTAGTAGTATTTGTTCTGAATTTGGTCTGCTAAATACTGAATTAGAAAGATAGCATGGAACCAGGATCTTTCATTCA
The DNA here is from genome assembly GCA_033558105.1 of Coccyzus lansbergi. Taxonomy (NCBI): domain Eukaryota; kingdom Metazoa; phylum Chordata; class Aves; order Cuculiformes; family Coccyzidae; genus Coccyzus; species Coccyzus lansbergi. Next base: position 1,355,232 of record JAUMJK010000267.1, on the reverse strand, counting down.
ACAGAAATGAAATTCAGACCTTGCTCATCGTGAGGTTCAGTGGTTCAAACACTTCCAGTTTTGAACTAGACCCCACTCTTCCTTTTCTTCTGAAAGCTATGAAAACAAAGATGGAAGGATAAGACAAGTTAAGGTTCAGTTTAATTAGCTTTACTGCAGCTCTTCCAAAAGTTTTGGGAACAGTGAAAATAAGAGTTTGCAGTTTTATGATTCTTCAATAGTATTTCATGAATAATTCATACTTTCTATGCTCATTTGTTAGTCATGACTTTATAGATTGCTATGTAATATGAAGAGAAGAACTGTACTGCCTTAGCTACATGTTTTTGCTAAGTAATTCCTTATAATTTAAATTCAGCACTGAGATAAAACATATTTTTTTCTTTTAATTTGAGAAATTAGGAAATCCATCCTGAACTAAGACTGCAAACTAAATGGCATAAAGTCAGTGTATGAGGAGCTTTATTGGAAGCTTTGAGCAGGTCTGCTGGGACATCTAATAAGTTACTTGAGAACCTGTGTACTTAGTTACCTAATAGAAGCATTTTGTCTTTTTTTTTCATGGAAGAAAACAAAAGTTTCAAGTGTAGTTCCTGCTTGTATGTCATATATTAGATGTTAAATATCAGAATATGTATTTCTAAGACTTCAGCAACTTATATTATAGAGTTAGGGAACAAGAGGGCTTGCTTGGGTCCTCAGTAGACCTAGTTCTGCTCTGCCTGAAACTTGATTAACTGAATTGCCATCTTGGCAGTGGTTAGTGTCTTAATGAGGAAGATGTGATTACTGCTTGCAGTGCTTTTTGGAGTAATCTGAAGTTGGATGGTGGGAGAGGGTGCTATTTGTGACATTATAATGACAATATGATTGACAAAACTAACAAAACCACTGCACATCTGGTCACTGGGCACTGGTAGAGGCTGCCCAGGGAGGTGGTTGATTCACCTTCCCTGGAGGTGTTTAAGGCACGGGTAGATAAGGTCTTGAAGGACATGGTTTAGTGTTTGATAGGAATGGTTGGACTCGATGATCCTATGGGTCCCTTCCAACCTGGTTGTTCTATGATTCTATGATTCTAAGTTTATGAGAATTAGATGCTACTTGAAGTGGGTCATATCCCTAAATCCTTTTCTGAAGGAGTCAACCACAGAAAAGGTGCACTGACTGACACAGAAATTCAGTTTGAGAACCAAATTGATTTAGCAGAATATTTTCTTTCACTGAAGGATATCCTGGATGAGATAGTACAGTGTGGATTGTGTGGGAAGTCTTAGTCCTGGTGACCGTAACAATACCATGGTACCTTAAAATACATACATTGACAAAAACTGGGAGAGAATGAAAGACTTCAGATTTAGGTTGTTAATACTTTTATATCAAATTTCTTCATATTTGATTTCTGTTTTTAGCATTGCCAAGTCAAAGCACATAAAATCAGAAAATAAAAGTAAAGAGAAAATAAAAAAATCATTGTTCTGTAGTTCTTGGATACTTGTATAGAACTGAAGGGAAAATGTTTACCTTTCTTTGCAGCTGAATTTAGAAAAATAGAACAAAATAAAACCTTTGTAACAAAGAAATGGTGTTCTGCCTTCCATAAGATGAAATCACGGTCCCATTATGTCACAAAGGAACTGTTCCAATAGCTTCAGTAAGATCAAGATTTTGCCACATCTTTTCAAAGTAGTTTTAATACTCAATAGATCACTATGTCAATGCTACTCAGTTCTGTTTCATCTCCGTGCACCTCTGTGAAGACACACAGTAAAAAAGAACACACATTCATCTTTTGTTAGCCATAGTTACCATGGAGGCTTCAGTCACAAAAGCAGAGCCATCACAGTTTAGGACCTTAAAATATTTATCGTTGCCAGCTGTGATTCAGTGAATTTATTTCTCCAGGTCTTTCTCATGGAAATGTATAGCTATATGAAGGTGAGAAATAGTCAATAACATTCCAATTTCCAAAAAAATAGAAAGGTTTTATGCCAAATCCCTAAGGACGTATACCTCTTACTAAAGAATTTGAAAACTTCACTATTTCTATTGTGCTAGTTTTGGTTCATCTGCCTAATTTATAAGTTCATTATAAATGAAATAAAAAAAGATGAAGGAGGATAAAGAAAAAATATTATGTGCAAAAGCAAATACAGTGTACAATGGTCTTGGAAGGTACCAGTCTTTTAATCTTGGTTCCCTTCTTCCTCCAAGAAATGACTGCAGAATAAGCTCTTTAAATGAAGTTTTTCCCCAACACTGCAGTTGTCAGCCAAAGATGGAAGGAATCATTCAGGACTGTATTCCCTTCCACCAAGGCTACTAATGATGGTTCCTATGAAGTGGAAAGGCTCAGATCTGGGCTGTTGTGCCTGAGGTATGTCTTAGCTTAAACTAGGTCTTTTAATTATTAGTTACTTAATAGTTGCTGATTCCCATTCCCTTCCATCTTAAAGATGGAAGTGGTGATATTTCATTAATGAATGTTTACAGTTCTGGAAAGGAAAACAGATTTAGTTTAGTGGATAATGAGGGATGTTGAGAACTTTTCAGTATTAATTCTTATATCTTTTGAAGGGGAAAGTCTCTGCTTTTTGTTCAAACATTTAAGAATTCAGTTAAAATAGTTATATAACTTCAGAAGTAATCAAAGACAATATTTTGTATTAAATAGAGAAAAGGGGAAGGGAGTATTATTCTGAAAACAAAGGAAAACGTTCATTTAAGCTTAAATCAAATTGCTGTCCCCTGTAAACTTTTCCTTTCTACCCATCAAGCTCTGTGAGAAAATCACAGGTCAGTGAGTTGGAGCACTTTTTGCTAGCTTTTATTTCTCTAAAAGTATTGGTTGGTACTGGAGCAATCATCCTCCAGACTCATATTCCTGTTTTGGCAGACACCATGTTTATTTAAATTTATGAAGAAAAGGAATAAAATTGTTGGACAGGGGTCTTAGCATCTCTATCAGCATAAAAAGTCGTAAAGTAAGTAACTTTTAAGTATCCAAGAGTTTCCTAGGGCAGTTGTGAAGCCTTCCCTGTTTCAGTAAGCAACAGAGAGAACTGTAAAATGTCATGATTTGTATATTAGAAGAATCATAAGATCTAGCCCCCTTTTTCTGTTTTTACCTTTTGTATCCTGTGGTGAATATGTTAAATTTTATGCTTTAAATGTAGGTAATTTGGCTGAGGATTTTCTTTAATCTTTTCCTTTTTTAATTATCACTATGTGATACCAGTTTTCATGAGTATCTGAAAAATATTCTGAAACTTTGTAAGGGGAAAAAAAACCTAGAAAAATATCCCAATAAAGAATCTGAATTTGCTGCTCCAGTTACTGCATAAATAGTGCTTATTCAGTGTGGACTCCTACATGCACAGTCCAGATACTGTTGTATTAATCAAAATAACATATTCATGGAATGATTGAAAAGATGTTTCCCTAACCTAAAATCAATATACCATATCTTCAGTCTCAGCAGTGTTCCTAAATGTAGTACTATGGCCAACCAGAAAAATGCTTTTACCCTGCTTTTTGCATCTCGTCCCATCTTGCAAATCTGTAAGGACCCTACATTTTCTTTTAATAATTCCAAGATGCTTTTATGAGTACAGAATATTGACTGAACTCTGGTCACATCAGCCAGTAATTAGAAATCACTTGGACAGGCACAATTTTTAAAGAGCAGTTATTGAATTAGAAGCAGCAGAGGTGCACGAATCTCTCACTCAGTGTGGAGACTGAAAAGCATGATAAAAACTATAATTTTACAAGAAGAATGTTTCAGACAAGTTCAACTATCTGGTAAAAAAAAATATTCCTCAGGTTACAACTCATATTCACATTACACTTACTTGTAGATACAAATGCAGAATGTGACAGACGGCAAAGAGGAAGAGTGGGGATGTGAAGATTGTATAATCAGTCAAGGGTGTGGAATGACGTATGGAAAATGTAGAAGAACAGAAGGTTTGTATGGAGGAGGGGGGAGAGAAGTAATATACCGTGTCACATAAGGAAACCTAGAAACAAATTAAAGTGACATTCCAGATGCATGCTTCGCAGCTCACATTTACTCATTACTGCTTAAATATCAAACATTGAAACACATCTGGTGAAACCTACACTCTGATGCTTCTAGAAAACACAAAAAACCCTCATAAAACAATGAAAAGCTTATGTGAAAACAAGTTAGGGACTTTCCATGGTTAACTTGATTTTCAGGAAATAATGACTTCATCTCTCCTGTCACTGAATGTCATTTATATTCACTGATAACCAAGACCTGGCTAATGAAGAATCAAGATGGCAAAATTGTGTTTTCACAAGTACTACAAAGTTCAGAAAATGAGTCAAGTTAAAGGAGAGGGGATTTTTTTTGCAAAGTACTCTTGTTTTTGAAAACATCACTATGTCAAAAGCAAAATGTCATTCACTCTGGTCCTATAATACAAGTAATCAAAAATTATATTCCCTAAAAGAGGGGAAGGATGGGTTATGATTTTGTATTGTCTCTCTACTATAAGCACACTAGGCAGCACTTGCCTGTGTGGAATGTCACTTTACCAAGCTAGAAGTAAAGCTGTTCTTCCTCCATGGTTTCATCAGTATTTAAGGCTCAGTAACACTTCCACAGGGTTACCTGCACAGGTGGGGAGTTCCATTGTAAGAGTCTCAGCTCATGTTAGTGCCGTTTCTTCTACATCTAGACTACCTAGGGACAAAAAGATTAACAGTAAAGCTGATAATACAGCTCATCACTCTTTTCAACACAAACACTAGTCAATGTGGGTCTTCTGTCAAAATCTCTGACAAATCCATTAACATTTTTCATTTTTGAAGTACAAAGAATTTCAGTTTGACTTAGTTACTTTGAGGATTCATTTGCCTTAATTTAGGCATTTAAAATTTAAGGGTTCAAACTTCAACTAATCACCCTTAATTCCCTTCATAAGCAGGAGAGGAAAAATGATATCTCCAGTGAAATTCATCTCTTCATAAAAGAAGCATCTAAGATAGGCCAAACAATTAAAAATGCATGTTTGTCTCCATGAACTATAGGTGTAATCAAAGACAACCACTTCAAACCACATCTAAAGGTCAAGTTTTACCCTTCTTCATTAGTAATAAGGCACATAAGATAATTTAAATACACTAGGTTCCACTTTGTATACTTCATTATATTTCAATCTATTATACAAAAAGCATTAGTTTCATTATAACAATGGTGATCTTTGTTGAGACCATTTCATATGCTTCACCAAACTGCAATTTCAGATTAAAGACAGATTTTCTTTTTTCTATGGGATTTTTTCAGTGCTGGAATATCAGAGTACAGAATTTTTATGATTTCAATGTTATAAGTGCAAGTCTAAACACTGGGTATCGGCAGGCAAGTCTGTAGCAGAACCTCAATATATTCAACTTTTTTTTCCCATGTGTATTAATCTACTGTCCCCTCAATTCTTTTGTCATGCAAATTAAAAAAAAGATTTATTTTATCTAGTTTTCTTCACTTTACTGCTCTTCTGTTTAACTAGGAATAGGATGATACAATCATGTTATTTATTTATTCCAAGAGAGAAAAATATTATCCAACCTATGCTAACATGAGTGCTAAATCTCCAGCAAAAGAAGAAAACCCACCACACTGGAGAAATCCATTCATCTATTGAATGCTTATCGGCATGCTACTAATGCTTGGTAATTTCCCATGTAGTTCATTTAATAGGAAGGTGGAAACAATAATCTTATTTAAGAGTACAGAATATGAAATAGGTTATATTAAAATTAACCAGATGATATTAGATTTGTGGTTTTATTATATACAGAAAGCACGGGGTCAATTATTATAGAGGATTTATTTTTATATAGTCCAAGCAGTTGAACCCTGATTGCCTGCTACATAGCTGACAAGTGACTGGAAATAAACTATACAGGTGATATCATGTGAGGAGGGAGGACCCAAAACGAATCTTAGCTACTATTTCACTACTTGTACTTTGACTAACCTGAGGGCTTTTCTTATCTCAACTCTAAGGCTGATAATGATGCTCTGTGATTGGAGTAATAAAGAAGAGAGGCAAGGGAGCTAGTTTTTCATTCTTTCTATTCTCAAGGGTAATCACAGATGCAGTACAACAAAAGATAGTGGTTTGGAAAGCCATACATCTCTGGGACTCAAATTAATGGCCTTACACATATAACACAAAGGCTGTGTTCTTCTTTCTATTAGTCACCTACTTGTTACATTTTTTGAGGGGGAAAAAGAAGCTGAAAAAAGGCAAGAGAACATTAGGGTTGCTTCTGAGGTGACCTTTTCTGAGAAGTTTATTTTGAATGCTAATTGTTAAAGAGAGGAGCAATAACAAACAGAGCTGCAAAGAGCCACTCCGATGAGAGACCATTCACAAGCTTTAAAGCATAGTTACCATATTTCCAGAAGAAGAAATATTCCATCTTTCACAGCACTTAAGAATCTTGGACAATGCCAGATAACAATTAGTGGAAAAAATAAGAGTGATATCCAGATTTGCCTATGTTATAGCTAAGAGTCCTCTTTAAATGAGATATCACCTTGTCTTCATTTACAGTAGATTTTACTACTGCATTAAAAATTTCATATTATAGTTATAGTATAGTTAACTATTGGACTTATTTCTATTGTTTCAAGAATACACTATTTAGAAGGCAGCTAAATCTAGAGGCAGAAAGAGTATTTATGCTACCAACAAGTCTGTAAGGACCTGCTACTCAGCTCAGAACTCCTCATTCTTTTGCTAGGTGACTCCAAAAAAACTTTAGGAAAGTCTGACTGCAATAAGTGTGCAAAAAATCTCAGTTATGGCCAACCCCAATGTAATAGAAAAACGTGGGGGAAAATAGCCTGATATCACAAAACAGTAAAATAAGAGAAGGCTTGATAATTTCATACATTTGCCCTTTAATATGAACTGAAGAAACAGATTATTACATTAAAGATCAGAGATTTGCCATCCCATAGATAAATGTGACATACTCTTTGCAGAAAATCAGTACTGCTGCCTGGGGGACCCACCATGGATGAAGTAAAAAAACTGGGATTATCCGTGGTTTGTCAAGAAATGCATAGAAAAAAAATTAAGATTGGCTCAGAAGCTATGAGATTTCTTAAAAAATGAGAAGTACAGGGTTATCTCCATTTCCCTTCTGCCTTCTTAGCCTTGGTTCTAGTTTTACGCTATTTATTATTTTTGGAGGAAAGCTAACAATCTTATTTAATCACATTTCCCCTATACTGGGCTTCAAGAAAGGGGTATATAGAAGGTATTATCATTCATATTTATAAAGTGAGGAAGTACGGCTGTGACAAGGTAGTCTGACCTCCTGTACAGCATAGACCCCTAGGGATTCTTTGATTGAATTCAGCATTTAAATTACAAGCAGTCTTGTCAGAGAACCCATCACAGGCACTGAAGTGTTGTTTTGTGAATTAGTTACACTTTGGTTTAAAAATGAGAGTTTAATTCTTGTTTTCTATGGATTACTTTCCATTTTCAGTCCTTAGTTCATACTACAGAGATGCCTGCTGTAGTAAGTTAAGGCTGCCACTGCCACCACATCTCTCACTGAAGCAAAGGTTGCTTGTGTGCAACCTCTGGGTAGGGGAAAATACTGGAAATCCTCTAAGAGAAGAGCTGGAGGGAATGCCTGAACATAGAGAGGGAAAAAAATATGTATCCATGTGTTTCTCACTGTCACTGCTTCAGAGCCACAGCACGCCTGGAGGAGTGCAGCTTTCACTCTTTGTTCCTGCATTCAGAATTTTCCACCCCCATGTAAAAAGCCTTTACTTATGCCCTACTTACTAGAAGATCCACATAGCTCTCCATCTCATTCATTATTTATGATGTCTTCAATCTTTCTGTTTCTTCTATATGGATTGGTAATAATTTTATAAGGTATTTTTTGTTGTTTTCTTTTTTGAGTTGGGTTTTTTTTTCTGTGTGTTTTTGATTAAAAAAATAGAACAAGGCTAAAAATATGGGACTATGAAAGGGACATGAACTGAGACTTGCATAACCCCTCTGGATTACTCAGTGACACCTATGGCTAGAACATATTCCATCTATTTACTGTGGCCTGTTTATCATGCTTAAATAACTGGTCTTGTAGTATAAAGTAAAATTCTGAGGAAAAGTTTTGTACAGTCTACTATGTGAAATCTTATGTTTTTCCTCCTGTTTCCTCCTTCTGAGCATTTTGGCTAATACCTTTTTGAACTTGATCAGCTTTTACGTTGCATGGTCTCAGGTTGCCCAGTTTTGTTATTTTCTTTTAAGCCTTGTAACTTCTGGAGATGTATTTAAAACCCCAGGTCCTTGAAACAGTGATTATAACTGCTAGTTGAGGAAAAAAAAATAAAAGGCTTTGCTGAGTTTTCAATCGTGTTTCAAGTCCAAGACTTGATAAATGTGCATTTTGAATGTGCAAAAACTGCAAGACAGCTAGAGATTATTGCAAGTATTTTCTCATTACATTTAATTCAAACTTGTCAGTCTTGTCTGTGATTAAATTGCAGGTGGGGTTAGTAAGGGGCAGGAAGTTAAAAGACTTTTAAATTACTCTTTTAGTGCTCAGCTTCTACATTTACCTTATGGTAAATCTGGTTTCCCCATGACAGAGTCATGGTGAGGTTATGAGACATACAACAAGTTACGTATCAGGGAGAAGTAGTGATATTGCTACTCATGCAAAAGGTAAGCGCCTCTCTCTGGTACATGATCTGTCTTACATAAGCACATCTCATATGGAGGACATGTCCCTCTACTATGACTTGATGTAAGATGAGAAAAAAGACAAACATTGAAGTTTCCTTCTTCATTTAATACACAGGCCAATCTGTCCCGCTGAAATAATTATAAAAACTGTAGAGGAGGCCAAGCTCACATAAATCATTGTCTTCTATTTATACACATACATGATTCACATATTATGCATCCTCCATGCACTGAAACTTCTTTATATATATTGTCATCTTGTCTTCCTCCTTCCATATTAAACATATATATTTTTATATTTTCCATCCTTACATGTATACAAAAAGCTGGAGATAGAAGGACTAGGTCTCTTTGAGAATCAATGCAAAGAAATTCAGCTACTAGTTTACCTAGATTGTGAGCCAGCTGAATTGAAATTGTAGGATGGCTGATACATTTGTATAAAACTATAAGAAGACATTTGTGTTAGTACAGGCTTTTTCTGCTGTGCATGTCAACTGTGTCTTAAGAAAATAGTTGTTTATTCATCCTTTAACTAGGAGAGGTAATAAAAGTAACGATGATGTAGAATGCAGATTTTGAGACAGGTCTGGTGCACGTAATCCTAGGAACAGGAGGCTGAAAAGACTGCAAGAATCACAGAATCATAGAACAAAAGAATAGTTCAGTTTGGAAGGGACCTTTAAAGGTCATCTAGCCCAACCACCCTGCAATGAGCAGGGACATTTTCAACTAGATTAGGTTGCTCAGAGCTCCATCCTTTCTGACCTCAAATATTTCCATTGATGAGGCATCTACCTCTCTGGGAAATCTGTGACAGTATTTTACCACCCTCACTATAAAAAAGGTCTCCCTTCTACCTAGCCTAAATCTCCACTTTTTTAGTTTAAAACTATTACTCTTTGTCCTATCACTACAGGCCCTGCTAATTTTTTTTTTCATATCTTTCTTATAAGAACCCTTAAAGTACTGAAAGGCCATAATAATGTCTCCCTGGAGACTTCTCTCTCTAGGATGAACAACTCCAACTTTCTCAGCCTTTTTCCATAAGAGAGGTGTTCCTCTGATCCTTTTTGTGGCCCTCCTCTGGACAAACTCCAACAGGTCCATGTCTTTCCTATGCTGAGGATTCCAGAGCTGGATGCGAGTACTTGAGGTGGAGTCTCACTTGAGTAGAGTAGAAGGGCAAAATTACCTCCTTCAATCCACTTACCACACTTCTTTTGATGCAGTCCAGGATACAGTTGGCCTTCTGGGTTGTGAGTGCACATTATTTGCTCATGTACGGCTTTTCATCCATCAGTATCACCAAGTCACAGAATCACAGAATCACAGAACAACCAGGTTGGAAGGGACCCATCGGATCTTCTAGTCCAACCATTCCTATCTAACACTAAACCAAGTCCCTCAAGACATCATTCACCCATGTCTTAAACACCTCCAGGGAAGGTGACTCAACCACCTCCCTGGGCAGCCTATTCCAATGCCCAATGACCCTCTGCATGAAAAACCTCCCCCTAATCTCCAGCCTAAATCTCCCCCGGCGGAGCTTGAGGCCATCCCCTCTCGTCCTGTCCCCTGTCACTTGGGAGAAGAGGCCAGCTCCCTCCTCTCCACAACCACCTTTCAGGTACTTGTAGAGAGTAATGAAGTCTCCTCTCAGCCTCCTCTTCTCCAGGATAAACAACCCCAGCTCTCTCAGCCGCTCCTCATAGGGTCTGTTCTCCAGCCCCTTCACCAGCCTCGTTGCTCTTCTCTGGACTTGCTCCAGAGCCTCAACATCCTTCTTGTGCTGAGGGGCCCAGAACTGGACACAATATTCAAGGAGCGGCCTCACCAGTGCTGAATACAGAGGGAGAATCACCTCCCTGGACCTACTGGTCACACCGTTTCTGATACAAGCCAGGATGCCATTGGCCTTCTTGGCCACCTGGGCACACTGCTGGCTCATGTTCAGTCGGCTGTCGACCAACACCCCCAGGTCCCTCTCCTCCTGGCAGTTTTCCAGCCAGGCTTCTCCCAGTCTGTAGCTCTGCATAGGGTTGTTGTGCCCCAAGTGCAGGACCCGGCATTTGGCCGTGTTAAACCTCATGCCATTGGACATTGCCCAGAGGTCCAGCCTGTCCAGGTCCCCCTGCAAAGCCTCCCTACCCTCCAGCAGAGCGACACTTGCACACAGTATTGTGTCATCTGCAAACTTGCTAAGGGTACCCTCAATGCCTTCATCCAGGTCAGTGATGAAGACATTGAACAGGACTGGACCCAGCACTGAGCCCTGGGGAACCCCACTCGTAACTGGCCTCCAGCTGGACTTAACACCATTTACCACCACTCTCTGGGCCCGGCCATCCAGCCAGTTTTCTACCCAGGAGAGTGTGCATCTGTCCAGGCCAGAGGCTGACAGTTTCCGTAGCAGAATGCTGTGAGAAACTGTGTCAAAGGCTTTACTGAAGTCTAGAAAGACCACATCCACAGCCTTTCCCTCATCCAGCAGCCGAGTGACTTTGTCATAGAAGGTGATCAGGTTGGTTTGGCAGGACCTGCCTCTGGTAAACCCATGTTGACTGGGCCTGATCACCCGGTTCTCTTGGAAGTGCTTCATGATAGCACTCAAGATCACCTGTTCCATGACTTTCCCTGGCACTGAGGTCAGACTCACTGGCCTGTAGTTCCCGGGATCCTCCCTGCTACCCTTCTTGTAAATGGGAACTACATCAGCCAGTCTCCAGTCCAGAGGTACCTCCCCAGTCTTCCAGGACTGCTGGAAGATGATGGAAGTCCTTGTTGACCGGGCTGCTCCCAATCCTTTCACTCCTCAGTGAAATCCTTTCACTCCTCAGTGAAAGTAAATGAGTGTAGAGAGTCCTTGTAAACCAAAACATCTCTACTATCTGTTATCACAACTGTTGTCACTCATGCAAGGTATAGTGCAACAAGGATTGCTGGTCAAGCTGTAGTCATGCATCTTTTTTGAGAAGCAGACAAAACCTTGGTTCCCTGACGGTATTCCAACCATTATCTCATTGAGAGACTGTCATCAAGCATATTAATAATCCAGACACTGCAGTAATTTGGATTCTGAGAAAGTGGGTAATTATCTCTGCAGAAATGAAAGGTAAGATTGCTTAAGACTCCCAAGTTTATTTCTTAGAGCTGACAAACCACAAGACTTAAAATGTAGAATTTGTCAGAAAATAAAATGGTAGCAATTGACAGTAGCCAACAGTGGTGGAGTGTGACATGAATGAATGTCCGTATGCAGGACTTCCAGTATTGCACAGCTAAGAAAAAATAATTTAAATGCTTGTGTTAAACCCTAAATGTAAGGTCAACAACATGTTCTGTTCGGCAGTTTATATCTTCCCTCACTTTTTCAGCTGACAAAGAACCATTTATTAATTTTAAAAGATGAGCTATGACTGATGGAGCAATTTTGCTAACTAAAATGAGTTCAGGCATTGACAGAATGGATTTGGGACACTAATCATTGCATTTGACTGTAGTCAAGAGGACAAAACCTATTTTTTCTCTTAATTATTTGTGTGTGCATGCAAGTATGAAAAATAAATTCTTCCATCCAACTGGGAAGCAATAAATTCACCCTTTTAATCCTCTCAGCAAGAGCATGTGTTGGCCTCTAAATGTAACTTGTTAAGATCAGTGGATTGGCACATCAGTATAAGGAAAAAAAACCCACCACCGTCAAGCCATGTTAGGAATAAGGGTGAGGACTAGCAGGCCAGTCAAATAACAATTCGTTAAACATGCATTACTAAATAAGTTAAGAGACCCTCAAAATGTGGAACATTGGAACAGAAGTGATGTCTCTTATTTAGATGATTTATTATTATTTGAGAAGCCTGAGGGAGCTGGAGAACTGTCATAGCAAATGGAAATTGTCTATGCTAACATAAATTAATTATGACTCCAAGGAAGCACTAATGGGAGCAAGCAGAAATATCTAATGTCACCATGTAAGACAACAGAAGAATGACATCCAAAGATTCAGCTTCACTTCAAGTGTCAGCGTGGACTAATCAGACTAGAGAGACCAACAGAACTTAATTTGTCTCAGCTTTCCTTTTCTCTTAGATCTTGCAGACAACTGATTTCACACATCAGATACTTGCCAATTGTGCATGGTAGCCATGATCTAATTTAAGATAACAAGTCTTAGAAGACCTTTCAAACGGCAATGCATATACAGTTTACATGTGTGGATGCATGAGTATGGAAATAATACTCTTCTCAGGCCAGGCTACACAAGTATCATCCGTTAGCTCTTCCTCGGAGGAAATTTTTGTAACATGCATACTGAGTTGTTCTGTACATGTTTGTCTTCATTCTTGCAAGAGTAAGTTATTGCCTTAACTGTATTATCCTTTTCCACTTCAGAATACTGAATTTATTGCAGACCCATGCACATTTTGGAGGCACTATAGCAGACTAAAAAAATGCATGAAGACTATAGTACTTTAAAATTTACATGACCTTGGGATAATTATTTCAAATTTTCCTGAAAGGATACATCAGCTTTCCTGCATATAGATTAACAGCTCCTGGCTAGCTAAGGACATGCCTGCAGTGTGCGGTGGAAAGTGTTTCCAACCGCCTTGAGTGCAAAGCAGAGCCTCAAAGAAATCCCAGCCGAGGTTTTGAAGGCACTATACCTCCATTAGTATGTCTGTTCATAACCTGAGGTCTTCTTCAGCAGAGCTAATCATTTTAGCTACTGCATTAGTACCATCAGTCCTGGAGCCACTGTTCCCACTATCCATGTGGGGCAAGTTCACTCTGTTATTATTCTCAGAGCATATTCTCTCTAACTCCTCCACATATGTTTCTGCTGAAAGCTGGAATGATTCTAGAAATGTTAAACTGCTCCACCTCCTTTTCAGTCTTAAGACAGGCCATAGAGAAAATTTTGAAGATTATGCTAAACTCTGTGTGCTTGTATTCTGGGCTATTTTGTGAAATGAACAGATGACAAAGTCTTTCTGGAGCAACTTTAGAAACTGGTTAGACCTTTAAGGAAGTTTCCAGCTGTACTTTATCTCCCTGCTCAGTCTGAATTACGATTTCCAAGATCTTTCATGGGAAAAAAATACAGGCCATTTTCCTGGCCTTGTGGTGCTTATTTCCATGTTCTTCTTCCTATATTCTACTTAAAAATCCAGAGAGAAGGAATCAGAATTTGTCAAGCATTCCTTGAGCCTCTACTATTAGCAGAGGAGAGTGTGCATACTGTCCCCGAACCAGTGAGCGTGGTCAGGCTTAATTCATGCTGCGGGTTCAGAGGCTGTACTTGCTTCCATTATGTATCTAGAGATATAGACTAGGCTGACAAGGAGCTTCATGGCTGTAGTGGGTCAACCCTGGCCAGAAGCTAAACCCGCACCCAATTGTCTCTCCTACTCTCTCCAGTGGAATGGGGAAGACAATCAGAAGGGCAAAGCAATAAAAAAAACATAGACTAAGACAGAGACAGATCATTGAGTGAAGGAAAGAAAAGAAGGGAAAAAACCCTCACACACACACAGAAAAGAAGAATGCCAAAACAGAACTGAAAACAACCATCCCAACTGATGCAAAGACAAACACTCAGCATCTTGGGGGAAGAGTGCCTAGAGAACTGAGTGGAGGAGAAGTATATAGGGGTGTTGGTTGACAGCCAACTGAACAGGAGCCAGCAATGTGTCCAGGTGACCAAGAAGGCCAATGGCATTCTGGCTTGTATCAGAAATGGTGTGACTAACAGGTCCAGGGAGGTTATTCTCCGTCTGGACTCAGCATTGGTGAATCTGCACCTCAAATATTGTGTTCAGTTCTGAGCCCCTCACCACAAGAAGGATGTTGAGGCTCTGAAGCAAGTCCAGAGGAGAACAATGAAACTGGTGAAGGGACTGGAGAACAAGTCTTACAAGGAGCAGCTGAGAGAGCTGGGGTGGTTTAGCCTAGAGAAGAGGAGGTTGAGGGGAGACCTTATAGCTCTCTACAACTACCTGAAAGGAGGTTGTAGAGAGGAGGGAGCTGGCCTCTACTCCCAAGTGACAGGGTACAGGACAAGAGGGAATGGCCTCAAGCTCCACCAGGGGAGATTCAGACTGGATAACAGGAAAAAAATTCTTCACAGAAAGGGTCATTGGACACTGGAACAGGCTGCCCAGATGTGGTTGAGTCAACATCCCAGGAGGTATTTAAAAGATGAGTACTCAGGGGCATGGTTTAGCAATTGAAAGGAATGGACTTGGTGACCCAGTGAGTCTTTTCCAACCTAGTGATTCTGTGATCATCACTAGCAGACTGATGCCCAGCGAGTGTCTGAGAAGTGGCTGTTTTGGAAAAACTTCACCACTCTCCATGTTGAGGATGGTTTTATATGGTATGGAATATCATTTTGATCAGTTTGGATCAACTATGCAACTTGTGTGCCCACTCAGTCTCTCGCCTGCCCCCAGCAAACTTGAGGAGGAGATAAAGGAGATCAGGACAAAGGCCTTGACACTGTGCAAGTAATTTTCAGCAACAGCTAAAACAGTTGTGCAACATCAACACCATTTTTATCACAAATCAAAGGCACAGCACTACATAGCTTATTATAAAGAAAGCTCCATCTCAACCAGACCCAGTGGAATGGTTCACCACAAAATAGTACACTTCTGAAAATGAGCACATATTCATTTTAAATAACCAGGGGAGCAGGACACCAGTGTGCATCTGGGACAAAGCTGCTTCATACTGTAATGAAAGCTAAAATTTCCAGTGGGACTGACTACAGGAATGTCATTTGTCTGTGCTTCCTAGGCCCTTTGAAATGCAAGAAATTTGAGAAGGTAAGCATTGCTAACCATATATGAAACTAAATATCCTGCCTGACTTCCATAACTGTAAGAGAAACCTGTTGTTTCTGTCAGTACTGAGAGGCTCCATGACTGAGCCCATGGTTTCAATGATTGATTAAATTCTTTCCTGAAATATCTGGATAAAGTCTGGTTTTGTCTAGAAGCTGATAGTCATTTGGAGATTGTCTTTGTCTCACAGTCAAGCAAAAACATGTGCAACACTACAAAGGACAGTTTTTTTCTTTGACTGATACTTTACTGGCTCTCAGCACATCAGGAGACAACTCAAATAGGAAAAGATAAAAAGTAGATAAACAGCACTTGTTTGCAATCCACAGTGCAGAAAGTATTGTATTTCTGAAAGGATTTTTTAATTTTTCACAGGTAAATTTCCACAATTTACTTACAGTTTGATTCTCTTGCCTGAACATAGGCATCTAGTGCCATTTGAGATACCCAGTGGTTTTGAGAACTCTACCAAAGTTAAGGGGTACAAAGCAAGTTTTAAGGGAGATACATGCCTCTCTGAAACAGTTCGGATATCCTGGGACATCCAAGGCATTTCCGTTAAAACTAGGCAAGTGTTCAAATGATTTGAGTAAGCCAAGCACGTATTCACACAATCAGTTTGAAAGCATTGAGAGTTCTTATTATAGAACAACTCCAGATAAGAGGAATTTGATTTGCCAGAGGATAAAACTAATTTTAATGATAAGAGGAGACAGAAGATTTTCTGAAACAATTTTAGAGATACTAGTCCTAAATACTGTTAAAGGATAGTAAACAGCTCTTCCAAGTCTTTTCTAAGCCAGACATTTAGTATGCTTATTTTTCAGTAAAACAATGCGTAATAATTTGTATATGGTTATCTGAGATTACATAGACTGCCCAAAGGTTCAGCATGAAAAGAAAAATAAAAACATGCAGAAACAAAATCACAGCTTCCATCAGAAACCAGCTGTGAATTGTAGCTTTATTTTTAGGTCTTTTGTAAAGTTTAACACCATCATGGAAAGTGAAAACTTCCTGCACAGGGCAGAAGATGAAGTTGAACGAAAAGTACAATTGAGACATATTTGCTGGATTTCATCAAAAGAAGTTCCTTATCCTTATCTCAAGTGAGATAAGATACTTTGTTTTTTATCAATGAGATTTATGTTTTATTTCACTGAATTCAGTGAGTTTGGGCAGAACCATATCCTTCCGTATTAGCAAAGGTAGTGAAAGAGGAGAAAGATGTGCAGTCATCAACATTAAACAGGGCTAGCTATGAGTCCTACAAAGTCAGAGTTGCTTTTTGTCTTCAAAATTACTTGGTGAGAGACATGATGGTTATACAATGGCTATACAAATGGCTGCACAAATGTGCTCCTGAATATGTAAAGACAAGACTGGAAGGGAAAGTATGGTCACCTCTAGGTAACCCTGAAGAATTTAGTGAGGGAGATAAACTACAGAAAGTAACTAACTGGAAGAGTGCATGTTTAGGATGCTCACAAACTGAGTACTCCTAGCTGTCTCTAAAGCATTAAAAAAGACAGGGAGTTGCCAAGGTGAAGTATCATTTGCTTGAAGGATAGTAATTTATCATTGTATTTAAGAGCTTGTGCTGTCAGCCTCAATAGATGAAATGGTTCATTGATATAACTCAAATCACTGATGCGTGGCTCCAATATATAACACTTAATTAAGTGTAATAGATTAACTTATTTCCATGTAAAGTGTTTATGTTTTATGGAATGAGCCACTTAATTAAAAAAAGCCAAGGTACAACATTTGTCTCACGTCATAGCCCTGCCCTTTAATTACAGGTAAAATTTCCAAACTTAAAAATTAGATCAAGACACTTTGGCTAAATTAACTTTTATGAAGACTATTGTCCCTGCGGCATATATATGCTCTCTATCTATTTTATCAGAAATGCTTGAAATTACTGCAGCTGTAAAAGTCACTCTTTCTTTGATAAGTTCAGTCCTGGAATTTATAATCTAAGAATGGGCAGAAATTCATATTTTTTCCTCAGCTTCCCTAGCAATTTCCTTATAAAAGCCCTTCTGCGAGGAAGATATGACATCATAACTTTCTCACCTGTTAGACCGTTTCTTATTGTTCATCAGCATTAAATTGAATTAACAAACATTGAAAGTTACAGTTAAAATCAGAATTCCCAGTGTGTTTTTTTTTAATTAGTTGCCCTCTCTGCATGATTATGGTAACTGTGGCAAAGACGTAAGGATATACAGAAGAAACAGAGTCATAGAAACTGTGATATTGCATCAGGTTGTTATCCTGGTTCTCCACCTTTCTTCAAGTTTAGAGACCCTCAAGAAGGCAGTCTTGTATCCAGTGCCACCAGAGGCAAAGCATCCAGTGACTTTACTGGCTTAATACACAACTCATAGGAAGTACTAATATGAATCTCTAGGCAACAGGAAACATCTCAAGATTTTTTCTAGTGAGGCTTCCCACATTTCAAAACCTTCCATACTGATGACTAGAAGGCAAAAATATCGATAAATATAACCAGTGAAAACACATGTAATGGTTTTTAATAAAAGGTGAACATATATGAGGTAATTTGCATGGAATGAACTGAATTTTCTGAAGTCGTACTTTATTGGTGTTAGATAGAAATTCAAAATCATTGAATTTCTAAAAAATTCATGAGATGTATCTTCTTAGTAATATATTTCTGTCTATATACATATATTTTTATTTATCAGCTTCACAGATATTTTCTATTTAAAATCTTTGAATTCATTACTTTACATTACTGCACATTTAGCTTTATCCATAAAGACCAAATCACAACTAGTACTGATTTCATGCTGAATATAAATCTATAAAATCACAATATGTTCTATTGATTCAAGAATCACAGATACTTTTACTAAAATTGTAGAAAAAAATAAAACTAAATTACTTGCTTGAAAATATATTTTAACAATATCAAAATCTATCTCCATAAATGTAAATCACAGCTGAAGAGAATCCCTGCATGTTCAAAGTCTCACTATTCAAATTTTCATTCAGTAAAACAGAAAAGCATGTAAAAATCTTTAAATACACAAATATTCTCTACAGCTTTTACATTTTGCCTGACAATTCCCTTGGGATTTTATCCTATGATTCAGTCCATGTGAGGAACCTAATTACACTTGGAAGGGCCCTGTTGTGGACCAGAAATTCATCCCCATGTGGTAAGTCAGAGGAGGAGTGAAGGTTTTTAGTTGTAAAGAAAACTGAGATGTGTTTGAGAACATATAATTAAATTCAATCCTCCTTAGAAAGGTATCTTTTTTCTTTTTTGTTTACATTTCAAATTACAAATTCACAATCAAAATGACTGAAATGGCCAGTGAAGATGCTTGCAGGAGTTTTTCATCACCTACCAATTACACTTATTTTCTTGTTCATTCTTCTAATCTCTTTATAATGCTTCAATATATTTTTTTTTTCTTTTGCTCTACTATAGAGCAAATTTTATAGCCAGTCCTCCTCCAATTATTTTCCATCCTGGGTCACAATGTTCTGCACAGCTGTAAAGCTGTGAGAACACATCTATGGAAACTGTCATGTTTAAAATTAGTCAGTTGACTATGAATATTTTGTAATTAAATATCGGAAAAACATTAAGCAGAATCACTTGTTGTTTGAAGAGAGGGAGGGAAGAGTGAAACACTGGTGTATAAAAATGAGCACAAGTTTCAATGAAAACAATTTGTCATAAAAAGACCTAAAACATAATGCTGCAGTCATCATGTGAGTGTTAAAAATACATATTTCCAAAACTCTGAGTTAAAGCTTCCCGCTTAAGACTGAGAATGAGCAGATGTGTTTTTTCAGCTTCCAGAATACAGATCATAAACTGAGAAAAATCAAAACTTCCTGCACTTGCTGAGGTCTCCCTTTTTTTAACAAAGAGATTATCAATAAGAAACCACTGTTCATCTCAAGGCTTTTATTTCAGCTTTGGGGTTTTTTTTGATTTCTTAGAAGTACTAGACTTTCTTATCTTTGAGAGATCTGTGCTCGCTTCCCTTTTTCAGGTGAAGAAGCTAATGCTATGATCCTTGCTCCTCAAAGCCTTGAATTTACTTCAACAGTTTTCTGAGAGGCAGAATAACATTATCCCTATTTAGCAGGTAAAAAATGGAGGTATTGAAAGTCTAAGGGATAGATCAGAGCACCTCATTAAATACTTCTGATCTAAGCATTTTAGTGTCTTTAGCCTGGGATTCAGTTTCATCTTAATTTTAGGTAGCAAACTGAAGTTCCTAATGTAGAAACCTATTTATCTTTGAGAGTTTTTGTTAACCAGTCGAGATAGGTTTCATCTAACTGAACATTTGAATGACCCCCAGAGGACTGTTAAGCTCCTGTTTGTGATTTTGTCACTGCACTGGCCAGTGTGCAGTGAGGTGAATACATGCTTCAATGCATGAATCCAGAGTACTCAGAATATCTGCATCTGGCTCCAATGTTTCCTCTTCAACACAATTCATGTTTGAGCTTGGTTTGTTGGGGTTTTTTCTGTTTGTTTGTTTTTTCCCCAAGTCATCTGAAATATCAGATGAGTTTGACTGGGAGTGCTTCCTAGTCTGTGTTACGTATGCAAATAATTCTTTTTTTGGCAAGGAAATTTCAAGCTGAACCTTAATGAAATTTTAATGATCATGGACTACTAGGATCATTGTCAAGTGCTCTGAGGGCACTATTAGGCTTTAGTGGCTCTGACCAGCCTCCCTGATTTGCTTGTAGAAACTTGGGATGACTTCTGAAAGGACTGTGGTGCCTGGGAAAACCTTATTATGGCACATCACCTACTCTAAGTAATCAGTAGACTCCATTGTGATACAGTTTGCACTTATGGCTTCTACACCCTGTTGCTCATGAGCAAACAGCCTTTACTCTGCAGCTAGAAGTGGTGATCCACCTTCTATCCTCCAACAGTCACTACTGGGAAATGCAAAAGGGATGATAATGCAAAGCCCTCAGGTACTATAATGTCCTCATATTCTCATGTAAGTACTGTGAGCAAGAATTGAAAGCAAAAGCTCTTTCAGAGAACACCAGTTGATAAGAATGTTTTTTGCCAAGAAGCACATGTAACACCTACTTTGCCAATTGTGTTACAGGCAGTAATTTTTGGCAGAAGGGCATGGCAAACAGCTGGGGATGGTATTTAAATTCTCCCTCGTTAAATCACGAGAATTCATTAGTTTGGTCTGGATTGTTTGCCATTCTCTCGTACTTTGTGGATGCAGTGTGAGGTGTTTCATGTCCTGCAGCTGAGTAATAACTGAGCTTTAAAGTTCAAATACAGATTTGAGTTTCCAGAGCAGGTAAAAGACATTTTGAGGGAGTTTCCATTTTGGGCCACATACTTATCTTTAGCTTAAGACCACTGTATTTTTTTAATGTTTTTGCCTCATTTCAGTTTTTTTGAGACTGCCCATTGCTGCTTAAAAATGTTTCCTCTAGTATATGCTACATATGTAATATACACTTAAGCAAATATGTTTTATAGATACAGTGCATTAGTACAGTAATGCAGGCCATATGGATCAAATTCTGAGAATAAATTAAGAGCCATTATATGTGTTGTTATTCTAAGTGGATTTTTATGAATGATTGCTTTATTCTCTGCAGCATGTCGTATGTCTTCACTACACTACTTAACATATGTACAAAGTGCATTTGTTTAAACAAGCCAGATGTGGTGCATATAAAGCTTTAATTTTGCAAATGTGATATTCTTAAAATTTGTGATAATGTTGCACTTATATGTTAAACAACTATCTCCACAGTGAGATACATTTTTAGTGCTTTTGTATTGCTAGAATTATTCTCCTAATTTCCCATGCTTCCTGTTCAGTTGTGTATTTAATTAACACTAACATGCTAATCAGAAGCATAAGAAATAATAGGTTTATGAAGGGAAGATTATTTCAGGATATTTTAATTCCTTTTTGCTATCAATTGTAGTAAGAATTGGGAGTATTACATAAAAATAATGCCAATTATCTCTTCTCATATGGTTCCAGTGTCATATAAAAACAAAAGTGATCTGTAGTTGAAATATAATCAATTAAAGTCTATCAAACACAAGAATGTATGCCTAGTGTTCAAATAATCTTCAATTTTAGGGGTTTTTTGTACGGGAGAATGGCAATCAGTATTAAGACAGGACTTAGGAAAGGGAGACACAGGTTCAGTTTAGCATTTTCATCTTAGTTGTGAGCTGAAATATCACTTTCCTTATTCCATGTGATACTGTGAAAATTAATCTTTAGAGTCCATCAATGTTTTCTGAAATACTGAAAAGCTTGGAATTAATAATTTGTGAATAAACTTTATCAATTCATTTGAAAATCACTCCTCTTTTTTTGAGCTTAAAACCCCAAAAAGCAGAAGTCTAGTTTCATAAAACATGCTTTGAGTTCTGTTTCTTGTAAAAAGTTATACTATCTTACTTCTTGCTTCTATGACTCTGTTACCACACAATCACATCTGTATAACCAGCTGCTTATGCTACAGAATGTCCACATTTATTGTAAGGCTGAACAAGTTCGATGGCAGAAAAAACCTGACCATCCTTGATGTAGTCTACAATGATGCTTTTTGCAGAAAAATTCTGCAAAATTGCCCCAAATCACTACAAAGGCAGATGAAACACATGGCAGCCACCCATTTTCTCTATGAGAGTTCTCACAAAAAGCTAACTTATATCCAAGAGTTTTGCGCCAGTGGGTCTGGTAAGTAACTCCTAGTTCACATCTGCATGGCTACCTGTAGATTTGCAGTGAAGATATGGCACAGATTTAGTCTCAAGCATATCCTCAAGTCTGTGTTTGAAATTTGTTGTATGTGTGGCCACATATAATGCCATCTTCGTTACAGTGACTCTTAAGATTCCCAGGAAAGGAGATATTATTGCATAAGGCAAGAGGCAAATAATCTTTCTTATCCAAACTGCTTAAAGAGTGACCCTTTGACACCGTGGAAAAAATCCTGAAGCTTTTCATCAAAAAACATAGTCTGAAACAATCCCAGCTGTGTTCTTCTAAGAATCAATTGCGAAAGCATCTATCAGACATACGAGAGAATTAGGAGAAATCTTTGCTTTCTCCGATTTATTATTCCCATTTCTGTCTCAGTTTCATGTATTGCCATATACAAGACCTTTCCTTTGTAGACTTGTTTTCAGATTGTGGATTGTATGTTTTGACCAGAAACCATATCCATTTTTCACACTGATATTTATATTCTCAAGGGAAATACTTAGTTTCAGCTAGTCAACATTTTCCAATTATGGGGATTTAACTGCGTATTTCCAGGCAGTTCTGCTTACAGTATCAGTTTACAGAAGGACTGCTAGACAAGTCAGCATCCCTGTTGTCAGGGGGCAGAAGACTTAATTCACAGCTACTTTTCTGAGCTATTGCTGTTAACTTAGCACCCAAATTAATTTTCTTTAGTTCAGCATTATTTGCTTTTGTGTGCCCAGTTGTTCATTTTCCCCAGGAGTTAACATTCATGGTGGGGCTGTGCATGGAAGGGTCATCAGGTTGGGACACAGAGGTGCTTCTCAAATATGCTATATGACTGTAATATCTTCTCATGCCAGGTAACCATTGTTGTGTCTCCTCTGAAAGATCTTGGTACCTACTGTCTCTCAGTGATGTGCAGTCATTGCCTGTGTTTGGTTACATTGACACTGTGACAGTTCTTCTAAGTAGTAGGTCGAGTCATTCGTATGAGAGAAAAAAAGCATCAGATGTCAACAGCACTGTCAACAACTTTCTGCTGGTGTTCTGCTTGGCTGTGCTCAAAACAATTGCCAGAACTGTCTCTACATTGCACTATATTTACTGTGATTCAGCAATAAATCAAAGTATATTACTAAGTTTTACATTTATTCTAAGCTGTAAATGACTCTGCAAAGCAATGGGGAAGCAGGCCTTTGTTGGAAGAGTCAAAGGCTTCAAAACCTATCACTAAACTTTTAACACAGGCCAAAATTTTTTTTTCAAGTGTTTTCTTTTTCTAAAAAAGGACATTAACTCTTCCTCAGAGAATGCATATTTGTAGTATCTTACTCTGGAGTTCTTGCCAGACTCACCTACACCTTTCACAGGACAGTCTTTAGGCCAAATTCACTTCTTACTTATTGGCAAAACTGACATGTAACTCTATAAAAAGCACACAAACTCTGCAGATTTCCAAATGGACACTGGAAACATATCGCACTTCAGGTTTCTCAAGCCTTCTGCTGTTTTCCCTATTTGTGTTTATGAAATTGTATTTTGTACAATTACTCTCGTGTGTTTTCTCAGTATTAACTGCCTTGTTCTGCCTGGTGGGAAGTAAGTGTCTTGCAGATGTTCACAGTGACTCCCTGTGGAGCTAAAAAGAATAATGATCTACTTGCCATGCAGATTTTTCATAACTTCATAACTAAGTTCTGAAATTACATAATTAAACACAGCATCATCATCGCTTTTTATGAGTATCTGTTTTCCTGTATTGTCCCTGAAATGGTCTGTGTTGTCATGGCCTCTCTACCTGGTCATTCTCTCAAGGTCAATCAATGGCTTAATTATAAATATTGCTGCTAATAGAATATTTAAAACATTTGCAAACACTTCACTTTCCTAAACTGTGTTTACACCTTGTAGGAAAACAGCAGTCCATGAAAACATGAAGTATAAAACATATTCTTAATTCTGCCATAATTTCTGCACTTCCTTAATTTTTAAATATTGAGTGAATGTAGTGATTTTTTTCCAGGTCTATAAAACAGTATTACCAGATAAAGTTTTCAGTGATGGACTGAGGTGCTGAGTTTAAAGTCTAGACTAAAATTTTCAGAAGAAAGAAGCAGACAGCTGGGGAGGGCAACTCGGAGCACACAAGTTAAATTGTAGATTTAATGTCTCTTTTACTAGTAACTTTAATAAAAGTGCCTAGGCTAGCTGCTTAAAACAGGTTCATTCATGTCAACTTACATTTGTGAATTTACACGTGTTATCTCGCAAGCCTTTTAGCCATTTTTTGCAAGTACAGTTGATTCATGGCTCTGAAATGTGGTAGTCCAAATCTCCTTCATTTCCTACCTCCAAACCCTCCCTTTCAATCTACCACTATGAGACCATTGGAAACTCCACTCCAAAATACAGGCGAAAGGAAATGATTGACTTTTTGTAGCTTCACTATGTTGACTAAATGTTATTCTTTACTAACTGTAAACACGTCTAAATAAAAAATAAATCATCTGATTTAACAGGAGATTGAAATACCAAAATAGGATTGGAACTTTGCAAGCCTCTATGGTTGCTGTTGGAAAATAATCATAATCTTCACTGACCCTTTTGTATTTTATTACCTCCATCAGTTCATGTTTCCTTTTCATGCTAGCTTTTTATCAGGTTTAGGAAATTTCTGGATAAAAGGCTACAAATGCCTCTGACTGGTGATGTTCACATATGGATCTCCAGATGAAATAATGTGTTACAAGAAAGTATTGTGTTTATGTCATTCTAAAGTGGTTTTCAAAACGGTGTCTCCCGAGACAGGACAATTTGGTGCACACTAGATTTAGTTTTTCTTCTTGTCTTACTGTCCTGTACTTACAATACAAGCCTTTGGCGACAGAAAACAATCTTCATTTTGTAATTTTACAATTCATAGTTTAATTAGGCCCTGGATTGTATGATGATCAGGAAGTCCCTGTAGCATGGAATCACCAAAGTTATTTAATCTATGTAGTTCTGCTTAGATGCCTTCCTTTAGTGGGAATCTATGTAGAAGCTTGTGTGTCTTTTTTCAGCTCTTGGTCTCCAAAAATACTTGATAGATAATACTTTTTCCTTTATATAATGTTTTGTGAAATTAAGGTTTTTGAAGATATTTACAACCTAATTGTAATGCAATCATCATTCCAGAAATTATTATTTTCTGTTGTTTGAGTTTTCATATCACATAAACTTTGCTATGTACTGTGCAGGCAGATACAAGTAAGGACATAGCCACTTCTTGGGGCATATTGCAATCTATAAAAAACCAAGACTACCAAAGGGGTAAGAGCAGAAAAAAAATAAGAGAAATAATAGATATAACCTTCAAGAAGATGGTCCAAAAATATTAGACCAATTTCAAAGCCATTTTTATGACTTTTTAAAGCTATATCCAGACTCTACTGTAATAGAAACTAGAGATTATTTTCATCTTTCATTACAGACAATAGAAAAATTGCCATTCATTTTAGGACTCCATTGGAGCATTTGGTTAAAGGTTGATTAATTAGTTAGTCCCTTTTTTTCTTTTTTTTAACAGTGAAGGAATCTGTGGCAGTCCAATCACCCTCACCTTGCTCTAAAGCTTTGGAGATATTTAAAACATCAAATATATTTAGTAAATATAAATTCTGACTCAGTTTTGAGTTTCTGTGATTTCAAATTAACAAGCTCAATGACTAGTTCCTAGAAAGATATTTTCTTTTCTTCAGCATGATTAAGATTTTTAAGATATTCTCCTTTTTTTGTAGACACTAGACGTGTGGTCAGAAATGACATGATGAATTGAGGGAATTAGACTGCAAAGCTACCACACTTTTCATGCCCTAGCTTACATCCTTCCATTTTTCATGGGCATGCCTAAACTCAGAGCAGTCTCTTCAAGAGCTGAAAGCTGCAATCATTGTGTTCCTATCGATCTTTAAAGTACACTAGTTTTTCAGACAGAAAGCTATCCAACATATCCAGAGCCAGAGATGATGGTGGCCCTAGATGAAGATAGACATGATAAATCCCATTCTGCTACTCCTGCTGCTCAAAAAGAAAGGCAAGAAGGTCTATAGTGTCAATTATTAAGACAAATTGAGGGGAGAGGTCTATTGAGGAATGCACCTTAAGAGATATGTCTTTCTCACAGACCTTCCATCCTATACAATGCTCTATCTGAGCTCCTTCATTTTCTGCTGATCTACTTCGAGTTTATCCCTCTGCTCCAAAACAGGGCTGGACTTTCAGAGATTTTATCTTTGTTCTCTTGTTTTAAAGAGTTCTTCCTACTCTTTAGCATAACTGAGCTTAAGTAATGCATCCCCAAAATAGTCTTCCATTGCCATCTTTCTCTCCCTAAATGTTCAATTTAAAAACATACTTATTCCATCAACCTCTTGCCTTATATAAGCAGCATTCATCATATTATCTTTGATCTTGCACATTATACAACTCTGGATTAAAACTTTGCCCTCTATTCACCACAGGGATGAAGTGACAAGACCTGATAGACAGGCCTAAAACAATGTAGGTGATTCATGGATTATTTGTATTGCATTACTACATGTACTGTTTAATCTATAACTTCTCACATTGCTATTACCAGTAAAATTGTGCTGTGCTATTCTTAATATATATAGAATGTGAGAAAATGTATCATGGTCAATGTTAGCAGTAGAACTGGGATGTACCACCCTAATTGTAGCTTCACTGACATATGCAGGACAAGAAAAAGACCATCAACACTCTGGCTGACAGTCAGCACAAGCATGAAAACTGAAGGAAAGGAGACGAATCATGCAAGAGTGCTGCACCTCAACAAGCCCCTTAGCTCAAAGTTAAGAGATATCCATCTGTCTCCTTATCTCCCGTCTTGGGGCATTGGCCGCTCTCCTGGAGGAGGTGTAATGAGCAGCTGAGACCAGAGATTCCAGGTTTTTAGAATGATGGAAATTGTTTAATTAACAATATAAAAACCGAACCCTTTTGCAGTGATCTTTGGAGGCCGCATCTACAAGTGGACTGCACTGCATAGGACCCCCTCCTCCCAGTTGATAGGACAAGCTCTCCAAATCTTTGCTGCAAAAGGGGGTCCCATGGTAACTGCTGATCTAGATGATGATAATAGGGTAATTGGTGATACATCCGTCTTAATTGCTATATTTATTCTCTTGCAGTAATGATTATTCACGTTACCTTAAAGCTGTTATTGTTAGCTTGTTGTTAGTCAGTAGTAATCATTTGTTACCTTTCTTCTTTTAGTAAGCTAAGTAGAACTTGCTTCTGCAGAGCGTTTGAGAGTTTGGGCTGACTGCAGTTTATGCTTAGCATTCTGTAGTAAAATAAGGGAAGATATGATTAAAATAACAGTATTCCTTCCCTCACATCAATACAAGCTCTGGTTAGGCTGTGCAGGGGTGCAAGGGAAGGTAGAATTTCGTTATCTTTGGCTAATGGCATTCCAAAGTACATTTTCTGTGCTATTTATTTCTACAGAGCAGTCAAAAAGTAATCTCTTATAGATAGTTCCCAAACCTATTTAGCCATCCTCTCTGCTAGGTGGAGGCAAAACCCATTGCTGTCTTCCCAATGCAATGACAGTTGCCTGGGGATGCAATAGGATGAAAACAGAGCTGAGTCTGTGCAAAGGATCTCTTATTCAAACTGGGCTCAGAAACATGCTTAATGAACTTTGATGTCAACTTAATTCATGGGTTTAGTTTCTGTATGACCAAAAGATCTAGAAAGGTTGGAGTAATGTTTTGAATTCCAATGTCAATTGTAATTTATCTTATTTAAAATAGGAAAGCCTCCTTGCTGGGTGATGTAAAGAAAATTCCTCACTGGAAATCAGACATGATAATAAATCACTTCTTGGTTTCCTCACATGAATAATTTGTGTCTTGTTATGCAAAGCCTGGCAGCTAATTTGAAGTTGAGACCAGAAATGCACAAGTAAACATTGTTTCTCATTCCTAGATTTGCTTTCAGAAAGGCAAAAGCACCGTGTAAGAAATCCAACAGTATAGTGAACAATGAGGAAACAAAATCTGACATGCTAAGGCTTAGCAGTAAGAATAATACTGCAAAACAACAAGAAACATAATGTGGTTGGGGCAAAGTCACCTTGAGCTTTATTCCCTCCTCTAAATTTATCTGTGTCTTAAGGAAGAAAGAAATCATAACATATCTTATTCTACACTGAAAAGCAAGTGATTGCAGAAAAGACAAGGTTAGAGCACTTTAGACACTGAGTTATAGAAGAGAGAAAATTAACACCTTTTTGGTGGACAGGTAATTTTTGTCTGATCGCTTCCCTCTTCATTTCCATTGCACAGCAGTCAAATACATGGACCAACATAAGATCAAGTACCTAAGGGGGCCACAAATAAGCAACTGGAGTGAGAGAGGTGCAGGACTGCTTCTGATGGCTGCTCTGGCTCGTGTCAGCTGAAAACATACATCAAACTGCATCTGAAGTGTGCCTGCTCTCACTTTGGACAAGTTGTGAGAAAGAGTATGACCTTTAGTTGTAAACACCGAAATCTGCCAGGTGGTTTTTTTTTTTTTTTCTGGAATATCACAGTACTATGGTCTAGAGTCAGGTGTCCTGCTCCACCTAAGGCTTTCCACCAGATGTTTCCCATCAGTTGACATGGTTGTGCCTCACTCAGCACCTTGCTTAGCTCTTCTGAAGGGCTGAAGTATCAAAGGCATTACATTCCCTCTTCTGCCAGACTCAGGAATATTGATGAAATAAGAATTGCCTGGGTATGTCTCTATTTCAACTGTAAGCCCCACAGTCCATTAAGTTTTTGATAGTTTCAGAGATTCTCCTTTAGTGCTGGCAGAGGGAAAAGTGGGTTTTTATTCAGGTAGGTAAGGGTAGTTTTAAGGGTAAAATTAAGACTTTTTAACTCTATTTAATATCCAGTAGAGATAAGGATGCAATATGAAGGAGGAGGTGGTGCTTTGTATTCAAGTTTGACTGTTTTGTACAAGGTAGACCCTTTATATATATATGTGTGTGTGTGTGTGTGTATATATGATAGATATATTACATTATTCTTAAAGCTTAAAGTCAAAGGGAATAATATGCAGTTCATTAACTATATACAGCAGGATATAACAATTATTTTCAATTTATTTTCTTTTTTTATTTTACCACTAAATACTGCAGAGTTTAAAAATTTCTAAACACTGATTGGTATATGAGCAAAATATCATTATACTCTGACATGAAAAAGTTGTTTCAAATCACTAGAAATTCAGGATCAGATTCAGTCATTTCTCTTTCCTGCTTTTAGCTCACTACTAAAAAAAATCATACCTTTCTCCTACTGAACTATCTAATTCAGTTCATAAAAATCTGAGCTCAGTTCATTAAAAGATTTTAAGATATTTCCTTACACACGTGTACAAGGTCTGTTAATTTTGATAATAAAACTAATTATTACTGACAATTTTGCATACCCAGAAGACTTATAACAGGAACGTAGATAGCCTTTTAATTCAAACAGTAGTGTTTTATCAAGGTAATTTTTGTTGTAGTTTAATTAGATAATGATTTTATTATTCATGCTTTAGCAAATTTAGGAGGGAGCTGGCCTCTTCTCCCAAGTGACAGGGGACAGGACAAGAGAGAATGGCCTCAAGCTCCGCCAGGGGAGATTTAGGCTAGAGATTAGGAGGAAGATTTTCACACAGAGGGTCGTTGGGCATTGGAATAGGCTGCCCAGGGAGGTGGTTGATTCACCTTCCCTGAAGGTGTTTAAGGCACAGGTAGATGAGGTCCTGAGGGACATAGTTTAGTGTTTGATCGGAGTGGTTGGAATGGATGATCTGCTGAGTCTCTTCCAACCTGGTTGTTGTTCTATGATTCTATGATTGTTCTATGAAATCCCCTGCCCTTGTTGCTCCTACCTGAGTTAATTAGACACTAAATATGTTATGAAACTTTACAGCTGGTCCATGTTGACTGTGGAAACAGGCTAGGATGCAAAGTATATAATTACAAGGGTAAATATTTGTAGGCTAGACATTAGGAGGAAGTTCTTCACGCAAAAAGGGTCATTGGACATTGGAACAGGCTGCCCAGGGAGGTGGTTGATTCACCTTCCCTGGAGGTGTTTAAGGCACAGGTAGACAAGGTCCTGAGGGACATGCTTTAGTGTTTGATAGGAATGGTTGGACTCGATGATCCAGTGGGTCTTTTCCAACCTGGTGATTCTATGATTCTATGCACATGAGATATCCCAGCCAAAGTGAGGCACCCTAAGTATGAACACAGTGTTCTTATACCCTTCAAAATCTTAGGTACTACACGATTTGATTAATTTTGAGCATAGAATCATAGAATAATTTTGTCTGGAAAAGAACCTTAAGATCAAGCCCAACTGTGAATCTAACACCGCCAACTCCACCACTAAACCATGTCTCCAAGAACTACATCTACACATATATTAAATACCTCCTGGGATCGTGACTCAATCATTTCCTTAAAGCAATCTGTTCCAATTCTTGACAAACCTTTAGATGAAGTAGTATTTCCTAATATCTGGTTTAAACCTCCCCTGGTGCAACTTCAAGCCATTTCCTCTCATGCAGTCACTTCTTATCTGGGAGAAAGGACCAACATTCACCTTGCTAGAACCTCCTTTCAGGTAGTTGTAGAGAACTATACAGTCTCTCCTGAGTCTCCTTTTCTCCATACTAGACAACCCCAGCTCCCTCAGTTGCTCCAAATAATATTTGTGCTTCAGACTCTTCGCTGAGTTCATTGCCCTCCTCTGGACACCTGCCAGTGCCTTAACGTCCTTCTTATAGTAAGGGGCCCAAAAATGAAGACATTATTCAATATATGGCCTCACAAATGCTGAGTACAGGAGCAGAGTCACTTCCCAAGTCCTCGTGGTCACACTGTTTCTGAAATCAATTCATAACAAAGACCTGTATACCATGTACAATCAGTGGAGGGAGACAGACTCTTCCAATAGGTGTTCACATCTCAGATTTTCTGGAGTGACCTGTGAGGGTATGATTTCCTTTCTGCTGACAGCAGAGGATGACTGTGAGTCTATGGCTAATAACAGTGTCTTCAAATTAACTGGATACCCTTGAATATAGTTCTATTGTAGAAGACCTGAGCAGCTTCTTAATGAAATAATAGACAGTAAAGGTGGCTTTGCATAAGCAACTATGAAGTTCTATTCCACTCACCTTCATGTGTTTTAATAAGTGTGATGTGCCCTGTCCTCTACATGCAACCTGTGTGTCTACTTTCACACACCTTTGTGTCCTCACACATTTTTTCACACAGGAAAAATAAGTTGGGACAAGGAGTATTCATAATAATCTAATAAGTCATAAATTGTATTCTTTGCTCGTATTTATCACTATTATATTCCAGTAGTGCAGATTGCTATGGAATTACATTCATGAAAATCAGATGAGAATAAATTAGATGTGACTCATTTTACCTAACTTTAAGCAGTGACAATGTAAACAGAATCATTAATGTAAACTAACAATTTTGAGCTACTTCTTCTAATCCTAGGACAATTAAAATAAACATGTCTATCATTTCAGTGAACTTGTTTCAGTAGCTTATTTTGCACTGGCTATATTCTGCTTTAGAAATTGATTTCTCCACACATTTGGGATTGACTAGCTTAGGTGTAGACCTTTCCACTATATTTACCTTTATTGAGACTCACATTCTCAAGTGAATTGAAATGCTGAGATCCTTACATCTTTTGTATTCAGCTTTTGGTAGGACAAGTGAGGTACACATACTCCACACTGTACTCCATACCCTATACAGCATGTTGTCAGGTCCAATTTGTCAAGCTTAGAGTCTTCTACACCACTGTCCTTACTCAACATTGTCTGTCCGCTGGCAAGACACCTTTGTGATTGTGTCTTTTCTGCCTAATTTCTCTCATGAGATGATCTCAGTACAATTTCAAAAGCAGTAGTGTTTGAAATCTGAGCAGTTTGGAGCATTTCTACCTCCAAAATAATTACCTAGCCATTTTTTTAACAAGTACAACATTACTGTGTTTCACCTGTTATTTAGCTTTTGGTACTTTCTTATGCCTGATGCTTTGAAGGAAGTTTGGAAAGTCTTGTAATATATTTAAATATCTGTATAATGTAACTGTTGGTGAACATTTTCCTTCCTGAACTACACAGACGAATGGCTTGTAGTTCAGATGAGAGTGATTGGCCTTCAGATCTTCTTGATTCTGGAAGCATTTATGCTGTGCATCATGCCGGAGAAGCTGCAGCCTTTACATAATATTACACAGTGCTTGGCAGAGATATCCAATTGGACCCTGCAAACAGGACAGCATTAATTCATCACAGCACATAAGTTAATTACCCTAATCTGTTCACAGTGCTAATTAACCAGGGCAGAAAGACAAACTTACTTAGTTATTTCTTTTCTGTTTCCAGAGGTGGCATGCCTGGCATAGCTCATAAATTTATACACCTTTATCTTTTGCCTAAAGGAGATGTACCCCAGAGCATCTTGGCTATAATGAGTGTTACTTCCTGGATAACCTCTTTAATTTCATCATGTTATAAATCCATTAAAACCATCTCAGTGAATCTGTGCCTGCTTATAAAAAAAAATATCTTCTTGATGTTACATTAAAAAGACAAAACAACTTGCTGGGCAGTTGGGAAAATAATCTATTTTCCTTAAAACACATCATCTAATGACAGACAGAAGCACACAAGAGTTAGTTAGACACGTTAACCCTAATCATTAGTGATTTTAAAATAACAAGACCTCTATAACAAAACTTGACTTGACTAAATTTACTATTTTCTTTAACCAGACACAAAAACAAATGTGTTAGCAACCGTGTGGCAAGTTTGGGTTTTGGGTATTTTTGTTTGGTTGTTTTTTTTATTTTTTTTTAATAGATTACTAAGCATAGAATATAAATGTAGGGACTAAGACATTGTTATGAATAGAACTCTGTGATTATAAAAGAGACTGATTTTGTCTACTTGGACAAATCCATATTTGACAAGAAAGATAAAGGAGAAACAGAGACTGAGGGTGAAATAACTCACCTAATCTCCTACAGTAGATCCAGGGCAGAGTTATATTTTACTTTATTTCTCCCTCCAAATGTTCTCTGTCTTTTGTTATGTATTTTTCTGCAAGACACTGACTTAATTCATTGATTTTTAAACTCCATGTGAATTCTGGGCTCAGGAGTAGTGTGATAAGCTGAGGGACTAATAACTCCTCAACAGCTGCAGGCAGAAGTAAATTCAAACTCACTTGTCAAGTGCAAGCCTGCTTCTGGCACTCTGAGCTCTCAGGGGCTGTGTATATATATTGTCTCCTCATAACCCTGACTGCTGATTAAGCAAAACACTTGTGCCTGAGTTCATTCAGTCATTAAGACCCATAGAAAGCTTGTCATATGGAAAGCTGTAGAAAACTAGGGAAGAAAACCAGAGCAAAAATCATATTTATTTCATATTTTAACAGCCATTCAAACTACTCTTTTCCAGAGCATGGAAAGAGTATACTAGCTTCTCAAAGGGTGGCTCAGCAAGTACATTGGAAATGTTTCTGGAACTTCTTCCCCATGGATCCAGCTGACTATGGCATAAAGACATTCTGTTTACAGCATTTTAATCATAGTAGAATCATGGAATAACCAGGTTGGAAAAAAACCCACTGGATCATAGAGTTCAACAATTCCTATCAAACACTAAACCATGTCCCTTAGCACCTCGTCCACTCATCCCTTAAACACCTTGAGGGAAGGTGACTCAACCACCTCCCTGGGCAGCCTGTTCCAGTGCCCAATTACCCTTTCCATGAAATTTATTTCCTAGTGTTTAGTCTAAACCTCCCGTGGCACAGCTTGAGGCCATTCACTCTTACACTTTCCTGGGAGAAGAAGTCAGCACCTTCCTCTCCACAACTTCCTTTCAGGTAGTTATAGTGAGCAATGAGGTCTCCCCTCAGCTTCCTCTTTTCAAGGCTAAACAACTCCATCTCTCTGAGTTATTCCTCATAAGGCCTGTTCTCCAGCCCCTTCACCAGCTTCACTGCTCCTCACCAGCTTCGTCACTCAAAAAGAAGCATATTCCCTGGTGGTCAGAGTTTTATTCTCTTTGACAGTGATTGCAAACACAGATAAATACAGAAACCTGTGTTTATAAGGATGAAGATATGACCCATGGCGAGGAAAATCCTAAACATCTGACCTAGTCGTATAATCTTTTCTATGACTTGGTTTCACACAACTGAAGACCAAGGGGGATTATTAAAGTAGGAGCAAGTTAGTAACTCATGTCACAATTACAAAATGAAACACTAAACAAAAGTGGTTTTTAAATGTCAGGATAATCCCCAACTACAAAAATGTCCTAATCATGCAGTGGAATAAGTGCTGTCACTTTGGGAAAAGGTCGTTTCGTTGCCTTAACTTTGCCTGTCACAAACCATCAAATATCATCTACTTACTTCATACAGAAGTCAGTCATGTAGTCTCAGATCACTATCCTGTGTTCCTCAGGAGAAAACCAGAGAAATTGCAGTGCTACCAACACTCAGAGCCCAAAGTAAGTTTGAGGAAAGTTACTTAGGTAATGCTAAGAGGTAAACATTTTCACATAGAATGGATGAATGTAAATCCTTTTCCCATCCTCACATTCTTGCTAATCTTACCAGAGAGAGAAAGGGAGGGGTTGGGTTGGTTTTTTTTTCCCCCAAGTTCCATATTATGTCCTGTTTGTACATACCAGCAAGACACAACTGAGAAAGATGGTCCTTGAATTTCTGGAGGGAAGAAATCTGTTCTAGTTATGGTCTTGTGCCTGGTGGTCCCCAAACCTTTAGAAGGCTGGGAAGAAAAGAATATGGGAAAAACAGAAGAAAAAGAGTACCTGGATAGTTTTACTTGGGAAGGATAAATACTTTTTTCTTACTTTTGAATACTAATAGACCAGTGTCCAGTTTGATTGACACCCT
The DNA here is from genome assembly GCA_033558105.1 of Coccyzus lansbergi. NCBI lineage: Eukaryota > Metazoa > Chordata > Aves > Cuculiformes > Coccyzidae > Coccyzus > Coccyzus lansbergi. Next base: position 1,319,837 of record JAUMJK010000267.1, on the reverse strand, counting down.
TTGAAATCCAACACTAGAACAATCTCTTTAGTTTACTACAAGATTGTTAAGATAGATGGCATGACACTTCTAATAGACCTACACAGCATAAGTAAAGGAGAACATGGAAATTCTGGAGGCTGTGCATGTATGCATTTACATATACTGTATAGATTTTCATGTATTTATGAGTAAGAGATTTATATATCAGAATCTAAGGAAGTTTCATCTCCTATTTTTGCCCTCAAATAAAAGCTCACTTTCAAAGTCTATTTTCAATAGTTTATTCCTAAAGTAGATTTGGGGGCTCTAACAGTCAAAAGGACAGAAATGTTGAGATGCTTCCTTAATTAGGGAGTCTTTTAAAGGTAAACCAACCTGATTTGTTAGTTGTCTTTGGATGGTCTTAATTAGAGTAGATTTAATGCTGGGAGAAAAAAACTGGTTTGTGACAAGACATGATGTCTTATCTTCTATGCACTTGTCTTCCCATTAACTGGGCCTTCTGTGACCTAGAAGTGATCCACCAGTCCATTAATTGGCTATCTACCCTGCCTGACACACTTAGCACACATCACACTAATAAGGGTTCAAAAGTTCATTAACACTGCAGTTCATGGGTCCTTAGATATTAATAGCAACACAACCTTGTACTACAAGTTTATTCATGGATTTAACATGAATATATAGCTAGTGCACAGAATCTGCAAGTGCACGCAGTGCAAACTGCCTGAAGTTACATTTTCTACCAAAAACTAAGTTCTAACTTTCACTCAGTTTTGATTGCTGATAGCCCATGTTCATAGTCCTTTACCCTGAGTAAAATTGTATATGGAATTGACACAAGAGCTTTGATTTTCTGTCCAGTCAATAAGCTGCAGGAGTTATCAGGATGCTGAAGACTTTGCATAGCTTTCTACCTTCTCTGTGACCAAACCCAGAATTGAGCAGAATATTCACAGATTTAGAGCTGCATTAATTCACCCTAGGGGTATAGGGCAAGAGGGACAAGAAGGAATGGGCTCAGGCTCCACCAGAGGAGATTTAGGCTAGACATTAGGAAAAGGTTTTTCACAGAAAGGGTCATTGGGCATTGAAACAGGCTGTCCAGGGAGGTGGTTGATTCACCTTCCCTGGAGGTGTTTAAGGCACAGGTGGACAAGGTCCTGAGGGGCATGGTTTAGTGTTTGATAGGAATGGTTGGACTAGATGATCCAGTGGATCTCTTCCAACCTGGTGATTCTATGATTCTAGGGGGAACCAGACCCCTACAAACTGTAGCTGGATTAAGGGATCTCTTTTCTGACAGATACCAAATTTTGTTTGAGAGACACCAGGAGACCGCGTGACCTTCACAAATATAGAGACGTTATGGGATAAGATGCTTCAATGCTTTAATTAGCTTCACTAATAGGATATTATGTCTTAATTTGTACAACATCAATTTTCAGGTGGTGAATCTTGTTTTCCTTCTGCAAATTAGGCTGAAAAAAAAAAGCCTCCTTTCATCATCCAGTTCTTTCTACACACAATTCAGCACAGAGTAGAGTTCTTTTAGCTTCATGTTGCAACATTGCTTTCTAATCTGTGAATCATTTTACATGGATCATTTTAAGTATCAGTATTTCTGCACTATTCTTGACATGGATCAAGTAAGTGGGTAAGATATTCTATAGAATCACTGGTGTGTGAATAGAAACTGCAGTAGAAGCGATATCCTGTTCATACATGTGGGATGGTTTTATACCTTCATATCACTGAACTGCACTGAGAGCTCACAGCAGGGTAAGTACAATTCCAAAGACTGTCTTCAATTTGGTTTTGCTTCTGATTGTCTCCAGTTCTACCAGTTTAAAGTGCTTTTTCTGTTCCTATACATTATCCACCTGTTTGCATTACTTCTTCTGCCTCACCAAACTGCTGTCAATTGCAAGTTTAACCAGAGTGTATTTTCTGTTGCTTTATAGATCATTTATCCTCCCAACACCTTTCTAGAACTGAAGCGTGCCTTTCCAATCTTTGGAAATTTTTCAAGGAACAGTAAGGAATACTGTGTCTCAGAAGAAAAGAAGCAGCTTGATCCAGGCTTTATAAGATCTCTGGCGAATAACTCTTGTGTTTTGCATTGGATTAGGAGTAGGATTAAGTCTCTTGAACTGGGCTGCCTAAGCAAGATGGGTAGTATCAAAGAGGAGTTGGATTTATCCTGGAATCCAAATGGCTTAATCCTGTCAAAGCAGATGCATTTCTAGATATCTGGCATTTATATTTATAGAAAATGCTCTAGCAGGAGGGTAAACACCTGGAGAATTTAAGCAGCTGAGTGGAGTGTCCACATCTGAGGTCAACCTGGAACAGTCATTGAAGTGGATAAGATTTTTGCATATCTTGATTTCATGATGGGAAGAAATCATGAAGGCTAAATCCACTAAAGGCAGAGTGACCTGGATGACTCACAGTGTACATCTGCATCAATAAATAAGAGGATCAGGCATGCCAACACGGGACCCTTGTTCATTATCACTGTTTAGTTTCTAGCTAACTCCCTTACTTCTTGAACTTTTCCAATCAACCATGACCAAAACCTGTTCTAAAGTAGTTCACTAGAGAGTATTCTTAAATTTCTGTAAGAATCTTACCACTTTAAATTAGCTTTTTCTGCCATGAACAGGCCTTATACATTATTCCAGCAAAATTCATTCTTATCAGATACCTCAGCACATGCAACAAATGCTATCCAGAACTGTGCTATGAAACCTTCACTCTGTCAGGCTGCTACACTGATCTCATGTTATGTCAAGAAGTTTAAAAGGTAAGGTTGATTATGTAAGGTTTTGGTAAATGAAGACCTAAGTTATAAAAAAAAAAAAAAATATGTTTTCAAGTGTTACTAACAGCTTTCCATAATCTTTCTTGCTTCTGTTTTGAACTACTTCAGTGTTCTTTCTCTCTCTCATGTGTTCTTCCAGTCTCCAAGACAAATCCATGAAAGTAGGATAACCCTAAAGTGTGATGAGTAGTAGGGGGTCGCCTAGGACTTAGTGATCACGAGATGATAGGGTTTTCTGTCCTAGGTGAAGTGAAGAGGGTGGTAAGAAAGACAGTAGCACTAAATTTCCAGAGGGCAGACTTTGAACTCTTTAGAAGGCTGGTTGGCAAAGTCTCCTGGGAGCTCTCCATAAGGACTGGGAGCTCTTCAAAAGGGAGATCCTAGCAGCTCAGGAGAGAGCCATCCCTGTGTTCTGGAAAAAAGGCTGGCAGGGGCAAAAAACAGCTTGGTTGAGTAGAGAAGTCTTGATCGACATTAGGAAAAAAAGGAATATTTATAGGCTCTGGAAGAGGGGACAGGCTTCTTGGGTGAACTACAGGAGGGTAGTGAGGCTGTGTAGGGAAAAAATCAGAGGGACTAAGGCTGAACTAGAGATCAGATTGGCTAAGTCTGCAAAAGACAACAAAAAATCTTTCTATAAATATATAAACAGTAAAAGGAGGACAAGGGAGACCATACAGTCCCTTTTGGACTCAGAGGGAACAGCAGTGACAGGGGACGAGGAGAAGGCTGAGGTACTTAATGACTTCTTTGCCTCAGTCTTTAATTGTAAAGAAAGCTGTTCCCTCTTTGTAGAAACCCCGGAAATAGAGGAGCAATACGAGGCTCCTGTGGTCCAAGAGGAGGTGGTCAGAGCCCTGCTTGGCCAACTGGACACCCACAAGTCTATGGGGCCAGATGGGATACATCCTAGGGTGTTGAGGGAGCTGGCGGATGTATTGGCCAAACCCCTTTCCATCATCTTCCAGCAGTCCTGGAAGACTGGGGAGGTACCTCTGGACTGGAGGCTGGTTGATGTAGTACCCATTTACAAGAAGGGTAGCAGGGAGGATCCGGGGAACTACAGGCCAGTCAGTCTGACCTCAGTGCCAGGGAAAGTCATGGAACAGGTGATCTTGAGTGCTATCATGAAGCACTTACAAGAGAACCGGGTGATCAGGCCCAGTCAACATGGGTTTACCAGAGGCAGGTCCTGCCAAACCAACCTGATCGCCTTCTATGACAAAGTCACTCGGCTGCTGGATGAAGGAAAGGCTGTGGATGTGGTCTTTCTGGACTTCAGTAAAGCCTTTGACACGGTTTCTCACAGCATTCTGCTACGGAAACTGTCAGCCTCCGGCCTAGACAGATGCACACACTCCTGGGTAGAAAACTGGCTGGTGAAGGGGCTGGAGAACAGACCCTATGAGGAGCGGCTGAGAGAGCTGGGGTTGTTTAGCCTGGAGAAGAGGAGACTGAGAGGAGACCTCATTACTCTCTACAACTACCTGAAAGGAGGTTGTAGAGAGGAGGGAGCTTAGCTCTTCTCCCAAGTGCCAGAGGACAGGACAAGAGGGACATCTCCCCGCCAGGGGAGATTTAGGCTGGAGATTAGGAGGAAGTTTTTCACGCAGAGTGTCATTGGGCATTGGAATAGGCTGCCCAGGGAGGTGGTTGATTCCCCTTCCCTGGAGGTGTTTAAGGCACGGGTGGATGAGGTCTTGAGGGACTTGGTTTAGTGTTTGATAGGAATGGTTGGACTTAGAAGATCCGATGGGTCCCTTCCAACCTGGTTCTTCTATGATTCTATGACCTATGCCACTATGTGCCACTTATCTCTGTTTTAGTTCTCTCTCTTTTTTTTAATTTTTTTTTTTTTTTTTAACAGCAGAGGCAAGGCCATAAGACTCAGTAGTGGTAGAGTGATCGCATACCAAAATTGTTGCCTTTTACACACATTAGGGCCTATGTTCCTCCAGTGTCACCAAGCATCAGCATCTTCAGGTGCTCTGGCTACCTTAATTGTCTCCAAGCCTGCAGCCAACCCTCTACCTGGAGGTATGGGGGATCTGCAGTTCATGGTTTGATAAGGTAAAGGCAGGAATGAATTGGGCAAGCACAATGACAATCTGCTTGTAGCTAAATAGTAAAAGGTTGGGTAATTAATAATTTATGTGTGCCCGTCTGTTTGGACAACACTTTTTCTCTTTACAACACAATAAAGAGTTAGAGACAATAGTAACAAAACGGAATTGCTTAAGCAGGTATTTTCTTGAAAGGTATAAAACATGACTATTCTTCTTAACAAGGCATAGAAAAATATTTCCACTTGAAAAGTAGCCAGTCTGGAGCTTCAGAAATTTGAAAATGTGGAACTAGATTAATTCAGTTGCTGCACCTCACTATGGTAAATAAAATCAGGGAGATTTCAGGGCCACTAAGTCACTCAGCTTGTGTCCAGATTTCCACTGAGAAGGCTGTATTGTGCTTTATGAAGACACAGGAAGAAATGCACTCTCTGTCACCTTCCCTGTCAAGTAACAGATGTGCCAATAATATAAAGGGACATGCAAACAAACCTCTTGTGACCAGTGCTAAGATTAGCTGATATCCTTGATCAGTGCATGTCCTTCTAGAATTGAGAAGCAGGGGGTAAAATGGGAACTTCAGTGAAGTGGGCTACAAGGCAGAAAAAGAGCTCCTGCCTCCTTCCCCTGCCTGAGGAGCCTGAGGGGCAGAGCATGAGAGGTCGCACCACAGTTTATCTGAGTTACTGACAAGTGGTCATCCCTTTCCATCCTCAGCTTTGGATTATGCTGTGTGCATGAATTTGAGTTAACAGGTGTCCTAGTTTCATGGTTTCTATTCTACAATTTTCTTGTTCAATTTACAGCTGGAATACCACCTACCTTCTAAACCTCCATTCCTATTCTTCTGCTTTCCTTCTTCTCCCTCAGAGGAGAGGAGTATTAAAGAATATCCATGTGTAAGGTACAAAGTATATGATTTTTATCTATCTTTGCTTTCACACTGTCCTCTGCACAACTAGGTTTTTAAAGAAATCTTATAATTACTCTCATCCCTGCCCAACACACCTTTACACTGAAATGTCAAATGAGTGGTATTTTTCTTTCCAACAGCAGACTGGCCACTGCCAAAAATATTCATGGTGCTTATGTAATGATCACTGTGTGGTTATCTGTGTGAAGGATTCTTGCAGGTCTGTCTATATGCTAGACTGGAGAGGTCAGTCTCCACAGACCCATTCACCCTGACAATGGAATTGCTTTGGCATGTGTTAAGAGCTCCTCATTTAGAAATGTTAGGTAAAGCATTTTAACTTCCTTTCAGCTTCCCATTTCTCTCATGAAAGACAAGAAGAAGGGGCGAGTTCTGGGTCTTTTTAAATCTATTTCTGCAGCTTTGTTCTAAAGGATTTAAAAGGTTGGTACAAGTGTTTCTGTTGTGTGCTTAGGGCACAGAAGAGTTCATTGATTTTCCAAAGGCCACAGAGGAAATAGGTAGCTAAACTGCTAAATTAATCAATGTCTTTATTCCTTTATCTATCACCCAGACTCCATCTTCTCTGTCAGATCAAAATAAACACTCATTTGTAGAACTGTTACAGAAAGAGCCAAAGAAACGTGATGTAAGGTGCTCCCTAGGCAATGAGACTTACTCTATCGATATTAGTTTGATATTAACAATAATCTTAATAAAGAGCTTTAGCTTTTGCAAAATTTTTACTTTTGTTCTTTTGTTGTTGAATGAAATTATAGGTCACTGAAAATGCTATTTTTTCCTAACTGAAGTTTGTTCTATCAAAAGAGAATAACAAGGGCATTTCTGGAGAGAAACAAAAGAGAGTGAGGACTGATACATTTCCAGAATTTTTCTTTTCTGCTTGTAGCATGTAGTCTGACAATTCATGTAATGTCTTTCGAGAAAACACCTCCAAGGCTGAAAGGAGTGTCTGGGATGAAGTAAGGGTAGGTCTCACATCCTAGTGATGATAGTTCAGCTGTTGTATATCTTCAATAAACCTATTTCTGTTGTCTTCATAAGGAAAGACACGGTCATGTCATTTTGAGGAACTTGGACTTGTCAGAGTGGTTGTGGTAGTCTTAGAATCATGATCAGACTGATTTACTCAGCTTAAGAAAGAAATGGGATTTATCTTTCATAGTTAGAGATATTTAGAGCATAGGCATTTACTTCTGAACTAATCCCATGCATTCCTTTTTAAAGTCAATTTGAGAAATGGGCATCTTCAGAGAGTGGTGCAGTTGAACAATTTGAAATGGGCATCTTCAGAGAGTGGTGCAGTTGAACAATTTGAACAAATTTTTTGACAGATTTTTCTCTGAGCTGATTCAGTTAACTAATGTGGAAGAAAATTATCTAGTCCCTTTTCCTTGGTTGCTTCCTTGGCAGATTAGTGAGATAAATTATCTCACAAAGGGGTGCCAATAGAAGAAATGAAAATAAGCATGAGTAGGGGTAAACAGCTAGATTAATGTATCCTTTTTCTTCAAACTGCAGACTGTGACACCTAAATTCTGTTGATCTCCCCATTTAGATGGGGTTTTGCCTCTCATATCTGTGAACAAACACCCCCAAATCTTTCTGCTGATGGGGATAAATCATTTGATATAAGCAGTGTTGTTTCCAAGTCGAATGAGTAGAGTGGACTGATGCAGTTTTTACAACTGACGTGAAGTTATGAATGAGAAAGTGGAGCTGATTCAATGGTGATACATAGAAAAACCAGTTGTAAAGAATTTAGATATCTCTGAAGACAGGATTACATATTTGGCCTGTTAAACTTTTGGAAATAAAGAGGTAAAGAATATATTGTAGCCTCAGATTCAGTCAAACTCTAGTCAAAGACATTGAAGGCAACAGGTGTATTCTCTTCAATGTAAACAGGAGAATTGATTTGGAACGATAAATACCAAAGCATTTGGTGACAGAATATGTATTTGACAATTGGTTTATATGATATTTGTTCAGAATAGAACAATATAATAATAAACACACTATTTTGCCAACCAAAGACATAGTATGAGGATGTAAATATTTCAGTTTCATTTTACATAGGAGGATAACTTTGAGACGTGAGCAGAGATACACAGGCAGAGCATTTTGCTGATGACATGTCCAGTCTCCTCCATTTCAGCAATATGTGAACTAACTCCAAAGAATAAACTACAATTTATGCTCTTCTGAAAGGCTGACTATATTAGCTCCAGCTCTGAAATACAACCACTTACCTACTTGCCCTCTAGATTACAGCTGGTAGGTGCCATGGGTCTGTAGTTTCAAATACTTTAGAAACAAAATTCACGGTGGAAATTATTTTAGGGATTTATTCCCCATCAAAAATGACTTCAGGATTTTTTCAGGGCTATAAATATATCTGAGTAACTAAACCCAAGCCTGGAGAAAAATCAGTCTTAAAGTGTGAGTATTCACCTCTCTCACAGGAGTATTAGAAGAACTTATTTGACCTAGATGTGTGATATGCATCAGGGTTTCTAGACAAAAAGTGGTATATATTTAGAATTCTATTACAACAAGCTAATTGAGTATGCTGAGAGTGTTGCTGTAATTTTAAGAAAATTAATTTAAATCTATTTGCTAAGAAATTCCTGTTCTCACCTGCATAGGAAACTAGATCTTAACAGTATTTTGCAAGATATATAAATGTGATAAGGACTTCATAAAAAAAAATCTACAACTGAGTTGCAAACCAGGCAGCAGAATGCTTGAATCATGTTTCTTCGCAGGCTTCATTTAAGTTTGTTCTAAGAGAAGCTTCCAACAAAGGAAGTATAGATTTTGTTAGATAATAATACTAAACTAAGTTAAATACTTGCAGGCATTAGTCAGGTTTGCATTTAATCAGCTCTCCTTTAAAGATTTGCTTACATGAATATTCTTAGTCTGAATCTACAAGACAAGGCATGGTTGTGATAGCATAGGTAGTTTGGACAGTGTGATTAATTGTACTCTGAGGAAATTGTATTCAACATGATCAAGAGGTAAATCTATACTGTAAAGGAAGGGTGCTTTATGACACCAAAAAGAAAGGATGGATTGCCAGTCAAGGTAATAGATAAAATACAGTAGATGAGACAACAGGCTGAGCTGAGTTAAAAGTTTGTGTCAAGGAGATGGAGGAAGGAAAAAGGGTGAGAGCTGGGGTTGTTTAGCCTGGAGAAGAGGAGGCTGAGAGGAGACCTCATTGCTCTCTACAAGTACCTGAAAGGAGGTTGTAGAGAGGAGGGAGCTGGCCTCTTCTCCCAAGTGACAGGGGACAGGACAAGAGGGAATGGTCTCAAGCTTTGCCAGGGTAGATTTAGGCTGGAGATTAGGAGGAGGTTTTTCACAGAAAGGACCACTGGGCTTTGGAATAGGTTGCTCAGGGAGGTGGTTGATTCACCTTCCCTGGAGGTGTTTAAGGCACGGGTGGATGAGGTCTTGAGGGACTTGGTTTAGTGTTAGATAGGAATGGTTGGACTAGAAGATCCGATGGGTCCCTTCCAACCTGGTTATTCTATGATTCTATGATTCTTTTTTCCTTCCTATGCTGTTCTCAAATGGAAATGGCAGCTTTGCAGGAGGGAGAGTTACTCTAAAAAAGAAAGAAATTGTTCTTCAAGGCCTTAAATGAGGAAAATAAGCTGGAACTGGTGGAAAAGGATATGATGCACAAGTCAGAAGCTGCTAGAAAAGGCAAGCCTTTCTCAGTCAGAGAGAGGTCCTGTGCTCAAGCCACGTATACCAAGAGACTGCTTAAACCAGGGGGGTAGCAGATTCTCTGGAATGGAAGAATATATGTCAGGCAAAGAAATACAGTAGATGAAAGACATTAAGATGCACCTACTGAGCTGGATGAGAGTCTCGGGGTTGGTTTTTCCATCAGCAGACTAAACGTACTATTGAATTAGTGTAGAAGTCTGGGGAAGCAGGACTGAAAAGCATAAGAAGTAGAGCCACTGTATTATAAAATAAAACCAATTACGTCTTCTAATCCTGAATGTACCACTGAGGGCATGTGGTCTGCATGCAGTAGTAGTAATTAATAGATAAGTTCTGTAAGAAGTTATATAGCTCAAGACAAACAGAGCTTAGCATCTATCTTACTGTAAAGATCAGACTCAATGTAGATGCACTTTGGGACACTACCCTACAGTCTTGAATGCTGGTCAGATTTAGGCGCTTTCCTGTGACCCAGTATTGAGACATCCTCCATTGTTCTATACAAATAATTCAGTTTTACTCATTGGCTCACATGGTTTAGCTTCAGCTACTCCTTACATAGCTCTTCTAAAAAATGACAATCCTATTTAGTAGGATCCTTCTAAAAGAGGGCAGGAGCTTCTACTCAAGGATTAAGGCACCAAAAGGCTGGGTGAAATATCTGTCTCTTTGTCTCTCGAAGGCATTACAGAATCACAGAACAACCAGGCTGGAAGGGACTCATCGGATCTTCTAGTCCAACCATTCCTATCTAACACTAAACCAAGTCCCTCAACACCTCATTCACCCGTGTCTTAAACACCTCCAGGGAAGGTGACTCAACCACCTCCCTGGGCAGCCTATTCCAATGCCCAATGACCCTCTGTGTGAAAAACTTCCTCCTGACGTCCAGCCTAAATCTCCCCTGGCGGAGCTTGAGGCCATTCCCTCTCGTCCTGTCCCCTGTCACTTGGGAGAAGAGGCCAGCTCCCTCCTCTCCACAACCACCTTTCAGGTACTTGTAGAGAGTAATGAGGTCTCCTCTCAGCCTCCTCTTCCCCAGGCTAAACAACCCCAGCTCTCTCAGCCGTTCCTCATAGGGTCTGTTCTCCAGACCCTTCACCAGCCTCGTTGCTCTTCTCTGGACTTGCTCCAGAGCCTCAACATCCTTCTTGTGGTGAGAGGCCCAGAACTGGACACAATATTCAAGGAACAGCCTCACCAGTTCTGAATACAGAGGGAGAATCACCTCCCTGGACCTGCTGGTCACACCCTTTCTGATACAAGCCAGGATGCCATTGGCCTTCTTGGCCACCTGGGCACACTGCTGGCTCATGTTCAGTCGACTGTCAACCAACACCCCCAGGTCCCTCTCCTCCTGGCAGTTTTCCAGCCAGGCTTCTCCCAGTCTGTAGCTCTGCGTAGGGTTGTTGTGCCCCAAGTGCAGGACCCGGCATTTGGCTGTGTTAAACCTCATGCCGTTGGACACTGCCCAGCGGTCCAGCCTGTCCAGGTCCCTTTGCAAAGCCTCCCTACCCTCCAGCAGATCGACACTTGCACACAGCTTTGTGTCATCTGCAAACTTGCTAAGGGTACCCTCAATGCCCTCATCCAGGTCATTGATGAAGACATTGAACAGGACTGGACCTAGCACTGAGCCCTGGGGAACACCACTTGTCACTGACCTCCAGCTGGACTTAACACCATTTCCCACCACTCTCTGGGCCCGGCCATCCAGCCAGTTTTCTACCCAGGAGAGTGTGCATCTGTCCAGGCCAGAGGCTGACAGTTTCCGCAGCAGAATGCTGTGAGAAACTGTGTCAAAGGCTTTACTGAAGTCCAGGAAGACCACATACACAGCCTTTCCTTCATCCAGCAGCCGAGTGACTTTGTCATAGAAGGCGATCAGGTTGGTTTGGCAGGACCTCTCTAGCTCAGCCTTAGCCCCTCTGATTTTTTCCCTACATAGCCTCGCTTCCCTCCTGTAGTCCCTCCAAGAGGCCTGTCCCCCCTTCCAGAGCCCATAAATATTCCTTTTTTTTTCTATTTTGACTCAAGATTTCCCTACTTAACCAAGCTGTTTTTTCCCCCTGCTGGCCTTTTTTCCAGAACACGGGGATGGTTTTCTCCTGATCTGTCAGGATCTCCTTTTTGAGGAACTCCCAGCCCTCATGGGCTCCCTTGCCCTCAAGTGTTGTCTCCCAGGAGACTTTGCCAACCAGCCTTCTAAACAGTTCAAAACCTCCCCTCTGAAATTTAGTGCTACCGTCCTGCTTAGCACCCTCTTCACTTCACCTAGGACAGAAAACCCTATCATCTTGTGATCACTAAGTCCTAGGCGACCCCCTACTGTCACATCCCCCACAAGCCCCTCTCTGTTGACAAACAGCAAGTCCAGGAGGGCACCTTCCCTCGTAGGTTTATTAACCAGCTGTGCAAGGAATTTGTCTTCCACGCACTCCAGGAACCTCCTAGACTGCTTCCTTTCTGCTGTGTTGTACTTCCAGCAGATATCAGGGAGATTGAAGGACAAGAGGCACTGACTTGGAGATTGACCCCAGCTGTTTAAAGAAGAGCTCATCAGCTGCTTCTCCTTGGCTGGGTGGCCTGTAACAGACTCCCATCACAAAGTCTCCCTTCTTATGGGCTCCCTTGATCTTAACCCACAGGCACTCAATCTCCTCATCGCCACAGTCCATCTCAGAGGTGTCCAAGTCCTCCCTTACAAAGAGGGCTACTCCAACCCCTCTCCTACCCTTTCTATCCCTCCTGAAGAGTTTATACCCCACCATACCCGAACTCCAGTTATAAGAGTCATCCCACCACGTTTCCGTGATGGCAACGACATCAAAGGCACCTTGCCCTACAACGGCTTCCAGCTCTTCCATCTTGTTCCCCATGCTGCGTGCGTTGGTGTAAATGCACTTCAGCTGAGTAGCTGAGCCTTCAGCCCTCCTAGAGGGGACTACTCCTCCTGGAGTAGTTGATGCCAGAATATCTATATCTCCCTTGTTGAGCGAGGCTGCATTCTCCCCCACTACCTGTGTGGTGACGCGCTGGTGGTCCTCACCAGCACTCCCCCTCCTAAACTCCAGTGGCCTACATCCAGGCACGCAGTTGTCTAGCCTGGACTGGATCTCCTCCCCCTTCACACCTTGTTTAAAGCTCGATTTATGAGCTTAGCTAGGTTTTTAGCAAGGGCCTTAGCCCCACTAGGAGACCCAAGTGCCCCAACCTTTGCACCCATGTCAGGGGGTGCACAAACCACTCCGTGGTCAAAGAACCCAAAGCCCTTTTCCTTGCACCAGGTTCTGAGCCAGGCATTAATTGAGTCCTTCTTAGTAATCTGCGGGTCTGCTCCATGTATCCTGGGGATAGAGCAGAACACCACCTGTGCCCCTGAGCCCTCCATCGTCTTCCCAAGGACCCTGAAGTCTTTTTTGATATCCTTAGCCTTTCTGTTGGCTAGGCCAGCATTGTTACAATACATTTGGTAATGACTGTGAGATACTGAGGTAACTCAGAAACAGGAACTTTTCAGGTGTTTTTAACAGGGTTATTTTAAAGTACAAACTCTGTTCCAGTCCCTTTAGGACCCAAAACTCCCATGGCCCACTTTTTAGTGCCATATAACTCTGGAAATAGACTGTGCAGCTGAATAGTCCTGGTATTGACTCCCTTCATCAGTTGATATCATGGCTCCTACCAAACCAGATCCACCCTCCTGTGAGGCTGTGGGTCAACACTATGCCTGTTCAGGGAAAAAGCCACTGCCTTAAGACTCTCCGAACAAATTTCTCTTTCCACCAGAGTGACACCTGGACCCACTACTGATTCTCATTTTATTTCTACAAAATGCTGCAGTTCCATTTTTTTTAATCTCTAGTGCATCTTTGTATTTGCACAGCAACTGGTGCCATTATTGCTGAGCTGTGTAATTACACAGTGGATCTCTCAGTACCACTAAATGTATAATTATTAAGTTCTCCAAAGTAGAAGGACAAAACAACTGTTCAGTGTTTGCAGCCAACAGAGTTTTAATGTATGCATTTTCCATACCACTTAGTTTGCTGCCTACTTAACTTTCCATAAAGTGTAATTACATTGTGGGTAGGGTTGGAAGACACATGGAGTATAATATATTAACTGCACTTCTTATTCACAAAGTAACAAAGCCTCTGCACCAGGTTAATGCCAACAGTTTTCCTTGGAAATAACACAAATAATTTGTCACTGCTCATTACTCTCGCATTACTACACCACTGCTGGCTTTTGAAAAGACAGTTTCTAAAATTATCCAGAAGAGTTGATTACTAGGTTTACTATTATAATGTTTAAATGGACCAAACCAATTCAAGATCTCTGCATTTAACCCAAGCAAGAGAAGTGGGGTTTTTCCTGTGGTTTTTTTTTTCTGGCACATATGGATTGTTTTCTAAGGGTACCCAGTGGAATATAGGCAGCAGAGAGCTAGCACAAGGCCTTTGTTTAAGCGAGGAACAGACATTTGTCTTTTGAACAGAAAGTAGTCTGACCTGAGCCTTTTGCCAGTGACAGGAATATTAGCTCTCTGAAAGCAGACTGCAATAGAAGGGTAGGCTACACTGCATGACAGGCTCTCACAAACTCACTGAGATTTCTCTGTCTGAAGTGACAAGCTGGATGAAAAGAGATAAACCAACTTCTTCAAGGTCACACACCAGGTCCACTTGGAGATGCTATTTAGCCTGCACACAGCCCTTCTTGTACACACCAAAATGATTAGGACTCCTTAACAAAAGAAATGTGTGTTCCTGTGAATATGGTTCAATTCAGAAAATACTAGGTATTTTGTGGCTTCCTTTTAGGAGGCACAGAGAGCTACTCTCCATGCACAGTGTTTGAGTTCAGCAGGGCTGGAAGGAGGAACTGGTGCAGCCTCTGTTTGCATACTCACAAGACTAAGGGAGCTGATTCACATGTCACTTGTAGTTTTTCTGTATTGCAGAAATGTTCCTTACAACAGAAATAATATATCTGAATTCATAACTCTTGCCTTCATAAATTACCCTTTGCTGGGATGGCTGGGACTTCTGGGAATTCACCTCACTCATATCTCAATGCATAAAAGGCTTCATATATTGTTACCTTCTGAGCAGATCTGAGGACAAATTATGATGGGCAGACTTATTTCCTGTGATTTTGTGACAGAGAATTATCTCTTTAAGATATAACTTTTCTTGCATTCTGAAGTGTGAAGGGCTGGCTGGATCCATGGTTCCTGCAACTACATAGTAGAATCTGTCAATGGGTTTTCCTCTTCCTCTTCCTTCACCTTAGAGCCTCAGACTCCAGTGATAAGAGAAACAAGAAGGCTTTCTTGCATACCTGAACAGAGATGGGAATTATTAACCCATGGATGTTGGTAATTGTTTCTTTAAGTGCCCTGGCAGGGTGGAGCACAAAAGTGGTGAATGATTTTGTTGTGTTGGGGATGGGGGCGGGAGTTTGCAAGCTAAGGACAAAGTGATGTGGGATGGGCAATTGCCAAAGAGGGCCCATTGCAAGGGCAGAAGAGACCAGTCAATGTTTACCTCATGTTTTGGCCTGCTTGGTCTGTATAAACAGCGAGTTAACTCTCTTAATAAAGCACTTCATCTGAAATCATATTGATTTGTTCATGAGGTTCACTAGCCCATGCTGCGTTACATGGAGATCACAGAACTTAGCCTTTCAGAAAGAAAAGTGAGTTACACAAAACTGAGTCTTCAGCCTGTTGACCCAGTTCCATTGCTCTGCTCTTCTGACATGAAATAAGCTGAATGCTGAAATCTAACCAACTATTGCATGGGTTATCAGCCCAACATTAGCAAACCCATGACAAACTGAGTGAAATGGTGACTGACTTTGAAGTGACCTTTTCTAGTACAGAGAGAAATTATTTGATGGACTGCTTTCAGTTACCTGGAACTACTGCATCCTAAGTTTCCCCACCTGCAGTGCATTTGCTCTTTTATATCACTTCACAACCATTTTGGAAGAAAATATTACATAAAGAGGTACCATTTAAAAATAACTACTCTAAACATTAGGTTTTGATTTTCAAAGCTCTCAATCTCCTCCATGTCATATTTGATAGACACAAGAAAAGATAAAAAAGTAGGGAAGATAACTGCCCCTATTCCTGGAAAAGACCAAGAAGAGGTTTCTTCTTAAACTCATTAATATGTATAAGCACTTTAGGAATATGTAACAGTTTACTGTATAAAGCTAAGAGGAGTTGTCATGATGGGTACGCACGTTGTTTTGGAGAAACGATTCTCCCGTGCGTCTCAGCGCTGAATAAACATACCTACTTTATAACTTTATAAGTTATGGAGTCTTGATTCCGCGTGTCACTTTCCAAACCAAACTATTCCATGATATTATGATCCTGCTCTTTAATAACTTACTTCAGAGACAGAATTTTTCATGTCATGTTCATTTCCCTTCTTTCTTATCTGGTTTGTTTTTTCTCTTTAAAGGCATTGTTTCAGTTTCAGAACACAAATTTTTCTCTCTTTTTCCCATTATTACTTGAACACTCACCCAAACAGACTCAATGTGCTATTCCCTTTCTTTAGTAAATCCATATTTCACTTGAACTGAACTATCATTTCCTTATTCAAAGAGTTAAGCTTCAACCTGGCTAAGAAAAGTTGATAATGTGCTAAACAGAGGCATATTGCAACTCTCCCCAAAGCTGCAGGAAATTCAGATAACAGGCAGTAACTTCTCATTCCAAGTCTTCTCATACTTATAATTTTTGATCCTGATAGAGAAAAAAACATTTAATTAACTCTCTCTACTTATCTGTCTTCCATCATATTCAAGTATATTGTGTAGGACTCTACAGCTTTATATGCCGCAGCACAGTGTCATCAATAGCAATTACGATTACTTGCCTGTCTTCAGTATCTTTGTTCAGCAGTGGATCTGAAACACTGTTAAAGCTGAAACAGTTACCAGCAACAGCACATGAGGACAAAAAGAGCAGCATGAAAGACTTAAGTGAGTTTCAATACCATAAAAATACTTCTCAACAGCATGGTCTATCAATATGAATCTCTTAAAATGCAGTATGAAAAGCTAAATAATAGCCTTATCCCCACCAGCAACACATATAATACTGAATTGAAGCAATTGCTAACTTCAATAGCTTCTAGTGAGATATGATTAACTTTTTGCATTAAAATCAGATTTATTTTAACAGGAAACTAATTGCTATCTTCTGAAAATAATTTTTTATATACATCCTTAGCTTTGAAAGTAGTCCCCACTCCAAACCTAAACATTCTTTTCTTCCAAGAATTAAACTTTATTTTAGAAGTAAAAATTTCTACCAGTCAATTTTAATTATAATTTTCTGTAAGAAACTCAGGTTCAAATCATATTACCTATTTCTGTGTATTAAAATAAATCCTTGTTCTGAGGCAAGAGGTTTTTTATGTCTGGTTATTTCACAGAATCACAGAACAACCAGGTTGGAAGGGACCCATCGGATCTTCTAGTCCAACCATTCCTACCTGTATTAAATCATTACTGTTACTAAAGCAGTATATAGCGTGTTTTGTGCAGTAAACTCTGGATCCTCTAATAGAATCTCACCTCAGTCCTGTAGACTTATATTCTTACTCAGTTGTATAAGGTATGGCATTTCTATAAAGTTTCACAGAAACATTTTCAGTACTATAATCTAAGATGGGGTGTGATATCAGCCTGTTAAGATATCCCTGTAAAGGGATGTGATGACAATATTTCACAAGGAATTAAATAGGAGGCAAAAGAAATCCCAGTGAACCCTACTCAAGTAATGCCTGATACAAGAATTTTTTGTGGCTAAAGACTGAAAATGTTTGAAAAACAAAGAACACGTAACAGAGCAGCAGGATCTGTAATCCTAACTACACTAGATTTAAGAATTTTTCTAGCAATACTTAACAATGTGTCTTGTCCCCAGTTGATGTTTCCACCTTCAAATATTTGCATCACACATTCTTTACTAAGTTAAACATTACAAGGGAAGATTGATCTTCAGGTTTCATGAAACAATATAATCCCTACCAGGCACCAGGAATCAAGGGTCCCTGTTTTACACTGAGGTGATAAATGTGCATTCAGTTACCTTGCTGGTTAGAAGATGCTTCCTAAAGGAACAAAGTCTCCTGATTAGCATACTGAATGATCTTCTTTCTCACAATGAGGTACAGAGAAAAACTGCTACCATTGCAGAAGTTTTTCAGTATAAAAACCAAAAGTGTCCAGCAAACAGAAACTGAGCCCCGTGGAAGGTAAGGCCATTTGAAGGCTGTAAAAATATTTCGCCTTGACACTAGAGTTACTACTTGCTTTACATTTTTAAAAACTGAAACCAAAGCCAGAATCAGGCATAAGTCTCATTAGACTATTTCCTATTTCTCTCAAAGCAGTAAAAATTGGGGAAATAATGTTCATATATAACTTAGGAGTCAAACACATATTGAACTCAGTATAACTTAGACTATGTAGATAATTTTAAAAACTGGTCCCATGAACATGTATAGGGGAAAGAATTGTAGCTGTGTGAGTCTAATAGCTAAGCATAACAATGAAGAACATCATGAAGGAAAAGAAAGAAAGAACCAAGTCATACTTTTGCAGTGTCTCAGTAGCAGAGGGGAAAGAAACCATGTGCAAAATCTGCTCAGTTTAAAAATTTCATTTGATAATATTTGTGACATTACTTTTGAAAGGGAATAAATCATAAATAATTGAGGAAATTTAATAGCTTTTATAGGTATTAAAATTGGGAGCAATTAATTATGTCTGAATGTTCCTGAGCAATTGTTCTCCCTAACCTAAAGAAGGCTTGCAGTGCGAGGGTATAAAGGTCATTGGAGGAAATAAGAACTAAGATTTCACCTTTGAGCAACAAGTTCCTTGAGTAATCCCATATGCTACATGAACCACTGTTAAAGATGAGAAATAACCAAAGAACAGGTGCTATTGCTGGCAGTGTGGGGTTTAGATGAAACAGTTGGACGCTCTATTAACTGTAACAGAGCTCATGCAGCTGGGCAGAGTGCCTGGCTAAAAAGGAACAAGATCACACAATTACAGAATGGTGGAGGTAGGAAGGGACCTTCTGAGATCATACAGTCCAGCCCCTTGCTCAAAGTAGAGTCAGAGAGGGCAGTCTGTACAGGGCTATTCAGTTTCCTTAGAGTAAAAAAAAAAAAAAACCAAATTAAACAAACAAACAATCAAACAAAAAAAACAAAACCAACAAAACCAACCAACCAACCAAACTGAAACATCAGAAATTCAGAAATCTTGGCAAAGTTTGGAGGAGGTAAATCTTGAAAATCAAGTAACTTTCCTTGACCCCATTTCTTTTCAAGACTTTAAAGCTCCCTCTAAAGGCCAAAGTATGGTCCCCTCAAGTCCACACTTGTGGTCTTGCTTTTTTAATCTACTTGGCCCTCTCAGGATGCTGAAATTCACCATTGCAAGATCACTGCATCCAAGCTGTCCTTAGCTTTCACATCCCTGACCTGTTCAGTACATCAGTCCATCTCTCATCATTGGCTCATCAATCACCTATGTCAGGAATTTGTCAACTCCAGAATCATACTGGATTACCTATGTCCTGTTATGTTTTCCTTCCAGCAGATTCCAGAACCACTGGAGGGCTTCATAAGGACCAGGACCTGCAATCATGAAGCTTCTTCCCTTTGTCAAAGGAAGGTCTCATTTGTTTCTACCTGGTTAGGTGGCTGGAATCATGCACCGAAAACAATGTTGTCTTTTTTGGTTCATGTTGTGATCTTGGTGCAAAAAGTCTTCATTGGCTCCTCTCCTGTCCCCAGGCAGATATGAATTCATCTTTTCTGCTCTCTCAAATAAAGGACAAATCTCCTTCCTTGCCTCCCAGCCTGTCTTCCCTAAAGACCCTACATTCATCCATCAAAGGATTTCAATTGTGAGAGTTATTCCACTACATCTCTGTGATCCCAATGTGATCCCTGCCAACTACACATAAACTTGTAGTTCCTCATGGTCTTCCCTGTGCTCCATGCACTAGTTTACAGGCATTCAGAGAGATACCCATTTGTGCTGTCGTGTTTCCAGAAGAGGTATTGAGAGCTTACTCCATCATATTTTTCTGTAGGAATTTCTTTCTTTATATATGTACATTTGGAAAAAGACTTCTTCAATGATTTTTGTGGTTTCTTTTTCAGTGTCACTTCTGTACAAATTGTCTGTAGTCTTTGCTCACCAAACCAGCTTGACATGTCCTCAATTGACTCTGGGCTTTGTTCTCCCTCCCCTGTCATTCCCAGCTTACCTAAGGACTCAATAACTCCATGCAAGGTAATTTATCCAATTAGTGAGCTCTTTAACAAAAAATCAGTGCTCAATCAATGAATAATCCAGGACAAACAATGCACACAGTACAGTCCCCATAGAACTTAATAAATGTCAAATTCAGCCACCTGTCTCTAAAAATAAGATAAGAACCTTTATTAATCTTTACTATTCTTTAACATATCTTTTCCATTCCGTCTTTGGAAAACTTAATGTTTAATTCTGAAAAAAAAACAAATTGCTGTTTTGTCTCTACTAGCCCACAAGATACATTGAAAGCAATTTGAAAAACAATGTGAAGCTGTTTTGGAAACATTGCTCGACTGACTTAGAGAATCATACAAATCATACAACAACCAAGTTGGAAGGGACCCATCGGATCTTCCAGTCCAACCATTCCTATCAAATACCAAACCAAGTCCCTCAAGACCTCATCCACCCATCCCCCAAACACCTCCAGGGAAGGCGACCCAACCACCCCCCTGGGCAACCTATTCCAATGCCCAATGACCCTCTGTGTGAAAAACCTCCTCCTAATCTCCAGCCTAAATCTACCCTGGCGGAGCTTGAGGCCATTCCCTCTTGTCCTGTCCCCTGTCCCTTGGGAGAAGAGCCCAGCTCCCTCCTCTCTACAACCTCCTCTCAGGGAGTTGGAGAGAGTAATGAGGTCTCCCCTCAGCCTCCTCTTCTCTAGGCTAACCCCCCCCCAGCTCTCTCAGCCTGTTCTCCAGTCCCTTCACCAGCCTCGTGGCTCTTCTCTGGACTCGCTCCAGAGCCTCAACATCCTTCTTGTGCTGATTGAACCAGTTCTCAGCTTTTTCCTGTTGTAAAGACTGATACCCAAACCAAAATTTCATGCACAGTTACAGATAGAGCTTTCCTTACATAAGGACCTCTACATGCATCAAGATGGAGAACATGCTGCAAGTAACGAATGAGAGACAATTGGAAAGCAGAGCAATGTCCTGGTCCAGTAGCAACCATTCTGCTAAGACTGAGATATCTTAATCTGAAAGTTAAAAATTGGGAAGAAGTTTTGTCTGTGGCTTTACAAACTCTTCTGGGTTAGACAGGAGTGTTGGTTCTTGCAGTGGCTTTTTCAGTTGTCTGTCCAAAAACTCCTTGCCATACATAACACATGAAAAGTCATTGTCACAGCATAAATATCTGCTGGCAATAAATATGATCATTATGCCCCTGTATTACTTTTCAGCTGTCAGAAAACAAACAGATTTTTCTTTTTTTTAATTTTATATTTATCTGTATGTAGGGGACCTATACTGAAAATATTTTAGCCAAAACTTGAATGTGGTTCTCTCATGTGGCAATATGTACTCACATGCTTGGGTTTGGGCTTAGATATTTCAGCAGAATGATTTGATTTTTCGGGGTCTTTATTGATCTCCAAAATATCTTTAAAAAAAGGATCAATTCTGAATAATTTCATGCTTTGAAGATTTCAGTGGACATAAAGGACCCATGCAGACAATCCATACTGAATGCTCTTGAATTTGTCAGCTGTTGTCAAACTCTTGAAATATTCATATGTTTATGCTCTGTTGATTATAATTCTTTAATTATTTACAGCAATCTCTATCTTCAATTCCATTTACTGATAGAAATGAGGAAAAAAATGCTTTCTGTTCTGTGCTTTTAGTCAATTTGAACAGATAGAAAAGTTGCCCAGGACAGAAGAGAAAGGAGGAATTATTTCTCATCAAGTTGGAGGCTGAATGAAATCTGGAAGGAGTGTGAGAAAAAGAATTATACCTTAGGGGTGGCTTTTTCCAGCAGAGGAATCTTGGGGGCAGAAACTTAACTTTGAAGCAGCTGTGACATACCAGATGAAGGATCAGAACTAACGCACTGTTGGTTTCTCTGTCAAAAAGTTCTATATGTTGGGGAATCTCAAAGAAAGATGGGAGAGGAAAAAGTCTAACATTGAGAGAATGATTCAACTTGTGCTTCATATTCATAAAGAATACCCCAGAACCAACCTCACCTGCTCCCACATTGTTCAGATTGTGCCAAGAGGAGCAGTCATTCAAGAATTACCTCCAAAGACCTCATTTTTCTTGTACTTTTCCTCCTCCTGCTCCCAACTTGCTTTCAGTCCAGTGAAGTTTTTTCTGCCAGAAAACAAGTTAAGAGGCAATGACATAATTTCTCAGAAAAAGAGTCCAAGAAAGTGGCACATATAGAATTACTGTCCCCGTGGATATACATTCACATCTTTCAGCAGTTTAGGAATTCACTGAGCTGGAGATAACATCTGGGCCAACATTATTGCTTTAAATGTTGCTATAATTTTTTATTGCTTTAAGCATTTATACATTAAAAGCTCTATGGGGTCTACAGCACTAAGTCCAAGGATAGTAGCAATGTTTGCCCTGTTGTGGGGAAGTAGCAGCCAAAAGGAAGTATACCTGAGTTCCCAGCAGAAAAGAAACATTTCAAGGTAATATTCATCTGAAGGGTTTTAGGAATTGAAAAAAAACCCCAAATCTAAACAGCAAACCAAACAATATTTTTCTACTTCACAAATACTATGCCTGTTACAGGATATAACTGAATGTTTAAGCATCATATAAAACAATAACAGGATACAACACATCATTATAGGAAAATATTTGGAAGATAATGTGAAAATGCAGCAAATCCCATCTTACCCCTTACTTACTCTGTTCCCCTCATCATCATAAAGGTATTTACCCTACACATAAACAGGCAATTCTTGATTTTTCTAAGTGCATTAGCAGCTTGCACAATAATCTAGACTACATTTCCTTTCTGACATCATAGGCTGGAGAAAAGTCTGCAGAAAACCCATATTGCCTATATTAGGCCATGGTAAAATGCTGAAAAAATTGATTTACAAGATTTACAAACTCAAAAATTGATGTATTAAATATGTTTTTGCAGACTAATTTAAATAAGCTTTGTGTTAGTGGCATCCTTCCGTTCTTGAAAATACCACATGCCACTGAGAGCTGACTCTATCCCTGTATAAGAACACATTTTTAAATTTTCCTCCCTCTTACCAGAAAAAAAAAGGAGCACAATTTCAAGATAAACTTGGTGGTCTACTTCAAAGCCTTTCTTATAGCTCAAAAGTCTTAGCAGTTAAGCTGTTTTTCTGTGCTGTACTAGAAATAGGATATTTGGAATGGCCAAATTACACAGTCCTCCTCTGCATTTCAAATATATCTGCCTAGGTCCTGCAACAAGCTTGTTATGGAGAGCTGGATTTATATGGTTTTATACTTTTGATGACCATTGACTTCAGTATCTCCAAAAGTTTCACAGTTTTCACTCAACACACAACAAGAAAATAAATGCAGTAAATTTCAGTTACACAGAAAAATCACAAAAGTGAGGTAAATCACTGGCAACTGGAAGCTAAGCAGGATAGTTTAGGATATCTAAGTTGACATAAACATCAGTGATAATGCAAATTGAATGAGACCATAGAAATTCATTCCATATGGTGAATGGGCTTTGGAGAGCTATTCAGGTCCATACATTTAAATAGCTGAATAGTTCACTAGATCACATTGGTTAAACCAGGGTGTCCAGAGCAAGAGCTGAATCTCATCCCTAATGTTACAAAATCCACCACAGGGAAAACTGAAGGTCATCTCCATTTAAAATTCTTCCTATTTATTAGACAGACTCATGTATCATTAGATGTTGCACCAAACAGTTTGAAAGCTACGCTTTTAAAATATGATGACTTCTCCAGGGATTTGTAGAAAATTAATACTTTGAAGCCTAGCAGAGAAGAGAAAAGTATATCTCTTCAGGCACTCTTAAAATTTTGTTAAGATGTGGATAGACATTGGAGAAATGAGAATCTGAAAGTATTCTTTGGATAGAGTCAGTCAGATAGAGATGTCTTAGAAGTGGAAAAAAAAAATTTGTCTAGAAAAAAATCCAGACACATATCCCCTTTTAGTTAAAACAACAGTGAAATATTTCTTCAAAGAGATGTTAGTGTGGTTTGGAAATTGAAAATTCATGGACACCAATGGAAATGAGTAGCACAAATAATTCTCTTTGCCTTGATTCCTTTTTTTAAAAAATAAAATTGCCAGATGACAACCTGTTGTTGCAGTTTCTTGAGTATGATACCAAAACTGAATACTAGAAAGGAATTTAATTCCTGTATCATATATGCATTTACACAAACAGATTCTACTCTATTATATCTAAAGTTTTTATTTAGCAAGAGGTCATCAAACCTCAATTTTTTCAAAGGAGTAAGCAAGCTTTCTTAAACTGAGCAGTAGAGCTCAGTGGTATTGGGACAATGGACAGGATAACACAACTGGTTCTATGTGACTTGTGCAAAAGGATTACAAAACTCTAATTTTCAGACATGCATTCTGGATTTACAAAAGAAAATGTGGATCTTTAGGGATTTATTTTTGAAACTATTTGAGGAAATCACCAATTCTAGTGAAGCTGTTCAGTAAAAATGCAGGAGAAGTTAGAGTAAAAAGCCACAGTAAACATTATCAGCCATACTAAGCGCCAATGGTCCAGCTCCAAAGCAAGACTTTTTTTTTTCCCATTTTAGATAAAAAAACTAATATAATTTCCTTTAACCAGACAGATTTTCAATGCTAACTTAAGCATTCTTTCACCAATACAGAACTTAAAATTATTTTCTCACAGTATTATAAAGCCATAGCTATACAAGCTTTTCATATAAAATTAATCTAGAGCTGTGCTTCTCTATTATCTCTATCTTTTCTAAATCGAGCATATGGATAAAGATGGACTTTTGTCTTTAACCAGTTTAGCTGTCATTGCTGATTTAATAATTTGTTTAAAGAAAACCCTTATTCCTGGAAAAAATAATGATTTTTTTTTTTTTTTTTTTTTTTTTTTTTACTTTTTGTCAGTCAGGGCAAAATTTGGGCTTGCCAGTAAGTGCTGCGATGTTATTTTAGAGTCAAAACTTCAGTTACTTTACCCTTAAGTCCTAATAGACACTTGATTTTTTTGTTTTCCAGAGGCTTGAGATAATAACTCCCCTAAGAACTTGGCTCCCAGAATAAAGGAGTTAACTGTTCATACTGATCTTTGTCTCTGCAAAGAATCTGTATTGATTTTTTTCAATAAAATGTGAAACGAAACTTTCAAGTAGAGCTATATTAATCCTTCAGAATTCCTGGGAATTTTATCTAAAACTAAGCCATGTGAAGTTAGTAACAGTGTCAGGATTAATTATATGATAATCTAAGTGTTCTAAAACAATTTTAAATGTTTATATATAGAAAAAGATAAAAAGAAAAAAATATCCTCATAGAACTCCCTGGTTATCTACCCACGCAAGCTCTACCGTATTCTTTGAAAGTATTGTAACTTTCATACTAAAGTCACTGGTGTAAATCCTATGAGTGTAAATCCCACAGTCTTACATTCTTAAGAATTCCTCCACCCTCTTCTCTTCCATAACCATAACATATGTGTGTGTTATGTACTGACTTCTGCCTGAACACACATGCAGTCTAACATCTTCCTTTAGTCATTTATTGTTGACAAATCTTGTTGCAATCTGTCTGAATGTTTTTCAGAGTACTTGAGTTTAGTATTAACAATTCTTATAATGCCTTTTCCTTCTAAGTACTTGCTTATCTGTCCTTTAGTTTCTCCCATTTGGATTAAATCTTTACCTTGATTCTAGTTAACAATCTTGTATTTGCTGTTTCTTTTAGCTAAACTAATTTCCTCTGAGTCATTACATCAAATACTTTCTGAAAGTCCAGATAGATTAGATATATTTTGTTTGTCTAGAAAATATACGAACTTATTAAAATTATCAATAAATCAGTCTCATATAACTTATTCCTAAATTTTTTCCTGTTTATTCATCTGAATGGGATTAACAGGTTTTGGATTAAGTCAGAATACACAAACATGTTTTCTATTTCTCCAGAAGACCCCCTCATATTGACACCCCAATTTGGCTCAGGCAAATTTGAAAGGATTTAGGCCTCAGCAGTACGAAGTTCTAGCAAGTTTTTTGACAACTGTTGGGTGAGATTAATACAGAAGGGATGTATTAAAAAAATGTGTTATTTGGTCTACTTCCACAGAAAGTTTTCTCTGATAACAAATGTGTTAATACTCTAGTTTTAGCAGATCTATTTGCCTCACTGTGTCATGTCTCACTGTGATGTTTCCTTGCTTAGGATAATGACTGGGTTAAGAATTTTAACCAGAAAGAAAACCTAAAGTCTCTGCACATCTGACTTGTCCTCAACCAAACTATTTCTCAGACTATGTAAACAATGCATTCATCATAATTTACCTTTTGAAATCAAGGACTTCATTTTCACATCAACTTTTTCTTTTTGTCTTTTTTAAAGGATTTTATCTACTTAAGTTGGATTAACTTGTAAAACCAACATTGAAATTGCAGTGTATGATTACTTAATATATAGTACTGTGATTATTGACTGTAACCAACATTATCTTGTCATACTTTGTTATGTATTGCCATAGCAATCTCACTAGAAACAAATACATTTAAGAATGTGATCTCATGTGTTTAACAAAGGCTTTCAATATAACCTCACTAATTTTTATGGATGTGAAAACAAACATGTCTGGTTTTCATTTATACTGAAGAGAACAATTCCCTCAGCTATTTCTAAAAAAATAGAGAACTCCAGCTAAAGAGTTTTAATTAATGTACCTCTTTTCTGAATTTTCCATATCTTTATTCCCTCTGAAGGATGATAGGTAGATTCTATGGTCTTTGATGGAAATCCAAGTGCTGCATATTATTCAACAGTTTATTTTTACTTTAAGCTAACATTTGAAAAGTTTTGAGAAAGAAGAGAAAGAAAAAAAGTCAATCTTCAAGTGACATTTAAATAGGCAAAAAGCAAAGATATAATTTGATCAAAGTTCAGAGATTATGTATTTTCTTGTGATAAAAGCCAGAGGCTTTCATAGTGTATGAATGCTTCATTGTACTGGATGCTTTACATAGCATAATGAAATGTCAAGCCCTTCACTCTGCTATATTAAGAATTTATTAGAAGATAATCTAAGGATCACCCAGATTGTAACTCCCTATACTAGCAACAAGAATCCTGAAATTTTATGCAGTACTTCAGTTTTAAGACTCTTCTTACTAACAAACAACTGACATCTAATGAAAAAAGGAAAGAATACAGATAAATACTGACAAACAAAGGAATAAGAAAGAAATGAATGAATGCTATAGCAATCTTAGTACACTAGGTGATGGCATTCATCTTATCTTATTCAGATAGCTTAGACACCCAAAGTTGAACTCAAAATTTAAGGTCTTCCTCACAGACAATCAAAAGAAAACATCATATCTAGACTGTGATTCATGCAAGTTTTTCAATAATGTCAGCTCTAGTGTGATGTGTATTACAGCATACAAGTGCCTATACTTTTTCATAAAGCAAGCCTAAAATGACTAGGTTAGATAAATGGTGTGTGTACACCTACATAGACCTATATTGTGTATATAGATCATTTGCTGAGAGGATATGTATGGATAATACACAGCAAAGCAACTGCTTTTCGGCAGGTTATTTGCCAATTCTAACTTCATCCAAAGAAACTCTGTGAGCAGGATACATACAAGTTTAAAAAAAAAATAAATTGTGTTGGTTTGAGTTGAAGTAGAATTAATTTTCTTCTTAGTAGCAGACATGATGCTATATTTTGGATTTGTGACCAAAACTATGTTGATATGATAACACACTGATGATGTAGCTGTTGCCAAGCAGTGTGTACACTGTATCAAGGCTTCTTTTGCTCCCACTCTGCACCCATTTGGAATGGGATACAGTCAGGACAGCTGGCCTTGACTGACTGAAGAGATATCCCATATTGTATGATATTGTGCTCAGCAATAAAAGCTGGAGGAGGAAGGATGGGTATTCAAAGTTATGGCATGATGAAGCCTTGCTTTCCTAGAGATGACCAAACACCTACCTGCCAATGAGAAACGGTGATTAAATTCCTTATTTATCTTTACTTGTGTGTGCAGCTTTTGTTTTCTCTATTAAACTGTCCAATGAAACCACAGGCATTTTTCGCCTTCTGATTGTCTCCCACATCCTGTTGTTGGGTGGATGAGCAAATGGCTATGTGGAGCTGAGCAACCTGCCAGAGTTAGACAACAACATAAATACATACAACTTCAATAGTAATACAATTATTTATTATCTAACACATAAACAACAGATAGAATGTAATGAGTTCTTAGCCTAAGTTTTAACTCATTATGCCAGTAAGCCACCTGAATACTATTTGCTGGTCAGGCAGTTATCAATCAGGAGCAAAAAAGGTGGCCACTGGTGCTCACTAAAATATATTCTCTATGTTGCTGAGCTGCCATCTTCCACTAATTCTGTCAGCTCCTTGTTTTTTGCTTTGGGATGTTGTACTTTTCAGTGCTGATGTTTTCCATCTTGAACATCTCCATATCAACAACCCTGCCTCTGTTTCTAATTTTACCTTTGTTATCTTCCACAGCACCGCTTCAGAGCCTTTCTCACAGTTCTTTGTCACAGCTTAGCAATTTCCTCTGAAGTCTGAGCCAAAGTTGACCAGCTGGGCCATATCAGACCTCAGCCTTGAATCCTTGGAGCACAGAGAAACAAAACCATGGGGAAGAGGGAAAGGTTACAAAGGGTTTAGAGAGTGGAGAATATGGAGCATTTCCAGGAAAAAAAATTGAAGGGGAAAATGGAGAAGCTTTGTACGTATGCATGTGATGTTTCTCCCCTCAGTGGAACAGAGCTTGGATGAGAGAATTTAAAAAAAAAAAAATCGAAACTGTCATTCTTTAAGGATAAGGAATGGCACCTTAATGACTTGAGGTGGGAGAAAATCTTGTGATACTATCTTTCATAGTGGTAAGTCAGACTGACAGACAAGAAGCAAAGGTATGAAAACAAATTTGAAACTTAAGACCAAAAGCAGTTTGTGTTTTCTATGGTAGAGAAAGGATATGACAGGAAAGAGTTAAAGGAAACTATGACATGGGTAGAACATGACCTTTGCTTCAATATATTGAAAGTAGGATAGGTCAGTGGGAAGATTTTTCCAGGGGTAGGAATGTTAATGCAAATTACATTCATTAGAGGTTTTACCTACAAACAAAATGTAAGAAGTCTTTCAGGTTCCATGGAAAAAAAGTAATCAGCATTGAGAGAGAGGCCTTTCCAAGAAATGAGCACACATACTGGACTCATT
Source organism: Coccyzus lansbergi (assembly GCA_033558105.1). Classification (NCBI taxonomy): domain Eukaryota; kingdom Metazoa; phylum Chordata; class Aves; order Cuculiformes; family Coccyzidae; genus Coccyzus; species Coccyzus lansbergi. The sequence continues at coordinate 1,290,685 of JAUMJK010000267.1, read as the reverse complement.
GACAGTGAAGCTGATATTTTATAAATATCTGAGTTACTGAGATAGAATAATAAATAAGATGAAAGGTCATTGAGTTGAATGATATCCATATACTTCTGTTGTGATGAGTTGTAATTAAAAGATTACATTTGTGAAGAGACAGCAAAATGACAGCCTGAAACCAAGCACTTCCCTTTAGGATTCATTGAAATTATAACACTGTTGTGTGACAAGAGTTGTATTTCTACCCTTTACAGGAAAATGCTAATGAACCTGCTTAACATAAAATATATTCCCACATCTTTGTTGGCATGATTCTCAACAATCTGCAGCAGTTTATCTTGATATCCAGATCTGGGATTAGATGTCTTTGATGGGATAATACCTCGTTTAACTAAATAAGGAATGCTGGGAGGATGGTAACAGGAACAAGCAGAAAATTGTAGAGAGAGTGGGCAAAATCAAGGCTTCCAACCCAGAAAAAATTAATATTCTCCAGGTAGTTGTTCTGAATTGTACTTTATTTCTTTCTAATTAATATTCTCTTATCGTGCTTTTTGAGAGTGACTAATGTGATTATACATTAGCTGCATTAGTAAAAATTAAAAAAAGTAAGATGATAAGATTCAATTAAAAATTATGCTAATTTGATAGGATGGAAAATTGCTTATGTAGGGTACAAAAGTATTGCTAGATATATTGGCTGTCCTTAGGAAAAGTTTCTTATAAGTATTTATTTTACAACAGTTCATTCCACAAAAAGGAACAGAAAAGTGAAAAGAAGTCACTTGTAAAATATAAAAACCCTCTTAATTTATTACTGAGTTCAACGGAATCACTTCTAACAATAAATCCTGGACTAGCAGTTTGGATATAGAATCATAGAATCATAGAACAACCAGGTTGGAAGAGACCCATTGGATCATCAAGTCCAACCATTCCTATCAAACACTAAACCATGTCCCTCAGGACCTCATCTACCAGTGCCTTAAACACCTCCAGGGAAGGTGAAATGCTTAGCTTGCCGTGCCACCGTGATACTGGAGTTCATTTTGGCAAGTTGGTTTGTCTTTTAGGAATAGATAACGTAACTGTAGTTTCTGTAACTGTCCACATTGATGTACCTTGTTTCCTGATGTCTCTGATGAATCCATGCCAAGCATTGTGTTAATTTGGTTAAACTACATTTCTTTCCGTAGGCCTTTGAAGATTCAGAATCTTTTCTTTAAGACAGCTTCAGGCACCACGCGCATTTGCTGTAGTTGAAGGAATTTGAATGCTCTTGAATTGTTCTGCACACTTTTAAGATTTATTTTTTCTATTTATAAGTGAATTCATGCACATTCACCAATAACCTGAGTATATGACCTTGATCTCTCTGCCATCTGTAAAGATATCCTCAGAAAAATACACAATATAGACATATTGAATAAAATTAAATTACTTACTGCTATTATAATAAGAAGGAAGCTATCATGAAAGATATCTATGTGACATTCTTCTTTAATTACTCATTGTACTGTAATTTAGACTTTGCATAAATTTATATTAAATATGCATTTGCAGATACTTTGTTTCCATTGATTCAAGTCTGTGCCTGGTTGTCAGCATGCTTTAAATATTTAATCTAGGACATATTGAGGGCACAAGAAATAAAAAACTATGGCCTGAACTAAAAGTAGTTTTCAGGTTTTCCTTCCAAAATCAAGCCATAACATCTTCTAGCATACTCTATTTCCTTCTTTTTCTGGTAGAGGACAAACAAAGAAGTTCTCCAAAACAGAAAGATGAATGCTGCCTCCTTCCCAGTTGCCCAACAGTCTAAATTGAATGAGGGACAAAGAGACTGTAGTTCCTTTTCTCTCTGGGAAATTTCAAATGAAGGCCTGCCAATATCCTACTCATCAGGTCAAAGCATTGAGTGAGGATGGACCAGCAGTCTCTTCTGTATGCGTATTTTTCACTTTACACGTTATACTTAACACCAAAATAGAAAACAAACAAACAAACAAACAAAGAAATCTATACCCTTTTTGAAACATACACATACAAACTAATCCTTGCAAACCACTTGGAAAGCAAAACTTAATCTAGTCTCTGCCAGCAAGTAGTAAGGATATAGACTGCATCAAGTGGCATTTAAATTCATTCCAAAAGATGTGGAAAACCAGAGGCTGTAATACTCCTGTAGCAGTGAGATGTTGTTTTGAAGATCATCTATGAACCATAAAGAAAATAGATTTGAACTTAGATTTCCAGGAAACTGCTTTAACTTCTAGGCTACATTCCAAATTATAGTTTATAAAAACTGACTCTTGACATGAAACTATTTGCAGAGTGCAAACAAATTTAGACATAGTCTCCAGAGAGATAAAATACCTCTAATCAATTAATACATTATTTAGTAAGAAAAAGTGCAGTAGTAGTCCAGCTGGGTAGGATATACTACATGTAACTCAAGCCATCTGAGAGCTAGAAGTTTAACCCCTCGAGGTTAGTGGAGAGAGAATTTATTTCAGAGGGCAGTTTATCCTATCCTACTTGGACGCCTATTCTGTAACATTGTGAATCGTATCCTTGAAGTCCTTATCAAGTAGCAGAGATGAGTTGTTTAAACATGCCTCCTTTTAATGAATGATGATAGGAAAAATTCATACTATGTAATAATTCTTAAATAACTACTCCTACAAACTCACTCGTCCTTCAGGTTTCTTGTCCACCTGCAGGGCTGCAATTGCTGAACTTGGTTAATGGTCTAGGAACAAAAAGAAGCAAGACTATTAGTGTCAGAACCAGCTGATCCTGAACAATGTGTACACATTGAGAAGGAAAAGCTGCCAGGTGGCAGTCCTGCAAAGGATGGAAGCTCGTGTCTATGAACTTGCAATGATATCTCAAGGGGATTATTGACTTCCAGGACATCTCCAGGCTATCAGTTCTTGCTGCTTATCCATGAGAATGCCATTAATGATGTGGCTAAGTACAACCTTGAGAATATCAAGAATGACTGTTGATGTCTGGAGATGAGAGTGAAGCATCTCCAGTTTTACTAAATTGTTTTTCATGCTTTTTCTCTCTATGTTAGTGGGAGAAATGAGTATCCCTAACATAGTCATCTAATTATGGTAAATAGTTTGTTTCAGTTTCTGATTGATTTCCAATGAGAGGTTGATTCTGACAAACACATGATATTTGAATTACAATTGTGTGCTCAGGTAGAGTTGTCAGTCATGGCCATCACCCCAGACTTAGATAGCTCGGGCAGGCCTCATTACTGATCACCCTCCCTTGAGTTGATCAAAAACTGTGCAGATGTGGCCCTTTGGGATGTGGTTTAATAGACACAATTGATCATAGAATCATAGAATCACTAGGTTGGAAAAGACCTTTTGTTATTATCAAGCCCAAATGTACCTGTACACCACTAAATCATGTCCCTAAGTACCTCATCTACCTGTCTTACTAATACCCACAGTGACTCAACTACCTCCCTGGGCAGCCTCTTCCAGTGCCTGATAACCCTGAAGTGGTAGTAGCACTTGATGATTTTAGAGGTCTTTTTCGAATTTTAACAATTCTAAAATTCAGGTCAGTCCAAGAATTAAAAAAGTACCTTATAAATCATTTTATATTATTTCCCTCCAACAGATAATTTTTTATGTCTGTTTGAAAGAAGGGAGGCAATGGACACTGTCTCAGTAGGATTAAAATTTTTCTATATGTTCTTTTGTATCAAATAAAATGTTAGAACGGGATAAGGTTTCTGTGCTTCATTCCTGTCAATACACTTCTCAAAAGGAAGGATTTAACTCATTATTTGTGTATTGCTGCTTTACAATTATGTTTTAATTGACTTGATCACCAACTTGAACACTTAATATTACAGTATCATTAGTACATTTATTATTCATCTAAATCATACAATTACAGCAATTAAATTGGATGCCTCTTAAACACTTGGTTCACTGATCTTTAATTAGATGTCTAGGAACTGAATTACATGGAAAAGGTGCTACATGTTACAATAGTAGTGAAGGCTTTTGTTTGCTGTATTATACAGGACAGATTTAGATAAATGTCACATGTATTACAACATGCCACATTCTTAATGCTTTCTGATTACCTAGTGATTCAGAGACAACCTATTAAATAACATGGTAGGAAGCTTTGTTCTGTTTTAAGCCCAATATAAGCTAATTATAAAAAAAGCATAAATATAATTAAGCAATTCAAATCCAGAGCTTTATCTGCAATGTGGCAAATGTTTGGTGCATTGTTTAGTTTGGTTTTTTTTCCCGTCATCCATTTTCACAGAAAGGAAGATTCTGCTGTCACATTTACAGGTTATAAGTACACCTTTGCTTGCATCTTTCCATTTGTTAGTTTTCATGCGTATTATTCTCCTTTCTTAAGAATTTAAATTTCTAGTGTGTTAGACAAGAATTTTTGCTTTAAGAACACAGAAAGAAGCACATGGTTTCATAGGAACCTTTCTTTTTCCATGAATGAATCAACTCAGTGTTCCTTCTTAGTCAAGAGATCAAGTTTGAGAAACAGATAAAATAGGAAATATAATCATGTCACTGTATAAATCCATGGTTTGTTTATATCTTAATTTTCAGGTGCAGTTATGATCATCTAATCTCTAAGAAAATAATAGAACTGCAAAACTTTGTGGGAAGAATGATCAAAAGTGTAAACCATTGTTTCCCCCCTATAAAAGGAATGACTGGGTCAGTAACGGTCTTCAGCTTTGAACTGAGATGATTCAGAGGAGATATTTCATATACCACAAGCCTATAAAGTCATGAAAAGTGTGAGGAGGTTGAATAAAAATTCATTATCCATTTTGTCTCCTAATGCAAGAAGAAGAACAGGACATATTAATCAAAGTTAGTTGAAGCAAGGTGCAAAATAAACTGGAGGAAATGTTTATTTATGAAAGCATGGTAAGCATGGAATCCGTTAGCAATGAATATGATGAAAGCAAGAGTTTGGAGACGTTGGAAGAGAGATCCTTTACTATGAAGTGTGGAAGCTGAATGTTTTTAATAGGGAATTTATTTTTCTTTTAAAAAAAGTCTGTTTACACAGACAATCTAATGAAGAAAGGTAAACAGGACCAAATATTTTTGCTAAGAATCACTGTGATATATTATGCATGCCTTACCTCTTACTTGTTCTCTTAGAAGCAATCTGTCTGGAAAGATTAGGAAGTCTGTGATGTCATACTGATTTCTGTCTTGCTTGGTTGTTTGACTATGAAGTCTGAAACAGTCTGACTGTGGAAAAAGTTAGAATATGGACTCAGGACACCTGAATTGCCTTTGCTACAAATATTTCTCAGGGTCTTTCTCAGCAGAGTATCTTTTGTTTCTCTGATGGAAGTTCAGTTGTTATGGAAAAATTTATTAAAAATATTAATCACCCTTCAGTTATAATCTTCTATTTATGGTGTTTTGATGCAAATTCAGCATTTCCAAAGATTCTCTAAGAATCTGAAGATCTGTAGTCTGAATTATGGACTGATTTCTGGAAAGCTGAATAACATGATATAGTAGAAACTGAGCTGTGGTGGTGTTTTTTTTTCCTTTCCATATTTTCTTGAATAATTAACTTTCTCTACTCCATTTCTACTCCTAATACAGAGTACAGATAATATTTCACTATTGCCCCTGGATATGAGAGGACAAAAATCCATTAATGACTATGAAGCATTCAGGTATTACGACGATGAGGATCATGCCAGTGCTTAGTGGGGTAAGTACAGTATTCTCGCTGTACTCTACTCTTTTAATGAAGTCATTAACAATTCACAAAAGCCAATGATGAATTTTAATCAATGAATAGAACTAACAGTAGTTAATTTCAGAAAAGCTTTGATATTCTCAAAATACAAAATGAAGGCTATCATATCATTAACAAGGGACTGAGTTTTACATGATGCAATAACACCGGAAACTTGATAGATGAGATCATTATATGATGTAAAGTGACACAAAAAGTCTCAAAATGTGGTTAATATTCCTAAGATTGAATGTTAAAAGGAAAAAAAATGCTTTATTATATTTCTTAACTGAGACATGCAGTAGTACAACAAAAACTGAAAGACCTTGAGAAGGATGGCTATGAGTCACAGCATATCCAAGAACCCCAGGGTACAAGCTGTAGCACAACTAATGACACATCTTTCCACCTCTTTTTATCTCAGCTCCATTTTTTCCCAAACTCCATTTTAAACATTCATCTTCTATGATGTGCGAGGATACTCCTTACTGATGAATTTACTCTCTATTATGTTTTTTTTCAGAAATGCCTTTATTAGATGAAGCATTCGAAACTGTTTTCCATGATCTGCATTATTCCATAATAACTATCTTTCCTTTTGTGTAGGGAAGGTCAAAACACTCTCCAGAATTCTATTTCCCTGTTCAGATTTTGTACTACAGCTATCCTACCAAGGCTTACAGACTATGCCTACACTACCAATTAAAATAGGCCTATGACACAATTCCTAGCCTCAAAGGCAAGAAATACTGATTATTTTATATTTATGTTGGTTATTCCCATCTATAGAAGGTCTTTCTGCAGTTACAACCTTTTTCTAGTGGTTATATATCCTCTACCTGAAAGTGTTGCTGTTTGTTTTTAAATAGTTCTTCATAAAAAAATGAAAGGACAAAACTTTTTATGACCATATTCATGACAATTAGAGTACCTACACAAATGTAGTTAAACATATGCATGACCAGGTTTATAAGTTATATCTAAATGCAAGATTACTCTTATGCCTTAATTGTTTTGTGACTGGATTGTGTACATTTAAAAGAAATAGATTCGTTAATATAAAAGAGGTGAATAAGGTTATAAAGCTTGAAGAGATTTTAATTCATTTCCAGGCTAATTACAAATATGTGTCAGATTCTGCTCAGGAGGATAACTATCACTACATTATGTGAAGAAGAACTCTTAAACATATTAAAAAACCCCAAGTAATATCTGTCCTTAAACTCAGACATTTCTCTAGTTATATGTTCTCTCAAAAAATATGTCAAATAAATCACTTCAGATCCTGTAGATTTACCCAAGGAAATACTAAAAATATCAACAGGATTGAGGTGGTTATATGCTCTTAGAAATCACAACAGAACTCCGACTTCTGTTACATTTTTTAACTACCCTGTTGGTGTTTGCACTGGGAGCTAATTTTCCCCTTCTGACACATGTAGATGTCAGAAGTGTCCTGCAGAAGTGTCTTTCTCTTTCTGTCCTAATTTTTCTACTAAGATTTTGATGATCTTATCCCAGTTTTAGTTACTTTAGTTACATATCCATGGTCAACTAAAAGGAATAGAAACCTGTCTTTACTCTGAGTAGCTCTATAGGTGACTTTCAGTTGCTCACATTCACTTATTTGTTTTCTCTAGATTCTAGCTGCAGCCATAACTGTATATAAGTATGTGCTTCTTTAACTAGTTCCCCGTGCAGCCAATTTCTATTTGAACTGAGATTGTTATTATGTCTCCTCTTTCAGTTATCAATGTAAGGATTGCTAGGGATAAACTACTAACAACACAAGTGGGCTTCTATATGAAAGCAAAGTAAATTTACAATGTAGTAATTCAACATCTGTAAGAACATGTGAGGGTTTATTTCCAGTGCACAGTATTTTGGCTGTGATCCTGACATCATTTTGATCTGCTTTGCATTCTATCTAGGACCAACATCTGTGTTTATTTATTTGCTTGCTGCTGTTCAGGGGTCACAGTGGCAGGATAGCATTTCCATGTTTAAATATTGATGTAGAGTTAAGCTATATAATGAAAGTCCCAAATCTTCTCTTCCTTCAGAGTGAGACAGACTTTTGGGAAACTCTGGAGATGAAGTATATTTTTGAGGATGAGCTTAAAGGGACTGCTACACAAAAGCGTAACCAGAAGCTAGGTAATGAGCAGAATCATGGATTCATAGAATGATTGAATCATTAGGTTGGAAAAGACCTTTGAGATCATCAAGTCCAACTGTACCTGTCCACTACAAAATCTCATCACTAGCCATTTCACATACCTGTCTTATAAATATCTCCAGGGATGGTGACTCAACCATCTCCTTGACTTCCAGTGCCTGATGACAATTTCAATGAAGATATTTTAACTAGTGTCTAATCTGAACCTCCCCTGGCACAACTTGAAGCAATTCCCTCTCCTCCTATTATCTATCACTTGGGAGAAAATACCAATGCCCATCTTGCCCATCTTGCTACAACTTCCTTTCAGATAGTTGTAGACATTGATAAAGTCTCCCCTCAGGCTCCTTTTCTCTAGGCTAAACAATGTCGGTTCCGTCAGCCACTCCTCATAAGACTTGTGTTCCACACCCTTCACCAGCATTTTTGTTCTTCTGTTGACATCCTTAAGGATCTCAATGTTTTTCTTGTACTGAGAGGCCCAAAACTACATCAAGTGTTTGAGGCATGGCCTCACCAATGCAAAGTACAGGGGCATAATCACTTCCCTACTCCTGCTGGTCACAGTGTTTCTGATACAGGCCCAGATACCGTATGGCCACAGTTTTTCTGATACAGGTCAAGATGCCATTGGCCTTCTTGGTCACCTGGGCACACTGCTGGCTCATGTTCAGTCAGCTGTCAACCAACACCTCCAGGTCCTTCTCCACTGGGAACTTTTCCAGCTACTCTTCCCCAAGCCTGTAGTATTGCACGGGGTTGTTGTGTGCCACATACAGGACTCAGCACTTGACCTTGTTAAACCTCATACCACCTGTCTCAGCCCACCAATCCAGCCTGTTCAGATCCCTTTGCAGAGCCTCCCTACCCTCAAGCAGATTGACACCTCTTCCCAGCTTCATGTCTTCCAGGAGCTTACTGAGGATACATTCAATCCCCTCATCCAGGTCATTGACAAAGATATTGAACAGAACTGGACCCAACAATGAACCCTGGGGAGTAAAGAAAGCTGGGGAGGGACTTTTTACAGGGGCATGTAGTGACAGAATGAGGGTAATGTCTTAAAATTAGAGGGGAGGAACATTTAGGTTAGACATTATAAAGAGATCCTTCATGATGTGGGTAGTGATGCACTGGCACAGGTTGCCCAGGGAAGCTATGTGTGGTCTCTCCCTGGAAGTGTTCAAAACCAGGTTGTATGGGAACTTAAGCAGCCTGCTCTGGTGGGACTTTTCCCTGCCTATGGCAGGTGGATTAGAACTAGATGATCTTTAACGTCCCTTCCAACCCAAATTATTCTGTGACTCTATGATTAAGTACCTCAGCCTTGTCCTCATCCTTTTTCAGCATTGGTCCCTTTGTATCCAGTAAAGGGTAGAGATTGTCCTTTGCCCTCCTCTTGTTGATATATTTGTAGAAATACTTTGTATTATCTTTCTCAGAATTGGCTGATTTACATCCTACTCAGGCTTTAGCCTTTCTCATTTTCTCTCTGCATGATCTTACATAGTTCTTTCAGTCCTCCTGAGATGTCCACCCCTTCTTCCAAAGCTCATGTACATTCCTGTTTTTTCTGAGATCCACCCAGCACACTCTGCTCAACCAAGATGTTTTGCTTCTCCATCAGCTCACTTTTTGGCACATGAGGATGGGCTGCTCTTACACCACCAGGATTTCCTTCTTAAAGAGCATCCAGCCCTCTTGGACTCCTTTGCCCTTTAGGACTTACAGGCTGCCCAGTGAGGTAGTTGAGTCACCATCCCTCGAAGTGTTTAAAAGACAGGTGGTTGAGGTGCTGAGGGACATCATTTAGTGGTTGATAGGAATGATTGGACTCGATGATTCTGTGGGTCTTTTCCAACCTAGTGATTCTGTGATTGCCTCCCAAGAAACTTTATCAAACCGACAGTCCAAAATCTGCCCTCTGGAAGTCCAAGGTGGCAGTTCTGCTGACCCCTCTCCTTACTTCTTCTAGAACTGAGATTTCTATCATTTCATGATGGTAATGCCCCCGGCATTCTCCAATCATCACAACTCCCACGAGGCCATCTCTGTTCACAAATAACAGGTCCAGTGGGGCAACTTCTCTAGTTAGCTCACTCACCAGTTGTGTCAGGAAGTTGTCTTCCACACACTCCAGGACTCTCCTAGACTGTTTCCTCTCTGCTGTATTATACTTCCAGCAGACATCTGGTAAGTAGAAGTCTCCCACAAGAACAGGGCCTAGCAGTCATGAGACTTCTCCCAGTTGCTTATAGAATATTTTATCAGCCTCTTCTTACTAGCTGGGTGGTCTATAGCAGACTCCCACCACAATATCTGCCTTATTGGGCTTTCCACTGATTTTTACCCATAGACACCCAACCATATTGTCACCATCATTGAGTTCAAGACAATCAAAATACTAACATAGAGGGCTACCCCACCACCTCCCCTTTTTTGCCTGTCCCACTTGATGAGTTTATAACCAGCCATAGCAGCATTCCAGTTATGCTGCAATTCCAGTAGTCTTAAGTGACTACTCACTGTAGTTTCTAACCCATTAATAACCTTTGCATCTTTGCTGCCACTTGCCTAAATTTTTGCTCTTCACACCAGATTGTTCTCCTTCTCTCATCATTCCCTGTAATAGGAATAACAGAAGAGAACATTACCTGGGCATGTGATCCTTCAATATTCGTCCCAAGACCCTGAAGTCCCTTTTAGTTGCCCTCAGAATTCTTGTTGGGTTTGCATCACTGCCTACTGGGAAAAACAATCGTGGATAATAATCTGTCGGCCTGATGAGACTTGAAAGTTTTCTTTCCACATCTCTAACCAAGGACCTATGTAGACAGCAGACTTCCCTATGTAAAGGGTCCAATATGCATATCAGACTTTCTATTCCTTTCAGAAGGGTGTCTCATATGACAATGATCTGTCTTCTTAACAGAAGTTGTTGAGAAGTCTTCTTAAAAGAATGTGATGTGCAATAATCCAGAGGTGTTTCTGCCACCCAGCCATAGAATGAATCAGCTGTCTCAACTTCATCATGTAGTCTGGAATCCCTTGTTAATGGGTAATTAAGGATGGTAGTGCTGATACAGACCTTCTCAAAGTCCTCACTCAAACTCAACAGTCATTCAGTATGCATACACCTGGGCAGATACCACAAGATCCCCTAAAATGTCTGAAATCTACCCAAACACCTCTTTCTCATGCCTATTTAAAATCATAGTCTTCAGTCTCCCACAAGGTTTTCAGCCGATGCTCTTTTCTAGTCTCATTGTATTTGATCTTATTATGAGTATTTTGTATTTCCTACTAGCGTACATGGGAAGTATTCTAGCACTTATAGTACCTTAAGTGTTGCATTTTCATGTTCAGTGGGTAAAAATTCATGTCCTTTGAGTGACCTCTTGTCCTTTCTATCCTTCCTCCAAGTGATAAAAACAGCAAGCACTCTGCAGTACTTGCAGAATTACAGTGTGACCTGTCTGCTCTTAGGAAGCTACTCTTCTTTCAATGACTTTCTCACCTTTCTTCATTTTGCAGCTTCCACTCTCACACTGTCAGAATAAGACAAGACTGACTTCTTTCCTTAGGCAGAAAAAGTGGCTATCCCCTTCTAGGGGTGCATAGATGTTTGACTGCACTGGTGGATGACATCAATGCATAGTTTGAAGGTTACCCTTCATGTACTTGAACTACTATTTTCTCTACTTCCTGAGCCCTCACAATGATGAAATGGCTTTCACTGCAGCAATGACCTGAATAGTGGGAAAGTGGAAACCTGGAACTTCTTTCTGTAATGAATACTTGAGGTCCTGTCCTCCAACAAATCACAATACGGAACAACTCTCAAGCATCAGTCCAGGACACCCCTCACTGCCTACAATCACTGCTAGACAACACTAATACATGTATACTACATCCATGTGTGGATGTAAAATGTAACATGATTAATTGAAAGTGCTGGGTGGGAGATGGGAGACTGATATCTCTAGGCTGGCTGACAATCCCTGTCCCCTAACTCCAACCTATTATGGTCTTCATTGATATGTAAAATGGACAAAAGACAAAACCACCTTTGTTAATTTCTTGCTCACACAGCATGTATCTAACAGCTTTACAGCTCTCTAAGGACACTTGAGGTAATGATCACTCAATGTCTGTGATTCATCCTAAGAGACAGAGACAAAAATCAGAAAGATAAATGTCTGGCAGACACTTTCTGAAATATGGGAATGAAGAGGATGAGACCTTTCCAGAGGCTGAGAAAGAGAATCACATTAGAGTTTAGGTCTACCCTGAGAAGTGATAGAGAGGGCGGTTTGTCATAATCACCAGCCTGGCCAAGAAATGGTCATGAAGTACCTTGGAGGGGTACAGGTGGCCACATGAAAAATATGATTTGGAGAATTTTTCAATATCATGAATAATACTTAATAAGATTACCTTTTCTCCAGTCTACTTCCCCTTTCACACTGCAACTTTTACTAGCTATAGCTCTACCAATCTCAGAAGTGCTTTCTATTCCATACACTAACCGTAGCAGCAGTATTTCTTTCCCACATGGCATTAGATAAAACAGTTTCTGCACTTTCACCTCTGAATTTTACTTACCAGTGAAATTCAATGGTTTTCAATGCATCAGAAGTGTGACCAGCAGGCTGAGGAAGGCAATTCTTCCCCCCTATTCTGCTCTTTTGAGACCTCACTTGGACTACTGATGAGTTTCTTGAGCTCTTAGCACAGGAAGGGGATGGATCTGTTAGTGACTCCAGGGGAGTGCCACAAAGATTGTTGAAAAGCTGAAGCATCTCCATTAGGCGAACAGTATGAGGCAGTTTGACTTGTTTAGCCTAGAGCAGAGAAAGCTCCAGAGAGATCTTATAACTGCCTTCCAGTAATTAAGGGAGGCCTACAGGAAGGCCGGGGAGGGGTTCTTTATCAGAAAGTGCAGTGACAAAACAAAGTATAATGGTTTCAAGCTGAAAAGGAGTAGATTAAGATAAGGTATTAGGAAGAAATATTTTTTGACTGTAAGGGTGGTGAGGCACTAGAGTAACTGCCCAGAAAAGTTGTGGAGTCTCAACCCTGGAAGCGTTCAAGACCAGGTTGGATGATGATATGAGCAACCTGATCCAGTGGAAGTTGTCCCTGCTCATGGCAGGTGAGCTGGAACTAGATGACCTTTAATGTCCCTTCCAATCTAGACCATTCTATGATTCTGTGATTTCTGTCAAGGCATTCCAGGCCTCACAACTCCTCAAAAGTGGCCAGGCAAAACCAAAAAAATCAGGTAGATTAATAAATATAAACTAACAGCACAGCTACAAAGTGGTGTTAAAGAATAATTAAAAATAATTCTAGAGTGACATCAAACCTCAAAAACCACACCCTTTCAGAGCCTTTCTGGTATATGTCATACGGCATCACAAAAAAAACCCCAAAACCTAAAAATCTCATCATGGCAACCACACAAATTGGAGGACAAAAACCACTGCATCCTCACCCACCTAGCAGCCAACTCATTTCACAAAAGTTGCCATAGCCCTTGAACACAATCAGAGCAAAGTAACACCCTTCTTTGTTCCACTGACAGAAAAACATTTAGAGTATAACCTTGGACTACATTCTGGAAACTCTTTTTTTTTGTTTATTTTGCATATTTCTCACAGCAGTTAAAGCTGAACTTGTTTGTAAACACAAGATATAAAGGGCCGTAATTCCACCTTCCAAAGCAGCAATTTTTGAGAGTTTTTGTTATTCAAGGTTTCAGAGTGTGTGGGTTTTTGTTAGTCTGAAAACAAGTGTAAGAAATACTCAAATAGCGTTTGGCTGGCTGATCATAATACAAATACAGCTCTTTGTCAATTTTTCCTTAGTAAGCTGATCAATAAGGTTTTATTCACTCAATGTGTAAGGGATATCTGAAGGAAGAGAGAGCATCATCTATGCATTAAGAAAGATCTAACAGACAGTTTATAGGAAAGTACTGTGTCTGACTGTCTGTGTGACCTTCAGCTCTCTAACCCTCCTTACTCCCCCCATATTGTTTCATCTCTCTAATCTATAGACCTTCTTTAATGGACTCACAGTGTGATTAAATAATGCCTAGTAAAACAAAATTCCTGTATTGTGGAAGTATATTGAATAACAAAGGCATTTGCTATTAACAATGGAAATTCTACTGCCACTTTCCTTATTTCCCATGATAAAGGCTGTATATTTGTAAGTAATACAGGGATTTTTGACCTAAAACCCAAGAAATTATATCTAAGCTCCCACATGACATATGTTTTTGAAAAATTGTCCTAATTCCATTAATTCAACTTCATTGGCAAATATTGAAAAAAAAATCTACCAGCCTTCCAGCATTGCATTCATTCTTCATTCTCCACACTGTAGCAAAAAAGAATTTGTGCACTTAAATATTCAAGCCTAATTTGTTAGGAGAGTTTTAAAGGTCCTTTTGAAAACATGACCTTTAATGCTGCTGCGCTTTTGGAAAAAAATGTCAAGTTTTTATGATTCATTTTTTTCGTTAGCATAAACTGCAATATACTTGACAAAGAAAGATAGATTTTGACTGAACAGAAAAAAATTACATTTCCAAGTAAAACAAGTGAAGTTTTTTTCTAAATGCAGGGGTTGTCAGGCTTTAATGAAAAAGCAACTCATCTACTGAGTAAATGAGACAATGTGTTTCATGCTAATACCACAATAAGCTGTAAATAACATGTTGCCAGAAGTGCAGATGATTTGTTGATTTTTAACATGGCTCTACCAAAATTACCTTTCAAACACTGCCATTAATTAAATAGTTGCCTGTTGGTTTGCACATGCTAAAGGCTAAATAATATCACCAATGATAGATATTGATTGATGTAAATATATAGAGCTAGGGGTAAATATTGGACCAGTTTTTCTAAAAGATACAACATGATAATAAATAGCAAAAATAACTTACGCTCAGCTGAAAATCAAAATTATCGGTTTAGGAAGAAATAGATTATACTTTCAGGCATCTATTTTGTCCCCTCAGGTGACTAGAATGCAACTGCAAGTATAACCCTAGATAGGGCAATTGGCAAGCCAGGCATCTAACACAGAAAGACTCCCTCAAATCTGAAACAATCTGTGGAAGTCTAATGACAGGAAGCATAAGGTTTTCATAAATTTTCATTAAGGCAGATACTTACACCAAAAAAAGACACACAGTATAAAGATAAATTTAAAAAAAAAAAAAAAAATCTGATTTTTATGGTCCCTTGCAACACAAACCATTCTATGATTCTATGATTCTGTGATTCTATGACATAGAAGTTAGATGGCGGGACTGAAAATCTCACTTTTATCAGTTTGTGCAATGCAACCTAGAGCTCCTGGCAGCCCTCAGTCCCTCCCATGAGTGCTACTGTAGAAGACAACAGTATGAACAAAAGGAGACTGAGCAGTACCTGACATGCATCACTCCATAAGATGACCTACTAAATGTTTGTTTAGCCCAAAGTGTCTGATTTCATATTTGCCACACATTAATTGCTGACCCTAAAGGTCTCAAAATATAGTGCACTCACAAATCTTGGCTTGTGATTAATTCACACCATGAAGGCAATGAAATGGATGCTATAAAAACCTGTCAAATATGCTGATGAGAAAAGAAAAAAAAATATCACAAAGTGCAACATGTCAAACCAAGGTGAATTGACTGTAACCTCTTATTTTTATTATTTTTTAGTCTAATCCAGTGTGAGTTTTCTCCAGGACAGCAAACTGGGTTTTTTATGCAGTTGCTCAAAGTTGTTATATGCAGGCTATTTTTTTCAGTCCTTCTTCCCATCAGTTACTCTGTTCATGTGATGATTATTTAACTCTTGCTGTAGTTTAAACAGTTTTTGAGTCTAAGTCTTTGAAACTGAAAAATACATCAGGATTTCTCTATATCTTAGTACATGCATATGTGTATTTTGGTCACAGTATAAATCAAGAAACAAAGTAATTAGTTTTTTTCTTAACTTTAATCCTCCTTGATTTTTAGCAGAGTGAAGGGTAGAAGAAGCATTTTTTGTTTTGTTCATTGTTACCATGTAAGTTTCTTAAAAGAACCCTTTTATGACTGAAGAGATTTGGGATGATGAGAAAATTATTGCGCACAAAACACTCACCAAGATTCCCTCATCTTGTCTCCAGCATTTGTCTTCCTGTGAAGCTCTTTGACTTTAAGGAGGTACTGTGGTCTTGCAAACTACTGCATTACTGATAATAACATTAATAACATTAATAATAATAATAATAATAACAATAATAATAATAATAACAATAACAACAATAATAATAATAAGTTCCTATTTAGTCATTCTGCAATTTTCCTACCAAAGAAAGTCTCATCAAAATATGTGAGTGCACTGAGCCAGATGTACTTAGTTCAAAGAGTCTTAGATACCGGAATCTTCCAGTGGATTCAATGCAAGATGTCAAGGAAGCTTTTGTGAATGTCATGACAAAGATAACTTGGGTACAAAATGCCAAAACCTAAAAGCTGGGACCTATTTGTAGATCTGACATGTAACAGCGAGGTTCGCTGTTCAGATGCTTTTTAGTTTTGAGAATCCTATCATGCACAGGGTCAGGATACTTGAACGAAACCTAAATTATGAAAGAAAGAAAAGAAAAAAAAAATCCCTACTGAACTAGAAGTTTCTTGGCTGTGTCTAGCATGTCATTAAAATCCTTTACTGCTACATGAAAACTCTCAGGTTCTTACAGAAAGAAATCAATTTCTGAAGACAAATTATGAGTTCAAAATCAACCTGCTACAGTGAATTCCTCCATCTTTCTCTAGATTTGGCCTTTGTGTCATTCAGCTGAACTCATTCTAGCACATTTTGTCCTATCAATTCTCTGCCAATAATCAAACACTGTATTTCTTTAACGATCGATACCAGCAAGAGACCATCAGGAGTCACAGGAATGAGAGAATCACACTGCCCTATCTTTCCTTTACCTTTCTAAGAAAAGTTTGGAAACATACATTTGAACACATCTCATTAATCCAGACGAGAAAGAAACTAGAAGAATAAAATGACATAATACTGTAATATACTTTGAGAAAAAATACTCTTAATTTGTAATGCAGTTTACATAGCATTCTCATAATTGGTATGGGGAGGAGGGAAGGTAACTACTGATTTTTAAATGTCCATGAGTACTGCAGATGGAAAAAAAAGGAGAAAAAGGGAGTTAAAACCTCTTAATAAATTTTTCGGGAGATTGGCACAAAGCAAATGGGTAGGGACTAACCCTCAATATTTGGGTTGAAAACTAGAAGTTATTTTCTGCTGACAAAAGGAGTGAAGCTATGGAAATTTTTGTTAGAGGAGTTAAAAATCCACATGCTTTTGAGGTAGAGTAGAATTAGCTTGTAAATGAAATTTTGCCTTATGACTGCCTGGGATAAGAATGAGTTGGTTTTTCAGACCTTTTCTTTGACTCCTGTTATTCCATGATTATATTGTCTTTTTTGGCTATGTGGGGCTCATCATGAAAGGTTAATTTTTTTATTAAAAGGTGAGAGTAGAATTTGTATATATAGAGAGTGGAAATTGTTGTATGTTTCTGTATCCATCCACAAATGCTTCTCTATGGATAGACTACTGAATCGTCTACAGCATTTGTCTTACTGAATTGGTTCCTTTTTAAAGGGTGTATATTTTTATGGTATATTTCCTCTAGACATCTTTAGTTGATTTACTGGTTAAAAAAAAAAAAAAAAGTAGTAATCTTTTAAGAGTTACAGCAAATGGCATCCTGTTAACAGCAATGTACAAATGAAGTAGGAAAAAGAGAAAAAAAAGAAAAAGCTTCCTTATGTCCTCCACTGCAGGGCAATGCAAGCAGTATAAGACACTTTTCTGGTGGAAGACAATGTAGGGACATTTTTCTAGGAGGCACTGACTTCCTCACAAAGTTAATATTTAGTATACTTTGACATTATTATTGGTTATCTGTAAAGGATGGGAAGTTTTCTTCTTACTCTATGAACAGAAAAGTTGACTTTTATATTTCCAACACTAAACTGTGAGCATTAGGTCCACCAGCTTCAGACAAACATGTGGACTGAGTTTCTCTCTGTGTGTAAAAGATTAATGCAGATATGGACATTTAGCCAGGTTTGGATACTCCTAAAATACTCTGGTTGAGAATTACATGCAGAAAGACGCAGATATTAGTAGCACTGATCCCACCTAAATTTAATCATCTAGGATAGGAACTTCAGTGTTAAAGACACTCTCTGCATTCAATGGGAATAAATGTTACGAAGAATAGCAGAGTGTGGAAGTTGCTACGCACGTCATGCTCATTTAGGACACCCTTACGCAGTTGTGCAAAACCAATCTACTCCACACTAACGTTGTAGTCCTTGTACTACGACAATGACTGCGGTTAAAAATGAGCAAAAATCACTGAAAAGAGATTTGGAGGGACATTTCATTTTCTGCAGTGTTTTTTCTCTCCCATTTTCCCCACACAAAACGAAACCTTCTCTGCTGGAGAGAAGTACAGCTGTTCTTACAGTGCATCTTCATTCAATGCAATCTCTTTTCCAAATATGTCAAAAACAGGCATCTAAAAGAAGTGGGGAGCGGTGGGAGTGTGTGCTGTCCAATGTTTTCTCCTGAAAAAGAATGGTTGGATTACTATACTGTCCAAACCAAAATCCCTGTGTCCAAGCTAATGCTGCCACTTCCCACTCCTGCCCACTGAAGGAGCAACACTTCTCCCAACAACCCCCACCAAATCTCTTTCATCCCAACATGCCAAGGTCCCAGACTCCCTGCCACAGAGCTTCCCACACTTTCCAAGTCCAATCCAGAGCCCTAAGATCTCCAGACCAATCCTCAGTAACATAAACCCTCCACCCCCTCACCACCATGATAATCCTCCACACCTCTGCTCCCATACCCTGACCTAAATCCCTTCCAAACCTCCAACCTCTCTGCCCCAAGCTCTGCTCACACCAGATCCAACCTCACTCACATCTGCAGCAATGTGAACCCCAGCCCAGTGCAGCAGCTGCCAACACTTCAGATCTAGCACTACATGTGCATCCTCTCCTCCCTTCACCCACTACCTGCGCTCACCTCTGCCCTGCTATTGCCAAGCCTGACCATTGCAAAGCTTCTGCTGGAAAATCCCAAATCCCAGACACAGGCTGCACTTATCTGAAAATCTGCTTAGATGGTGCTCCAAGGACAGAAAAGGAAAACATATCAGGGAAACCCAGGCATCTGATAGCTCTGCCCCTGTGGGGAGCCAGCTCTGTTTAGTAGCTACTAAGGACTCTTGTTTTAATAATAGAACACAGCTCTAAGATTTAATTAGTGCTTATAGCTACATGCCTCAGATAGCAATAGCTTTCAGTAGGCACCCGTGACTGCTGTCAGGACTGTGATTCTCTACTCCTATTCGCAGTGATGTAAGTCCCACATAACTTTCATTGTTGATTTCATTTCACTGAGAAAAATAAATATCTGGGTCAATTGTTTATCTATTCAAAATATACTGTCTGTCTGTTTATTATCTCTTCCAGCTCTAGGTGACAGCTTTCAACTTTCTACTCTAGTCTGAATGATGAGTAGGCCATAGTGCTGATGCTAATCAACTGCAGCTCATGAATTAGTATTTTATGGCTGGCTGTGTCAAACTCTGTTCTGCCATGTAGTAATATATGACAATAAATTGAGGTTCTTGATTTGTTCAGAAGCAGGAGTTATACTCATTATCAGAACATGTAATTAAATTGAAATATATATAATCTGTGGCATCTTAAATGAGTTTTTAATCATCAGCAACCAGTGGATGCTGTTGTTTGTGTGAAGTTTATATGGTCTGTACTGTTGATAGGAAAACACAAGGCAAACAACAAATCACACATTATATTGGGTAGCTTTGTTATGAATGGGGAAAAAGTAGTCAGGAAAGTTTTCCTGAAGGTGCATTTCTAAATTCTGTCTCCACTGCTGGACCTTTCACTTCAATAGCCACTACATGTACCTGTGAATAATACCCTGCCAAACACTGAGAACTCAGCATGTGACAGACAAGACAAAATGTGTGAAAAGACTTCTATATGGCTCACTCAAGTCTGATTTTTATATCTGTGGATCACTGTCTGAAAAAGAAAATCAGTCTTCCCTTTTGAAGAATATAGGTGAGCGTGCAAGAGTTTTGTCTTTAAAGGAGATACGTTGACCTCTATGCCCTTTTTTTTATTTTATTTTACACAGAGAACTGCAAAACATGTTCAACTTTCATTACTCTCTGAATCCAAGGTTGTGATTCAAGTCCTATAACTTAATTCCATTTTTCTTACTTGGCTTGTATAAAGCCCTGGAAGTCACCTGCAAATTTCTATTATAAACACATCTTCTGATAAAACCCCCAGCTTTTGAAATGTTTTAGAAAACCGCCTTTTTGTTTCCTACCAAACTGTCATTCTGATCAGAACATTTCCTTTTTTCTGATTTCATCTAATTCTCAGACTTGTAAATAGACAGGAGCATTATGTGGTCTTCACTTGCAAGATATTGTTCCTTTTGGAGCACATGCATGAAAGGGGAACTATTTCCTCCCATTTTAATTCAATTAAATGCCAAGATTTGTCAGAAACTTTGAACTCATCCAGTGAGAAGATGATTGATCAAGGATATGCTAGGACAGCTGCAGGCAGCAAGGTTACAGCCCTTCCATCAGTGGCAAACAAAAGTATGGGCCACAGATTAAAAAGGACCTTCTTGTTTTTCACAAAATGAGTTTATTAAAGTAAGTCAGGAAGGTGAAGACAAGTAGGAGTTTGAAGACAGTGAGATCTTAGAGTATTCAAATCTCCAGAGATGAATGGACTTGCATGGCTTGCAATCATGCAGATTAAAGAGAAGGTTGTAATACCCACCTAATGACATTAAGGCAAAAACATGCTACCTAGATTCCTTAATCATTATCTCATGGACATTTCAAGATGTTCCTCTCTCAGAACTAATTTATCTGAGATTTCTAGAGTAATCTCAAATATTACTGACCCATTCTTATCCATTTGCATATCCTCTACATATTATGTGCTATCTTACAGCTTCTTAGGAAGTTGCCACAATTCTTCTCAGTTGCATTGGCTGCCTCCACGCAAGCACTTCAACCATGATGAATGTAACATGGTCTTCTTTCAGTGAAAGCTGAATTACCTTGCATTTGCCAAGACCAAGAGGATTGTCATAATCATTAGCATAGTTTTAAACAATTCACTTACTTTTTAAGTTATAGTAATTTCATCGTGTCTGCACCTCATAATACTGTTTTACTCAGGAATGAACAAAGACATAGGCAACAACTCACTGACTTTTTAATAAGACCATCTATCAGATTGATAAACAGTCAGCCTGAAGAAAGAAGATTTATATTAAGAACAGTAAATAATACCGTGAGGTTGTAAAATTCTGTTCATCCACACTTCTGCTTTGTAGACAATATCTAGCTTGAACTTCAGTGAAGAGCTTTAGGAACCATAGATGGCTCCTTATGTTTGTGAAAAAACTTGCGTTCACAGATGGGGAAGTACGTTTGCTACATCAGGCAGAAAATGGTTGGTGCTAATGCTGGTTAATGTGATTGCTTAATTGCTTGTAAGATGTCAATGGGGAGTTAGGATCTTAACAGAATTTAGAGAAAGTCTAACTAGTTTAATAAATAGGTTGAAGCTGTCAAAAAAAATGCAAGATCAGGCTAAATATTGTAACAGTCCCTTCAGATCTTTAGATAAAGGAAATGTAAAATTCAGACTCACAGAAACTGCCAAAATTTTAACAGAGAGGGACATTTTTAAATAAATCAGAATTACAGAAGGCTGGAGGACTGCTTGTAAACTTCATATATTTGTTTTGAAAAGCCATCTGCAATCAACATAACATCTACTGACATATTTTGTCCTGATAATGTAGAATTACAGCATTTGTTATCAGGCCTGTCGAGCAGTGTGCCAACACTCAACTCGTCCGTAACAGCTCCACCAATACAGCTTTTGACCATTCCAGTGAAGGAATTAAAATCATAGAAAGCTGAGATAAACAGCACCAATAAAATCTATTTTAACTCTTAAATGTAAAAGCTGAAAAATTACGCAGCAAAATTTTTGTGGTTATTTTTCTAACTTATGGGACTTCTTTGCTCAGCTAACATCAGAAATGTGATTATATATATATATATATATACACACACACATATATATACACACATATATATACACACACACACACATATATTACACCTTGGCTTGTTGTTGACAGGATAGAGTATCCAATCTGAGCTCCAGAAACCCTTTTGTGTTCTTACAGGTTTAATATTCAGGCCTCTTCTTGTGGAGGTAGTATCACAGCTTATGTTTTGGCATCCACCTTCTCATAGGTAAGTTTCAAAGCTAGGCTTTCCTTCTAGTGAAGAAGCTCTTCAAATGGGCAGTTGAGACCATGTCCAGACTAATGTGCATGTTCTGAATTCCTAGCTCTCTTACAGTATATTTTCCTACCAGACTTGACTTGCCCCCCTGAATTTTCTTTCAATAGAAACCAAGGCACCAAAGAGGAGAATAGAAACAGAAAACACAGTTATTGTATCACCATTGTGGTAGGTGCACACCCAGGGTATACGCAATATTATGAAACACTGTTTGGTTTGGTTATGAAGAAGTAGCTTCACTGAATAATGCTTCTCTGAAATGTCCTTTGGAAGAATCTAGCATCTGCCTGCTGTTGTTTTTTCTGATAGGAATTAAAGAATACAAATATTATCTAAAATCTCACAGTAGGTCTATGTCTCATTATTTAGTTGTTGGGGTTTTTTTTCCTACAGAACTGAGAAGAAACATTCATTAACACTAGAAGAAATATTCATTATTTTTATGCCTTTCATACTCAAAGTAAACATTCATATGTAAGTACAGAACTCTCAAAATTTGCTTCATGTCCTATAGGCACTTGTTCAAAGTATATAGAAAATTTATCAGATGGAAGTTATGTACCTACTACGTCTATTAGTGTCTTACAGCCACTTCAAATAGGTGCTGTATTCAGCAGCTGTGCTATGTAAATTAGTTTACAAGCATTTTAATTTAATTCATCACTGACATATCTGCTAATCCATATTTCTTCAGCTAACCTACATTTATCTACCATAATTTACCTCAATGCTCTTCTTGACATAGATTTTATCCCTGCTACATATTGCTATTGCATTCAGATTGTAATCTATCAGCCATCTAGATTCATTGCTGTGGTACACATGAGCCAGCTTCCAGACTAACAGCTGTCTAATATAAACCTCAGCTAAAAAAGAACCCCAGAATATCCTCACCCAAAATATATAATCTCTGCTTTGCTGTAGATGTTGGTCTGTCAAGACCAAGTGTAGAACGACATCTTGCTTTTCAACTGGTTGTGACTCATGAAACCTATGCCAGGTTTAAAATATCAGATTGGAAAGCTATCATGCTGTCAAGTCATATTAAGGTTCCTTTTTGGGGGAGGGATTTGCAAAAGCCGCAGATTCTTCAGTGGACATGACAGTAAAAATGTTACAAGTGAGAAGAAAATTGTATTTTCTGTCAGCTGGTGAAATGTTTTAAAACAGTGTCTAAGTGCTTTTAAGGATTTATTTCCAAGGATGCAAATGAATCTGTCTTGGGGAACTGTATTCAGCACCTGTAAAGGCAGCTGCAAAACTACAGGGCTGTATGAAGGCAGGCTGCTAGGCAGAGATGAAAGCATTCTTCTTTTTCAGAGCATTTAGCTTATTTAGAAGTCTCCCTGACACCTCCAAATCCTCACAGTTTATTCAGTTTATCAAACACATCCATGCAGCTTGAAGCCAATCATTTCTCCCAGTCACCTCAGCAGCAAACATATGATTTCAGTTTCGTGTGAAGCCTCTGGGATATCCACAGTGCACTTTGCATGGCTGTCAGTCTAACTGCTGTTCTGTCAGCAGCACCCTCACACTGGGAGTGCTATTTATAGAGCCTCCTGAATTTTTTATAAGGACTCACACCTCTGTATTGGCAGCAGAGTCACACCCTGAAAATTAGCAGTATCACAGCTGTCTTTACCAATTCAGGATATAATTTGCACAGGTGCTTTTCTTCAAAACAACTTTTCTTAAACATCATCAGACTGCAACCTTTTTGGATGTACTAAACAACACACCTGCATCCCAGCATCTATGATTTTCTATGTGAAAATTTTTCTTCTCTTCCAAATTTTTGGGGTTATTTGGGGTTTTTTTGGTTTTGTTTGGTTTTGTGTTAGTTTTTTTCACGCAGTCTTAAAGCAGTATTCAATAGGAAAAATAAAACATTTGTTTTATGTAATGATTGCTACCAAGCTCTTTCCCTGTGTGTGCAATACTCTTCATTGATAGAAACCACTACTGGTTCGTTCTACCACTAGTTATCCAGAAAGAACTGCAGATACTACTCACTGAAATCACAAAATCACATAATCACTAGGTTGGAAAAAACCCACAGGATCATTGAGTCCAACTATTCCAATCAACCACAGGTTTTTTTCTGATGTCCACCCTGAACCTCCCCTGGAGGAGCTTGAGGCCATTCCCTCTTGTCCTGTCCCCTGTCACCTGGGAGAAGAAGCCTGTTCCCTCCTCTCTACAACCTCTTTTCAGATGGTTGCATGGAACAATAAAGTCTCCAAATTGCAGTATTCACACTTTAATACTTATATGAGCAAAATCTAAACTTAAATTAATATTTTTTCTATAGGGAAAAAAAATTAATGCTAAATATGCCTTAGCAATATCATCAAACTGATAATTCACACTGAGTTTTCAAATGAATCAAGACATCAGCTTGTTGGTAAGGTATCTGAGCCCTAGTTCTCCACTGACTATAAAGTAAATGTACAAGTCTAGCTCACGTATTGACGGTTTTCTTTAAGTAGTTACTCATGTTGAGTCCTATTTCAAACTGTATCATATCTTTGACATCTTCAACAAATTCTAGCAGGAATGGAACTTTACAGAAAGTCAAATGTCACAATCCCTCTTCTTAATTTTTTTTTTTCAAGTATTTTAAGGTGGGAAATAAAAGACTTTCCCAAGAGGTCATACAAAATTTATAAGTACAAAAAAAAAAAACTGGATCAGGCTTCCCAAAGAGGTTGTGGAGTCTCCTTCTCTGGAAATATTCAAAACATGCCTGGATGCATTTCTATGCAACCTGCTGTAGGTGAATCTGCTTTAGTAGCAGGAGTTGGACTAGATA
This sequence comes from Coccyzus lansbergi, assembly GCA_033558105.1. Taxonomy (NCBI): domain Eukaryota; kingdom Metazoa; phylum Chordata; class Aves; order Cuculiformes; family Coccyzidae; genus Coccyzus; species Coccyzus lansbergi. Next base: position 1,265,432 of record JAUMJK010000267.1, on the reverse strand, counting down.
ATTTCCAGAGGCCTCTTCCAAGCTGAACCATTCAGCAATTCTATGCTACAGAGAGACAGCTAAAGTGTATCTGATTCTGTAACTTAAAATCTAGCAAGTTATATAATTTTAAAACTCTCTCTAAAAGGTAAATAATTTTAGAAACCTGTCAATAACTAGAAATTCCCTTGCGTGGGTAGGTAGGCTCCTAGAATTCCGTTCAATAACAGAAAAATAGTTTCATATTGTCTTTTTCAATTTATAGACATATACAATGCATTTGCTACAGAATATCTAATATGACATAGAATAATACACTGTTTGAGTTGATGAAGTTGAAATTTTAGGGGAACCTACAGAATTGCAAATACTACTTGGCATCTTGGTTGGACACTTGAATTGAGTCCAGAATTTGGGATTAATCTCACATGATTTTAGATATTAACAATGCTGACATCCATATCTGAGTTGTCAACAGAGAGAAACATTAAATTTGAGAATAAGTATTGTAACTCCTCTTAGGTATCTGCCTTAAAGCGAGATTAGTTATATCCTATAAACGCCTATTTTTCTCAAGTGATTATTTAAGATAGGTTATAAGGACAGGTCAGATATGACATTGACACTAAATTTGTAAAATAAGTGAAATCAAGCTCAACTGCCTCCTGTTTAATTGCAATGTAGACAGGAGGCAGAGAAAGAAAACATGTATGCTCTTGAAGATGGCTGATGTGACAGGCTGCAGACAGGGTAAAAGACAGAGAGAATATACATCTGCTCTCCTTTCATCCTACTTACAAATTAGTTTTTGAAAATTTGAATGCTCTGTATATTTCTAGCATTATTTCTGTGGTAACTTCTGATCTGTAGATAATTTGGTAATTATTGCGTTTATTGTTGAGTATTAAGAATTAAAACTGATTTATAGGTTGTGTGCTGTATTTCTGTTCCTTCAAAGGTTAAGCTTTATATTTCTGACGGGAAAATTTCTGAAGAAAATCTAAGTGATTGAGAATGTCCTATGATATTTGCTTAACATTTGCTACTTAAGTAAATATGATACAAGAGTCCCAGAAATTTAGCACAAGAGACATTGGAAAATATTTGTGAGAAGTCAGACCTCATTAGCAAGATTTCTTTAAATTAACCGTAGGAAAAATGTTATGTATAAACTTTTACAAATTACAAAAAGATAAATGCAGTTCAGTACCTAGGTCTTAATTTAGTCATATGGACATATGGACACTAATACTACATCTCATAACAGAACCTCAATTTTCTAATGCGCAATAATTAAAAACAAATTTGTAATTACTAATAATTTGTATCACTGGAAAAGTTGTGATATTAGGAGAATGTTGTTACCTAGAGTTCTTATAAACACCTGTGTCCTCAGAGCTTCACATTGCCCTCAGAACTCAGCTGGTGTAACGATGAAATCACAAAATACATGTAATCAGTTATAATTTCTGGCACTGCTTAATCATAGTGAATCTGAAAGTTCAAACTAATAATCTGAAGGATTTATGAACTTGCCTTACTTTTTACCAGCATTCCGTCTAATGCAATCCGAGAGGCTGTGGACCTTCCTTGCCACTGGTGGTTCATTGTCACCTTGTCCATCAGGATGACCAAGTCCTCCTCAGCAAAGTTGCTTTCCAGTTGTTATGTGTCAGTTCCTCAGTGCCTGTAGTTATTCCTTCCCAAATCTCAGACTTGGCATTTCATATTGTGGCAAACCTTGATAGTCTTTTCAGCTGAATTCCAGAACATCTAAGCCCTCTGAAGTGCAGTGCAACGATCTGGTGTATCACTCACTCTTCTTGGTTTTACAACATTTGCAAGCCCACTGAGAACACGCTTTGTCCCATCATCTAGGTCATTGATGGAGAAGTTCAGCTGTGTTGGCATCAGTATCTAGCCTTGGGGAATAAAATAGTGACTGACCTCTAGGTGGACTTCGTGCAACTGATCGTAGCACTTTAAGCCCAAGAGATAAGTCACTTTTCAGTCCAACCCACTGCCTGCTCATTTAGTCTGTTCTTTGTCACTTTGTCAATAAGGATGTTGTGGGACAAAGCGTTGAAAGCCTTGCTAAATTCAAGCTAAAGAATACCAGCTGCTCTCCCTTCACCCACCCAGCTAGTTCATCTCATCACAGAAGGCTGTCAGGTTGCTGATGATTTCTTCTTTATAAATACATGCTGACTGTTTCCAATCACCTTCTTGTCCTCCATGCATGTGGAAATCTCTACAGCTTTCCAAGGACTGGAAGTGGAGAGGAAGGTGCTGAGATCTTTCTTGTGTCTAGCGATAAGATGCAGGGAAATGGTTCAAAGCTGCATCAGGGGACATTCAGACACAGCATTAGGAAGCATTTCTTTACCAAGAGGGTGGTCAAACACTGGAACAGGCTTTCTAGAGAGGTGGTCAATGTCACAAGCCTGTTAATATTTAATAAGTATTTGGACAATAACCTTGATAAATTGTTTTATCATTTGGTCAGCCAAAAGTTGGTCAGACAGTTGGACTAGATGATCATTGTAATTTCCTTCCAACAGTAATATTCTATTCTAGTCTAGTCTATTGTATTCTATTCTAGTCTAGTCTACTGTATTCTATTCTAGTCTAGTCTATTCTAGTCTATATCATTTCCAGGATTGTTTGCTCCACTACCTTCCCAGGGATCAAGATGAGTCTAAGGAGCCTGTGGTTCCCTGGCTCATTCTTTATACCTTTCTTGAACATGAAAGTGACATTTACTTTATTCCAGTCCTTCACTGAAAATTCAAGAATTCAAACTAAAATGATAGGCTTATCTGTAGTGACTAAAGTACCAGCATGTGTTCAAAGAGAAATCACTAGCACAGAGACAGAGTGGACAGGGACATCAGTAAAGCCTCAATCCATCTGCAGTAATTGCATGTCAGAGTCCCATTACTATTACCACTCATCATAAAACATATGGTTAGAGCAAGTCAGGGCAAGGAGAGCAAAATTCAACAGAAATAGTCTGCAAGGTTAATCCATGAAGATGAAGACTGGAATATCACCCAGCTCTGTTAATTATAAACACTGTTAAAATGCCTAACTAAGACTAGATGGGAAGGCAAAACAATCAATGATGGTTTTACAAAGAAATCTCACTGAACCTGTAAAAGGTATGTTAATGATACCATTTTCTCTTTTCCAGTGTTTATTCTGTGTTCTCTTCAATCCAGTGACCCAGTAGAAAATTTAGTCCTTGATTCGATAACATACATTTATGAAAATGTTCATTATTCATAAAAATGTTCATTTATAGTCCAAGTGCACCATTAGTTATACCAATAATTAATTAATTTATGGTATGAGTATAGTGTTGACAACACCCCATTAAAGTATTTTGTAGCATGGAAAACAATTTCAGAGGAAGAAGGATATTTCTTCTGGAAATGTTAAACCATAGAAACTGTATAAATTTTCAGGCTTATCACCATAAATCATCCTCTCACTTTTTACCAACTGTGTAGATTAACTCACTTAAATCTAAAAAAAAAACACTATGACTTTCAAATCTGTTGAATATCTGTTTTTCCCCCCTTGATATCTGGTGCTAATCCTGTGAAAATGAGGCTTTTTATATGAAGTCTTTTAGTCCGAAAGCAGAAGTGGGATATATCTCCCCAAACATGAGAAAGTAGATGCAGATGTCCACACGTACTCATCTAGTAACATATGAATGTTCCTAGGATATCAAAGGCTTCAGCATGTTGCTCTCCAGAAGGACATTTGTCATATCCAGTAACAGAGCTAGGAGAGGTAGATTTTCTTTCTTCTTCAGGAATTTGGACTACTAATTTGGGCTACATAATTCCAGCCATATTAACTAAATTTATGAGATACTAATCTCATTCAGTCAACTATTAAGAAAATTTTTCAGCTTCCCTCACATAAGTGTTTCAGTTTCATGTTGCTTAAGATACTCCATGGAATCTTGCCTGGTCTCCATCTGTTGCTCTAGAAAAACATGGTCTCCTTCAGACCTCACCTGCTGTTCGCTTGCAGCTGTTGGATATATTTGAGGCCATGACAAATGGCACTGGTGCCTGTCTTTAAGTGACTACACCAGGCCCTTTTTAGTAGTGCAAAGGGGAAACAGTGATTGTCTTCATTGTACAGAGAATTGTTCACCCAAGCACCTTAAGTCAGCAAGGTAAATGGAGATAGAATGTATTGCATTACTCTAAAAGTTGCTCACACTCCTGGACTCCAAGGTCTAAACAACTCTCACAGATTAGAAAATTATGCATGATCTATCAAGTAATATCCAAGGAATCAGAAATCTAAGCAGAACAAGAGTTCAGATGTCCCAGCTTCCAAGGCTCTGTTAAAACATGCAGCGCTATTTGGTTTGGACCAGATGCACTACTCATTAAAGAGCTACATGTAGAAGATTTACATTGATTTCAGTCATAGGTCTGACTCAATATGAGCTATTCCTTGAAATATAAATACTCATGTTGTACCTTTAAAGCTCCATGAGGCAGCCTGGGAAATATTCCATGCTGTATGATGATTGCTCTGTATTTCTGTTATTTGTTTCTTGCTCTGGAGATCAATATAAGACATTTGCTCTTACAAGTGTTAAGAGCTGTATACTTAGTGATTGAATTGCTTCAAGATAATCTACGCTCTTGAGCTATTATAAAAACTAACTTAATAGTGTTACCTAAATGACATTTGAATATGTTACAGCTGTCTAAATCATATTGTTATAACTGCCTTTTGATGGTCAGAAAAACAGTTCCAATCATTCTTTCACCATTTAAATTGCTATGACAAAAAAAACATTTCTCTGATAAAAGAAAAAACAAACCAACAAAAAGGACAGAAAGGAAATAAAAAGGGTTTTGAAAACATGTTTCATTTTTTAACCTGCATTAAACATGGGATTTGCCTTCTTATGAAAATCTTTGGAACACACTACACTGACATAATTTTAAAATTATCTTCTCCTAATTGGATCCAAATGCAGATCATTAATGTGAAAAATCACCATTAGTGTCCAAGTCATTATAGGAACATACATTCCCAAATTAATGTAAAAATGCATGGCTACTAGGAGTAACAACTTGGAGAGACTTGTATCAAACTTTTGAGTAGGAAAAATAGGCCAAGTTATAAACTGTTGTATCTACTCGGTGTGTGCTGAGCTGTGAGACAAGACCTCTGGAGATGCCTTCACTTGCCCAATGACAAGGAAAATCAAGGATATCTTTGTGACTACAGTAAAGGCTGCAAAGACAAAAAAGCCAACCAAACATCCAGTCAGGGTGCTGTCAAAGCTCACACCCTTGAAATGGTTCGTCTCCATTTTTTTTAGCCTGTTCAAATGAAATGACACATTACAGCACACCCAGACAGGCTGTCTGCCAGCACCCTGCAGAAAGCCCATAAGGCAGCTATGTGGACAGGATGGTAGTGGCAGGTGTAACGTACCATCTGCACAGCCATCTGGAGACCACCCTTCCTCAGGCTACAGTAGAGCACCAAGACCTCATTCTTCTTCCACTGAAATGAGAGGGAATTTTATACAACTGTACTACAGACACTACCCACCTCTCCTCCATGAAGGTTTAATTGATGAAACTAGGATCAGTGTCCTGACCTAAGCCAGAGAAGGGTGTTCAGCACTTGGTAAAGTTTTGAGGTTTTTCCTGCTTGAGGCTGTGATGGAGCAACAAGGAAATAGAACCTAGCTGGCAGAAATAATCAAGCCTATAACAAATATTAAATATAAACAAGGCAAGGCACCTAGAAAATACACCTCTAATGCGAAACATGTAAATCAAATAATCCCTTATTTCTAGAAATCATTTTACTGTGAAGACAATTTTCAGGACATTATCTTTCATCACATACAGAATAGCCCTAATCTTCTTCCTTTCTATTCTACTTCATCATTGTTGCAGTCTTAAATAATAAAGGATCATGTGATGCAATCCTTCCAAAAATGAGGAGACTCTCACAGAAAGTAAGCTTAATGCTGCAATAAGAATAGCAGTATTTCAGGAACATGGTTTTATTACCTGTATATAATTTAGCACAAAACAGGATTACTTTCTTCTGTCTTCAGATCCCTTTAAAATTTTTCTGTGATATCAGTAGAGGGATAAAATCTAATGAAGAATTTTTGCCTATAAAATCAACAAAAATGTAATAATTCCCATGGTTCCGATCCCATTTTTTCTGCCACATGACTTTTCAACAGTCATCTTATGGCAGTAATGCTGACTCTGTGTCACAAGTGCTAACACCAGCACACAGTGCTCCTGTGTATCAGTAGAATCTAGTTGACGTAAAGCATTCATAAGGCCTAGTAACAAATACCCTAATATAACTAAGAAAATATGCCTCCAATGTGAAAATATCCAGAGCATCATCTTATGTCTATAAATCCCTTTGCCCTGAAGTTAAATACCAGAATATGTCTTCCACCAAATCCAGAAAAGACCAAAACTCCTGCCTTTGCATTATTCTGGGATGATTGGTTGTTCTTATAGTACATGGTAGGTGCATCTCATCTTAGACATTTATTCCATGTATTGCACAAGAAAGTTCTATTTTCAGCTCCTCAAGCTTCTCACCTACTGATACTTTTCCTCACTAGGAAATTTTGAACACCCAGATCACAAAGACTCTAAAATACATGTGATGAATGTGATGGGCGTATATATTTTTAAAAATAAGGCTTCAACTTACAGCAAGCATGTCTACTTCTTCTATGTTCAACCAAGAGATTCTTTCATATTCATCTCACATCTCATGAGTTGTCTGCCACAGATTGACTCATTTTAAGAACTTCTCTCATTGCACCTACCACTGGCTTCAAAGGAATTGTAGATAGCTAGTTAGGGACAGGTGCCTAACCTCCGGATGCATTAAGCTCAGTGAGATAATTCTGCAATTATTATTTCATAGAACAAGCATAGAACAACCAGGTTGGAAGAGACCCATTGGATCATCAAGATGAATTATGTTTTTCTAGCAAACTCAATAATGACTTTCAGGTTTACTCCTTTGTTTAGTATAAAGAAATAGCAGTAATTCTTCATCCACCTAATACATATATTAGACAGTAAACATATAATTGGTGTAATCTTTCCGCCATAGGTTAATATTCAAAACTATCTTTAATTTTTCTTGAACACTTATTTGCACTGAATGACTTTCCAGATCTCTTTAGACTCACCAGAAATCGTTCATAACTATTTCTGCATACAGGTTCAGCATCACAATTTTAAAGAACATGGACTATTCCTCTAAAAACCAGACTAAATTATTCTCTACCTTAGTTAGCTGTTCTATTGTCTCCCAAAATATTTTAAAACCTGAAACTATGGAAGCTGCGTCCTCTCTTAAAAGCATTTTATTGATCAAAAAGACATCAGCACATGACAGACACAAAACCCTACTGACACGTACTAAGCTATATTGGCAAATCTGAGTGCTGACTGCTTTGTTCCACTTTCTGTTCATGAAATCAGTTACATGGGAAAAGAAACAAAAAAAAATGTCAACTACAACTACATTAAGAGGTTTCCTTGGCCAAAGATCACACGACATCAGATGCTTGTTTCTAGTAGCTGTACAAGTAGGAGGCTGCATTGCAGGCATATGAATAAACACGAATGTTTTACTAAACAACTAAACATTAAGATAGGGAGCATCCTCAATTCCCACGAATAAGATCTGACCAATTCATACAATGCATCTCTGGTTCAGCAAAGATGTGAGTATGTGCTTAACTTTAAGCACACAGCTCAATTCCACTGAAAACAGTAAGAGTTAAATATATACTTAAACATATTATTGTAGGAAGAGTGGATTACTTATATACTTAAGAGCTTTCTAGTATCAGAACTTTTGGCTTCCACATAATTGCTGATTTCATCTATTGCTTATCTGGATCCAGCATTAAAGTAGCCAGGCAAAACAGTCACAAGGGTTAATACAATGTACCAAAACTTCCTATGCATCCAGGGGGTAGGCTACACTAATTTTGTTTCAAAAGGCACTCCTTGTCTTTCTTCCAAAAGCTTTATCACAATAGGTAATGATACTGCTGTCAGGAAATTAAAACCCATCAATTTCCTGTCTGGCTAGATGCAAACTCCCCTTACACTAATTAGTTTATCCACATGCAAATGCTACAGTTAAGGAGTATGGTTCTGGAAAGCTAATAGATTAATCAGTGCATCAGGAAGCTAATGACATCTCCTGCCAATTTTCTCAAAAATGCACATCAGGGATATTAATGTTATTACCAGACTGATAAATAAACTTTTTTCTCTGAGCTCAAACAAAAGTTTAAGAGAGGAGAAGTAGAGGAGTCGGAGAATGATTGTATTTGTTTTATACACAGAGGGAATCAGGGACTGTGCTATGGCTTCCGTTGAAATAAATTGTATTTGTTCTTTTTCCCACTTCTAGCATTTCCAGGTGTCTGTCTGTTTTCAACATCTTCCTCAGCCTCAATAAATTTTTTGAAACTAGACTGTCATACATTCAGTGAGTCACAGCTGAAAAATAAAATAAAACCCTCAGTGGGATAAATGCACTTTAGCTGGAGACCAGGAAAAAATGTATTGGTTTTTAAAACTGGTGGTGATACACTGTAACAATTTTTTTACAAGCTTGTTTTGTTTTGAAACTGTCACAAAATGTTCACTGAATGTTTTGTAAGCAAAACCACTATCTCCTAGGGCTATAAAAAATAATACTTTGGAAAAGAGAGATATTTTCCTAATGATGATTAGAAGAATTTGTGGGCTCAGGGGAATCATTAGTTCAGATCAAGCTCTCAGGTCAGATTTTCACCTGAGGAGGTATAAGCTATTTGTTGTACTGATTGCCTGAACAACTTCCTCACCAGAACAGACACGGGAGGTCAGGTAGAAGCAGCACCAAACACAGAGCATTTACTCTACACACATTTCTTCACAATTAATCCCTTGCTGTCCCTCCATATGCTTTGCTGAGTCTCTCTTTGTACACACTCCCACTGTCATACTTTCAGGCATTTATTGGGTACTTGAGATGACAGAATGTGAACTATACGTGTCATGAGCTTTGCATATCTTTGCAGACCTAGGGTAGAACTGACAAAACAGGCTCAAAGATTTGTCTAAAGACAGTTCTGAGAAACATTTGTTCTGCAAAGAGGTCAGGAGATATTGGTTTTGGCACATATCAAAATTCTTCTGAAGGCAAATGGATGCGTGATTTTGAGCACTGTCCATAGGGTCAGATCTTAGAACTGGATTTAATTTGTGATGCCTAATTGTCCAGCCAGAGATGGTCTGAGATTTTTATTCCAGACTTACACCTACAGGAAGGTGGCATGAGTCTTTTTTTTTTTCTATTATCTTTTGCCATCATTTGCAGCTGTTGTTTAGCATATTATCCATAGCCAACAGTAATGCTCATCTTCTTCATAATCTCTTTTCTGTTTTATTAACTTTAATTACTAAGTGTTATTCTTTGTTTCATACCTCATTGCCTACCACATATTCAGCCACTCCAGTTCTTTCTAGAGTTGCTCTTTCTAGACTTGATCTCCCATTGTAAGCCTTCTGTAGCATTGTAAAGTTGAAGTTCTGCAAACTAAGAAATTTTAAATATAAAAAAATGTCAGTATGCATCTTTTTAGTAATTTATTATAAAATAAGTGGTAGATTTTCACAACAGTATGTCCTACACAGCTTGAACAACTCAAGATTCAACAAAATAATTAGTTTTAAAATTTGCATCGTAACATTTTTTTTTATCTTTCATAAGAATATGAAAGATAATTTCATATCTTCATTAACTCTCCCTAGAAGTGTTCAAGGCCAAGTTGGCTGGGACCTAGAGTTGCCTGATCTAGTGGGAGGTGTCCCTGCTCATAGCAGGGAGGTTGGGGCTAGATGATCTTTAAAATCACTTCCAACCCAAACAATTCTATGATTCTATGAACATCATAAACCTATTAAGATATTCCCTTTCACTCCAGATACCCTCTTGTCACTCTCTTGAGTGTGCAGTTATTCTTGCTGAGAAGATACTTGAATTCTTATTTCCTTGGAAGGAATTGATCTCATATAACTTTAAGTATGAGATTCAATATCGGGTGCAGACAGTTGACTTCAGATTTCTACAGTATTGAGTCTATATGTAAGCTCCAACTACTATCAATTTAGACAATTACACTTGATTAAATAGATTAATCGCTTTCTAGATTCCATTGATTGTATTGACTAGCAATATACAACTGCCAAAACTTATGTTACTTGTGTTAATTAGCCCTCCACAGAGACTTACAAATATCTGTATAATTTTGGCAGCTATGACTCAAGATCTATGGAAGACATCTGTCACAGGGAGGTAAATCACAGAGGCCAGATGATATCCTTAGTGTGTTTCAACTGAAATTATATACCTATGTGGAGAAAACTGAAATAAGATTTCCACTGACCATACCCACTAGAGAGTTTAGACAAGGGTATTACCCTACACTGGGGACATGTAAATTTAGGTTTCTTAATCTTATGCTGAATGCCAGCTAGGCTAGTATTTTTTCTCTAGCTCAGAATGAGATATCCAGAGTGGATGTCTTGCACTGCTCATGTTGCTACCTGTCACAATACTGGGGTAGGTGTGCTGTGACTGTCACCACTCTACTGCAAACTTAGGGTTTTCATTAGGAAGTCAACCTCACTGTACTGCAAAATCACAGGAAGCACATCTTTATTTTCTCCAGATCTTCTTGTCCTGACCTTGATACTGCATTGCACAGTGAAGTTCTGGTCAGAGCAGGGCATAAACAATACTGCAGATGGTTTAAGAATTCTCACTAGCATAGGCAAAAATTAACATTGCAGTCCTGAAGATAAAGGTAAAATAGTTACAATGCAGCTCTTCCTGCTCCCTTGTCCTTTGGGGTGGTCCTCCACCAGGCAGGAAGGTAAAGCCAGGAAAGTAAGGCCAGGAATGTATTGGATGGAAGATCAATTATTCCTTTAGCCTTCAGAGAGGACAGCCTGTGGAGGTGCCACTAATTTGACTGCTACATAATATCTTCCTCCGTAAGAAAATGCTTACAATATCTACCTCCAAAATCTGAAAAAGCAAGTAGCTTTAGACTGAGTGCTTGTACCACTGTTCTTTCTTCCAAATCTTCTTTGTGAATCAGTTTGTACCCCTCAAAAAATATTAGTTTTCTCTCTCTTCTGAGTTTTCAGAAGTCTTATTATCAATTATTTCTTAGACAAATAATTATTTTAGGAGGAGAGGGGTGGAATATTATCTATTCAAATACCAACACTTGTATAGAAACCTGAATAAATTATGTCTCTGCTTTACCTTTGTCTCTTTACTTGGAAAAGATCTCAAATAACTATAGTTCCTCAGATGCAGTTACCCACTTTCGAACTCAAGCCCATTATTTATCTTATTAAATATTTCTGAAATGCTGCTTAATCCACACTTAACAAAATTTCCAGCATCTTTCCTACAGGTAAATCTCAGGCTTAGGAGCTCTTCAGTGTCTGGAGTTAATCCTACAGATACCCGATGTCTGGAGTCTGTCTGAAAGAATGGACACAAAATATGCTTCCTGCTGCAGATTCTGTTTGACCCTTTTGGCTGTCTGCTCTGTATCTTCAGTCTTCACCATTGTGCTTTAAATACACCAGGTGCACTAAAGGTCCTATAAAACAGGCTTCAGTTTAAGGGAAAGAGAAAAAAAAGAATAAGAATAGCAAATCTGAGTATCACTTGCCTTGTCCTGGGAAGTCTTTTTAGTGCATGTTCTGTCAATTTAATATTGAGTGTGGGTCACCGAGGAACTGTGAAAATCCCAACTCTGTTCATGGGGAAGCAGTATGTAGGACTGAATACTATAAATTTGGCCTGCCCACAATGAGGAATAGAATTCACATGGGACTGCAGTGTATCAAAATTCAATTATCCGTTTTCCCAAGATGTTATTGACAAATACTTAGTTGGCTTACTGAGAACTTGCTATAGTCACAATTTTTTTCATTGCTTCTTGCACTGCAAGTGTACCTATGAGGCTCAGTGAGTCATATTTGTGATCTATAGTAGCTGTACATCAGAATGAGGCCTTTAGAACAGTCCATTCTGCCACCTAAGGAGACACTCAGTTTCTGTTTAAAACTTTTTCTCTTCCTTTTTAAGATAAAAGATTGATTTAAGTTTTCATCTCAGGATTGCCTTGAGAATGGCCTACTGTGGCTTTGGAAATACCCACCTTTGATTATTTTACTGTAAGTGTTTTATTTGTAAGATGCTGATGCAAGGAAGTAATGGAGAAAAAGCACCCTTTGCACTGTAGAAATGCAAACAGAAAGATGCTTGCTGTCCTGAGGAGCTTGTACTTGCAGTATAGAAGAGCATATAGCAGATGGATAGAAGCAGGCTGGGAAGGCTGACAATTGAACAGGATTTCTTGTTTACCTGCCAAACTTGTGACTCAACAAAACTGCAATTCTTTCAAACAAAAGGCATAAGTTATTGTGTCTTTACTATCTTGATTGCGCTTTAACACATTCCCATACTTTTAAACTGCAATCAATATATGTTTTTATTATGTTTCTGTTCTGATAGTTTAGGCTTCCAAAAAAGTTATTACTTTCTCCTGGTCTTATTTATAACCTTTTATAAGAGACGACTCACAATGGTCTATTTTATTTCCGTGTTTATTAACAAAACGATCTTTATGAACAACATAGTTTTTCTCTGAAATGTGTATCTCTCTTCGACTACTTAATCACATTCCATTGTATTCCATAAATCTGAACTGCCCTCCATGTATAATGTTCTCATCAAAGTTAATTTTTTTTTCATAGTATTGCTCCTTCTACTAAATATTTTTCTATGACTATTTCATGATCTAGTTGTTCTTTCTTGTTATTGGATAGCCTGGCACATAGCCTTTTTTATTTTCTAAACAAACTCCCACCTTTTAACAGCAACTGTCTATTCAGTTCCAAGACTGAACAGTTAAACTGTGCAGTATTGTACTGTACACAATAAAGATAATAAGGACTTCAGTGACATGTTTCAAAAACAAGCAAACAAACTACCCTCTGAAGTGGTTATAAAAACTTCACTACACATATTATAATACATACACATATGTATATTATAATACATACACATATGTATAATACATACATATAATATTTAGATATCATTTTCCTTAGAATTGAGGAATAATCATCTCATGTGATTGCATTTTCCTTTTTTTTTTAATTATTCCTGTGTTTGAAAAGAGCAGGTACAGAGAGCAGAAGAAACAAATTCCTGTGAACAAAAATCCTCCCAAATGGGAACCAAACATTCCAAACATAAAGCCTAATGCAAAAACATTCTGGTAAAAGAAAAAAATCCTTAAGTTCATTTTTATTTCTTTTTAATGTAGTTTGTTAGTGTCTGAAGAGACTGTGTCACATGTGTATAAACAAATTGTAGCCAAAATGTAGATTTCTATTGATGGATATAATCTTGCTGCTAATATCCACAGAAGTCTTAACGTGTCTGTTGTTTCATCTGTTGCCTCCAGCCTACCATAAGTCACCAGCCATATTCATTATCTTCAGTTAGTTACATTTTGCCCTCTGAGAGTCTGTCAATACAAAATAAGCACCGTAATGCTCAGAGAATTGTCAAAATAAACAATTTTTTAAAATAGCATCAGGTGACTGAAACTACATTAGACTGGGATCCATCAGTTCCCATGTGCTTTATATATCCTTCCATAAATTTCTATAGAACAAATAAATATACAGAGTTTAAATAAATAAAACCTGTATAATAAATAGAAAATATAGAGGGAACATGGCAAGATTTTAACAGTGTCATATAATCCATTCCTCTCCCTTAAAATGTACTACTGACACTACTGATCCATGCTCAATAAGTTTCAGCATTCATTTCCTTTTGAAAAGAGACTTACAGTTTTGCTAGTATTTATTTATAACTAGCATTTCTGATTTATTTCAGAATTTTTATCATTCACTGCTCATTCACTACTGGAGCAATCCCTTTCCCCATGATTTTCAGCCTCGGGTCAATATTACAGAATGAAGTTTTATTGTTATTAATAACTATTGGTCACAATTCTGTTAAGAAGTGGTGGAATATTTCTGCCCAATTTCTGGTTTCTTTCACATCTTTTCTTTAATTTATTAGAATCATCTTGAATTTTAGTTTACCTTCTAACATATTTACATTTTCTACATGCTGGATGTCATCTACAGATTTAATAAGCACAGTCTTGATTTGATTATGTAATTTATGTCAGTAACAAATCAGAATGAAGTGATCTAAACTTGCAGTTGGACAGGAAACTAGTAATAACTTCATCTGGTTATGTGCCACTCTGCGCTCTTCTCCAAAATTAGTTTTACTTTTGATATGTCTCCTCAGTTTGCTTTCAAGAGTCAACGTAAGATAATGCCAAAAGCCTTAGTGAAAACAAGATAAATGATTACTGCTTCTTCTTCGTCTACATTACTCCTTATTTTTTTGTAAAAGAAAATTAGATTGATTTGACAAGATATCTTACCCTTGGCAAATTCATCTTTCATGTTACTTTCCTCCTTGTTATCTTCCAGATGCTTGCAAGTCACTTCTGACTGTTTCAATTTTTTTTTCCCAGAATTAGATGTGAAGCTGACTTGTCTATAAATTGACACTTCAGTTTTCCTTCCTTTCATAGAATAGAATCATAGAACAACCAGGTTGGAAGGGACCCATCGGATCTTCTAGTCCAACCATTATATTACTTTGTATAGTTACACATTATGATTACTCCATTCCAGTCCAGCAACACATTATACATCCTCCAGAATTTCTCAAAGATGACTCCTAATGTTTCTGAGACTGCTCCAGCACATACTGAGATCTGGATTAGAAGGCCCAGATAAACCTGAAATCCAAGGTACTCTCAGACATGATCTGTTCCTGTTCTAGGTTTAGCTGTTATATATTGTTGCTAATAATGAATTTGCCACTTGTGAAAAGTAACATTTATATGGACCGTGAAAAAAGAAACCTCCTTTACCTTTTTGTTTTTCTTTACAGCATTCAGTGATAGATCCACTACACACCAAATAAATGTCTAACATATTCCTTTGGGTCTTCTATCGCTACTAATCCAGTCAAGGAATAATTTCTTGTTACTTCCAGTTTCTCTTGCTAGTTACAGTTCATTCTGTGTTGTCCATTTTGATTTTGTTCACCTGCTTCTGGTGCGTTTTAGATGTACCTAAAGATCTGTGCTTGCCTCTCCTTTAACTGTACTCAATATTTAGAGTGAATAAAGACTTCATAATTTAGCCAAAGGTCTTTAATATTTTGTTAATACTTTCTTTTCACTAAAATACTATATGATTTCTTGGGAAACTACAACTTCTCCTGGATTTTTTTTTTCTTATATAAGATCTTCTTTACCATTTATGGATATCTATCAAAATCTTCTGGGTTTAGAAGTTATTAGTGGCACATAGACAGAAAGCTAGAGAGAAAGCATATAAGTTTCAGGAAAC
This sequence comes from Coccyzus lansbergi, assembly GCA_033558105.1. Classification (NCBI taxonomy): domain Eukaryota; kingdom Metazoa; phylum Chordata; class Aves; order Cuculiformes; family Coccyzidae; genus Coccyzus; species Coccyzus lansbergi. The sequence continues at coordinate 1,249,857 of JAUMJK010000267.1, read as the reverse complement.
TGCACTGGAAATGTCCAAGAAGGATCCCTCTGCTTACATTAAAGCCCATTTGCAGGTAAGAATTCAGTCCTACACTATTTACCCAACTGGGTCAAACCTGTACACTTACAGAGATTCCTGCTGCTGCACTAACCACTTTGGAGCTGCAGATCCCCAAAGCACTTGGCATCAACAAACGAAAACAGCTACAGCCTGCTGAAAACAGCATGTTTGGTTTTGCATTCAATGTGTAAACTGTAATCTGGTTTCAACCATATTTTATTACCCTTTGAAATGTTTCCTCAATAGTAGGTTGCACCATCTGCTGCACTGTTTGCCTGCATGTTTTGCTTGTTAAACTTCTCCCCCAGCAGCATACAGAAGAGGAAAAACAGAGGTGATGTTTTTCAGGAAGATGTCCCTGTCCTCCTTCTTCCTCCTCCCAGCCCAGTATTGCACTGCACACAACAGATGCTCCTCTAGTCCTACCTCATGCTTATTTATTTTAGGAACTAAGCCAAAGTCCACTAAAAAGCCTCAGCGGCTTTAAAATCTGTCCAACTCTTACCTCCAAAGCCTATAGCTGTATTTTACATATAAAGGAGAAAACATCACGCAGATCACATCAAAATGTTAAGATGAATCATTTCGAGGTTCACCAGGGAGTGTGAGGTCTGCCACAGCTGATCCTGAACACTCATTTAAATATGGGAGATATTCCAATGTTGGTCAGATGTCAATAAACTTCACTTTTTCAATAAAGAATACAGAAAGAATGATACTGATGCTGCACTAGAATGTACTCTGTCTCCCAGCTAAATACTGATGTATTGTCATAAGAGGAAGAACGGTCTGTCTTGGTACAGGTAATAAAGCAGAGCTTTTCTTTCTTTTCCACCACTTGCCCTTCATCTTTACTGTCTAAGCAGCAGGAAAACCTTATATCAGCTTTAGTTCTTTCCTTCTTTTCTATTGTGTTTATTAAACCTGAGAAAAGAGCGTATAATGATTTTACATCAGGTATTCTCTGAAATATGTTGATAAAGCCTTGCACTATACTACACAATCCCAAAATGTTCACATCATGAACTAGATGAATGATGGGAAAAGGGGGAAGTGCAGTGAATAAGACACTAAAATATGACTACAAAATGCTGAGTGAATTATGAATACCAGCTCTGTTCTGAATAATGTGACACAGTTTCCTCATGGCTTTAAGCCACCTGAGTAAGAGGAACCAGTAAGGAGCTGAACTCACTGAATGGGAAATACTTTTTCAGGATGTACATTTGTCTTGAGATAGCAAAGCATCTGTTGCAACTCCTATCTAGAAACTTCATCCTGCAGGAATACAAGATCTTAATATCCTTTATAGAGAAATGATCATTTCTTCTTCTTCCAGCTTCCTTCTAAGGGTCATACCCATTGCATGTGGCAATAGGATTGATGTAATACGTTAATTCACCTCTCTAATTTTTCCATACAGCTGCTATCTTAAAAAACTAATGTCACACCCTTGCTTTTTTCTTGAATTCCCAGACACAATATTATCATACAGTAAAACATAAATGTTAACCTGCTACCCAGTCCTGGACAGTAAATAAATTTTAAAAACTCAGCAAGATGACCACAGTTGAAGTTTGATGACAACATCTAAAATATTTCTTATCAAATAGAATGGCATCCAACAGATGAAAGGGAGATGTCTACATATGAACTAGTCATTCCAGGCTTTCTTTGTAATAAACAGAGAAAAACAGGTGTTTCTAGAGTGAAATTAGTCTAATTCTCAGTAGACATTTGAAACAAATCAGATTAATCACATTCTAAAATGCCTGTTATTCTCCATTGGCTGTAAATGAAAGCTATGATGACCTGTCTCTGATACTGAGACTAAATGTGTCAACAGCTGACCTGGATTGAGATGAATTCCACCCACAAATCTGGCCACACACAGAGGCAGGTACAGGATTCCTACCAAAACTATGTCACATAATGTGGGAGCACATGCTACAGCAGCTTGTAGTAATGTTCCATGAGATTCCCTGGGAAATCTGTCCCAGTATTTCTGTGTCCAATAGGGTGAATCAGATACCAATGGAAGATCTGGCCTCTTGGAGTATATTTATCAGGTAGCTGAGACCCAATCAAGTTTTTATAGAATTAAGCATTTCTCTTCTCCATAGGAGGGAAAGCATAAAAGTATAAATCCTAATTTGTTTTTGCAGAGGGCTGGAAATAGAAAAAAACTAGTCATTAAAAATAAGCCTCTTCTCTTTTTTTTGTCCTTTAATTCTCTGCAGATGTAAGTAAACGTTGCAAGGACAACTCTGTATCAATTAGTTTCTTTCTCATAAGAAGGTAAGCAAGTGAGTAAGTTTGTTTCAGGAAATCTGCACTACCTCTTCTACCAGAAATACTTCTTGGATTATTATCCAAGATTATTATTGGATTATTATCCAAGAGTTTGGTAGCTCCCTGGAGTCCCCATCACAAAGCAGAACCCTACATAACAGTGTCTGCACAATAACAGACAAAAAAAAGGCCTTATTTCCAAAATGTTATTTTCTAATGCAAGAGATAAGGACAAGTTTTCTTCAAAAAGTGAAGTTATTCGAGATCCATTGTCTGTAAAAATGCATTTTAGTTACAGCTATTGTAATTAATGAAATTAAGTTAAGTGACACTTCCAGGCACAGGAACACATGCTGCCTACAGAGTCAATACTTCTATGAGCATGTTTTTTGTTCCATGAGAACCGACTTCATCAAAAATGCTTTCTGGCCAGGGTTCAGGCAGACAATTGACCACCCTGTGTTAAAGAAGACCAGCATACACCATACAGATGTGGGCTGTTTCACATCCGTATCAAAAAGCAGTCTTAAGTACATTTTATTTACTAGAAATAACGTAGTCTTATATCACCTCTTCTTCAAGTCATTTGCTAAGTAAAATACAGATTTTTTTAGACTTTAAAGAGGTGAAGAGCCTGTCCAGGAGAATGTCAGTCACAGTTAATATAGGCAATTTCTTTGTCTTTGAGTAAGCCATTGTTTGCATTGCAAAGCTATTCACAAGAATCCCCAGCTTCCAAACTCACAAGGAGGTGAGTCAGAAACACATTTAAGACTGTTTCCTGACTGCAGCCCCTCCTGTTACATACCATTTCCTCAGTGATACTGCTTTCCCCAAGATGCAAGAGTACAGACTTCCATCATTCAGACATACATCAAAAAGTCCCCTGAGGAATAATTTTTTTCTGACTCAGAAACTTGCAATCCACTTTGCTCTAGTAGTCCAATATAAGGAAAAATGATTTAGCGATCTTTGAAATAAGTTTTTTTTCTTCTTACGTGTTTTTTCAGCATAAGCTACCATGGAACTTGACACAGATCTAAAAAGTCTGTTCTTACCAGCATATGAAGACAAAAAGCCACACCATGACTGTCTTCCCTAGTAGTCCTGATTTAGTCATCCTCACTGTCATATCATCTAGGTGAATGAGCTGTTAAGTTCAGTTCACCCATCACTGCCAGACACTTTCAAAAAAATCAATGAAAACTTGTTATCACTATATCTAAATTAGATAGAAAACAGTTCAGTTTTCTCACAATGCATAGAGTACCTTGTACTTTTTCTGGATCTCTAACTGGAAATCTGTGAGTTTACGAAAGAGATTATTTTGAAGATATTCTACAATCTACAAGAGGGAAAAAGAAAGCCTAAGTATGAGTTAACAGTAGGTAGGACCGAACATTTATGCCTTCATTCTTTCTACCCAACCTGCTGAAATGACAGAAAACAAATATACTTTTACAGAGAGTTTTGTAATCAAGAAATAATGAATGATTAGAGAGGCTGTATCAGCAGAGCTTTGATCCTGAATGTCTAAATTATAGTTTATTCCAATACTACAGAAACAACAAGCAAAATTTCAATAGATATAGGAATATTTCGAGTCCAAATGTGGACAGAAAAAATTGACTACTCCCTTTTTTAGTTATGTAGGGTGCTATTAGAAGTCTGTTTCTACAAAGTCTAATTTACGTATGCAGAGGAGGTCAAGGACATCTTAGTTGAAGGATAGCGGCATTGACACTGGAAAAGTAGAGAATAAAGACACACAGAAAGTAGAAGAAAATTAATTGCTGAATTCACCTCATTTAAGTTCAGACAGCTGTAATGATGAATCCACCTAAACTATTTGCCTTCACTCCCACTACAGAGAGTGGAAAGGAACTTGTAGGGAAATTTGATTTACCAGTATGCTATGTCACATGGACCCCACCAGACCAATTAATACAATCTGAACAAAAAGGTGATGATTTGACCTGCAGGGAGATGAGCTAAATAGTGACCTCTTGAGGTTTATTGTAGTTATCAGGGAAAAGCATAGTTTAAGATACCATACTAAAGAGTAGAATAAGGTGCCATGATGTCGATGGGAAGCCTTCTAATACTTATACATAACAACCGACACCTCAGGAAATCAAGACACAGCATAGAGGATTTGAACAATTATAAACATCCATTTATCGGTGAATGCAGAATTTAGTTTCTCAGAGGGCTTTCATAGAAAAAAAATACTTGAAAACCTTGAAGGACTATTATTACAGTTCTTAAGATTTTTAAACCATGAGCTTGAAAAAAACACACAGCTCAAGAAGCATTGTCAGATGCCATGTCTGATTTCTGTTTAGATTTCACAGTGTGCTGTAACTGTCACATAACGTGATAATGTATTTGTTAAAAGCTTATTGATTTTATTCACCTTTCTGACAAGTTGAATTCAATGCTACTTACCACCCTGTAGGACAATATTTGCATACAAATTTTTGTGGAATTTAATCTATTTTGATTTATGAGAGTTCCAAAATCTGATCTTGATAGCAGCAAGAAGACATCAGTCATCATAAAGAGTCCAAATTTACTCTAAAGAAGAAGAACATCAACTCCATCCAAGCAGTTTTATTTCTGCTTGAATCATCTTTCCCAAAGCAACCCACAGCCTTCACAAATGTCCCAAGGTAAATAAAAGAGTAAGTAAAAACAACAAACATGAGGAGACAGCAATAACAGCAGTTGCCATTTTCTCTCCCTCTTTCTTTTGCCCCCAGTACAACTCAAGCATACAGAAAATTGAATTTAATTTAATTAAGAATTAGTGTTGCACTAGAATTGTCAGGGAATAGGATGATCTAGTTGTTCCCTAAGGGATGGCATCCAGGAACTGGGAAAGGTGCCCAGCCACCTCAAGTGGTCCCAGGATACAACTGGTCCAAGAGGAGAAGGACTTGGGTTAGGTCAGCCTTCATGGATGCCAGAAGCTATGCAGCACCAGGGGGGAGAGCAAAGGAGGATCAGGATTAGACCCTGCAAGGGAAAACAGGTTTAGACATAATTATCAGATTGTCTGACAAGGACATGGGGATGGGAATTTTGGCCCACCACTTGGCAGGCTCCATGGCCCCACAGGGCAGGACTGTAGGGAGCTGGAGACCAAAGTCCTGTAATGTCCCTGGGACAGGGACTGATGATCCGAGGGGGCTGAAATGGAGTCCTGGGCCATGGTTGGGTAGGGGGAAAGCATCAGGGGTGGGCAGGGACAGTAAAGCTTAACAGAATCATCAAGGGCCTGACAATAATTAAGTGCCATAATGCTGGTTTTGTTTATTAATAATTGGTCAAGTCAAATATGCCTAGTATAGATTTATAGATAGTATAGATTTATTTATTTTATATAGTATAGATTTATAGATAGTATAGATTTTTTTAGATAGGAATGGTTGGACTAGAAGATCTGATGGGTCCCTTCCAACCTGGTTGTTCTGTGATTCTGTGATTCTGTGATTTCATACAGATGGAAAATTGCTATAGAAAATTTTTTCTAAGCAAAGTCTGAGTAGCTAATACGCTGCTGTTATGCAGTACTGATTATAAATTATCCAGGACACTGGATATTCTGAACTTTTCAAGATTTAAAAGCTAATATTTTCCAGCTGGGAGAGAGGAAGAAAGATCATTTAGCGTGATGTCATTTCTAAAATTGAGCTTGAACTGTTAAGCCTACTTAACCAAATTCTCAGGTTAAATATAAAAACCGATTACCTTGTTTCATATTCAGCCTGACATTGACAAAGTCAAAAGAATCAAACTCTGAATTAGCAATGTTCTCTTAGAATATTTCTGAGAAATTATCAGTGGCATCTCTTATTTACGTGTTTTCTTCACTTTCTGCACTTATTCTGACACTACAGGTGCCATGCAAGCATCTTATATACAGACATACAGGGGAAAATGAACTGCAAATGTGGGTTCAGGTTATAGGACAGAAGGCTCTTGCCATCCCTCAGTTCACTTGGACACCAACTGCAACAGCTGGTGACAGTCAGAGGAGCTGATCTATAATACCTGGGCAAACAGAACACTGCTGTGACCTCACAATAATATTTCCAACTGGAAAAAGTCTTTTTGGGGAAAGTCAACCTTTGTGTAGCTGTATGGGAGTTGATGGTGGTGTTAAGGCTTGTAGTGCTAATATCATAGTCTTTAAGAGTATGGGATGGTGTTTCTGAGTGATTTCTTACAAAGCAAAAATCATCCTTTAACCACTGTCTAGTAGCATACAGAGTTGCTAGTTTCCAATCTGCAGAAGGTGCTGAAGATTCTTGCCTTCAGATGTTCAACTGCAGCGGGTCTTTTATTCATTACTTTGCTGATACTCCATTGAATGAGGGATTACAGCACAGCTGTGATATGCAGCTGGACAGAAACTGCCAAACATCTGAACTCAACATTGTGTCTCAAACTGATTCCTAACTGATGCATGAACACAAGCGTTTGTGTTCACAATAACCTCTTTATGCATGAACCTCACCCAGCACATATCATCAGTTTTGAAGGCTCATAGATGTCGGCATAGAAGGAGATTCTCCTTTGAAATAAATGGAATGACAAGTTAACTATGTCTGAAGAACTCCTTGCCACACTAAAGATTGTTGAAGCTCCACCTTTACAGGAACCATAGACTGTTTCTTGTCCTTCACTTGATGTGATGGTAATTATATACCTGTCACCTTGCCTACTTGTGTTAGCATGCAACTTGCACATTTTCCGCAACAACCTACCACTTAGTTCTCTTCCACTTTTTAAATAGTGCTGACTGGTAGTTTTTAATTAAGACTTGACAGTTGAAATTTGCATCCCAAAAGCCAGCCGAAGGTGCTGGAACTGTATTGTCTATTATTTTATAATATAGGGCATTTTACTTGCATACAACTCTATCTAGCAAGTACATCCTTACCAAGACCTGTCTAGTTTCTAGGGACGCTTGTGTGTAAGGATTTAAGGCTACTTCTCTGAAAGCACCATGAACTGTAATTTTATACTTTAATGCTTAGTTAATGGAATATAAATAAACATGCTGAGCAATATCTGTAGCCCTAAGAGGAACATTGTTCTTGTGTAGTTTGCATTTCATTTGTACACAGCAGCTCTCAAAACAGCTCTGAGCAGACAGACAAACTGTTTAGAGTAGTATTGTCAGTTTCAAGATTTAGGGATGGAGGGACCTAGGGAAAGACCCAAAGAATGGATCACTGCATCTCTAAAAGAGATTACTCAGTTTTCTGTAAGTGGCTCTGAGTTCCCCTAAAAGTTCTCTTCTTGACATGCATTTAGCTAGACAATTTTCCCTTGATATCCACTGACTTCAGCATATTTGTGCCTGACAGTGGGATAAGTCAAGTCATTTCTGATTAGTTTCTACAAGCTAAAGCTTTAAATCTTTTCCAATTAATGCTTCTTTTGAAGAAATGAGGGATATATACTTAAAGGTAAGCCTCCAGATTTTTAAGGATTTTTTTTTTAAATCTACTGATAATTAACCATTGAAGGTATCTGCAGAACCAAAAACCTTGTGTTGCCTTTATGACCCATAATATCACAAAATTACAGTTAGAGTAGAACAGCAAAGATGGAGCCTACTCATCTGATCTGTCCATAGCATGAATTACAAAATTGAGGAGCAAATTCTTGATCAAATTCCTGGAGTGGTAGATATTTTGAGGAAATGTAAATTACAAGTTTTGCAAAATGTTTTTGTGAAATGTATTTGTAAAATTTTGTCTTTTTTACTCTCTTACTAATGGTTTCACCTACTTACCTACTTTTTTTTTGTATGCTTTCCTATGGGTGCTATATGACATCTGAAACACAACAGCAACAGTATAGCTAAGAGGTTAGAGCTGAGGTCACAAATCCAAACCAAGAAGGATTTGCTTGTCATTTGTAAAAGAAACACCACAAGCAGCCTAGAAAATAATCATATCCTTTATATCACAAGCCTATTTAAATTAGTTTTATTTGCTGTATGTTTTGGATCACAATCCAGTAGAATTTCTACTGGACTGCTTTTACAGAACTGTACAATGCTGACTGTATTTGTTTCTTTTGAAAATTAAAAGAACAATAGTCCAGTTTATGCCTCACCATAGAATCATAATATCAAAGAATCATAACTGAAGTTGCAAGCTAATGTAATAAAATAGATAACAAAATCCCGCGTGGTGGTCAGTAAAGGAATTTTGATCTGACCCTATAGCTCGTACACTTTGCTATCCATAAATAGCTCAGATATTTTACCAGAGAATCGTAATTTGTATAGACAGTATTCGTCTTTGTCAGAAACATGATACTGATCTAGTAGGACCAATGGCTGACATAATATTTTTCAGGAACCTCTGTAGATGTAAGAAAAGTGCACAGTGGGAAGGTTTAAATCTGATTTCTTCTATAAAACCTGTAGTATATTGCTGAAAAACAGAAACAGGTACAATTGAGTGTAACTTCACTGAAGCCTGTTGCCAGGTGCCGAGGATCTAATGTGTTACATTTCAAATATCATTGTGGGTTTTTATTCCTAGTGTATTCTTTACCTGTCGAACATGCATAATGGTGGGATACTTTATTTTGTCAATGTGACAATCAATATCTTACCTACATTCTACAGAATATTAAAAGCAAGAGCTAGAGGCACCAGCATCACTGTCAGATTTCCCAGCAATCTAGTTAGGGGTGGCAGGCACACTCTATTAACATAGCTCAACTTTTAGATTCATCCTCCACATTCAATATTGAAAATATTTGTAACATTCTCAGCAGGTGACATATCACTACTCAGTCACAGGTTATAATTAAATCTCCTTATTTACCTGGGAAAGGTGAAAGCAAAATCTAAAAATATTTTTTTAAAAAAAAAAAGCTCTATGCAAAACTCACCTTCTGAATTTCTAGTAAACTAGAACACTTTTGGTGAACTTCCTTTACTAACAGCAAAATGCCTTTCCCATAATAGAAGCAACTTCTGATGGATTGAATGATAGGTTAAGTGATAACATAGTTAAACCGAGACAATAAAGTTAGTGGAAGAGCATTGTTTCTGAAAATTAGCTGATGAAAAATATTAGTCTTTCATTAAAAATACTGTATAGATATTCATCTAAGACTGAGCTACAAATTTTAGGGTGCCTTGAAGAAGTTTAAATGGAAAACCAGATAATTGAGTTTCATAGGAAAAAATATTATTCATGGAACAGTTTTTTTACACATTCACTTGGGTTTGTAATCATTTATTTCTTTTTTAAGGGAACCATTTGCTTCTTTTTTTAGACATTATTTTCTTCTTGTAGCTTTTTCTCCATTCCTTGTAATTTGATTTTCTTTTTTTAGGAAGGCAAGGAAGAATTTAAAAAAAAACCTCTCTCCTTATTTTAACAACTCAAAAATTGATTTTACTGTATTTTACCTTAAATGTGAAATTAAAGAAAACACAAAATTCCTTACTATAATTCAAAGGATTAAAATATGAATACAAATATGAAAATTTGTATCACTTTTTCAAAGCCTTTTTTTTTGGCACAGGAGAAATATTTTTGTAAGGATTTGCACGTCTGCTCTCCACAACACTTTCTGAGAAACATGCCATCGTTCTCAGAAGCCTAAGTATCTGAAAATTAAACATAATCTCAACCATTAGTTTCTTTTAGCAAGACACAATAAGTACTCTCTATGTGGGGAACTGGTTGACAAGCTGCACCCAGAGGGTGGTGATAAATACCTACTTTTTAAACCTAGAAGTTTAGATTAGATTTTAGGAAGAAATTCTTCATTATGAGGGTGATGAGGCACTGGAATGGTTGCCTAGAGAAGCTGTGGAAATCCTAGAAGTATTCAAGGCCAGGTTAGATGGGGTTTTGAGCAACCTGATCCACTGAAGCCGTCCCTGCCAATGTCAGGGGGCTTGGAACTAGATGACCTTTAAAGTCCCTTCCAACCCAAAACATTCTATGTTTCTGTGATTCTAAGTCATCTAACCCAATATCATGAATTACATTTAACCATCTAACTTTTTTTGCCTTCCTCCCTTCAGGAGGATTTAAGTAAGAGTTAGACACTTATGCGTGTTTGTGGAACTAGTTGATACTTACTGTAGAACTAAGTTGAAAAGACAGACTACTCCAGAATATCATTGTAAAGATAAATTGATTGATACTTTTACTACAGTGATGGAAAAAATCAAAGGATCTTGATAGTAACAATGAAGTTTAATTAAGTGTTGCTGTGCTGCAGGGTTGCTGATGGATGAATAAATCATACAGCTTATAATTAAAATGTAAAGAAAACCCCTAGACCTTCAATGTGTCTACATCCCAGATGACAGATCATCAAGAAAATCAAAATGCTCAGTAGATTTTCCATATTTTGGGTCAACCCCACCTCAAAATTAGCAACAACATGCTAATTTTTCTGAATGTTGAAACCCAGAGATTGGGGTTTCAACATTCAGAAAAATTATCTTCTTGTTTCTTATTATCAGGAAGGCCTGAAAAAATTGACTTCATGGGAAAACAAACCCTGATTTACACTTAAAACAAGTTAGCCAGTCCTTGAAAGGTGAGATGAGACATCAACCTCCAGTTTGCTTGACTCTAAGAGAGAAAAACTTTTGATAAGTGTTGAAACTGAGATGAGAAATTTGAAGTATACCAAGCATGTTGAATTTTAGGTTGAACTCAAATTCCCAGTAGAAACTGCAACAAGATGCAAAGGATGTTGTTTTTCTCCTTTCAGTTACCTAGCTTGGCTTAGCATAGCTAGCATGGCTTAGCATTTTGTGTCTCTCGTTTTACCACCAAGCTAAGGCCTGGTATCTTGGGGTATAGCGGGCAGAAGAAGTTCTTAAGACATCATCTTCTCCCCAACCCTTCAAAATGCCTCAATCCTCTTCTTTGATATCTTGTGTTTTAAAGGAAACATACAAACTTTGCTTTCTCTTTACCAAGGGAACCTGCTAAGTTGTTTGTACTTAACACATTGGAATCTCTCTGAATACTGATATACCTAAAGAGGATCCAACTTTTAACACAAGAAACATGCTTCAGGCAAGACAATTCTGAGCACAGGTCATGTGGCTAATGTTCTACATTTATGTTTATGCTACAGTTTATACAATGTTTATGTGCTATGGTGAAATGACTGATTAACATGTTAGCAAATTGACAGGCCTTCTCCACAATTATGGACAGGACTGGAACTACTAGAAGACCAAGACAGTCTTCCAGAGTAGCCTCTCCTTTTTAAATTATGGCAAGGTTGCCCTAATTTAATAATCAAAGTTCCTTGACATCGATTAAGTTGTCCACCACGTTTACATGATTTTGTTAACTGGATTTTAATAGAAATTGTTCCTAAAGTCAGATCTCTATGTTTTTATGTTTAGTTTTATCTGTCAGTGATGTCTTTCCTACTGTGTTAGTTTCTTCCCTATTGACCAATACCACTGCGATCTTTTCCATACATGGAAAAACATTTACTAGGGAGCAGTAAGTAGCACATTCTCATTTTATAACTTTTCTGCATGCCTTTAGATAAACCAAAGCTTCTTTTCCAGTGTCTTGAGTTAAAAGCTTAAACTTCCTCAGCTTTTGTTAACAACAAACAGTAAGTGGTAGGTATTTCTGACAGTGAGACCAGATGTTTTTGAACACATCTGTGAGGAATCAACATTTGTCTGTGAACTCTTCATGCGCAACAATTTATTCCACTAAGCCATTCCAGCTGAACTTCCTAGAAGGGTAGCCTGTAAAACAAATGACTCATATATCTTCTTAGGTGTGATGTCTTTTTTGGCAGGAGGGGCAGACTCTTCTCTATCAGCAAGGTAAGACATTGCTGGAACTCAAGCTTGGGTATTTTTCATTCTTATTCTAGTTATAGTAGTAAAAGCCTTCACTGTAGTTTCTGAAGAGCCATGCTAAAGTAAAAGGGAACGTATTTTTACTTGTATCAGCCTGTGCAATCTTTATTAGAATTAATATTCTCTTTTGATTTACTGTATATTCTTGCATATAAGCAGCGACATCAAAAAAAAAAAGAAAGGATATAGGGGGAAAGGAACAAATCATGAGAGTGTGTGGCTGTCTTGAGACACATGAGAGTGTGTGCATGGTCAGGAAAACATCTGAGTTTTCTTCAAGGTAAGTAGCCTCAAATGTTAAAAATGGCTTCATTTCCATGCCATGCGGAAAAGCGAAAAACATAAAGATAGGATCTCTGCAGAGTTTTTGACAGAAAAACTCACCTGGCAGACCATATCTCTCCAAATCAAAAGCTACTGTTTCTCAGTTCTTTATGATTTGAGAGTAAAGCTGAATATCAAGCAGCACAACCATGTCTAGAATTAAACTTCTTTCACCCTTTCTAGCACGACACTGTTCCATTGTCTTCTAACTGCCAGATTCTAACACTACAGGTTTAAGTCTCCATGCTTAGGTTCTGCCACAGCCTAAATAATTATGTTTTTTTTAAATGAAATAGTCAAGTGTATCCAAGTAGAAAATGCATTTCACCCATACTGATAAGAGTAAGAAATGCATTTATCCTGCAACAACTTCACTATGTTTTCCAACTTTGACTTAATGCATCAAAACCCTGAATTTTTGCAGGGAAGGGAAGGGAAAAGTCCTAGTATCAGAGATACAACTTTTGCTTCTTCTACTTAAAATGAAAATCAGGCAGCAAGCGGGCAAACTGTTCAAGTTTCTCTGCCTCTGAAAAATCTCCAGACTGGATTTTGTTTCAGTTTGGCAGGTGAATCTCCACAGATTGTGATCCTCTTGACCATGTTCACACTGCTCCCAGCTTCTTCCTGTTATTAGGTGTTCCACACACTGGGCATGGCCCTCCTGCAGGAGCTAAGCAACAGCTTTTCAAGCACTGATCCATTTCTTCAGCAGTATGCCATTTTTAAGGTTATGTTTTAGAATCATAGAACAACCAGGTTGGAAGAGACCCATCGGATCATCGAGTCCAACCATTCCTATCAAACACTAAACCAAGTCCCTCAGCACCTCATCTATCCGTGCCTTCAACACCTCCAGGGAAGGTGAATCAACCACCTCCCTGGGAAGCTTATTCCAATGTCCAATGACCCTTTCTGTGAAAAACCTCCTCCTAATCTCCAGCCTAAATCTACCCTGGTGGAGCTTGAGGCCATTCCCTCTTGTCCTGTCCCCTGTCACTTGGGAGAAGAGGCCAGCTCCCTCCTCTCCACAACCTCCTTTCAGGTAGTTGTAGAGAGTAATGAGGTCTCCTCTCAGCCTCCTCTTCTCTAGGCTAAACAACTCCAGCTCTCTCAGCCGCTCCTCATAGGGCCTGTTCTCCAGGCCCTTCACCAGCTTCATTGCTCTTCTCTGGATTTGCTCCAGAGCCTCAACGTCCTTCTCGTGGTGAGGGGCCCAGAACTGAACACAGGATTCAAGGAGCGGTCTCACCAGTGCTGAGTACAGAGGGAGAATCACCTCCCTAGCCCTGCTGGCCACACCATTTCTGATCCAAGCCAGGATGCCATTGGCCTTCTTGGCCACCTGGGCACACTGCTGGCTCATGTTCAGTCAGCTGTCAACCAGGTCCTTCTCCTCCTGTAAGCTTTCTAGACAGACTTCTCCTAGTCTGTAGCTCTGCATAGGGTTGTTTTCTAAGGGACACTGAGGAACTGTACACATATATATACAATCTATATATATTAAGTATGTTAGGACTGTGAATTCAATCACTTCAAAGTTTGGAGGTTGGTGAATTTGTATTCTATTTACAAATCTTCATTTAATGTGTGAATGGATTATTTCCTGGGTAATATTCATCTCATTTCACGTTGACTGCCAAAAATATAGATGTCAGGTTGAAATATATTGCTTTAATGGATAACAATAGACTGACACCACCATGGGCAACTCATCAGAGAATCAGAGAGCATAACAAATGTCCAAGGAATTTGCTTGAATAAATAGGGAATTTAGATCCTTTTACCTAAGTTAAGGATCCATCTCTTCTGCTGTAAACATAGGAAACATTGGGAATCTACCCCAACTCTGCCAAGTCCTTTTTCTGTAATAGTCAGTGGCTTGGAAGAGAAACGTGAGGTCAGGTAGTTTCAGCTCCATTCAGCTGGGTAAGACTGAACTCATTACTCAGAAGATCATAGTGTATTCTAATGCCAAGGGATATTAAAGCATTCCTATTTATCCTACCTGCATGTCTCTAGTGAACTCAGAAAATTAGCAGGCAATAAGACTTTTGGAGGCTTATAGAAGGGATATAAGCTTTCACTTTTATCCCCAGGGCAGGCACTTCTGCATTTCTGTGGGCAGCTGAAGTCAGAAATTTCAGAATAAGTAGGGAGAATCTTTATAAATGTAGTTACTTATAGGATTAACTAGAGTGAGATAGATTGCTTTTTGAGACCTCAGGTCAGTTCAAGGCCTAACCCTATACGTAAAGAGGATTTGGGCATCCTGTAAGCTACCTCCAGTCATTACTAGTTATGCATACTGACTCCCTGATAGGTACCTTGGGGAATTTCATCTTTTTATACATCTGTGTTCTTAAACTCTTCTTAATGTATTTTTTACAGATATATAGTAAGTGGAAATGCTTTCTGAAAGATTTTTGAAGAATTTTATTGCAACCTCTTCCTATTCTTTAAGGAATAATGCCTCAAGAGTTGCTGGAAGATGCAGGAAATGCTAATCTAGATATAAATATTTGTGCATCTCAGTAGAAACTCATTCCAAAGCTGCAGTACAAAACACCTGCAAACTTTAGTGAATCTGATTTCCAAATGTGATTTGTATTGAAACTTTATCCTAGCACGTAGCACTAAAATAGCTAGTGAAGGAGTGAAAACTCTGGAGAGTCTGGGATGTCTGTACCAACCAGATGATGGAGGATGGAAAATAAAATATATTGAGCCTGAACTTAACAGGTGAGTTAAGGTACTCTTGCTATTTTTCGAATGACTTCTAAACATCCTAAATTCCTCTTCTGGAGTCTCTGTCTCACAGTGCTATTTACATCTACACTCTAGGGTAAATAAAATTTGATAGACAAAAGGAGCATTTCAAAAGCTGGGGTTTGTGAGTGTAGGGTTAAGTGAAGACATCGGGTCAAATCTTGGCTATCTCTAAGAATTTTAAGATGTTAATGTACCAGTCTTACTGCAATCCTTACTGCCTCTCACACTGAGATAGTTGTAGACTGTTTTATGTCTACTTCTTTTATTGCATGAAAGAAAAGCATATGCTCAGCTGTTTTAATGCAGAGATTTCACAGGTTATAGATATGCATTTATGGCAATTTTGAGAAGAGGATCCCCATTTTTTTTACATTTTACTTGTCTCTTCTTCCTTCCTGCTTTGAAGACAAAAATAGAATAAGCCTTTTCCTTAGGAAGGAGAGTTCAAAAAGTGTGTCTGTTACTGCACACACAAATCCAAATGTCATTAAATCATTCCAGGGAAACTAAATAAAGTCATTTATCTCATCATTGTGTTAAATGCAAATAAACTCACAGTTTAACAGTGTTGCCTGTCTGTCACACATTCCTGCTTGGCAGGATAAGATAGTGTCTGAGTCTATACCCATATTAATAAACTAAATAGGGCACATGAAACTCCAGCTTTGCACATGATTATCCATTGCACAGTTTTGGCCAGGAAAAAATTAACACTTTCACAAAAAGTCTTTCCAACATAACTTCCCATGAGCCACTCAAGCAGTACAATGGGTGGAATATCTACTTTGAATCTCTTATCTTGCTATAGGATTCACTATGGCGTTGGGAATTTATACCCTAATCCTATACACTGATAGTAATTTCATTCAGTCAGTAAACCTGACTGCATAAATTCACTGTGGCCAGAGTGCATCTTCCAGAGCATTTGGGACTCCTTGTAGCTGAGCTTACATTTGAGTTCATTACTCCATCAGGCACACTGGAGCAGACAGATCTGTCCTTCAGAGGGCTAGAGACACATTTGTGGAAGGGAGCTGGGGCTTGCAGAGCTTGTATGCAGCCTGGAAACCACTTCTTCAGCGTGTCGGGGTCTTTGGACCAGACTGTTCTCAGCAATAAAGGACTACCAGGCTTAACTCTTTCAATTTGTCATTTTGAAGTAACAGTGTGCACCTCACTGTTCTTAGGCTTAATTTACCTGGAATTCTGATTGCTTTGAAGGGAAAATTCAGCCAAGGAAAATTGCATTCCAAGCATGAAACAAGGAGGTCCTAATGTATTAACAGTGAGTTTTAATTCTCTACAGCTTTGACAACGTGACATATAAAGATCTGAGGCTAAAAGGAGCTGAGAAATGTTCTTAAAGGGAAATGTTTTTCAGAGGCCCTTGGCACAAAACTAATATGTTCTAATTACTGAAAGTATGTAAGAAGAGTCACACTTTAATGCTATGACTGAAAGAGGCTAAAGAAACTCCAGTAGAAAGTGTTCTGGGTTTCTCCCAGGCACTGCAGAATGTAAGTGTTCCATTTTGTTTCCAGATTTAATTCATGACATTGCTTTGGGATTTCACTCTGAATCAGTAAAAAAACCAATCTCTGTTCAGCACTGACAGTCAAAAATATCCCATATGGCAAAAACTCCAGGAGAATGTATCAGTCTCTCTGATAGATGTATTCATTTATTTTTCATGCATCTTGATGTATTTTTCTCCCGTCTCTTTTTCCTGGTTTTGCTGGGTTTTTTTTGTTTGTTTGTTTGGGGTTTTTTTATTCTCCCTCAAACTAGCCTTAGAAGTTCAATCATAGAGCTCATATAAGATTTTAATGATCCTTGACGAGGTGCTGAGTATTGCCATAGGGCACATGTGAAGGGACAGTGTCTTTTGAGAATTAACGTGGCAATCAGAAGTACTTCAGTAGTTACTTTTTCTGAACTAGTTGGAGCTTTCTTAAGTATTCCACCTGTTAAATATTTTTTATTGGAATGAAAATAAATACCTCTAACAAATACTAGAATAAAAATGTAAAGGAAGTGAGATACTGAGTTTACATGTATTCACCACATTTTGTCATTTATTCATATGCCAGTTGGTATAGTTTTTGCTTGAAGTCCCTACTGGAAAGGTGACATTGAGAATCACTGAATGAACTCTGATTTTTTCTGGTGCAGCCCAATTACAGAACACCTGTGTTAAATCACTCTGCTGATTCACTGCGATAATTCATAAAGCTCAAGAGCCCTCAAAATGTCTCTTTCCTCATCTGCAGTGAGGTGGTGATGGTGGGAAAGTGGCTTCAGTATGAAAAATGAAAGATTGCTTGTTCAGATCCTCCCAAAAAGGGCTTTTATTTTATTTAATTTTCATGGCAGCATTTTCCAAGAACACGTGGGCTACTGCACTTGTCCCTCATATATAATTTATTTTTGTGTCAATTTTTAATATCCTTGAAAGAAGACAAGAGCTGCAACTGGCATAATTGTACATCATATATCCAAGTCAGTCTGAACATTGATGGTGCTCCAACAGCAGAATAAACCCATGTTTTCCCCAGTTCTGCTTCCTAGAGAAACTTTGTCTGGATTTCATAGAATCATAGAATCATAGAACAACCAGGTTGGATCTTGGATCTTCTAGTCCAACCATTCCTATCAAACACTAAACCAAGTCCCTCAAGACCTCATCCACCTGTGCCTTAAATACCTCCAGGGAAGGTGAATCAACCACCTCTCTGGGAAGCCTATTCCAATGCCCAATGACCCTCTGTGTGAAAAACCTCCTCCTAATCTCCAGCCTAAATCTACCCTGGCGGAGCTTGAGGCCATTCCCTCTCGTCCTGTCCCCTGTCACCTGGGAGAAGAGGCCAGCTCCCTCCTCTCTACAACCTCCTTTCAGGTAGTTGTAGAGAGTAATGAGGTCTCCTCTCAGCCTCCTCTTCTCCAGGCTAAACAACCTCAGCTCTCTCAGCTGCTCCTCATAGGGCCTGTTCTCCAGACCCTTCACCAACCTCGTCACTCTTCTCTGGACTTGCTCCAGAGCCTCAACATCCTTCTTGTGGTGAGGGGCCCAGAAATGAACACAGTATTCAAGGAGTGGCCTCACCAGTGCTGAATACTGAGGGAGAATAACCTCCTTGGCCCTACTGGTCACATCATTTCTGATCCAAGCCAGGATGCCATTGGCCTTCTTGGCCACCTGGGCACACTGCTGGCTCGTGTTCAGTCAGTTGTCGACCAACACCCCCAGGTCCCTCTCCTCCTGGCATTTTTCCAGCCAGGCTTCTCCCAGTCTGTAGCTCTGCATAGGGTTGTTGTTTGCACTCATACTACAGAGCTCTGAGTTTCCATATATGAGGGCTTATGTCTTATTTCAGCTAGCTGATCTGTAAAGGCTTGTTTGCAAATTGAGAATGCTAACGCTGGAGAATCACTTATGCTTCACAACACACCTGTACCACATCCATCCTAAAACAAAGAGACTTTCATATTACTCAAGATAGAAAGAACACAGCCTCACACTTCTGTCTGTAGTTTTTCAACCTTTCTGTCCACTACTTTTTGAAACTCTCAGAATTTTCCAATACAGCAAATACGTGCTGACTGACAGTACTTTCTTCAGCTATTTTCACTCAGCTCCCTTGCAATTAGCCCATGCTTCCTGTAAAGTAGAAATTGAAAATCACCGTTTCATTGTACTCCAAAAAAGACCAACTTTTCCAACACAAAGTATGTTCATCTCTTCCATCAAAAGCCCATTTCTTCGTGACTGTCTTAGACATGAAGGTATGTATCTAAGAAGTGAGAGGAATATCATGAAGACTGTTATGAAAACCTTTGTATTTGCATTTCTCTTCTCTCCTTCCTCAAACTGGTTAATCATGAGGAGATGATTTTCAAGATCTGTTCCAGGATATATGGCTGAAAGGAATCCCCCTAGAAATATCAATCACTCATTAATTCCTGTGATAGCCCTTTGTCTATAATTATATACAATTAATATAAGCTTTAGCCATTTCCAAAATGTATTCATCCAATATTTAAGCTTTCAAAGTGTACAGATAGGCTTGTTCTTTGGCTTCTGGCTCTAGAAACCAGGAGTACCATTGTGTAATTTCAAAAGAAAGTCGGGTAATCTGATACATAAATCCTAGGCACATATCTGACTTTGAATAACATATCAAGTATCTTAAAATGAAGTCTCTTAATAACTTAACCATAAACCTGGAATCTTTTATTGTGAATATCTGCCAAAAAGAGATAAGGGCAAGATGGATATTCAGATACACCTTTGTATCTACTGCTGTTAAAGTCATTAAAATGGATTGGAGTCATGGCTAGTGAGGTTCCTATCTCAGGTCTGGAGTGATGGTAGTTTAACACAGAGGAGTCTGGTTATTGAGATAAAATAATGGCCCAAATCAGTGAGCAAATCAGTGATGTGGGAACTGGAAAATATAGGTTGTATTCCCAGTCCTGTCAGTGGCCTGTTGTCCAACCTGTACTGTCTCCTCTTCTCATTCTTTCCCCTTACGTAATTTCTCTAATTAGGCAGTGGAGCAGAATCAAAGAGAGCACTTCTGTGCCTATGGGTAAAGATTGCTCCCTCGGCTGATTCTGGTTTCTTTAAGGTAACATGAACAAGTGTTTCTGGAGAAAGAGACCAGGCAGATGCACTTGTTAGTAGACTACAGGACCCTTCTTCAGATCTGTCTCCTGTTCTTGGCCCACTAGTTTTACACCGTTGGCTGCATGGTCATTCAGCTTCACCACAGGAGTGAATAAAAACAGTTAACTCTTATTTTCTTAACCTACTGCCGGATCCACATCATGCACAGTTATATCACTGTAAGGCTATTACACAGTTGGGTGTAGCAGCAATCTACCAGCCGCTCAATAGTTGTGGAAGAGAAAACTTCAGCTACCTACTACCAAATTCATGACTTGGGCTCCTAAGACAAGGAGTAGTTTCAGGCTCTGCAACTCGGTTATACATAGCAACTTGCAAAACATGTTATGCGTTACCTAAAAAAAAAATAAAAAAAAAAAAAACACAAACAACCCCACCCCAAAAAAACCACTTGACTTAGAAATGTCATCTGATGCACTTTTTTTGTGGGTATTTCCAATCATTTCATAGACTGAAATCACCCCTTGTACTACCTTTGGTGTTCCCGTTCTACTGTCCTTCAGCACTGTAAGTCTCTTCAAGAGACAAGCTGTAAACAAATCAGGTGTATGGCACAATCCCACCAACAGTGAGAGCACCACTAAGATAAGAGTGAACTGGATCATGGCAGGAGATCAAGCATCAAGAAAGAAACCTCATATGACAGCTTCACTGTCAAAGCAAACGAATCTTATGATCATCCTTTAAGTCACACAGGTAACTGCGATCATGGCTTTTGGAAACATCAGCACCAAGAAGCCAGAGAAAGCAAGGGAATCATGATTCACATACATTCATAAAGGAAATAATTTATTTCCATAAAAGAGATCATTGTTGTGCTGTATGCAGATAAATGACTATTCCCAAATATAAAATAATTCTTATAATTATTTTTACTATTTATACTTATGGTTATATTCATTTACATATTTTTATAAAAATATATTTATACTACTTATGTTTGTATTCTTGTCTGTCTGAATCTAGTTTTATTAAAACCTAGTTGCTCATTCAATCCTGAAGTGAAATTTTAAATTTCAGATTAATGCTTCTTTTGGAATGAAGGTGGAAGTCCAAAGCAGAACATTTCACGTTGAGTCAAAGCAATTTAACATTCCCTGCATGGCTTTTCCTTCTTTGGATATTTGAAGATGCTCAAATGGAGACAAGTGAGAAAAGTATTTCAATGTTGACAAAACTTCATCTTATTTCCTGAAAAATTAATTGAATTAATAGATACTAGCTAGTTTAATTAGGATTGCACAAAGCTGTCAAGGTCTATCCACAGAGAACAGAGAAAAAATTATTACTGTTGTTCAGCCGTTTATCTGGAATTTGTGTCTAATGTGGACAGAGCAAAAAATTACTTGAGAATTTTCTCTCAACAGGTACAGAGACCCTTCACTATCCTTAGATATTATTAACTTGCTTCTGATAGGATGAGTCACAGCAGTTCAGCCATTTCCGAAATGAGCCTTCTTTGCTCAGGACCTATTCTATCTTGTTAGGTTGATAGGATCACAGTTTTAACCTTCACCTGCAATCTTCCTCCTTAAAACCACTCTGTTCCAGCACAGAGACCACAGACTTTTTGGGTACCAGTGCTATTTCCTACTATTCTCTAGGTGGCTCCAACCTAGCTCAGCAAGACCTGACATAGTCTTGTAGTAAAATCGAAAACAATAAATAATTTCAAAGTTTGGGTGATCCCAAAAGATGCAAAGAATAACAGGAGTGTTTCTAAAAGTGGTTGCAGGTAGGGAAAGAGAATAACTGAACAGTTTGTGAAATAAAGGCTAAAAACCCCAAGTTTCTCAAGCAATAGCTGCGTTTTAACAAATTTTCCAGTGCTGAAACTTTTGAGAGACGCCCTCTTCATTTGTATGTGAATAACTCTATCAAGGATTGACATGAAAAAAAGCGAATAACCACTGAGAGAGAACAACTTCACACAACAATTTCTCCCACAGCTACATGTATTAGAACCTTTAGAGACAAGAAGGATTGATCCACAGATGATAAATTATCTGACACATATGCAAAAACTGACAGCCTTCAATTATTGAACTAAATAATTTTTATTCCATGAAAGATTTCTGACCCTCAACTTTGCTTTATATTATTATTTGCTAGGGGACTACTGTCAGCTTCAGGACAAAAGTATTTCTGGGACTGAAAATTGCCACTTACAGCTACCAGTTAAAAGAGAGAAGATAACATTAGAATTTAAGATTACTTCACTTGTTTAGGTGAAGTCACAAAATGGTCTTAGAAGCAGATATTCTGGAACAAAATAGACCAATAGAGAAAGTTACTGAGTTGCTCTTTGATCATAATTTCACTGCAGTCAGTACTGTAAACACCAAGAACACAGATGGCAAAGCATCAGTGTCAGCTGTGAACGGTGCCTGTAAGCTATTGGAAACACTCATTTTCTCATTCCTTCTTCCACCCTGGTATAACTCCGCTGCTGCAAAGCTGGCACATGCCTGCAGGAGGAGAAGCAAATTCACAACAGAAAGTCTAGGGAGATTTAGTCTCTAATCACAGAATGGGAGATGGCTTGTTGCATCTTAAAATCTAGGTCAAAACAGGGAATTATTTGTGTTTTTCACTTGTGAAGAGGCTAGGACTTTGGAGAAAGGCAGATTGGACAAATACTTTGTAAGACACAGATGCAGTGACCCGTCAGACAGTGGGATCCCTGGGGCACAAAAGGGAACCTCAGAGGGAAAAAGGCAGCCTTGAGAGACCACTGCTGTGAAGAGACCACTGCTGCAAATGTGAACATCAACCTTATATATGTTATAAGACTTTTCTGTTGTTTGCATAGTAGGTTAGATGTCTTGATACTGTGTATGATTTTCCCCTTAGGAAGGAGCAGAAAATCCCCCAATCTATTTTCAATTTGAAGTCACTTTGACCCCCAAATGGTCAAAGCACCCTTCAAAAGCCAATCTTGTTACTCACTGTCTGCAATGTTCTTTCCTTTCATTCTGCATGGAAAAAAGAACATGGACTGTTTGTCCTGAAGCTTTACAAAAATAAATAGTGTTGGCACCACATCAGATTTTGCTTGGACTAAAGGACTTCATAGCACAACATACAAGCAGTAACTGGTCTTAATCTTTCTCAGCAGAGGAAGTGTGAATAGTGTCTGCCAAACGTTTATGAATCCAATCAAAATTAGCCTAGAGACAGCAGCCTGTTATCTGCTTGTCAGTAAATCAACTTTTTGATCAGAAAATAAATTGCTGTGGCAATGGTACCATATTTTTTGTCATTTTTTTGTTAAATCTCTCCCTCCACAAGGGATAGGTTCATTGTCTGGGATAAAACAAGTTTGCAGTAGGTGTTGCAAAATATATAGCATAAGCTCAGAGGCAAAGCTGCCTCTGCAGACATATAAATGCACCTTAGCACACGCAGCAGCCCTGAAGTTCATTTAAGGACCCAAGAAAACAACTGACCAGAAACAGACAGAAAATTTCTAAAGGAAAGGTAGACTCCTGTGAAATGTCCTTTCATACCACCATACGAGCTGCTCAGAGTAAAAGGAATTGCTTGTCAGGGTACCTCCCCCACAGTTTTCTTTGCTTGGCAATGTGTAGGAATTACATTGATGGGATGACACGTATAACCAAGCTTATGCCCCACTATTTATCTGTTATTGACTGGCTTGAACCCTGAGTATAAAAAATGCACTTGGCCCCTGCACAAAAATAAGTGAAAAAAAATAAAATGGCATATGCTCATATGAGAGCTCTGCTGTCACATGTTGAAGTAGAAAAAGACAAGATTAATTTTGATGCAGCCCTATCTGATCTTCACTGCTGTCACCTCTTCTCATTCATGTCTAGCAGCTTCTTAACCAGCATCTTATTAAAACTTCTGTGTTTAGGGTATGTTGCTTCCTTCTAAAGCCAGCATTTTAATTTGCTGAAGTGTTTTCGGGTATGAAGTGAAGGAGATATAGCAAAGAGGGTTTCTTCCCTCTACTAACCAGAATCTATTATCTTTAGCTTTTTTTTTTTCAGTGAGATTATTTTTTCTCAACAGTGCAACCATAAATGAAACAACTATACAAATATGGCAAAACATTGCACTTCTGAGACCAAAATGATCAGTCAAAAAGGAGTTATCTCAGTCTGGAGAGGCTTTGTTGCTGGGGGGAAAATACACACGTCTCAGTCTTTAGATGATACATGGGGATATTTTTGCAAAATGTTTTTCCTCATGCTACAGCTCTGCTCATCCTTCACTGTTGCGTGCTAGTAACAAAGCTTAGTGATTTCAGTAAGAGCGAAGCTTATGCTGATGCAAACTTTTTAGATCCACTCATTAATCTAGCATCTGGAAGCCTGTTAATCAGAGCTACAAGGCTACTTTAACTCTCCCAGTGGTTTACACTCCTTGGCAAGACTTTCCTCTTTGTGAAACAATTAGTTACTCACTGTGTTACACAGAGAAAGAAGCTGAAATTTGTTACTGATTGCACTCTCAACAGTCATCTGGTTATAAAGCCAGTCATCTGGTTTTTCACCTGGAAATCACTTGTCTTAAGTGCAACTTGATGAAGGTACTAAGTTTCTTATTACAGCTCCTTTCAAGTCCCAGGTTGTGCTTAATTTTTAAGGTTATTGAAAAGGCCCTTTGAGGAGAGGTTAGCACTAATTTTAAGAATTGTTAG
Organism: Coccyzus lansbergi; assembly: GCA_033558105.1. NCBI lineage: Eukaryota > Metazoa > Chordata > Aves > Cuculiformes > Coccyzidae > Coccyzus > Coccyzus lansbergi. The sequence goes on along the minus strand of JAUMJK010000267.1, from coordinate 1,225,170 downwards.
AACCTTCATCTTGAATGCCAGCACACTCATTTGAAACTGACAAAAAATAACTTATAGTCTTCTGAGGACAGACAAAACCCATGCATTTATGTTCATTCTTCCCAAACTGCCTTTGGTATCAGCCTTTCTTATAATGTGATTTACAAGGCTCATCAAAACCAAAAAGGTGTTTTCTGGATGTTGTTCTTGTATGATATACAAGACTGTTCAAAGTAACAATTAATAAATGTAGGTTGATTTTTCTGTAGTCAAACTGAAATTATGGTTTGTGGGATAATCTAAACACCTGAGGAGTTGAGTGCTGTACAAGGAAACTTCACCTGAAGACATTTTCCAGGTGCACTTGGGCTTTGTGAAACAGAAGACATTCAGTCATGTCCTGATCCAGTGATTTCACGAGTACCTTCAGACACTTTGCTGCCTTAGGACACAAATGTTCTCAGAAACTGCCAGTATTTCTTCACCTTTACATCTGATTATAGACATATATTTTGTTCAATGGAAAAAGCATGCTCCTAAATCTAGCAAATTAGTTCCATAAAAATGTGTTATTCTGAGAAAATCCAAGCACTGCCAAGGAAACAAACAAAAAGAAGTATAATCAGGCAACACATTCTTGTAAGTTTTCCCTAATCCAAACCCAAAGTTATTCTAAACCAAATTCACATACACTCCTAAAGCAAGTTCCTAAAGCAAATTTCCTGACACAAATGGTTATGTGCGAGGTTTTCCCAAAACAATTGTCTCCAGCTTTTGCATCAGGTCTTCTTGTCTTCTCACAATTCAGGCACTTTAAGCAAGGAAGAGTATTCAGAAAACAGCTTTCAAAGAGTTATGGTCACATTCCTCTGCATCATCACTCTGCAGTTTCCTTCCTCTGGCTGCTCACGTCTGGTCCTGAGAGAAAATTCTTTACCATACAGTTTTGCAGTTCAACAAAGACTTTGGAGGGGAAGATAATTATAGTGTCTTTAAGATGTAGAAATGAACAAAGACCTCATTGCTCTCTACAACTACCTAAAAGGAGGTTGTAGAGAGGAGGGAGCTGGCCTCTTCTCCCAAAGGACAGGGGACAGGACAAGAGGGAATGGCCTCAAGCTCCACCAGGGGAGATTTAGGCTGGACGTTAGGAGAAAGGTTTTAACACAAAGGGTCCTTGGGCACTGGAACAGGCTGCCCAGGGAGGTGGTTGATTCACCTTCCCTGGAGGGGTTTAAGGCACTGGTAGACAAGGTCCTGAGGGACGTGGTTTAGTGTTTGATAGGAATGGTTGGACTCAATGATCCGATGGGTCTCTTCCAACCTGATGATTCTATGATTCTATGATTATGTGAAAATCTTTTTATAAAAATAAGCAAATTTTAAATGCAAATAAGGTTTTTTGTTGGATGAGCAAAAGTTGACTTTACTTTAGCACTGTTTTTTGAGGAGAAAAATTCAAAAGGTCTTCCTTATCAGAAATCATGAAAATCATTTGTCTTCTTGTGAATTTCATGGGTAAAGTTCATTTATATACTATAAATACCATAATCCTTAAAAAAATTTTTTGAACTATGGATAAATGTATAGTATAGACTATGTTGAAGTCACTTCTAACTAAGGAGTTTAGCTGACAAAGAAGTATAAAGTAGGCATCCCAGTCAAAATAGAGAAGGGAATGTGCATCAAGAAGCCCACTGCACAGAGGAAAAAACTTAGGGAAAACGTACAATAAACAATTTCTGCTTCCTTGATGTTAGTATTAAGATATTTATATTTAACTTTGACATTATTGGCAAATATTATCTTGATATTTATCTTTCCCTTTTAGAAAACACAATATAGTCATTTTCCCACTCAAGAAGGAACATTAGCAAATCAACAGTACTCAGTCTTGCATGGGACATTTCAGTTCCTTTCAATTAACTGTACTAAATATGAGTTGAAAGATTTTTTAAGAAATTTATTGTTACTAAAGGCTTCATAGGCATTGACAGGAGAAGTAGTTTCACTCATCCTCAGACACATGAACATGTGACCTACTTGCCTTAAATTAACTCTTTTTGTAGCTGGGAAGAAGCAGAGATAGTCAGATCCACCTGACTGGTTTTAGGACAAAATTAATCACACCCTTTAATTTACATTTATTCTGCACTGAGTGCAAAGGAAGCCAAGACAACTAGCTTAGAAATATGCATCTACATCTGGTCAGATGAACCCCTATAAAGCTGTTCAGTAAGATCAGCACACGGAAATTACTCCTAAATTTGTCCCGAGATTAATGAAGAATGCCAATATTTCTGCTGTTGTGTGAGGAGAATATAAGAGGACTGTTATATTATATGGTCAAAAGTTACAGGAAAGTTACTGGTTTTTATTAAAGTCTAGAGGACAATAATCTGTTTTGCAGTCACCAGTCTCACCCTCTGTTTGTTTCATATGCATTTGTGATCCAAATCCCCTTAATGTAAAATCAGGTACAGTCTTTTCTATGTATTTCATCTCCCTGTGGTGCTATTCTTCCTTTGCTACAATTATTGTGGACAAATGGTGGTAAGAGAAGTCTTCATAACTAACCTAAATCACAGATAGAGATTGGAGTGGGCCCTGGGAAAGTTGTTTTGCACTTAATTTACCATGGAACAGGGCTGTCATCCTCCCTGACTGACAATTCATATTGAGGAATTTAGATCTTTGTCTGAACACATGCCAAAGACAAGGGATTTGCCAAGCCCCACACAGGATATAGGGCAAAATACACAGAAGTGTATTTTGGAAGTGGAAATTTCTGTTCCACTTCATGTACTTTCCTGCTATGCAGTTTACCTAAGAATTGGTATGTAATTTTGATGAAGCATACACGTGACTTTAGGTGGCAAAATCAGCTCATCTAAACCAGCACTGAGTCACAGAGAGATAACATGATTTTCCTAGAGCTCCATACGCTTCCTCTAGTTACTTATTCACTGCAGACTGTGGGCTAAAGTTCTAGATGTAATTCCCCGCACTCCATACAAGTTTCTGGATGCTTAACCACAGAGAGTCTAAGGTCATGCAGTTTCATCTCCAGTAGTTTCTTGCTTACAACCTGTCACAGTTTAGCCCCTCACAACCAACTCAGCAGCCAAATCTGTGCAGCTGAGCCTCCAAAATCCTCTCCCCTTTCCTGACCCTGCAGGGAAACGAGAGAGTTAAATGAGTGGAAAAAAACCCATATGGGCTGGAAACTAGAATTACAGTTTTGATGAAACTATAATGAAAATAGGTAACAATGATAATATTTGGGAAGTAATAAAATATAAACAAATATATGAGATTACACCCCTCACTTCAACTCCTCAATAAATATGTCATCACAAATGCTGCAGAGCAGACATGAGGGAATTGGGCATGAAAGACCTGGACTCAGGAACCGAATTCAGGAACACAGAGATCCAAGTTCAGGAGTAAGCAGACAGACAAGGTCCTCGGTTGATGTCAGCCATCACAGAAGAGAATAAGAACCATGTGACCTCTTAATTTTTACTGGGTGTGATGTATACGGGACAGAATATACTGGTCACTTTAGGATCAACTGCCCTATTTACTTCTCCTCATAAGTGTTCCTCCTTTTCCACCATCTTGAAGATAGCCTTGGTTAAGTATAAGCATTGGCCTTTTTGCATACTGATACCCTGTGTTATTACTTTGGAGAAGAACACTGTCTCAAAACCATGCAGTTAGTTTTTAGAGAAATTAAGTTATATACAGCAACTCAGTCACAAAACTGACTCTAATTTGCCTTAAACTACAACATAAAACCATCTTGCACTACCTCTACAAAAGTGTAATTAAAAGTAATTTCTTCTACAGGAATGCCATATGCAGCCAAAAAATGAGGCCAGTTCTTTGCCCCACTTCAACTTCTTTCCACAGACTTTTGGTGAAAAAAGCTGGCATCAGTCTATTGCAATGAATGAGTCCTGTTTTGTGGAAGTGCATTTGGCACAATTTTTATGTAGATTCTAATCCAAATTCTTGAGTGTACCAAGCCATTAATGTCTTCGTCTTCTGGTTTTAGTACTTTGCAATCATAGCAGATGTTTAGAAAATTGTGTTCATAGAATTGGATCCGTTGCATCTGCTTCTTCTGATACATGCTGCTTTTCTAGCTCATTGCACTTCCTTTAAATTAAAAGAAAAGCCAAGAAATCTGATCTCATGCTTGACATTAATCAGGAAAAAAAAACCCCAAAACTTATGCTTGTACATACTCACAGGAATTTCTTTGTAAACCAGAACAAAAATCAGAGTCAAAAAGTTGCTCAGGTTCCTGAACAATCATTGTTCATCTCTATCAACTGACAAAAGATACTACCTAAATAAGGAGAATACATATATACCAAAGGATGGATAGAATTAACTTCAGCCTACAACAATTATAGGAGGCCCAGTAGACAAGCCAGCAGCAGTGTAGAGCAGGCTGCCTTGCCTTCTGCCTCTTCTGTGACTCTGATCTGTGGGCTTAATTTTAGCTATCTGCAGAAAGGAGAGTAGGACAAATGTTCTTACTCTTTTTGTTAAAACATTCCAATATCACTTGGTATCACTTGTGTTATAGCCACTTCTTATGCAACTAAAAGCACACCAGAAGTCATTCACAATTCTCTGATCATGTGGAAAGTGCATATCAGAGACACTTGAACTTCCCCCTACACAGGAGCTACTCAGAGTTCTTCTGGGCCAAGAGGCATGACATCATAAGACATTTCCAAGCTACTCATCTTGAATCTTTAAATTATGTCCTTTTAGCTTCCATTTATTCCATGCAATATGGGTCACCTAAGATACTGACGCCCCGACTTGCCCTTTGAGGATTCCTCTCTCTCCACATTAGCTATGCTCTAAGGCACTTTTTACTTAGCTTTGTGGTTTATCTGTTATATATATTGGAAAAGGAGATTGCTGGGAGTCATTGATCTGTAGGTAAAACCAAATATGATGAGGTTCAGAGTGGTCATATTAAGCACTACAGTCAAAATATATGCAACAAGTGTGAGTAAGGTAATATTTAATTCATGAGTTTTGATTCCAAAGATACTATTCATTCCATTAAAATTCTAAAAGCTAAGTCCATTTATGAATATTTTGTTTATATCATTGGAGAATCAGAGGCCACTTTATGGTTCAGTTTATTCTACCATCTCAGAAATATTTCTTCAAATGAGTTGAATAGCTCTCTGCAGCTCACTTTATCTTTTTCTCTCTCTCTTATGTCTAGAAAAGGAAGCTTCAGAAAAATACTTGTTGGCCCACACACATGTATTTCATCCCACTTCAGAAACCCCAGGGTACCCAAGACACTCACAAGGGGCTGGTAGGTATGGAACACGATCTATAGGGTCTATGGATGTTCTTCTGACATAGCAGAGAGAAAGAAGGTGGAGCATCTTAGATCATCTCAAATGAGAGAAAACACTTCAGATGCAGGCAGCTGAGCCCACCCTATATGATTAGTTTAGAATAGACTTCTGCCTTTAGATGACTAAATTTGGATGGGTTAGTCTTGCTTCTGGTGCTCATTTTGGGTGTCTTGGGATGAATTTGGTTACTTACAGTTTAGTATCATTTGATATGATCCAGCATACCCTGCCTGGACACCAGATACCAATCTAGTTCCTGTATTATATTTATCAACCAACATATCCAATTACACTAGGCACCTATATGTTGGTAACTAACTCAAGTCAGGAGATTGATTCCTTTATTATGCAGACTTATCAAATTTGGCTCTCTTTTTAAAGACAAGTAGCCAAGCATAAAAAATAGCCATCTATTCTGCTTACAAACAGGCAACATTTCCTATAGTATACAGTCTTCGCAACTCTGGAATATCTGTGTAGGCTATAATTTCTGACAAAACCCGTAAAAAGAGTTATTTTTTCACATTTGCTTGCTGAAATTCAGAGTGTTGCTGTGATGCATTATGCTTCCCAAGCATTGATTCAGCATGAAATACAAGGACATAAGTATGCTTGGATCAAAATGACAGGAAGTAGCCCCCAGTACCTATGCAAAGGGAACCTCCATTATACTTCATATATGTATTAAAGTAAGTAGACAGTGATAAAAAGAACAGATATCCCAACAATGAATACCAAGAGAAAAGGAATGCTGGTCACAAGAGCCATACTGAGGAAACTACAGGAAATCCTAGCAAGGAGTGAAGAGCAAAATGTTGAGCCACAGAAAAAGTTCAAAAGTGTATAAATAACTGTGTGACAAAGAACATCAATGTAAACATTCCCTGTAGCAAAGAAGGTACATGCACTTCTAGGGAGAGGCAGAACTCTACACAGTAAAAAAAAAAAAAAAAAAAAACAAAAAACCTATTGACACCAACCTGACACATCACTTTTGAGTCTGGTTGAGGCTTAAATGAATAACAGCCTTGGGTTGTGCACTTTTCTTTTGATCACCATCTTGGAAATATCACTTGAACATTTCTAAGGCTATTGGATGACAAATGTGACAAAAATGTAAGTTCAGAAAATGCTGTGTAATATGGCATACACATTTACTATTGGTAATCACATAAAGTTCATAACTAACACCGCAAGTTCATAGCTAATAGTACACTTTTTTTCTCCGTGTTTGGCACTCAGATCTTGTAGGCTGTGAGCACTAGAATTTTACAGAAGAAATTAAGAAAATTCTTCCCCAGAAGAAAGGTTAGTTAGTCCATAGTTTAAAGTAAGGTTATTCAAAATTGCAAACTTTAACAAAGACAGAAAGCAATATGTGTGTGTGTGTGTGTGTACACACACACATACAAACACACATACATAAAATATTCCATTTGTTAGCCCTTAAGCATAACATTTTTCCCCTCATTAAAATATCCCAATATTTCTTCTCTGGTTCCTAGTCACAAGTTACATAGGCTTGATTCAGCCCATGGTCAGTCCCATGAACTCAAGATATTACAGTAACTTCAAGATCATTTTTGCAAATGCCTTGGTTCTCAGAGATCCTAAAATCTAAAGATCTTTCAAAGACACCTAGGAGTTTCTATACCCAAACATACCATTGTGCTGACATCTAAGGGATGCTACTGGATTTGGACAGTAACATTGTTTCCTAACCCGTCAATGTTTTTAAGATTTCACTTTTCCTTCCCCTCAGATTCCAGTTAGTATGTCAACAAAGTTTTTCACAATGGTAAATGGAAAGAAAAAAGAGGAGACAGAAAAAAAAAGCCATGAAGCCTGTTGATCAGCTCCTACTGATCCTACTGGTACAGCTCTTGAATTCTCCAGCCTCTGAATTTGCTCTAAGTTTGGTGTATCCTGAGCTGATTTATGACCAGCATAATTACTTTCCACAGTCCTCTGCACATTGTGAGGACCTACAGCCCTTTCATACGAGGCAAGTCATGTTTCAAAAGTTGATGTAATAGCATAGGTGTAAGAACTGACTGCCTATTTCCCAGATGGAAATTTATTAGAGAAGGAAGACACTTGAAAAAAATAATAATTTTATACGTTTAGTACAAAGAGGAAAGGAGTGACAGTCATGAGATAACTATAAGTGGAATTATTCCACTTTTAAGTGGAATTATTTAGTAAAGAAAAGAATTATAAAGTACAGTACAACAAGGCAGTCACCACAGCGTTTGACTTCCAACTTCTTTTTTCTTCTTTACCAGGGTCCAAACATCCTTTTTTTTTCTGATTTCTTTCTGCAGCATCAGAGACATCTAGTGGCTTAAATACATAAAAGAAGGACATATCCCAACAGGTTCTGCTCTTGTCTGAAATCTAGGAGAAAAGATGGACAAGTCGCCCCATCCAGTAGAGAGAGTAAAGGAGAGAAAAATGATTGGAAAATTATGTGAAGCTGGGAAAACAGAACAGAGACGGATGAATGATGACGCAAGATACTTGTGGTCATAGCAATGAGAGAGAGTACTGAGAAATATCGGTACATTACCCTGGAGCATAAAGAAATTGAAGTGAACAATCTGAAATGTAAACCTGAACCTCATTCAATTCATGTCCTGAATCTCATGCAAAACAAAAAAGGGTGGGTGGTTTGGGGTTTCTTTTTGTTTGTTTGGGGGTTTTTTTGCAGCCCTTGGAGTTGCCAACATGACTGGAAATATAACTCAGGTCATCGGCTGTTACATGGAAATCAAAAAGTTTCTGCAAAAGCTAAGCAGATAATCTCCTGGCTACTACTGAGAAAATCACCCTGTTGCAAACTAAAAAGACCATGACAGGCTGGAATTCAACACTTGGCTGGACAAAATAGTACAGTTTTCCAGTTTTCTCCCTTCTGCAATTCTGTTGAAATTTGAAGGCTATACAAGTGGAGCAATTTGGCCAAGCGTAGATCAGTAATGTTTCTACTTACCAAAAAAAAAAGTAAAAAAAAATAAGGTGAAAAAAGAAAGGCAAAAGACAACCAAACCAAAGGTCTAATCTTGACTTCTGTTACCTGTAGTTATTTTTTTTTCCTTAATAATGGGTTTCCATTCCAGTGCACCTGCAATTCATTGTTCCCAGGGGAAACCATAGTGCAGAAAGATGTGTTGCACAACTACATCTTACCCCTAAAAGAAGGGGGCACATTGAGATACACAAAGTGCTCATCAGCCCCATAATGTAGATTAAATCCACAGAACTCCCCAGGCAGTTCTACTCTTTAAAGCATAAGTACATAAGAAGATTGTATAGAAAATTAGATACCTCATAAATAAAAGCACATGCTTCTGTATGTTTTCCTTTAGGCTGTTACACTCACTCCATTTGTTATGAGATAGAATATGTGTTCTCTTATGTTGTGTATAAATTGCACAAATGTCTATATATGAATTGTGACAGAAGTTGTATGTGTTTTGCTAACTTGCAACAGTTTGTTTCTCTGTGTAGACTATGTGCTCATTTTCTTTGCTGCTTCATCCTAGAACATCAACTGCTCTCTGGGGAGAAAAAAGCAGGGCACCTTCCCAAAGTGTATCTGAGGATGTTGAGCCAGGACAAACCTCTGGAATTCAGCGTGAGGCATAGGACATGGGAAAGGAGAGAGCCAGCCATAAGGTAGTCTGTCATACCCACAGAAAATAGGAAACAACTGAAACGTCTGGAGAGGTAATACCCCCGTTAAAGTTTGGAGGAAATGGAAAGCACGAGACTTTTCAAGGTTCATCCTCATGGCTTGTTCCAAAATAAGCCCCAACACTGAAAACTCAAAGGCATCCATATGTCCTTAGTATGCTCTACTTAACAATAGAGTGTGGGTGGATGCACTTTCAAAATATGGTGCACAAGAGGGCCTGGTTCTGCCCAGCCTACTCAAAGCAGAATGAGGCTTGTGGAATGGATATAATGCAGCCTGCTTCCCCCAGCATAAGCTAACAGTTATGCAAAGGAAGAAGTCTGAGCCCAGATCTCTTTCAGTCTCTCTGCTTAAGCTTTAAGCATGTCCATTATCTATACCTTACAGAGAATAGAAGATAAAATTGCCCTTGGCAGTCTTCCCTTCTTCATGCATGCCAGGGCAAGCCAAGCCTGTAAGCCCATGTATAAACTGCAGAATGATTTGATACATTGAATCTACAGGTTGATAAAGAGTTCTAAGGTTTAGAATTAATGAGAAATATAATCTACTCATTCCTAGCCTAGGTGCTTCATTTAATATTTTTAAAACTGAGGATTTTGTTTCATCAATGCAAACTATTCTCTAACAGTCTCAGTTTCACAGAACAACCAAGTTGGAAGGGACCCATAGGATATTCTGGTCCAACCGTTCATTACATATAACCATTTGGTCTGGGTTATCAGATCATAGAATCATAAAATAACCAGGTTGGAAGAGACCCACCAGATCATTGAGTCCAACCGTTCCTGTCAAACACTAAACCATGCCCCTCAGGACCTCGTCTACCCGTGCCTTAAACACCTCCAGGGAAGGTGAATCAACCACCTCCCTGGGCAGACTGCCAAATCACCCTTTCTGTGAATTTTTTTTCCCTAATATCCAGCCTAAATCTCCTCTGGCGGTGCTTGAGACCACTCCCTCTTGTCCTGTCCCCTGTCACTTGGGAGAAGAGGCCAGCTCCCTCCTCTCTATAACCTCCCCTCAGGTAGTTATAAAGAGCAATGAGGTCTCTTCTCAGCTGTTCCTCATAGGGCCTGTTCTCCAGCCCCTTCACCAGCTTTGTTGCTCTTCTCTGGACTTGCTCCAGAGCCTCAACATCCTTCTTGTGGTGAGAGGCCCAGAACTGAACACAGGATTTAAGGAGCGGTCTCACCAGTGCCAAGTACAGAGGGAGAATAACCTCCCTGGACCTGCTGGCCACACCATTTCTGATACAAGCCAGGATGCTATTGTCCCTCTTGGCCACCTGGGCACACTACTGGCTCATGTTCAGTCGGCTGTCAACCAACACAACCAAGTCCTCCTCCTCCTGGAAGCTTTCCAGCCAGGCTTATACCAGTCTGTCGTTCTGCATAGGGTTGTTGTGCCCCAAGTGCAGAACCCGGCATTTAGCCATGTTAAACCTCATACCATTGAACTCAGCCCAGTGGTCCAGCCTGTTCAGATTCCTTTGCAGAGCCTCCCTACCCTCCAGCAGATCGACACTTCCACCCAGCTTAGTGTCACCTGTAAATTTGCTAAGGAAGCATTCAATGCCTTCATCCAGGTCATTGATGAAGACACTGAACCCAGCACTGAACCCTGGGGAACCCCACTTCTAACTGGTCTCCAACTGATTTAACATCATTTACCACCACTCTCTGGGCCCGGCCACCCAACCAGTTTTCCACCCGTGCAAAATGTCAGACATTTATTCAGTCTACAGATCAGTCTTCCAGTGGCAAAGATGTGGTGGCCTTCATTCAGGAAGTATTAAAAAAACCCACTTGGCTCTGGTATCACCATGGATGTCTCAATCTGTTTCTTCCTTGTTTTTGTTGGTTTTTTTTTTTTTTTCTTTAAATGCCTCTGCGTTCTTGTCAATACTATAACTGCCTCTCCACAATAACCATTATGTTCTGTCGTGTCAGTTATCCAGAGTACCTGTTAAGCTGACCTGTCATGCCGCAGCTCTGAGCCACTTAGATCCTATTTTTCTGGCTGGTAACCAAGATGCTCCAATTGATTTTTTTTTTTTTAAATGAATTCCCAGCAAGATCAATGCACAACTGAAACTCAGTGGCACACAGCTCTCTTCATCACTTAGTCAGATAGCTGGCTGCAGCATGCAGGAGGCACAAGGGCAGCAAACAAAGAATAGGCAAAATCAGAGTGAAGCTACAAATTATGCTGCTAAATATTTCCACCAACCAAAAAGCTTTGAGTTTATTACATATAGCTGCCTCCTCCAAACCAATGCTCTCACTTCCTATAGGGGTTGTATCTCTGTTCATGTACCAGGCAGTTAAACTTTTCTGCTGGTCTGCACCTGTGTGAGAGCTCATCTTGATTACCTGTATCTGGGGACATAATTTGACCATATGTAAGTAGAAAATTGCAGAGATACATGATACAACTTACCTCTTTATCTTGATCTCTTGATAATAGCTCCCTGGTTTTAGTCTCTCCAGTGGATTCACTGTATCTATTGTGTTTTGAATTTACCCACGGTAGTGCAGGAGACAGGATCAAGACTTTTCTACTTTTTTAACAAAGAGATAAAATTGCTAGGAGATGATGATGACCTTGACTAATACCTCTGCTAAAAAAGTAAACAGGACAAGCACACAGTTTCAGCTTTGAGTACTGGTGCAGAATCATGCATACTAGCTAGCTGCCAGCAAGCTACTTGGCACATTTTTGGCCAGTGCCCATGCTCTCAGACTAGTGAAAGATAGCACAGACCCAGCCAGTGACAGTTCCCATTCACCTGAACTTACTGAAAAAAGTCATCCTCTAGAAGGAAGAATTATGTCATATACCTGTGAGTTGCTGTGTGCTGCTGAACTAGTCTTAGTTTCTTTTATCTATTAAGCCCAGCGCAGCTGACCAGCATCAAGCTCAAGGCTCTCCAATAGATCTAATGATTACTGATAAAGTGTTTGGGATATTTTTTTCAGCTTAAGGGAACAAGAATTCTTTGTTATTCAGAAGTTTATCTTTTCCATTTATTCATCCAACTTCCCAAAAAACAGTTCCAGGTCCATAAATAGATTGATCAGTTTTGAAGATACTGGTGTGCCTCCAGTGTCTTTGAGCTATTTTCAGAATGCACCCATGAAGGCTTAGGGTTTCAAGAGATATTGCACTACAGCTGATGTTACTTTTTTGCAGCAAAGAAGGACTTGGAATATATTAACTCTCTCTGTTTTTCTTTTAAAATAAGAGAATATTAATCATAAAGTCACTTGTTTCCCCCCATTAATATAACGGCTGGCTCCAGGAAAACTATTCATCTGAAGTCTATTGGCTACCATATATCTATTCATTTTTGCCTTGGTAAAATTAGCTATAAGATCAAATCTTACTTCAAATAAATGATAAGTCAGCAGGCTTGTGAAAAAAACCATTTATATCATCTCCTCTGTCGTGGCAGCAGCATTTTTGGCATGCTTTCAGTACTACAGGTATGTGCCTAAACAATCTATGCTGTACTATTTGTCACAACATTTCTTACTCTCTGTAAGTGTGTTGCTCCAAATTATGAATCAGTAAAACCTGTTGAGAATTTCCACATTTGCTTTGCTGAAATTTTCCATGTAGATTTGAACACACTGCACTTATGAGCAGATCTGCTGGTGCTACAAGGAAAATAAGTCAGATTAGGTCTATCTCAGAAATGAATCAAATACATCAGCAACACTTACAAACCTCAATACTTTCATTAAATACCAGTAGGTTTTTCATTATTTTACCCATTTTTATTTAATTTTAAATTTTCTCTTAAATTCTCTATACTTAATGTCTTCCAAATCCATTGCTCTCTCGATTCTTTTATGCCTCGTGTATCTCCTCTGCAAAATCGTGCATGGAGCCCTCGGGTAATATATTTTTCAGACTATATCATAATATTCTAATTACTGTCTAATGGTTCTTCCTAGAGAAAAAAGAAAACATTAAAAAGTGTAATTAAGCAAGCCATTCTAAGGTCATAGCAGTCCTAGGGGTTAACACAAAAATATTTCCATATATAGTGGCCTCTTTAAATTATCACCCAATAAGAATTAAAATGTAGCTTTTTAGAAAACTGAAGGTCATTAATCCTTGGTTACATGTCAGTTTGCATTATGAAAAAAGAATATAATTATCTTTCCATGGTGTATATTGAATATTGCATCAACATAACCAAGATTCTACTCTTCAAACGAAATAATAAATATGCTTATAAGGTTTTCTCTTTAGGACACCTCAGCTTACAACACTTGCACACATCTCACAGAAGTGATTTCCTAGTAATAGCCACAAAGCTTTTTCAGTAATCTAACAATTCCAACATTTTAAAATGCACTTTTCCAAAACCCTATGTTTGCTCATTTGGATCACCCGTTTAGAAAATTTACTATTTTAAAATTATGTTTATACACATAACATTGTACATTCATCAATAGAAAAATGGTGTATGAGGCACTGGGTACTGGAGTTGAGATTTTTTTCTTAAATAAGTATGCTTCTCTTGTATATGGAAAGTAGTATTAAGAGTACTAAATCATCTTGTCTCTAGAAACACATATGAACTGTAAATGAATGAGGTAGGCAATTTTGCTTAATTAGAATCAATAGTATCATCCTTTAATTAAACAATATTGATTGCATTATGCAGAGGGCAGCCTTGCAGAGGATATGTTTTAATGTGATTTCTGTTTGACTTGCAAAAATATGTCAAGGGTCAAACTGAACTTGTATGTGGGATATACCATTAGAGTAGAGCAATTATTCTAAATTCATCTAGGTCCTTTCCATAAAGTATATAAGGGTAGAAATACAATGCTAAATTTTGTATTAATGCCTAATTTCATGTCAGTTCAAATCATAGTATGTTAGGAAAACAAAGTGGTCTCATGCGTCATCATTTTTTTAAGACTTGAATTGAGTAGCCTACAGCTATTATTGATGTGGGAATGCCACATGGTACCTGATGTTCCCAGTTTCCTGTACACAGTCAAAGTGAAAGTAATCTCAGAACTCCAGAGTGCTGAACACCGAAAATATATTAAGCTGCCAATTAAGTGCTGAAACACATACCATTTCATGTCAATAATAGCGACAAGAGGAATGCTCTTTACGAAAAAACAGTCTATTCAACTCCCAGACATTCATTTACAGTAACCAGCTAAGCTGTATATCAAGAGCAAAGTAGAATAAAAAAATACGAAAAAATTACTGTATACCTTTCTATGAAATCTCCACAGACTGAAATTTAGCTGAGCTGTTCAAGGCAGGAAGAAACTTAGGAGTATATAGAATTACAGTCCAGGATATATTCGAACACCAAAGAAAATTTCATGTTTGAACATATGTAGTCACTAACCAGTAACTACAGGTCTTTGAAGCAGCTACTTGATTGCACAGTGTAATTCTTGTCATTATTCATCATTACTAGAATTTCAGGGATGTAAGACACAAACTTATACAAAGATGGAGCTCTAGTTCCCAAAGGTCTTCTGGAAAAGTACTGGTGGAGGGAAGGAAAAACTAATGCAAACAGATGAAAAGACTCACAATTTCACAATGGATCACAAATAAGAAGTCTTGCAGTCTTCAAAGTTCCCATTTAGTGCTGTTATACATGCTCTTCTCCATTCTTTCTGGCAGCAGGAACTAGTACCTCAGATTTTGCTCTGAAAACACAGGTAACTACATCACCAATTAAATGCGAATATATAATACTAGCTTCTCTCATTACAAAGTCCATGTCCTATAATGGGCACACCAGACACTTAAACACACAGTCATATGCAGTGACTTGCCCTCTTGGAACACCTCAAGGGCAGTGAACCTGGGTGCACAGAGTGTGGAGGCACATAGACTTTTGCATCTACAAAGCATTTATGGAGGGTTTCCATGAGTCAACATGGACAGCATGTCTGTGCAACCCCAGTTGCCTTTCTCCGTCCATCAGCAGAAATCATTATGCACACACTCTCTGCGTAACTGGAACATGGCTGTGTATGCATGATCTGTGAGAATGGGGACCTGCTGATGGGAAATCTAAAGGCCAGAGGTTACTCCTGTCAGTAAACGGCATAATGATGCAATATCCTCTCCATCAGCAAAACTAAAAGGCAATATAGCTGTGATCATCACTGCATCACCAAAACAGCAAGGGCAGCAGTGAACAAAGATAACTCTCTTCACTTCCGTATATTATATTTATTGAGAGTAACATTCAGGTCAATTTTTCCTCCAGTCTTTTAGATGAAATTATATATTTACTTGATTGAATACTATTCTAAGTAGTCTCCATTTCAAAGCTTCCTTTTCTGGGTTATTTTCCCCCAGCTATCATTAACACAATGCCAAGGCTAATGAAGCACTCAATAGAATATAAATACAAATGAGGTGTGCTACACTCCCTAGTTAGCAGGTGTTTAGGGGAAAAAGAATTGAACAGGTGAGTGAAAACACTTAAATAAACAGTGTTATGCATAGGACAGTCTGAAGGATATTTAAGTTTGGGGGTTTAACCCCTTAGTCTTTCATATTCATTGTGTTTTGGTTTCACTTTAGCCTCACGAACCTTCAGGTTACAAGCTCAAATGGTTTCTAGGTGGAAAATCTGTTGCTGCGTCAGTTACGCAGGAAAATAGATGTTGTTTTTTTGCTGATGTAGGTAAGTCTTTCCCCACAATGATACGAGATGGTTAATCATAGAATAATAAAACCATAGAATCATAGAAGAATCAGGTTGGAAGAGATCCACTGGATCATCGAGTCCAACCGTTCCTATCAAACACTAAACCATGCCCCTTAGAATCTCGTCCACCCGTGCCTTAAACACCTCCAGGGAAGGTGAATCAACCACCTCCCTGGGAAGACTGTTCCAGTGACCAATGACCCTTTCTGTGAAGAATTTTTTTCTAATGTCAAGCCTAAACTCCCCTGGTGGAGCTTGAGGTCATTTCCTCTCATCCTGTCCCCTGGCACTTGGGAGAAGAGGCCAGATCCCTCCTCTCTACAACCTCCTCTCAGGTAGTTATAGAGAGCAATGAGGTCTCCTCTCAGCCTCCTCTTCTCCAGGCTAAACAACACCAGCTCTCTCAGCTGTTCCTCATAAGGCCTGTTCTCCAGCCCCTTCACCAGCCTCGTCGCTCTTCTCTGGACTCGCTCCACAGCCTCAACATCCTTCTTGTGGTGAGGGGCCCAGAACTGGACACAATATTCAAGGAACGGCCTCACCAGTGCCAAGTACAGAGGGAGAATCACCTCCCTGGACCTGCTGGTCACACCATTTCTGATACAAGCCAGGATGTCACTGGCCTTCTTGGCCACCTGGGCACACTGCTGGCTCATGTTCAGTCGGCTGTCAACCAACACCCCCAGGTCCCTCTCCTCCTGGAAGCTTTCCAGCCAGGCTTCTCCCAGTCTGTAGTTCTGCACAGGGTTGTTGTGCCCCAAGTGCAGGACCTCGCATTTGGCCGTGTTAAACCTCATGCTGTTGGACTCAGCTCAGCGGTCCAGCCTGTCCAGTTCTTTGCAGTGTAGCTCTGCAAAACTCAAATATGAAGACGTTTCTTTGGAGGAGCTCAAAGGGGCTTTAGTTTTCTGTGTGGCAATGGTTAGAAAAAGACACAAACCCTGGCATGCAACCCTCACTCATTCCAAAAAGAGAAACAACCAGCCAAAAGCAATCTGAAAAGGTCCAACTAGGCAAAAAGGTAGCATTATGCCTCTGTGACAAACGTGGTGTAGCTTAACCTATTTCCAGCCACCTTTTAACTTGCTAGGGTCCTACAAATGACCAGTAATTTCCTCTCAGCAGGAGAGTGATTAGCTAACATTTGAGTAGCAGCATCTTGTGAAGACACCAAGATAATTGTGACTGAATGCTGATACCTAGATACACTGATTTCCTGATACATCTGTATACCTAGTAACGAGGAATACCTCTTAGTGGTTAGCCTCAAGTATGACATGAGGTTTTTCCTTTCTTCAAGGCAGATTTAGGCCAGGTTCCAAGAGAACTATTTCTCTGTACCACAGTGTCTCAGCTTCTACTATAATAATACTGCAGTCTTTGCGTTGGTTTTCAGGCTGCATTAGCGTACTATGTCTACTTGTACAAAGTCTGACATAAACAGGTTGAAGTTCCAACATAGGACTGGAGGTAGCACTGTAAAATTAGACAGTGGAGATGACAGTGGAGAAAATACAAAGGTAAACGTATGGATTGGAGATTTAGGTTGGAGATTAGGAGGAAGTTTTTCACAGAAAGGGTCATTGGGCATTGGAATAGGCTGCCCAGGGAGGTGGTTGAGTCACCTTCCCTGGAGGTGTTTAAGGCATGGGTGGATGAGGTCTTGAGGGACTTGGTTTAGTGTTAGATAGGAATGGTTGGACTAGAAGATCCGATGGGTCCCTTCCAACCTGGTTGTTCTATGATTCTATGATTCTATAATGTGGGTTTGCCCCTCACACCTTTTCTATATTGATCCAGTCCTATTCATGCAAAAAAGGTTAGCAAGGTATGCAGGGTTCTCATGAATGGTTTTGCAGTTGAGAAAACTTTCAAGCATAGCATGAATGAGGTACTTGCCATGCTTTTAGTCAGCACTGATGTAATGGTGCTATCAGATAACACAAATCAGTGAATTAATTCTTCACTTGGTCTCTTAAAAGTATTTGTTCGCTCTTAAGTTCTTTGGCAAGAACCATGAACCAGTCTCCTCAAAAATCCCACGCCTCCCTAACACACACTCCCCAACAAACCACGAAAGTTGTCAGTCTCAGTCAACACACTATATCCTTTTATTAATAGATCCTTGACATGGAGGAGCTTTCTGGCCAGGAATTTTTCACACACCAATAGGCTCAAATAAAAAAATATTGCCAGCACAATGATTTAAATGTAAGATGTAACAGTGCAGCACTTGCCTAGCTTGACTATTTAATGTCAGCTCCAATGTGTCTGACACATGCAAGACATAAATGAATATCCATATTTTTTTGGAATTAAAGGTTCCCTGACAACTCATGGTATGGAGCATACGGCACTCCTGATGGGTAGTTACTGGGGACTGGCATTATTTTCACCTCCTTTGTTACTCCTCAGCCAACTTAACTAGTGGGAGCCAAGAGACTCTCCCGGCTAAATTCAAGGGCAATTGTCTCAAAATATTTTATATAAATCAGTCTACGCTATATTTACCAATTGCATTTGTCAATGTCTCTTGCCAAAATTTTCTCAAGTAATATTTACTAATGAACATGGAGTTCTGTGTATTTGGGCAGAAGGAATGTTTTTTACGGTGCATGACCTTAGTGTTATAAACAAGAAATCATTCCTTGTTTCATGGAATTGGTCCACAGAGCTGCCTCCGTCCACACAGTGTCAAAATTGGCGCCTTTCTCCTTTTTAAAATAACTTTTATTGATGTATGTCAACTCAACTTCTTTGTCTGCATCCTAATCTCTTTGTTCGGTATTTCCTCACAACACAGAGTCATCACACCATTCATCTGCCTCAATCTGTCTTGCTGTTCACAGACTTTGCTGGGTCTGTCTCATCAAATGCAGTCACTAAATTCATATCTTTTTTCAACTCTGTAATTGCCTTCGGCTTCACACTGTCATTTTTGCTTGTGTTGATGTCTATTAGAATTTGGTCTAGTGTTTCAGAAGTCTGTGCTGGGTAAACTCCAACTCTGCCAGTGATTTACTGGCCCATCTTTTCAAAAGCTGTTGAATTATGTTTATACATGTAAAATTCACTGTTAATCATGAGAAAGGTGAGATATCTAGCACCTGCAGCCACATGTCCAGAAACCAAGCACAGGATTTATCTTCTACTACTTCAAAGTATGATTCAGTTCAAGATAAAACCACTAACTTAGTATGCCTGCATGTAGGTATCTACATGTAAGGCAGTTTCCAAGCTCCTGTTACAGCTGCACAGACTAACTCTCAATTCATTTGCCCTTGTATAAGCCTCTAGTGCTATCTGAGATGGTCTGAAGCTTTCTATCTGGCTCCCAGCCACAGACCTTGAGTCCCTTGTCACTATAGGAAGTAGAGTCTAGAGCAATTCAATTTGTCCTAAGTCTGGCTAAAGCCATCAGGTCAGCTGAATTGCTTTTCAGGCTCCCAGTGTAGTGATTAAATTCTCATTGACTAAAGCCAGAGCTTAGGCACTTAATTCACATGTAGACACCTACATGCTGGCATCTGAATTTAAATGGCTTAGTCTGGAGCTGACTCCAGTCCTACAGTATCTGCTGTTTCCCAGACATATGGTACATTTTGCAGTGGTTTGCAATATCCAAATCATCCACAAAAGGTTGACAGCTATGACACAAACTGCAAAAGCACTACTCATAGCCACATGGAATACCCCGGGGCATCTCAGATGGCATTAGAAACCTACATCTCAGCTACTGAAGGACTACATTTCTGCAATATATATGCTGGAATAGAGCTAGCTGGCTTAAGCTATACATCTGATAAGGAATGGGAGATGAGATTTGAATTGTGCCTAGGAAATTTTAGTGTGAAGAAGGCATATTCAGAAAAAATAGAAACTTTGCCCAGAAACCCTTGGTTGTATTTGTCATCTAAAAATTAACTACCAAGCGTAAGCTAATTACCTAGACTCATTCCACAGTTAATACAAATACAGATTCCTTCAGATTACAATTTAGACCAGAGTATAAGAGATGTCTAAATTAAATAGGACAAATTGCTCTCTAGAGACATCTATCACTCTCTGCAGATCATGGAAGAAACTCAAGTAAGTGTCTTGGATACCTAATATTTAAGAGGTTAACGCTGAACAGGATTATATTCTGCCTTTCCCCTTATGATTTCATACTAATTATCCAACTCCCTAGGTGTTAAATATGTGGAAATGCTTTTCAGTAGGTACAAATGTTAAGTATTTTTATGAAGGATAAGCTTCTGACAATTACTCATAGAACATCTGTCATTGTAAGGCATATGACCAACATCATGACTCCTCCTTGTAAAACCACACTAAGTATCTATGTCTACAACCAATATTGTCTTGTGAACATCAGGGTTATTCAGTCAAGGAATTCCTGTATTACACTAAAGATTTTCTTCTAAAGAAGGACTGAGCTGTGAGGATTTGTTTTCACCTTACTGGCCAAAACCTCACAGACGTATACACAGAATATAGCAGGCAGGGTAGCATCCTGATAAAAAGAAACCTTGCCCAAGAATGATAGGTCTTTCTTTGTTGTAAATCATAGCCAAAACTGGACATCTTTTTCTAAACTGAAAAGGGAAAGATGAAGGACCTAACTTGCTAGTAAAGCCAGTATGAGTCAGCTGCAGTCTGGTAAAATATCCTCAACATTTGACCAATCCCAACAATAAAACTACTGTCTACATAAAGATAACAAAGAACAACATCCACTTGAGTACAAGGTCCCCAGAAGTAGAATTCAGTCTCTGCGTATTATGAAAATTGCCTTCATATTTATTTTATCCTTATTATTTTTTCAATCATATTACATGCATGTGTCAGCATATGCACAAACAATGCCTTAAATAATTTTCTTAAAGTAAACAGCACAGAATTATTAGAATTTTCAGGTTAAAATTGTGTTATTCAAAAGCAGTTAATGTGTATGATTTATCCGTCACCTCTGTGTGAAGTCTTTGAAAAGGTTCTTTTGTTCTAAAGTTAGTGGGTGGAATAAGAACAACCACAATAATGCATAGCAGTGAGATTTAAGGAGGAGACATTCAAATTCCATTCATCTAGTCAGGATCAGCTAAAATGAACAAAGGAACTTCATCTTTTGTATTTTCTGAATTGTATTCTTAAAGGGCTAGACCTAAAACAAAAGGTCAGGCCCAACTCAACTTTACTTAACCTCAGAAATCAAATACTAGGTAGATGTCTAAACCAGGGCTTTAAAGACTAAAATAGATGTGTAGTTCAAGCTAATTGTGTACATACTCTGTGCACAAACTGAGAAGAAAGACAGGTTTCCAGAGGACAATTCACTTTGCCCTAAATTAAATGTTTAAGAATACAAAAGCAAAACAGATCTCTGTTTTGTCTCTCTCTTCGTCACTTCAAAAAGGACTACATGACTGCCTCAACTTCAGGTCTAACATTCAGATGAGCCAATATGAGAGAGAGGCTGCATTTATATTAAGTATAATTTGACCTTGTGGGAACCTTTTTTCTTCCCCAGAAGTATTTGAACATCCAGGCAAGATCACTGATGAAAAAAAATCTAGCTCCTCCATAATTTTTTTCCAAGGAAAACCTAACTTTAACTAATTCAAATGCAACATTTGATTTGATTATATCTGCTACTAGTTTGAAAATTTAATCATTTGAACTCATCAATTAATTCTTGGTTGTGAACTCAATTTTATTATTGCTTCATGCCACTTTTGATTAGCTTAATAAAGTCTAATACATTTGGCTTAGCAACATGTGTAAGCGTATATTTTCTTGTTCATACTGTATTATGAAATCTTTTAAAATATTCGCAATAGGCTTATCAGTCTAAAATACCACATGGATCACAAAAGCTGCAGAAGGACTGGACATGGAAATTGCCATAGTCCACTGCTGTTCTTCAGAACATAATAACTGTAGTCCATAAAGTCTGGAGTTTTTGCCTATGGCCACACCACCCTGAGAACGCCCAATCTCTTCTGATCTCGGCAGCTAAGCAGGTTAGTACTTGGATGGGAGACCTCCTGGGAATATCGGGTACTGTAGGCTTAAAATTATGACAAAGTGACGTGGTTGCTGGATGAGGGAAAGGCTGCAAATGTGGTCTTTCTGGACTTCAGTAAAGCCTTTGAAACAGTTTCTCACAGCATTCTGCTACAGAAACTGTCAGCCTCTGGCCTCGACAGGTATACACTCTCCTGGGTGGAAAACTGGTTGGATGACCAGGCCCAGAGAGTGGTGGTAAATGGTGTTAAATCCAGCTGGAGGCCACTTACAAGTGGGGTTCCCCAGGGGTCAGTGCTGGGTCCAGTCCTGTTCAGTGTCTTCATCAATGACCTGGATGAAGGCATTGAGTGCACCCTTAGCAAGTTTGCAGATGACACAAAGCTGTGTGCAAGTGTCGATCTGCTGGAGGGTAGGGAGGCTCTGCAAAGGGATCTGAACAGGTTGGACCACTGGGCTGAGTCCAACGGCGTGAGGTTTAACAAGGCCAAATACTGGGTCCTGCACTTGGGGCACAACAACCCTATGCAGAGCTATAGACTAGGTAGCTAGAAGTCTGTCTAGAAAGCTGCCAGGAGGAGAAGGACCTGGGGGTGTTGGTTGATAGCTGACTGAACATGAGCCAGCAGTGTGCCCAGGTGGCCAAGAAGGCCAGTGACATCCTGGCTTGTATCAGAAACGGTGTGACCAGCAGGTCCAGGGAGGTTATTCTCCCTCTGTACTTGGCACTGGTGAGACTGCTCCTTGAATACTGTGTTCATTTCTGGGCCCCTCACCACAAGAAGGATGTTGAGGCTGTGGAGCAAGTCCAGAGAAGAGCAACAAAGCTGGTGAAGGGGTTGGAGAACAGGCCTTATGAGGAACAGCTGAGAGAGCTGGGGTTGTTTAGCCTGGAGAAGAGGAGGCTGAGGGGAGACCTCATTGCTCTCTATAACTACCTGAGAGGAGGTTGTAGAGAGGAGGGAGTTGGCCTCTTCTCCCAAGTGCCAGGGGACAGGACAACAGGGAATGACCTCAGGCTGCACCAGGGGAGTTTAGGCTTGACATTAGAAAAAAATTCTTCACAGAAAAGGTCATTGTGCACTGGAACAGGCTACCGAGGGAGGTGGTTGATTCACCTTCCCCGGAGGTGTTTAAGGCATGGGTGGGCGAGATGCTAAGAGGCATGGTATAGTGTTTGATAGGAACTGTTGGACTCGATGATCCGGTGGGTCTCTTCCAGCCTGATTCTTCTATGATTCTATGACTTTTAAATTTCTTAAACCAGAGAATGCATTCCCTTAGCTTTTGTGATCCACAAGTTGAAGGGTCACCAGCAGAATCAGTAAAAAGAAACAACAACTGAACTTCACCTCTCCTGAAAAAAAAAAACCCTACAAAAAAATAAAAACTGAACAGATTACAAAAAAAAAAAAAATCAAATTTGAAATGAACCCTAGCAACAAATTGATTTCATAGAACTTTTCAACAAGAAGTTCCAATAAATTTAATCTAGGTTCTTGTTCTGTTCTTAAATTGTCATTCTCATTTGTTTCATACAATTAATAGATACTACAGAACCAACTGTATCTCTAATATACGTTGGAGATAGGAGTTACTAGTTTTCATGACAGTGAAATGTAGTATGAGAATATATGTCATGCTGGGCAAAGATAACTGTAGGAAAAGAAATCCCTTTCATCCTTGTATCATACCAATGCCAGTAAATAAGAGAATCCATTTATGGGATATTGCCAAATTTCTTTGGAAACAAGGGTGCTCTTCAGCATGTTCAGGCAGAGAAAGGAAAGAAAGTTACAACAAAGAGCATCTTTGCCAAGACTCACTGAGCTCTGAAAACCAGATGAAAAGAAATAAGCTGATTGTCACTCTCAGATACACAAGGGTTCATTTCACCTCTGAAAAGATGAAGTGGTACTGGTACAGTCACAAATGTCTGAAGAGATGACTAAGAGAAGAGGACAGTGCTTTTGCTTTGACTACTACTTCTGGGTAAAAAAAGGTTTTGAAGGACACTGTACATAGAAGATTCATTATTCCTCTTCAAATAAATGGGATCAGTGACAAAGCATTGAAGATATAGTGGCTCTTTGGGGCAGATCAGACAAGCAATTCTCCACCTTTCCAGGTTTTCCTTATATTCTTTCCATTATATTTTTTTACTCTTTTCCCCAGCTCTTGGCTCTTCATACTGCTGTGAATATGACATTCACTCTTCTCTATACTACTTGAGTCTTTGTTCAACTAAAAAGTGCGATGGGTGGTACTAGTAGCATCCTTCACTGGTTTCCACTTTCTTTCTCTTACTAGGAGAGGTCAGTTGCTCCATCTATTCCCTCAGCTGTGACTTTCCCTACCTTCCCACTTTCCCTACCTTCCCATTTGCCCAGCATTCAAATATGTCTGTTCCCTGGCAGCCTTTGTTCTCTCTCTCTTTCACTAATCCATAAAAAAAAAAAAAAAAAAAAAAAAAATTAAAAAAAAACCAACAAAAAAACCCAAACAAACAAAAAAATCCCCAAAATCCCAAAACAGTGACACTGGGAGATCTATGACTGCTACACACACCAGATTTCTCTTAACTCTGGCAGGTTACTTCATCCCTGCACCTGAAATCACTCATAACTAGGCCTGATAGTTTATACTTTTCAGTTCTTTGATCTTAAAAGAAAGATTTCTGTTACTGACTAATGTGCATTATTTCAGAATAAGGAAGAGCAAGAATCAGTGGGATTCTGCTAATGGCATGTCACATTCTGTTATTATGCTGCACTTGCCTCTTCTGCCTCCCATTAAGAACATTCAGTTCCAAGTCCTGAGGATATTTTTTCCATACCGATGAAGCTAAAAATATTTTCAAAATGCCCCAGGGGTGAATATTTTTATGTCCTTCCACTGAGGATGCTTTAGGATGATGCTGACTCACACATAGTATCTCTCGCATACTAATCAACACAACAATAATTCAGGTCATTTGATTTCAAAGCATGTTCTCTAATGTGTTAACCTTTCACTGTTAACCTGCAGTATCCTCCTTCATGCAGCACAAATGGATTGAACCAAGTAATGGGAGGCTAGGGAAAGACAAACTTGAAACTTGTACATTGAAACAAAAGGGTGAAGCTTAGATTATTTGTATTACAAATATTACAAATGTATACATTTAGATGCAGGAATTGAACTCTGATATCATGCGTCACAGTCCTCTAGTTTAATTGCTAACTTATCCTTCCCTTCTGCTGCTTTTCTGCCAACAATGAAAGCCTGATGACCATGATAGTCCCTTCAATACTTCTTTGAATATTTACAACAAAGGAGTACCAATTAAGCCTTTGTCCTGCTTATACACATTT